>JABFTP020000165.1:35916953-37144453 GCA_013387265.2 Cryptolaemus montrouzieri
CCAACGAAGCTACACTTATTAATTTCACCTGAACATATCTCTTCCGAAAACTCTTCCCCATATCCCAACATGTCTTATCAAATGGCCCCATAGCCTTTCCAATTTCTACAAATCTGAATCACCTCCTGTCCTTCTACAAAGCCTTTTTATCTCATAAATGGAAGCTTACCTAGTACAACAAAGTAGATTCATCTGCTTTTCTTTCAGAAGACTCATCACAAGGCTTTAAACTGTCTCCTCTCTGCACTACCTATAGTGGGGAGCTGTTTACAATTCTCCAGGCGATCAATTCAACCATGCAGTAGGCATTCACAAAACCCTGATAACAACTGATTCACTCAGCTTTTTACAGGGTATGGCGCAATTCTAATCAGAGCATCCATTAGTCACGCGAATGAAAGAGCGAATGAACTCAGCCACAGAAATGACCAAGGAGATTCTGTCTATGTGAGTTCAGTCACATGTAGGAATCTCTGGCAATGAACGCGTCGACAGAATTTCACGTGAAACGATGGACGATAGGGCAGTTATAGTGCAAGAGGAAGTATCACACTTAGATCTCAAAAACTCCGTGAAGGCTTTAGTCCTGAATTCGTGGGAGGCCAAATGGCGAATATCAAGAACTTTATCACACCTTGGAAAAACACCCACGAGACAACATCAAGTGATCCTAACCCGCCTACGCACCGGCCGTACAAGGTACACTGATGAGCACCTTATGAGCAGAGAAGCGGAGAAATTGTGCAAAATATGTAGCGTGACAATGTCTGCTGAACATTTTTCAGTAGAGTATCCCTTGTTTATAGAGCAATGTCTAAAATATAATATTGGCGATGATTTGAAATCAGTGCTCAGGAAAAATTGTTCTTTTGAAAACATTCTTAGTTAAATTAGAGAAATTGAATTGATAAACAAACTGTGATATGATAAGAGTTACTTCATACCTACTAATATTGAAAATAAATATTCAAATATATTAGATACACTTGCATTTGTCGAACTGAATCAATACAATCATGTGAAGAATAGTAACGATAAAATTCTTGACTTAGTCTTGTGTAATAAAGAAATTGTCTCAAATATACATAAAAGTGCTCATCCGTTTGTAAACCAGGACACACATCATCCCACACTGGGTTTATAGTTGCCTTTTCTAAAGAAAAGATGATGAAAAATTCAAAATGCAAAATTTTTATTACGATTTTAGAAATGCGAATTATGAAGCTGTTAATGCCTCATTATCGCTGGTGAATTGGGAGTTTCTGCTCAACAGCAGCACTAAGGGAATTGATGAAAATCTGGATATTTTTATGAGAGAATCAATGACATAATCGGTTCTGTTGTTCCTAAGAAAAAGAGTCACTAAGTGTTTTCCTTCATTCTTTTTCAGAGTTACTATTGCTACAATAAGAGAAAAGCAAAAATTTCATAAAAATGGAAAATTAGTAAAAATGTCAATGATCTCAATATATTCAAACAGCTTCGTGCTCATTCGAAGGAACTCATTGAACTTGATTTGAATAAATTCTTCTCTAACATTGAGCAGGAACTGCCAACGAACAGCAAATCATTCTGGAAATATGTGTCTCTGGGACAGGGCGGCTCTAAACTATGAGGTATGGGGATATTTTTTCATCAGATGGAAAAGAGATATGCAATCTTTTGCCCGTTATTTCGAGAGTGTATATGTTCCTGTAAGTCAGCAGCGTAGTCGTAGTGTAACTGTTAAAAACTGCAATAATGATGTACTATCAAATATTCACATAGAAGAGGAAGAGGTTCGAGAGGTCCACTTATCCTTGACATGTCGAAGGGTTCAGGTCCAGACAGCATTCCACCAATTTTTCTCAAAATTGCGCTCACAAATTAAGTAAACCTCTGCATATTTTGTTCAATCAGTCTCTGATTAATGGTGTATTTCAAAAAAGTGGAAGAGTCCGCCGTTGTCCCAATTTTCAAAAGTGGAGATAAAAATGATATTTCTAATTATTGACCTATTAACAAGCTTTCGATCATTGCTAAAGTATTTGAACGTATAATTTATAAGTATCTTTTCTCTCATGTGAAAAATTTCATTATCCCACAACAGCACGGATTTTTTAAGGGTAGGACTCTGGAAACTAATTTGATCGTTTATAGTGAGTACCTGCAGAGTGCAATGGATTCTCAAATTCAGACTGATGCTACTTACACAGATTTTCTAAAGCCTTCGACAAAATAAGTTTCGATATTCTCATTTTAGACTAGCCGAAGCAGGTGTGAGTGGTTGGTTGCTCGAGTGGATCCAACCGTATCTACTGAATAGGTCACATTCCGTTAGTTTAAATGGTTTTAAATCTGAATCTTTCATTAGTACTTCTGGGGTACCGCAGAACTCATCTCAGTTCTCTTCTTTTCTTAATTTATATAAATGACATAGATAAATGTTTCCGACATTCCAGATTCTTGCTTTATTGCAGACGATCTGAAAGTTTTAGATCTATCACATGTAAGGGACTGCCTTGATCTTCAACTAGATTTGAATAACTTGGTTGAGTACTGTAGAAAACCAATTATTTTGAATTTAAATAAATGTTTCACGATAACTTTTACTAGAACCCTTCCCTATCACTTTTCAGTACTCAATTGGAAATTCATTACTGCGACGTGTGTCCACGGCTTTTGATCTGGGTGTCACTTTCGATTCGAAGTTGCTCTTCGATGCACACATAGATCGCATAGCAAATAGTTCAAGTCGAATGATGGGTTATATTTTCAGGAAAAGTAAAGAATTTAAATATGTAAAATCACTTATCACTTTATATTATGCTTACATCTACAGTAAACTAAATTTTGCCTCATGTATTTGGAACCCTCGTTATGATTGTTATTCCAACCGACTTGAACGCATTCAGAATAGATTCATGCGGTTCATATACTTCAAAACTAACTTTGTTATCCTGAACCACGACTACGCTCCTGCCCTTAAATATATCAATTTATTGTCACTTGAAAATCGTAGAACTATATCTGATATTTTGGTTTTGTTTAAAATATTGAATTGCGTGTTTCAGGTACCTGAGATCTTGCACATGGTTACTTTTAATGTTCCTATAAAATCATTGAGGCACCGACCTCTTCTCTATAACTTTTAGGAAAACTTATAGTGCACAGAACTCCCCTATCGATAGGATGCTACGTGTCTGCAACACGCAAAGGAGTATCAATTTGTTCAGGGTCACATTGGCCTCTTTGAAGAGAACATTACGATTGCTCTTTACTGACTGATATAAAATTCATTCAATCGTTCGTTTTGTATATTCATTTTGTATTTCTTTTTCATTCTTTCTGTGAATACAACTCACTATTAATGTCTTATATAATATTTTTTTAGAATACTAGATTCTATGTAACTAATATTCATCTAGTGAAAGTCATTTTGGCTTCGGCTGTGGACATTCCTTATATTGTACTTAAATAAATAAATAAATAAATAAATAACTGATGAACCCTTATAGTCCATATTGCTCTGTAAAGTATCTCAACATGATATTTGGCTTGTAACTTTCTGCGCCGCTGCTAATAACCATAGTAGTTGGAGCAACGTATTCCTGGCTGAAAAACAAAGATCCTCACGTAGTTCGCTTCTACGTAAAGAAGTTCCTAGAATGTCGAAACCATTTTCACATAACATGAAAACAACAGAGACATTGGCACTTAAGTCAATTCCAAAATGTGAAGCTATCTCTAATCTGTTGCGGCAATGAATATTCCTCTGAATACTGTAAAGTCGAGTCAGTTTCCTCGATTCATAATATTTCACATAGCTGCAGTACTAAAATATCAGAATCTGTCCTCCGTACACTCTGTTTCATGCATAAGAAAATTCATGCATTATTGCATAAAAATAACGAACATTTATTAAGTAAGTAGGTTTTGTGAAATATTTGAAGGCTAACCAAATGCATGAATCATATAAACGTACATTGCAAAAGCATAATTTCTAATAAGCTTTCGATATTGGAAATCATAGCTTGAGAGTACCACATCATAATCTTTGTCGTTACGTTAAATTCAGATGATGCCGATCGAAATTTGGTGTTTTTTGACTTCATGTTCGGTGAGATGAAGCCAAAAATATATTAGCTAGATTAATGAACAAATGAAATGTTCAACCGAACAATCACGAAATTTCAGTTGAGAGCAAAGCTTTTTAGATTGAAAACAATCTCTTAAAGCAAGCTATAATATTCCGATCACGAACCGGAAGGGAGAACATAGATGTCGTGCAAGGTGTATGAAGTTCTCAGTAATTTTCCAGAATTATTTGATATGAGAACGCTGAATCTGAACCAATTAGAAAGTAAATATTATTTTGTCTATTTCGAATAAAGAATAATGATGCACCTACTATTTTCATCATATGTCTGTTCTGATCGATGTTCTGAAGACAGCAGCATCCTTACCTGCAACAAAAAGTAATGATATTGTGGAATCGTTTACCATCTTCAATAAATAATTATATATTCATTCATATAAGTTCAAGCGCGCATTAGAAGTTTTATCGATCAATTTCAAATTTCGTTATTGTTCTATGAATTACGGCCTTAGTTTGTTATAAGAAGAATGTTTGAAAATAGCAATAACAATAATTTTGTTCTTGATGAGTTCTTTTGAATTTTTCTTGAATAAATTGGCAAATAAATATGCACACGACAATATTATGAATTCATTTATTATTCATGGTAAATGTCAACGAAAATGAACTTGCCCTTGATTGGTATCGATACTGTTAAAGACACGTTTCATTTTCGATTTGACAACCTCCTGAAAATTCATCGGTGAACTTTGTTCTTCATGAACATCTAAAGGGTTTAAGATTCGGAGATCTTGCAGGTCAATTACATGGACCTCGTCCTCTCATCCATCTGTTGTCAAACAAGCTGGTTGAGTCTTTCGATACTTGACGTGTGCAATTCGCCAGAGCAACATCTAATTGGGAAAATATGAAACACATTCATTTGACTCGTTCTAAGCAAGAATTCCGAATCAAATTTAGTTTACAAGGCCAAATATTCCACATCATTTAAATTTTCTTCATGAATTAAATATTGGCATTGATTTTTGTATATTTAACTGAACTAGCGCTTAAACGATGTTGGAAATTTCGTTCCCGTGTTTAATGTGAATTTTGGACAGTTCAGATATAAAAATTATGCAGACTAGAAATACCTGTTGTCTTGAATTTGGTCTCATCGTTCCATATGATGTGTTGTTTTCTTGAATGTGAATCATCAATAATTCGGAGAAATTAGTTCTTACCGCCCGTCGCCTGGATTTATTGATGGTATTTTTGAGGTTTTGAAGGTGTGGAAATTATATTGAACGAAATTTCACTAACAATATATGGTACATTCCCAAATCTGCCACATCAGCACTAACAGGGGCATAGAGATTGGTATAAAAATAACCCGAGACGGTAACTGCAATGTCTTCTTCGTTAGAAATGAAAATATCTTTACCTCATTCCGTGTTATTTATAAAAGTGACAACAAAACTTGTTTGAAATTTTCTAAATTATTTCTTGCAGAAATTTTCCTATTTATTTAACAGAAAATCTATGTACGAACAAAATTAGTGTTATCCTTATTTTTAAATAATTTCCAAACGTCAACCTGAGGCCGAAATTCATAGTATCTTACATAAAGCATTGTGCAACATAGGAAAAGGCATCTACAATGGATCTATTCTGTCTGTTTCTATGTTCCATCGCCTAACGATTCAATATACTGAAGAAACTGCAGGTTTTGATGAAATAGTAAATTCAATGAAAACGGGCTATTTTAGGTAAACGTCCCATTTTCAATTTAAGATCCTCCTGAGAATTTATCGCTGAACTGTTTTTATTTACCCCATAGATGAAAATCTAAATGGGTATGATCCAGAGATCTTGCATGTCAGTTACATGGACCTCGTCCTCTCATCCA
This sequence comes from Cryptolaemus montrouzieri, assembly GCA_013387265.2. Taxonomy (NCBI): domain Eukaryota; kingdom Metazoa; phylum Arthropoda; class Insecta; order Coleoptera; family Coccinellidae; genus Cryptolaemus; species Cryptolaemus montrouzieri. Next base: position 35,922,920 of record JABFTP020000165.1, read on the forward strand.
TCTGTTGTCAAACAAGCTGGTTGAGTCTTTCAATGCTTGTCGTGTACAATTCGCCAGAGTAACATGTAATTTGAGAAAATATGAAACACGTTCATTTAACTAGTTTTTGGCCTGGAATTCCGTCGAATGTAGTTAACAAGGCCAAATATTCCACATCATTTAAACTTTCCTCATGAATCGAATATTGACATTGATTTTTGTACATTAAAGTGAATACATTGAAGCCTAAACGATGTTGAAAATTTCACTTCCGTGTTTGATGTGAATTTTGCACGGTTTCTGATATTGAAATTACGCCGACTAGAAATACCTGCTGTCATGAATTTGTTGTCATCATTCCATTTAATGTATTGTTTATTGTTTTTCTTGAATGCAAATCATCACCATTTCGGAGATATGTTTGTGGCTTTGAAGGTGTAGAAATTATTTTCGTCAAAATTCCACTAACCAATATATATATATATATATATATATAGTGTCCGCGCTAACGGGTTCATGAGAATTGTTAGAAACGACTTTATCAATCAAACTCTTATTTTGGCATTAGAGTATATGGATGCTGATCTACAGTTTGCAATTGCTTTAAAAGCAAAAGCACGTTGTACTTTTTAATTTATTCCATTAAAGAGAATAAGTTTTCAATCATCTTTCGATGCATTTGTGCTATCTTATATTCTTCACCATTGAGCTATGATTTTTGGTATCAAAATTTTTTGAATTATAGTTTGATCTTCTGTGCCCGAAGAAATTGACTATAACTTGAGTTAAATTCTTACTTTTTCTTTGGATTAGCAAAAAATATATTATTATTGAAGGCAACGCAATTTTCGATGCGCTTTCATATAAGTGGTGCTGAAAAATTACTTGTCAATTCAATAAAACGGAATAGTCAATGCAACTTCTTTTTCAATTACAATTGCCTAATTCTACTCTTTTTTACTTTGAAAGAACAGTATTTTAAATTGATATGGATTGGTAGGTTTTCCCTTACTAAAAATAGCTCGTTTTCATTGAATTTACTATTTTATCAAAACCTACATTTCCTTGGGTAAATTGAATCATCAGGCCATGGAATATAGAAACAGACAGAATAGATTCAATGCCGATGCCTTTTCCACGTTGCACAATGTTCTATGTAAGGTACTATGTATTTCGGCCTCAGTTTGACGTTTGGAAATCATTTAAAATTTTGTTTGAGCATAGATTTTCTATTGAATAAAAAGCAAATATCTGCGAATTAAGTTTAGAAAATTTAAATAAAATTTTGTTGTCACTTATATAAATAAGACAGCGGATTGAGATAGAGTTAGTTTCATTTCCAACGATGAAGACATTGCAGTTACCGTCTAGGGTTATTTTAATGCCAATATCTATACCTCTGTAAGTGCTTATGTGGCAGATTTGAGGATAGTACGTATATTGGTTGGTGAAATTTTGACGTAAACAATTTCTACACCTTCAAAACCTCAAAATATCATCAATAAATCCAGTAGACGCGGCGGTAAGAACTACTTTCTCCGAAATGGTGATGATTTGCATTCAAGAAAAACAATACATTATATGGAACGATGAGAACAAATTTATGACAGCAGGTTTTTCTAGGTGGCGTAATTTTAATATAAGAAACCGTCCAAAATTCACATCAAACACGAGTGAAATTTCCAACATCGTTTAGGCTTTAGTGTTTTCACTTTAATGTACAAAAATCAATGTCAATATTTGATTCACGAAGAAAATTTAAATGATGTGGAATACTTGGCCTTGTGAACTACATTTGATTCAGGATTCCTGGAGACAAACTAGTTATACAAACGTGTTTCATATTTTCCCAATTACATTTTGCTCTGGCGAATTGTACACGTCAAGCATCGAAAGACTCAACCAGCTTGTTTGACAGCAGATGGATGAGGAGACGAGGTCCATGTAATTGACGTGGAAAATCTCTGGATCTTACCCATTTAGATTTTCATCTATGGGGTAGATAAAAACAAAGTTTACAGTTCACCGATAAATTCTCAGGAGGATCTAAAATTGAAAATGTTTACCTAAAATAGTTCGTTTTCATTGTATTTATTATTTCATCAAAACCTGCACTTACTTCGGTAAACTAAATCATTAGGCCGTGGAACATAGAAACAGACAGAAAAGTGTCAATGTAGATGCATTTTCTATGTTTGCACAATGTTCTATATAAGGTACCATGAATTTCGTCCTCAGTTTGATGTTTGGAAATTATTTAAAAATGAGAATAACACGAATCTTGTTTGTGCATAGATTTTCTGTTATATAAACAGGGAAAGATCTGCAAAAAAAAAAGTTCAGAAAATTTCGGTCAAATTCTGTTGTCACTTTTATAAAAATGACAGCGGAATGAGGTAGAGTTAGTTTCATTTCCAACGATTAAAACATTGCAGTTACTGTCTCGGGATGAGGTCCATGTAATTGACGTGCAAGATATCCGAATCTTACCTATTCAGATTTTCATCTTTGGGTGTACTTAAAGAACAAAGTTTACAGTTCACTGATAAATTCTCAGAAGGATCTCAAATTGAAAATGAAACGTTTACCTGAAATAGCTCGTTTTCATTGAATTTATTATTTCATCAAAACCTGCAGTTTCTTTGGTAAATTGAATTATTAGGCAGTGCAACATAGAAACAGACAGAAAAGTTTCAATGTAGATGCCATTTTCTATGTTGCACTATGTTCTATGTAGTACTATGAATTTCGGCCTCAGTTTGATGATTGGAAATTATTTAAAATAAGAATAACACTAATTTTGTTTGTGCATAGATTTTCTGTTGAATAATTTTGTTGTCACTTTTACAATAATGACAGTGGAATGAGGTAGAGTAATTTTGAATTTTATTGCTAACTCTTTCTTCAAAAATAAACAATTATTTTTACTGGGGAATCTGGGTTAAGAGAACGGAAAGTGTTTGAGGTTAAAACCCATAATTTGCAAAGTGTTTTTACGCGTTTGGGCACAGGGCCATCATCAGAAAACATTCAACTCTGCACAATTATTATCTTACATTCTCTCTTGACATCATTATCATCACTGGTAAAACACTGTTTTACCAGTGGTTGAATAATAAGCTGAGAGAAATCACTTATGATAGAAATCTTGGATACCATAAACATCGTGATATACTACAGAGGAATTTTTTCAATTACATTTATGTTGGATACTATTTAAACATAAATGGTTCAAGGAAATCTGAAAACTGTTCAAAGTTATTATATTTCGGGTTGGTAAAGCAATAAATCGTACGGCCCCGTAGGACCCTACTTATGATTCTTATCTCAAAGGGGTCGAATTTATGCAAATTAGAACACTGAGTAGAATTCACAGTGAACTACATTTCATGCAAACTCGTGAACCTATCACTGAAATAGACTTATTGGTTTTCTAAGTAGATCCTGAAACCTAATGTCCCTGTTCTACATTATTAATTTCAATTTTCTTCGAAGCGATCGCAGTTTGCCGAATATTTCTCGCGAAATATCAAATCTGCATAGCTCCGTAGCCATTGTCTGAGCAATATGCCGTTTTGAGAAATATTGAGCTATAAATGTACGGAACCGCTGACTTTGGTGAAGTTTCGCTTGTTTTTCCGATTTATAGATTAAAATTGATAGACTCTCAGGGATACTTATAGAAAATATGAGGAAAGCCGAACAAAAGTTAGAAATTGCGATTTTATAGTTTTTGTTTCAAGACATAAAATTTTGAAATATACTTTAATCAATATAAAGTTATGTAACTTCTGAAAATTTTTGAAATGTATGCAGTTCATAAAAATAAATTTGTAATGATTCAGATACACCTCATCCTAACCGGCTCGGTGGCGTAGAGGTTACGATGCTCGTCTCCTGTGCAGAGTACCTGGGTTCAATACCCAAAAGTGGTGCTGAAAAATTACTTTTCAATTCAATAAAACGGAATAGTCAATGCAACTTCTTTTCAATTACAATTGCCTAATTCTACTCTTTTTTACTTTGAAAGAACAGTATTTTAAATTGATATGGATTGGTAGGTTTTCCCTTACTAAAAATAGCTCGTTTTCATTGAATTTACTATTTTATCAAAACCTACATTTCCTTGGGTAAATTGAATCATCAGGCCATGGAATATAGAAACAGACAGAATAGATTCAATGCCGATGCCTTTTTCACGTTGCACAATGTTCTATGTAAGGTACTATGTATTTCGGCCTCAGTTTGACGTTTGGAAATTATTTAAAATTTTGTTTGAGCATAGATTTTCTATTGAATAAAAAGCAAATATCTGCGAATTAAGTTTAGAAAATTTAAATAAAATTTTGTTGTCACTTATATAAATAAGACAGCGGATTGAGATAGAGTTAGTTTCATTTCCAACGATGAAGACATTGCAGTTACCGTCTAGGGTTATTTTAATGCCAATATCTATACCTCTGTAAGTGCTTATGTGGCAGATTTGAGGATAGTACGTATATTGGTTGGTGAAATTTTGACGTAAACAATTTCTACACCTTCAAAACCTCAAAATATCATCAATAAATCCAGTAGACGCGGCGGTAAGAACTACTTTCTCCGAAATGGTGATGATTTGCATTCAAGAAAAACAATACATTATATGGAACGATGAGAACAAATTTATGACAGCAGGTATTTCTAGGTGGCGTAATTTTAATATAAGAAACCGTCCAAAATTCACATCAAACACGAGAGTGAAATTTCCAACATCGTTTAGGCTTTAGTGTTTTCACTTTAATGTACAAAATCAATGTCAATATTTGATTCATGAAGAAAATTTAAATGATGTGGAATACTTGGCCTTGTGAACTACATTTGATTCGGGATTCCTGGAGACAAACTAGTTATACAAACGTGTTTCATATTTTTCCCAATTACATTTTGCTCTGGCGAATTGTACACGTCAAGCATCGAAAGACTCAACCAGCTTGTTTGACAGCAGATGGATGAGGAGACGAGGTCCATGTAATTGACGTGGAAAATCTCTGGATCTTACCCATTTAGATTTTCATCTATGGGGTAGATAAAAACAAAGTTTACAGTTCACCGATAAATTCTCAGGAGGATCTAAAATTGAAAATGTTCACCTAAAATAGTTCGTTTTCATTGTATTTATTATTTCATCAAAACCTGCACTCACTTCGGTAAACTAAATCATTAGGCCGTGGAACATAGAAACAGACAGAAAAGTTTCAATGTAGATGCATTTTCTATGTTGCACAATGTTCTATATAAGGTACCATGAATTTCGTCCTCAGTTTGATGTTTGGAAATTATTTAAAATGAGAATAACACGAATCTTGTTTGTGCATAGATTTTCTGTTATATAAACAGGAAAGATCTGCAAGAAAAAAAGTTCAGAAAATTTCGGTCAAATTCTGTTGTCACTTTTATAAAAATGACAGCGGAATGAGGTAAATTAGTTTCATTTCCAACGATTAAAACATTGCAGTTACTGTCTCAGGATGAGGTCCATGTAATTGACGTGCAAGATATCCGAATCTTACCTATTCAGATTTTCATCTTTGGGTGTACATAAAGAACAAAGTTTACAGTTCACTGATAAATTCTCAAAAGGATCTCAAATTGAAAATGAAACGTTTACCTGAAATAGCTCGTTTTCATTGAATTTATTATTTCATCAAAACCTGCAGTTTCTTTGGTAAATTAAATTATTAGGCAGTGCAACATAGAAACAGACAGAAAAGTTTCAATGTAGATGCCATTTTCTATGTTGCACTATGTTCTATGTAAGGTACTATGAATTTCGGCCTCAGTTTGATGATTGGAAATTATTTAAAAATAAGAATAACACTAATTTTGTTTGTGCATAGATTTTCTGTTGAATAATTTTGTTGTCACTTTTACAATAATCACAGTGGAATGAGGTAGAGTAATTTTGAATTTTATTTGCTAACTCTTTCTTCAAAAATAAACAATTATTTTTACTGGGAATCTGGGTTAAGAGAACGGAAAGTGTTTGAGGTTAAAACCCATAATTTGCAAAGTGTTTTTACGCGTTTGGGCTGGGGCCATCATCAGAAAACATTCAACTCTGCACAATTATTATCTTACACATTCTCTCTTGACATCATTATCATCACTGGTAAAACACTGTTTTACCAGTGGTTGAAATAAGCTGAGAGAAATCACTTATGATAGAAATCTTGGATACCATAAACATCGTGATATACTACAGAGGAATTTTTCAATTACATTTATGTTGGATACTATTTAAACATAAATGGTTCAAGGAAATCTAAAAATGTTCAAAGTTATTATATTTCGGGTTGGTAAAGCAATAAATCTTACGGCCCTGTAGGACCCTACTTATGATTCTTATCTCAAAGGGTCGAATTTATGCAAATTAGAACACTGAGTAGAATTCACATGAACTACATTTCATGCAAACTCGTGAACCTATCACTGAAATAGACTCATTGGTTTTCTTAGTAGATCCTGAAACCTAATGTCCCTGTTCTACATTATTAATTTCAATTTTCTTCGGAGCGATCGCAGTTTGCCGAATATTTCTCGCGAAATATCAAATCTGCATAGCTCCATGCCATTGTCTGAGCAATATGCCCTTTTGAGAAATATTGAGCTATAAATGTACGGAACCGATGACTTTGGTGAAGTTTCGCTTGTTTTCCGATTTATAGATTAAAATTGATAGACTCTCAGGGATACTTATAGAAAATATGAGGAAAGCCGAACAAAAGTTAGAAATTGCGATTTTATAGTTTTTGTTTCAAGATATAAAATTTTGAAATATACTTTAATCAATATAAAGTGTGCAACTTCTGAAAACTTTTGAGTTGTATGGAGTTCATAAAAATAAATTTGTAATGATTCAGATACACCTCATCCTTACCGGCTCGGTGCGAAGGATACGATGCTCGTCTCCTGCGCAGTGTTACCTGGGTTCAATCCCCACAAAATCGGTGCAATTTTTCGAATTCTGGGAACCGCTTAAGCATCCATCTTTAGGAGGAGATGTAAGGACGTCGGTCCTGTCTAACAAAGATGTGTTGGACATTAAAGATCCCTTCCTTCGATGCGAGAGGAGTTCAGCAAAATTTCCGAATTAAAGAGGTGACAGAATTCTCCGGCGTGTCATTGGCCGGAAGGCGGAAATAGAGCACGTTAAAGGAAAAACAAACAAACATCTCACCTTTTGATATTAAACATTGGAACGATTGTCCAGCGTTTTATACGAATGTTTTCAGAAATGAAAGTGATTCACAGAAGAAGTAACGCATCGAAATAATAATAGTATTATCGATTTGATTGAGGAGGTCGTTACTTGATGAAAATCGATATACATATTTTCAATGAAATAAAACTATGGTATCTAGATTTTCACTATATTAACAAAACTATGATCGGTTTCACCACACTGTGGTTTTACCAGATAGATTCAAACTAATGAACAGAGTTATTCCTTATATATTAGTCTTATTTCCTACTTAATATTACATTAGATATAAGTACAATGGGTATGTTGGAAAACCCATCGGGTTGCTTACTGTATGAATTGAAAAGATAGTGTCTAGGGAAGCATTTAGATCTAATTGACTATTAAGTAACCTACCTGAATTCTTTTCTTTGTTGATCTCTAAAATTTCCTATACATTGAGTTTTGTCTATTATTTTCATTTTATAATATTCTTAAATTATCATTAAAATTATGGCTTTCTTTGAGTAAGTGATTAGAATAATGGGAGTCTGATTTAAAATAATAAAATCCACGCTTGTGCTCGAATAATCTAATTTTCAAATTTCTGAAAGATCTACCAATATAAATTTCATCACAATCCCCGCAAGACAGTTTATAAACACTGGATTTATTACCTTTATCAATTTTAGATTTTCAGTTTTGGTATGTCGTCCAAAAGAATCACCAGTTCGGAATGCTATATTGAAAGTATAATACGAGAGGAATAATTATATTTTTAGAGTAGGATTACCAATATAAATAAAGCTGTTGTATTTTGTATTTGAACTTGTTATGCTTCGAAATATACTACTCAAAATGGTCTAGGAACAACAAGATTATTTGAATAATTTTAATGAATACCACTCTGATATATTTGTAAATGCAGATTTTGCACCTGGTGGATTTACGTAGTTAATCAAAACAGCCATGGATGTCAATTCAAGCAAATCAGCACATATTTTCATGAAAAGACACAGATGTTGAAGAGATTCCGTAAAATGCGATATTTATTATCCTTCAAAATTCAGTTCATTTCGTTATTTCCTTTGAGTGATACTGAATTTTTGTGGTTTAAGTATTGGATAATAATGCAACGTCGATATTTAACGGGAGATGAAAAATTACGTGCAGTGGGTATGATTGAAGGTGGTAGTTCTCAGAGCCGAGATGCGGGTGAATTTTCGGTGTCAAAAAGTATGATAAGTCAGTTATGGAGACGGTATCTGAAAGACACACAGGTCCTAGAAAAAACTTAACCTGCCCAAGATAGAATTAGTGTGCTTCAAGGCAGACGGAATGCTGCAATCACAGCCCGTGAAATTTCTAGAAACTTCCAAGATACACATGAAGTAGCCATTTCTGACCAAACTGTCAGAAATCGTCTTCATGAAGCTGGTCCTCATAGACCAAACAGAGTCCCTTCACTTAGACCTATCAATGTTGGGATGAACCAGAATGGGCCAACGTTCTATTCACCGATGAGTTTCGGTTCGGGTTTCACCCGGATTGTAGAAGGGTAAGGGTATAGCGTCAAAAAGGTCAATTTGAAAGGCTCAGGCACTTGAAGGAAGTGCTCAGTTACAAGGAGGGAACTGTATTGGTATGGAGTGGAATCGTATTGCATGATGAAAGAGACCTCATTTGTCTTCAACAGAATATGGATCATCAAATCTACATCGATTATGTTCTCCAACCTGTAGTTTTACCATTTCGAAACACGACTGGACCACATTTCTTATATATGCATGAGAACGCCACTTCACACACTCCAAACCGAATAGGAGAATGGTTTCAGAGGGAGAATATCGATATTTTTCAATGGCCACCACAGTCTCCCGACCTGAACCCCATAGAGCATGTTTGACACATGCTTCAGCGGAGGCTTGATCATCTTATGGCGAATATTCAAGGTCGTCGAGCCTTTGAAAATGCTTCTATGAAACAATGGAATCTTATTCCCCAGAGTGCAATTGGTAATTGCATTTTGAGCATGCCAGAACGATGTCATGTTGTTATTAATGCTCGTAGTGGTCATCAAGATATAAGTTTGAGTTTACTCAGAATGGATTATGAGAAACTTCTTTTCATTTCAATTAAGAAATTCTTATTTGGTAAACGATTGTTTATTTTCTTAAATTCAGGGAATCATTATTCGTTTTTACTGTATTCGAATTTTTCAGTGACTAGAAAGATGTATTAATTATATCATGTGAAAATTTGAAGTAGTTAATGAGGATTGTAGAACTTACGCTTAATATTTTTACTGTTTCTTGGACTATTTCGAGCAGTATTTTTCCTGGATTGCTTTTTGAGAAGTTTTGCGTGAAATCATGATCTCGTTCATACTAGGAACGTGACCGTTATTCACTGCTAGTTGTTTAATTATATCTGCTCTTTTATAAAATTAATTTGTGACATTGGGATATTAATCTATGTAGCATACTATTGTAAGCAGCTAATTAATGTGGATAAGGATTTGTAGATGAGCTGTGAATAGTAATATCTGTGTGCGATGGATTATGAAGCGTAAAAATCATGTTTGCCGTTAACTTTAGTCAATGTGAAATCCAGAATGTTAATGGAGTTTTCTGTTTCTATCTCTAACGTGAATTCAATATTATCGTGAATTTTTTGATAAATGTTTTGAATAACTCTGATTGTCTGTTTGTGTCAGTGAAACAACAAACGATATCGTCGACATATCTGAACCAATAAATGAAGTATTTGAATAACGGATGTTCTTGGATAGTTTTTCAATATTATGCATGAAAATTTCAGCGAGTAGTGCTGATATTTTACACAATGAAAATAATAGACAATAACTCAAGCTAAATCCTTCTCCTTTACTCAATCTTTTCAATTCATAAAAGGGTAACTCCGATGGGTTTTCCAACATACCCTTGTACTTGTATCTAATGTAATATTTAGTAGGAAATAAGAATAATATATAAGGAATGACTCTGTTTATTAGTTTGTATCTATCAGATGAAGCCACAGTGAGGTGAAACCACTCATAGTTTTATTGATATAATGAAAATCTAAATACCATAGTTTCATTTCATTGAAAATATATAAAAGTATTATGCTTTTCTGATCCAAGTAATTACTGACAATTGTATTTTGATTAAGACAGATATAAAAATAATTTTTAATGTATGTCAATGCTTTCGAATCGTATGCTTACCAAATAATGAAATAAATAAGTATTATGGAGACAGATTATTGAAAATATAACTTCCATTTCATACTAAGCTAGTACTTCTGTCAAAGAAACTCAAAAATATTCGCTAATAATGTGAGAAGTATATCGCCAAATAAGCGAAAAAGCAAGCAAAATTAGTGTAGATTTCAATAATGGAGTTGTATCTCTTTCTATAACCTAAGTTATACAGGGTGTCTGTGAATTGATCACAGAAATGAATCTAAAACCAACATGTTCAAGTGAAGATGAAATCAAAAAATTAAAAAACTGTTTTTGTGATTGAACCGCTCATCATATCAAAATTTTTCAGGAGACGAAAAAGTTTGATAATTAGCCTAGCTACTCAATGTCTGAAATAGTTTTGCTTAAACGCTGTTGAAAAATTATGGGTGATTGAAAATACGTTCGAGTTTTTAGGGACACTTGTAAATCGTCATGGTCATTGAGTGGATCACTAAAAAACGTGAATAACGCACTCTATTACGAATACCAAACATGTTTGTTTGTTTTTCCTTTAACGTGCTCTATTTCGGCATTTCGGCTAATGACACGCCGGGGAATTCTGTCACCTCACTCACCCGGGAATTTTGCCGAACCCCTCTCGTGTCGAGGAAGCGATCTTTAATGTCCAACACATCTCTGTTAGACAGGACCGACAGCTTTACATCTCCTCCGAAATATAGACACTCAAGCGATTCCCAGAATCCGAAAAATCGCACTGACTTTGTGGGGATTGAACCCATGTAACTCTGCGTAGGAGACGAGCATTATATCCCATACGCCACCGAGCCGGCATTATACCTAATATAGTTTCTATCAATATCGTTTGAAATGATGATGAACGAGGAGATTTTCGGTTTTTCGAGAAACAACAATTTCTATGGAATAACTATTTTCGAACGTAATATACTCAGAATGTCAGATTCAATTTTATCGGTGATTTGTTCTTTTCATCGCCGTAACGTCTTAGCGCTCAAAGCAACATAACAGGCAGTATTTTCTTATACACAACAGGTCATATTGTTGGATTGCATAATTCATTTGCTCGGTTGTTAGATTTTTCTCAACCAACGAAATGAACATCACAAATTCCCGGATTTACCCCATCGTGCCATGGGTTTCCATCGCCTCTTCATTTGAAGATTTCAATATTCAGGATAAATACTCATCTAAGCTTTATTTTGTTCAACAAAAAATAAATATAATGATTTCATAATGATGTAATAATCATTTTCGTGTAGTGATGATACAACCTGAAATTAAAAAATATATGTGAACACAATCTTTAATAATAGACATTATTCATTAAAATATGTGTTGAAATAGGTTTTCCCAAGAAACAATGAGAATGTTTAATTTGTAGTATTAAATGATGACTTATAATAGTTCGAAAAATAGTTGCTCACTCTTGAGGAGAATTGCTACATTCCATTTCATGAATATGTCAGGACAAACAGTAGAACTCCACATCTCGATTTTTTCATGGTGTACTTTTCTCCATTCAATTTATGAATTATTTTCGATTAAAGTTCACGGTACGACATGACATTTCTCTTTTATCGAAACCGAAGATTTTAAAAAATTGGCCACGAGGTAGCGTAAAGGTATTCATAAAAATACTTCACTAGAATATACAACCGGACCTATATCTTGTGCATTAAGTTAGTTAAAACCTTCGTTGAATAAACATCAACAAAAATTCTTTCCATTATTTTAATCTTGTAACATCCGTTGCAAGAGGATCGTGAATTCGCCATAACAATCTTGCTGGTTCTTCAAGTGTCAAAGAAAGCAGAAAGTGGCAGAGCAGTGCAACAAGTTCAGTTAGGATCAAATTCCAAATCATCAATTTATAAGTAATTTGAATTATTCAAACTTTGATTGATTTCTTTAGATTCTAAATACAGCGAATGTGAATTGGCTTTTATTCTATGTTTTCTGATATACATTTTACAAGAAGCAAGAAACTGTCAGATGTTGACGTTTCAAAATTCAAATGACAGAATATTAATACGCTTTGAAACGAAGATTTGACATGGATGCAGCAAAGATTGAAAAGAATATTGGAACTACCAACCTCTCATCAGCAGAAAATAGAAAGACATATAGATTTTCAAAATACTTGGTACCTGCAATGGTTTGCTTTTCGTTTCTGTCAGCGGCTTTTTTAATAGCAATAACCTTCAGCCGACTAAGGTTCAACAAGAGCATCTGCATTTGTAAATGTCCTGAAACGACGATTGGTAACATGAACAACACAACGACGTAAGCCAGCCATAATCTTCGTTTTACATTGTATATGAAGAATATGTTATGTAAGCATAAGTCTTAAAATAAATCGCATAACTGTTTCCCATCTGAATCAATGTATTTAAGAATTTCTCTATAATTAACAAAGTAGTTTAGTGATGTTATTGATTGTTGTGAAAAATGTGCCGACAAATTTTTCGAGGACTTAAAGAGACTTTTAATGAAAATTCGAAACATTTGTGGATTCCCTTATAGCAGGAGTGCTCCAACTTTAACTACTGGCGGCGATCTACCTCTATATTTTTAAACTACTTGCGATCAACTATGAGAGGCTGCAGGTAGCACATATAGATATTAGCTTTCCGCACAATATACATTATTTTAGTCAAGGTTTGGGTTAGGTTTAGTTAGGTTCTTCTCCATAATATCAATGAAAAAACCCATAATTATTCTGAATTGCCAGTTTATTAATTGTTACAAAACAAAAGAGTTACATAAGGTGTTAAACTTAACTAAGGATTGACTTTGGATGTTGAAGCGTGGCACTGCATGTCCTCAGCATAATTTTCATTAGATGATGAGTAACCACTGAGTGCTAGTCACAAGCATGATGACATATGATCGTCAGTTAGTCGATTGCAATATTTTGGCTTAATTATCTTCATTTCAGAAAATGTAGATTCGCACAAGTTGACCCAAACATTGCCGTCAGTTGAAGATTCGAATATTTTTCTTGATATAAAACACCAGAAATTTGTATCAGATGCTATAGCTTTGAGATGTATATCTGATATAATCTGCACCATCTCTTATTTTGCCAATTTACTGCAATCATAAAAGCGCATTTCGAATTATCCCAAAATATTTGATAATTCAGCCTCATACGTATCATAATTCAACTGAGGAATCCTTGTTTGCAAAAACGGAAAATGTTTCAGATCCTTTCCTTTCAGTTGATATATCAAAAGTTGCAATTTACTTTTGAATGCGTTTACTGCGCTTATCATCTCAATAATAGTTATCTCTTCAACATCTGAGTGTCATCACCTCTCTCGTCTAGACAAGCTATCATTTTGGGAAATAATTCTTAAAAACTTTATAGAATTTTCCGCGACTCAACCACCTGAGTTCCGTGTGAAGAACTAAACCAATGTGTTCAGCTGACTCCCTATCTTCCAACTGCACCTTAAGAGCCGCCATTACAAGCTACTTGCACGGATGGAATTCAAAATATTTGTTGCAATGCCCATAATTTCCTCCGTGTTTAAAACTTTTGAACACAAAACTTGTTGATGTATAATGCAATGGAATGAAAAATGAAGGAGATCTTGATTAGCTCGACACGATGCCACAAAATACTTCTTGTTCCCAGTCATTGCTGGTGCTCCATCGATTGTAATGCATACTAATTTATATATTGGCAGCTTGTATTTCGTATAAAATTGAAGAAAACGTCATATTTATCTTCAGCACGGGTCTTCCCTTCAGAGGAATGATTGTCAAGAATTCTTCTTCAGCCAACATGTCATTTAATACCATTTGAAAAAAATACCCAGCTGGGCAGTGTCTGTCATAACGGTGGATTCGTCGAACTGTAGAGAAAAGTAAGTACGTTTCATTTTATCATGTTTAAGTTTATCTGGCTTGTCCTGACCCATGACTTCAATACGCCATGTGACAGACGGACGAGGTAACTGAAGTTCTCTAATAACAGACATGATTTCTGTTTTATTTTCATAATCTCCAAATAAAGTCTCACCCACTTCAATGAATGCTTCCTTTACAACCGATCCATCTTCGAATGGTTTCTTGTGTTTCGCCAATGTATGAGATATTTTAAATGATGCGATCGTAGCAGCTTTTGATTGTTTCGCTGGTCTTGTGGTTTGTTCTTTTTAAACAAAATATTAAATCACGTAATTTTCGTGTTCTTGATTAACTCTGTGGCGGAAAATTCTGTTCATAGTTTTTATGAACCGTTTTATGATGCCTCTCTAAGTTACCACGCTTAGGTATTGCAACTGACGAATGAGACAAATGCACTCATCCTTCACCATACAAGAAAAATTCTTCCTCCCAATCGTACTTAGAATAATACGTTTTAGATTTGTTCGCTGCACTCATTTTGTACTATTTAATAATGAACTTCGTAGTATTGCCTTCGAGTTACAATTCAGAATGATTCCAATTCCTGCAGGCGCGACATTTATATCTTGAATGTTCCTGTCAAACGCACCGCTCAAAATTTCTAGAAAAGCGTCAAGAATAAAAAACGCGGCTTTTCTTGGAACAGTTCCGCGCGTTCCTTTGATAAAGCCGCCTTTCGCTGCTAGCAGAGTGTTATTTCATTACGTGATAAATTTTTGTATTTTAGTTACCAACTCAGTGAAAAATTTTTTCTTCTCGAGATCTACTCAAAAAGCACTCGCGATCGACCGTTAGAGCACCCCTGCCCCAGAGCTTAGAATGTTTCATATACAGTCTGTTTCAATGAGAACGAACCACTCTGTATTACTGGGCTGGATTGATTTTTCTGTAAATTGTGTAATAAATGCCCAACTGTAGAACAAACAGGTCGAAATTTTGGATCAACATTCAAGGAATATCTCTTCCTAGAAGATATTAAATCTACAAGTTACATAATTATATCAGATGAATTTAAGTTCTTCATAGATAACAATGAATTTGTTAGAAAGTTTGGCAATTAACGAAATCGTAAAATTCTTACACTCAAACTTTCAGTAGCCAACTAGAATTGAATCACTATTCACTACTCAACATTTAAAATAGGTATAGTTTGCACATTCTTCCTCCTAACGGTTAGTTCTAAACACTTCAAAATGACGTAAACGGTCGTGTGAAAAATAATTGTGTGAACGATACAGAAGTGTTTGGTTTTATTCATATTAAAATTAAGTTTTTAAACAAACCCTTCAACAATATCATAATCAAGCGTGTTGTCGTGTCCCACTTAACCTAAAAAATTGTCCTTCCATTTTGATACCCTCATAAATATCTCTGTCGATCTGTATAGCATAATATCCCACAAGATGAACAATACTTATCTTGACAATGGTTCATATAGCTGACATTTCAACAAATGATATCGATTCTTAACTTATAACCTTCAGCTTGCCAAAATATTCGGAGTCAGGAAAACCTCAGCCCAACTTTACTACGAATAGTTGTTTAATCAGAACAAATGTGAGAAGACGAGTTGTTATTGTTCAGCTCAATTCTACAGTCGACAGAACTATTCACAATTCAAGAGACGTCATCATAAACACGGAAACGACCATTGGATAAGCCAAATTCGTTTTTAACGATTATCGTAAAGGGAACAAGGGCTTTATCGCCCAAAGTTGACGGCGTCTTAGTAAGTTGGGACGGTAGTGTCACTAAAATTGATTTGGCGACCGTCGTTTCAGTTCGTAAAACGAAGAATCTTTCGCTCCATCGCACGAAGCGTTACTAATCAAAAATATATTGTCGAAGATATACTTGATCATAACATTAACTTGTGATTCGAAATTCATAACATTACCTCAATTCTACTCAGATTAAAACGTTATTTGGCACTGATTAGCGCTCAAGAGGAATAAAATGTATCCGCAGCATAGCTCTATGAGGATCGAATAGTGAATCAACTCTTCCTGAGTTGGTTAGGTAATACCATCTGTTCAAGTTTTTATTGAATTTAGCGCTGACCCAACACCTTTTCCAGTTCTGAAAGCTGTGCTAGAACTCGCTTTTTGTATCGTCGTCCATTGTAATATTTGATTCAATCAGTTGTTTTTCATCGAATAAACACTCTTTAGCCACACTTTTAACCTCGAAAACAGTCCCTGGGAATTATCTGTGCACTAGTTTCGATGAATTTATTGGTGCGCTAGCGTCATGAAACACCTAAACACCACTGCCCAAACCTATGGCCATTTTGTTTTCATTGCGTCAGACAATCTTATTTCAACTTCAGCATATTCCTTATTGATTGCTTGACTTTGAGGAGCATACTCATTATAGAACAATATAATTCAAGATCTAGTTTTCAGTTGGGAGAATCAGTTAATAGTAAAACTATTTCGACATTTGTATTTAACTTTTGTGGTCAACACAAGAAGGAAACAAAACTTTACATGCAAATATTTTTCATATCAATATGGAATTCGAATAGTTGTATATTCGTTATTGACAGAGATATGGCGATTTGAAAATGTTTAACTCCTCCATCGGATTTTGGCAGTTGAGGACTGTATCGTAAAATTTTTCCTACAACATTTTTGACAATTGCACACAAAGACTAATATGAAAACGAAGACCATATAGGCTTATCTTAGTTGTTACTAGAGACAATGTGATATGAAAATTTCAACTCCTATCTACTTCATTTCGGAAGTTCGTCAAGAAATTCATTGAACAAAAGTCTTCGATCTTAATGTTCCCAAGAATAATATGAAAACTTTATAGACGAATCTTGGCTATTAGCGGAGATAAAGCGATTTGAAGGTTTCAACCCCTTTCCCGAATTTGGAGTCAAGCGTCTCAAGAAAAAAATTTTTGGAAATAAGACGCCTAAGGATATAATGAGAACTGTATAAGCTTATCTAAGTTATAAGCGGAGATATACTGATCTGAAAAATTTCAACTACTTCTCGATTCCGCAGTTAAAGATTGTCGAACAGAAGTCTTTGATAATAAGATGCCTAAAGATTATTTCAAAACGTCGTAGATATATCTTGGTTATTAGCAGAAATGTTTCGATTCACAAAATTTCGCCCTCCTTCCCGATTGCCGATTGTTAATACGAAAAGCATATAGGTTGCACTAGGTTATTACCGAAGAGATGATGATTTGAAAAATTGTCAACCCTTCGTATTTCTACCCGTTTGGGTCGATTATGCCAAATAGCAAATCGCGCCGAGGTGTTCCTATGCTAGGAAAAACGAAATACTACTACTATAACTACTAAGAACCAAACAGCAGTCTGCTGTTTCGGTTTTGGGCTTGAATCTTAATTGCATTATTGTGGTTCTTGATTGTGATGTATATGGTGGTAAATTTGAGAAGCAGCTGTTGTCAGAAAGTTGTTCTTTTACCTACGGATAATTAGGTAATTCTTCTTGTCGTGAAGGTATGTGGTATATATATATATATATATATATATATATATATATATATATATATATATATATATATATATATATATATATATATATATATATATATACCAAATTTAAATGGAATCACCAGATATTTTAAATATTACCACACAGTTTTGAAAATTTCGAAGGACTGTTAGAATTAATCCTACTTTTGAAGATATTTCAATAAAAAATGAAATAAGTTAAGGTTCATTTAAAGAAAACAACAAATAAAAAGAAAATAAGAGACTCTTTCCGCATGTAATAAAAAATTTAAAATTGTTTTCTCACGGGTAGGTGTTTTTCTCGAACTCAGTAGCATGTGTTACCTCCTCTTGCCCTGATACATGCCTGAATCTGTCCAGGTATGATTTGGATTAGGTTTTCGTCCTCCTCTGGGGTTATATTCTGCCACTAGCGGCTTGGATGAGCTGTTGTGGGGTTCTTGGATTATCCTGGCGCGATCTCATTTTCATTTTAAGATTATCTCATGAATGTTCAATGGGATTGAGGAATGGAGACAAACTGGCCAGTCCAAAATAGTGATTCCCTCTATTTCATGATAATGTCACGCGAGTTTGATGGTATGCGGTGGAGCATTATCTTGCATATAAGTAAAATTCTCACTGTGGACACCTGCCAGAGTCTCACTATGGGCTCCAGCACTAGGTTGACGTAATTTCTAACCGGTACACTTGCAGGAAACGAAATGAAATATTTTCTGCCTCCCAGCATAATGCTTCTCCAAAACATCAGACTGCCCCCTTGGTATTTTGAAATTTGTTTTGCTGTTCGGAGTCTAGCTCGTCTTTCACGACCCCTTTATCCCCGAATCCGGCACCAATCACCAATTCTGGTCTTATCCGAAAAAGGCATATGTAGCCAACTCTCAATATTCCAATTTTGGTGCTGGATACACCAATTATCTCTGTTAATTTTTTTGTTGTCAGGTTAGCTCAGGAACTCTTAACGGCCTTCTGCTGTATAAACCCCTTGAACGAATTCCTTGACGTATCGTTTCCACTGATACACTGATGCCTGTTGCTTTCAAAAATTGCCTTTGGAGTATGAGGTGCGACGCACTAGGGTCTCTTCTTGCTATTTGTCACAAAAAGCGGTTTTGTTCTTCAGAATAGACCTTCCTACGACTTCTTCTAGGCCTATTCTGCAAAGATTGTAGCTCCACGTATGGGGTTTGTAGGTTTTGAAATCACCCCTGTGAAACCGCCTTGTGGACGCTATATCTTTCTGTGTCACCCTTCTTCAACGAGAGCAATTATTCGACCCTCTGCATCCGACAATCCAACGTAAAGAATTTTCAATTATGATTATAGGCTTTTTCTATTTTGAAATTGTAATGAGGTAATGCAGATATGATCCATTGTTATGGTTAATGCGATGGAAAAGCACGAGAATACTATCAAAAATTTCCTTGAAGATATCCTCTTGTTCGTATAGTTTTCTATTACTTATTATCACAGAATCGCTTTTGAATCTTCAGTGTCATTATTTAGCCACTGTCGCGCATTTCGATCGTAGAAACTATACACATAAATCATATCTGCATATTCTTCGTTAACGAAGGAAGGAATTTTCAATACAAAAATTTAGTATTTAAAAAAATAATTATCTATCAAAAAAGACATTCTGATAGTTATCTATCAAAAGAAACATAACATTCTTGTTATGTTTATCATTTAACTATGGCCACCTTTAGACATCTTGTATATAAACCTCTGACCCAATATGGTTTCCGGATCTGGGGATCTTCATTTGTGGAGAAAATACGAGATCCACCGGTTATTCGTCCATGAGGACGGTTGCAGTTGCTAGTATTTCTTACGAGATCTATCAGAGGCTTACATTATAAGAAAATAATAATAATGAAAAACCAGTTAATATTGACTTGACGTTATCCGGTTTTGACGTGCATTTAAAGTCGTGGTTCTAATGGAAGTTTTGAAAAGACTGATATTTGTCTTCGGGATCGAAACCATAAATCTACGTTTTAGATTTTCAGTTAATTTTTCTGTGAGAAAGGCATTCGGTTTTGGTATAGGTCCTATTTGATACATATCAGAGCTAAATTTATTATTTACAGTAATTTTTCGTCACTCAATACCAGTATTTGAGTAATGGACCAAGAAAACCAAAAATCCTAAGATTTTGCTATGTGTGAAATGTCGTAAGATTTTGACTATATACCGAGTGTCCACGCGAGATTTGCCTTCAAAAGTATATGGAGAAAGAAATGACCGATTGGATACATTTTATTTTGTTGTCTTGAATGTTATTCGAACTATGTTCAGAAAATATTTTCAATGCTGTGGCACTTCCGGTTATACCGGAAGTTGACACTATCTTTAGTATTTCAAATAGTTTAATGTATGTTTCTATTTTTATATTGTAGAAAATTGAATTCTGAACAATTTTCTACCATATCTTTGACACTTAAAATCAACCGAATGGAAGATATGAATTCTTTAATCGGAATTTTGCGATTTTTGTTTATCTCTTAGACGGCATCATGTTGTAATCAAGAATACCTACTAGAAAAGAAGAGAACAAAAAGTATGATTCAATTCACTTCAATAGTATTTGGTTTCGCACTTTTCTCTCGGAATTTCGACCCGAATTACTTTCATAAAGATTTTGAGATGGGTTTCTTATCAAGAGATCGAAAAGCATTATTTGAAAGATTTCCGGTCATATAATCTGCGTTTGCGTGGTCATCATCTGAAGCTGAAAGAAGAAAAATTTTCGTCGAGACAAAGACAGTATTTTCTTGTGAATAGGGTGTTCGATGATTGGAACAGGTTTTCTAGTGATGTGGTGGACTCAAATTCGGTTAATGAATTCAAAAATAAATCGGACTTTCTTTTGTTTAATTAGATTTCGTTTTGACATAAGTGGATTTAGTTATTATATATGTGTGCATATTTAATTATGGCTCAGCTGTGCTTGCAATACAATAGGATTTTTTTTGTTATTAGGCTTTTATAGGACTTTTCCTCAGCCTTAAATTACTTCAATAATAATAATTGAAATTTCAGGGTCCTCGAAAGAAAAATCGTAATTTTTGGGATAAAATCGCGTATAACTTGGAAACGATGCATTTCAGGTATAGGAAATCTGTAACAGATCAATGCCTATTAATATTACGATTTAACTGGCGTGTGCAAAAATAGATGGTCTAATTTGAAAACACGGAATTTAGTACATTTGAATGTACTACGATGTGTCATGCTTTGGAAACACCCTGTTTAACGTGAAGCCTCTAAATGCAGCAAATTCTGCTGTATAAACCTTTTACTCACATCGAGCTAGAAATAATCGTTATTGAATGATCTTTAGTGTTTTTATGATGCCTTCTAACAGAAAACCAAAAATCACAAAATTTCGATTGAAAATCTTACTTCCGGTTGATTTCAGGTAGCAATCATATAAAAACTTGTTCAGAATTGAATTTAGTTATTTTAATAACTAGGATGGCGTCAACTTCCGGTGTAAGCGTTTGAAGTAGCTAGTATTTCTTACGAGATCTATCTAAGGATTACATTATAAGAAAATAATAATAATGAAAAACTAGTTAATATTGACTTCACTTTTCCCGGTTTTGACGTGCATTTAAGGTCGTGGTTCGAAGATGGTGTCCACTTCCGGTGTAACCGAAGTACCACAGCATTAAAAATATTTTCGAAACTTAGAATAACATTCAAATAACAACAAAAATTCTCCTATCGTTGATTCTTTGCTCCAATATTTCAAATTGTATTCATACATATATGAAAAATCTTGTTTCAATTGTGGCCCTCAATTATATTCAAACAAATATTATTTTAAAATTTCTCTAGATCTTATAAATAGTATTTATGAATTTGCTTGAATAAAATTGAAGGCTGTCGATGTAGTGAGATTCTAAATTTCCGCTTTCCGCATCACTAAAGAACTCTTCTCAAATATTTCAGTTTAGATATTTTCAAATAGAAATAATTGTTTAAAATGAGCTGCTGTCATACACTTGAATGTTATCTGAATTTCTTTGAATCAAAAATAGAAATGTTACGCTGTGTTGTTCCCAATTTTGTTTTCTCGGTCATTTGAAGCCCGAAGATACAAAAAATGCCATCCGAGAATCGTATTTTATACATAAATAAGAAAAAAGTGTATTGCTAAAGCATATTTCCAGACTTCCTACTTGATACTAGCAGCTTTGATTTGATCGTGTACCTTGAGAGAAATAGGAAATTGCACTTTATGCTCATTGGAATTACAATCAAGAGCTAACGTACAACGCAATGAAGTTAGCAAAGAGAGTTTTTTATGTTGGCCATTATTAGAAGTATCATTTTATGAAATAACCCAATTTGAATTTTATCTGATCATGAACTATAAACATAATATATTGAAAATTGGTATTGAGGAAGCTAGCTAAAGAAAATGGAAGCTATTAATTTTTAATTAAGGTGGATGCAGGAACAAAAACTGATTCTTCAGACTTTTATAACAAGATAAAATCCTGAAGATGAAAAGTAGCCATTATCTTACAACAAAAAATTCGGAAAATCCACCCATCTATAAATGTCATTTAAAAGTGGGTTATGCAAGATTCAAGCAGGCGAAAGTTATTGAATGATGGGGCTACCTTCATCAATATTTAGGGTGAAAGTCGGCCCGACGTTACCCCGTCAAGTTTATGGGCCCATTACTCGAGAAATCTCCGACGTCGAGGATTTTCCCGATATCCGTTTTTACCCATGAATGTGAGATTCTGTTTGTGCATTTTCCAGCATCAATCTGCTCCAGAACGTCTTTAACGTTCCCGGTCTTCGTTTCTATCGAGTAGGTCATGAATTGTATCACATTTAATATGACTTATAGAAAATACTGAGTGAGTTAAAGAATTATACAAAGTGTGAATATACGGCGTAGAAGATTGTTAATTTGCGCTGTACAAATGGTAAATAATTGAAAATTTGATTCAAAATTATTGAATAATTCTCATTTTAATGTAATAAAGTTTTAAATAGTACCAAGCTCAAAACTGAATCTATTCCATTTCGAAACCTTTTTTGCACCTATAGGGATGAATTTTCCTTCAGTTCGTCGATGAATTCTGGGCGCCCGTCTAGAGATTTGCGGCAAAAACCTGGAATCGTCAAAAACAGAATGTTTTGCCATTATATTTTCATTCTGGACCCTTTGCTGGTCTTCTGGCACTGAGGGCAATTTCTCTCAAACGGTTCCTTTATGTTGCTTCACTTATTGATACTTGCTTAGTCGATCGTTATGCTGCAGAGCAGCATCATCCGGGGTAAAAGACCCTCAGTTGAAAATCTTCAACAATTGTTGTTAAAATTCACTAGTTTATTCAAATATACCACTATTCGTCAATGTGACAAAATTAGTTTCACATCCAGTCGCAGTTTTATAGCACCTTCATTTTAAAATGAATGATATTCTTCCTATGTTTCAAATTTATAGTTTTGTATGAATTCTAGTATATTTTCTACAAATGATCCGATAGCGCCATGAATGATGAAATGTATCTTCACGAAAAATTCAGCCCAGAAGGTCTACAAGGGCGATTCAAGATTTGTGAAGAAAGCATTTTAGTTTACCATCGTATATCGCTATTTAGAATGCATTTTTACACATAACCAATATTTATTTTTAGTCTGAGTAAAAATTTGTAACATATCCATATTCAAGGAAATTGAACGACAATCAGTTGTGGAGTTTCAAATAGAAGGTAGAAGACGTTCCACTTCCGCAACTCGGTTTAATACCACCATATCATGCTACAAGCAATTGGTCATTTGTAATGAAGTTTCTGATGTTGAACCTCCAGTGGAGCTGGCTCATGATGGTTATTCAACTAACAACGGTCCTCTGGTGGAAACACAGATTCTCCCAGAACCCGATGAGAGGAGCCATTTCGTTATTGAGTTCTGAAAATAAGAGGACTAGAACACACCAGCATGCATATAAAAGCAGCACTCTAGCACATACAAGACATACAACGTCATGTCCTACCTCCAACGTAGACTGAAATAATGTCTACCACATACCTAACCTACATTTGCTTCAATGGCCAAAACTTGCACTCTAGGCTTCGGTTTCAGAGAGAGCAATGTATTTTTGCTACTTCGCACCTCGCATTCCAAAGAGGGATACATTGGAGGATAACGCTTTCGACCTGGCTTGATTGAGAATCTGTTTATGTAACAAATTCATTTTCAGCCAAAAACAGGCTGGGTTTCGAGTAGTTAGATCAACAGTAAACCACCTCTTTGCATTACACAAATGATAGAAAAGAAAATAGCAGTTGACCAGAATTACACCTCCTATATGTAGACCTCAAAGAAGCATATGATAGTATTCCACAAAAAAATTATGGAAAACCATACAGGAAACTAACGTCAACGCATACCTTAAAGCAGCTGTGAAAGAGCTGTACAGAGAAACTAATATCAAGATTAAAATAGGCAGATCAACTAACAAGGGTTTCGACGTAGTCTAAGGGCTGAAACAAGGGTTGTTGTTGTTCTAAGCCTGTTTTTCTTTTATGAAAGCATATTTGTTTCTAACTTCGATAATTTCGAATTTATGATGAGGGTGAATACTATTATCTTTCACATAAACCTCAGATTTAATGCTGAGAATAACATTGATATATGTGCTAAGCGAGGGTTGTGTAAAATATATAGAATTATCAAAAAGGAATGATTCACATGCATCTGTCGTTTTATTCAAAGAAGCAGATGCAACTTCATTAATGGTGGAAATCTTGAAAAGTTCGTTGAATTTATTTCAAGAGAAGTAATCTTCTTCTTTAGCTTTAGTCTTTTGTCTTGTGTTTTGTCTTGTATATTTCGAAGAAATGGAAATCTTCAAGTCAAACGAAGTCAAGAGTAAACTTTGAATTTAGCGGTACCAACCTTCTGTGAGATGAAATTCTGTAATTTTTGTATGTGGCCAAACATTAAGAGAGGCATGACGAAAATCAATTTCAAAATCAATGACTGTTTCTGCTAGACATAATACGATATTTGAGTATAAACTTTTTTGGTATAGTACATATGTATCAACAGTAAATTATAAAATTTGATATAGTATGAGGATGTGCTGTTCATATAAACAATTTTGGAATCACACGAAAAAATTACCAGATTCTCTGGTCAATCTGATGGTTCTCAGAATGAATTCATTCAATATTTTATGAACTTCTTAGAAACATCTTGTTAAATCTGGTAACAGTTTAACGACATGCATAATGACATTTTTCCTTACGCATAGTCATCAATCTTCTTTTCTTCTTCTTCTTTAAATAGGACGATGCCCTGTTTTTCTGTTACAGCCCTGCTGCGAATCGGAGCTCCAGCACTCATGCCATCGCTTTTCGGCCTTCCTATGGGTCTTCTAGTGTTTGGGTTTTGTGTTTTTGCCCACTTCGCCATACGTTCGGGGCCCATTCTGTCTACGTGATCTCTACATAGGCGTCGACGTGCTCTTGTCCACCTCACTACATCCTGGACACCTAACTCCCTTAGCGTATCCTCATTCCCTATTCTATCTCTGCGTGTAATACCTCTTATAGCTCTTAGTGTTTCCATCTCTGTTGTCCTCATTAGTTGTTTTGTTTTTGTTATCTCAGCTCTTGTCTCAACCGCATATGTCATCACGGGTCTCACACAGGTTTTATAGATTCGGACTTTGCTCTCTGTGCTTATGTACTTATTCCGCCAGATAACATCTCTCAAGAAGCCAGATATTCTCGATGCTTTCATTGTCTGCTGTTTTACCTCTTGTAATAGTTGCCTATCGCTCGATACTTCTACTCCTAGGTATTTAAAGTGTAAAACTTGCTCTATTATATGGTCGTTCACTACTAGTTTGCATCTAATTGGATCTTTCGCTATTACTATCGATTGGGTTTTCTGTGTTGATATTACCATGTTATATTTTCTGCTGTTACTTTGAACTTTTGTAGTAGGCGTTGTAGGTCGTCCTCATTCTCGGCAATTAGTAAAGCATCATCTGCGTAGCACAGTATTCTCATAGTTTTGTTACCCATCCTATAGCCTTGGTTCATTTGGTTAACACCTGCTTTTATTTCATCCATGATTAAATTAAATAGACATGGGCTGAGGCTGTCACCTTGTCCAATGCCTGCGTTAATTTCGATCTCGCTTGTAAGTCCCTGTGTAAATTTTACTTTCGTCTTATTAGAGTTATTTAGTTCTTTGATTATGTTTATGTATTTATTGCTTAAGTTTTATTTCTAAGGATAGTGATCACATCGTTCATTCGAATTCTGTCGAATGCCTTTTCCAAATCTATAAAACATATAAACATCGGTTTGTCAAACTCTATGGACTTCTCCACCAGTTGCCGCAATATAAAATTGCATCCGTTGTTGATCTATTTGGTCGGAATCCCTGTTGTTCTTCAGACACACCTACTTTGTCATATATCTTTTGCGATAGAATTTTAGTGGGTAGTTTCGATGCAGAGTCAAGAAGTGTGATGCCTCTATAATTTGCTGGGTTTGTCTTCACGCCTCTTTTGTATATGGGTATTGTTATGCTCTCTCTCCATTCTTCTGATATCTCCTTGTTGTTTTCAATTTTTGGAATAGTTTTGTTATTTCTACTCCCCATATTTAATTAGTTCGTTATTTATGTTGTCCGGACCGGGTGATTTCTATTTTTTAATTATGGATTACTTGTTGTACTTCTTCTAGGCTGATAATGTCATTTTCTGTTTCTTCGTAGAGTGTGTTTTGTTGTTCGATTTCTCGTTCCTCATTGTTACCGTTATCATTATCTCCCAGGTATAAGTTCTGGAAATATTTCACCCACTCTTCTGGTTTTATTACATTGATCTGCAGTTCTTCGGTGATTGGTTTTTTCCTGTTTCTCAACATGTTCCATACCTTTTTCTGTGCTCCTCGTAAGTCGTGTTCCATGTCATTTGTAAATCTTTCCCAATATATTTTTTAATTCTTTAATTTTGTTCGTTGTTCTCTTTCTTTATGTTTTATATCTTTGGTGCTCTTCTGGTGTTCTGTGATTAACATATCTGATATATGCGTTCTTCTTTTCTTTTGCTAAATCTTTGATTTCCTGTGTGAACCATGGTTTATCTTTTCAATGACTAATTATATTGATTCTTCGTTCTCCAATGGCTTCTTTTGCGCTGTTAATTATGTTGTTTTCAATCTCAGCTTCAATTTGTCACATTCCTTTTCTGATGACTTTCAACAGTTTTTCACATATAACTTGCTCTGCCTTTCGTTTAACAGACGAGCTAATATTTTTTCGTTGCAGCATTAGTAATTTTTTAGTTGGTAGCTATGGTTTTCATTCGAATTTGTTGAAAGACGGCTCTAGCCTAGTAAAATAATGATTGGGGTTGTGAAAGATTATCCTTACCTTCTATTTATGGAGCTCTAGGCTGAGATGGGTATTTTCCAAGCGCCACTAAAAATGATTAGGTGCCGAGAATGTCATTTTGAGGTTGAGATAGGTACAACACAAAAGGCAAATTATTTTTCAAATGTACAACTTATGACATATAAACATATATATATATATATATATATATATATATATATATATATATATATATATATATATATATATATATATATATATATATATATATATATATATATATATATATATATATATATATATATATATATATATATATATATATATATATATATATATATATATATATATATATGTTTATATGTTTATATGTCAAAGTTGTACATTTGAAAGAATATATATATCAACCTCAATATATATATATATATATATATATATATATATATATATATATATATATATATATATATATATATATATATATATATATATATATATATATATTTTCGAAGAGAGAGAATTTAATAGAATTCGAATAATTGTATTTACAATAAATGCTTATAGCTATAATTTTGGTGTATGTCAGGAAAAACAAAATCATAAAAAACAAACGAAGAAATAAAATACCAGCAGAAAAACAGACAATGCCCTTTCCTTAATCAGGCATCTAAACTCGCATGATGCCTCCTACGATTGCCCCTAAAGTGTGAGCACAGGAAATGTAACAGAGGAACCATACTATTTTGCGTATGATTCAGTAAACGAGTGAAGCAACCTGTTAAAAAACTCGTTTCCCTGTCGCTATTGCACTAGCAAAAGCTTGTTTGTTTATGATGTGTTAGTGTCGTGTGTACGAAAAGAGTACCCAAAATTTTTTTGCTGAGTAGCTTCATTCTCTCATTGTCATCTTGCACTCCATGATTTTCAGGACTTCTTCACGAATACAAGGGTGTAGAGGAAAGGGGATTGGGACAGAAAAAATCTGTTAGAATGGAGAAAGAAGAACAGCAGAAAAATATTTCATCAAAACGTACTTAACTCTTATATGTCTAAACTCACTTGAATCTAAGAACTCAACCAATGCTCCTCTGTTTTTCAACACGAAACATCTCATACACCTTTTGGGAATGTAGCCCTACATGGGTGTAGCCCTTGCCTTATCAACATACACGATGAAAAAAAAAAAAAAAGGGGGAGAAAAAACTCATCTCTAAATAGATTTAAAGTTCTCTACCCAGTTAATGAAATTATCTGAAATGGAATGAATTTCTTGAAAACCACCCGTAAAATGGATAATCGAGGACTAAATGACTTATTGTTTCTTCAGCTGCGCCACATTCACATGTCGGATTTTCTACAGTAGTCCATTTGAACAACATACTATTATTACGACCATGTCCTATCCTGAGACGATTTAATATACACCAATTTTTCCTATTTATATCGAAACCTGCAACCCTTTTGGAAGGATCCTGTATGAGAACTTTATTAAAAACATCAACTTTCTGCCATTCAGTTTTCAACAGCCTTCACCCGTTTACACGAAAAGTCAATCGACCAAATAGGTTTTCTAGAATTCAATCTCAGGTTAGGTGGATTTTGAAGATTGTGAATTATCGGAAAAACTTCTGGAAATGAGTGAAACTTATCTCAAGACGATTTAAGGGCTAATTTCCTGCGAATATGGGAAGGAACTATATTACAAATAACCGGAAGCCATGAGGTAGCAGTTGAACTGATACATCCACTTATTACTCTCATAGAACAGTTCAACTGAGAATCAATCTTATTGACATGAGCACTATTCAACCACACCTGACAGCAATATTCTGCTGCTGAAAATACTAAAGCTAAAGCAGTAGTTCGCAAAGTAGAGACTCCGGTGCCCCAATTAGATCCAGCTAGTTTATGTAGTATATTGTTTCTTGTTTTCAACTTCTGATATAATTTATCAATATGAAATTTGAAAGTCAAAGAACGATCAAGCTTTACACCAAGATATGTTGGAGTGAAATTATGAATTAATAGTGATTGATTGAAGAATACTCTCAGTTGCCTATCCTTCTCATGATTATTCAGATGAAAACAAGAAACCTCAGTTTTCGAAGGATTTGGACATAAACGCCAATTTTGAAGAAAATGTTCTGAATTTCTGAATCAGAAGTCAGTGTTTGCTGAAGCCACGTTTGAGAAACTCGTCAGAATTTTGTGGATATAGTGAGAATTGGAAAATATTTGTTTCATGTTTTATTCAATTAATAATTAAATGAAAAATATACAATTTCCTAGTTCCACAATTAATCGTTTTCAAAGATAGACGTACGTACTACTGTAAAAAACTTCGCAATAGTCCTTAACCACAAGGATGAACCTTTGAGATGAATATGGCTAGTTAAAGGTACGCTTAGGATTCTATGTAATATAAATAAGAATATATAAGCCCAATTCAGTGAAGAAAAATGTTTTATTAATGATAAAGTACTCGAAGCCCTTTTGACGGGAATATACAATAGATCCTTTTATCCAATGCGTAAGCCAACGACTGTTGGAGAGAATAACTAAAACTGAAAGACATTTTTGTTAACAGATTCAAAAACCAAACTCTACTTCATTGCGTGAGTAACTATTTACATTATCAAATTCTCAGAATCGGGAGAAATAAAACAATAACAAACCTGTTGCATAAAACTAAAGCACCATTCCAACCACGATATAAAGATTCGATTTATACCAATCGCTTAGATTTATTACAATTGGAATTAAAAATTACTCGGTCAGAAGTCATAACCTCAACTTTATAGCTTCCCCTATATGTAATAGCTCTCGAAATTAAAGTCAAATAATTTTTACGTATACGTCCGTTAGAAATGTACGACATAAAACATATTTTTACACGATGAAGCCGATGAGAATATCGTTTGCCCAAATCGTCAATTAAATTCACGTAACAATAACTAAAAACGGCGTTCGTAAATTTTAATGAATCCTCAACGAACGTTTAGAATTGCCGGATATCTGTCAAATATCTCAACCTTTATTATACCCTGTTTTTAATGAAAGGATTAAAATCTTTATTGCTCCTGTTACAGGCACTTTATGCAATTTTTATTTCGGTAATAATCAAATAAGTGATTCAAATATGATTTTGTGTGATGAATTTATAGATAAGTAAGGTATTTCTAAAATCGATTTTCATTTTCTTCTAATACATAAAATTAATAAAGAATTCAAGAAAACAAACTACGCTCAATCACATCATTGTGAATAAAACTAAAATACATATCAATATTAAGTAGAATTTTTTCAAGAAAACCTCTGTTTTCGAGAACCTCTAAAGTGGTAATGAAGGCTCTTAGTCCAATCTTAAGGGTAGCAGAATTATTGTATGCAAAGTACTGAACTTTCAAAATTAAACCAGAGGAGAATACTTTACAGCTTTCGTTCTAATGATGAGCTTTGGTAGAAACAAGATTTCAAGATCCATTGTTTTCATATTGTAAGCGCCTTCGACAGGGTTTGGCTTGCATTCTTTATGAATAAACTAATCGCTTATGGGCTGTAGAGTGCTAAATAACCACTATAGCTAAATTGAATTCACACTGTACAATCCTTCTTTCCACTACTGGAACTCCGTAGATCTTTCAGCCATGAGTTCTGGCAACGTCCAACTGATCTTTTTCCTTGGACTTTCCCTCAATAATCAGGCGAAGGATCTCATATTTTTGCCGAGCATGATGTGCCCGATGTGCTGGAGCTTTCTTTCTTAGATGGTTCTCATCAACTCTCGTGATTTTCCCATTGTATTTAGGACGTCGATGTTTGTCCGTCTTTCCATCCAAGAGACACGGAATATTCCACGGTATAGATACATTTCTAAAGCGTCTATGCGTCTCTCCATTTCTGGATTAAAAGTCCAACTTTCACATCCATAAGTAAGGACAGGAAAAACATAACAACGAAGTAGTCGCATACGAAGCCGAAGATTAAGTCCGCGGTTGACGAAAAGGTCTCTCATGCCAACGAAAGTTTTACGGGCTTGTTCGATTCGAGATTTGATCTCTATTTTCGGGTCATTTTGGTCGTTCACCGTGCCTCCTAAATACCGAAACGAATGCACTTGTTCCACAGGTTGGTTGTTAATGCGGTAATATAGCCTCCACTGCTTGCTTAGGAAACACCATACTTTTAGTTTTGTTAACGTTAACAGATAGTTCAAAGCGTTGGCTATGATCTACAATAAGGTTCATGGCTCTCTGCAAGTTTTGAAGGTTGTTGGCCAGTACCACGGTGTCGTCTACTTAGCGGATAATACTAAGTAGTTTTCCATTTATTCTAATGCCTGTGTCTATGTTTTCAAGTGCTTCTTTGAATATTGCTTCTGAGTAAATGTTAAACAATAGAGGCGACAGCACACAGCCTTGACGTACACCTTTCCGTATTGCTACCTGTTCAGATGTTAGCCCATTAACTCTCACTTGTGCAGTTTGGTGCCAATAAAGGTTTGTAATAATGCGTAAGTTTTCTGCATCAACCCCGGTATTTTTAAGAATTTCCGCCATTTTTTATGTGAAACGCAGTCAAAAGCCTTCCGATAGTCAACAAAGCAGGCATAAACATCGACATTCATGTCTCTACATCTTTGGGTGAGTGTATTAAGAGAAAAGAGAGCCTCACGCGTTCCTAGGCCATTTCTGAAACCGAACTGAACTGGATCGATTTCTCGTTCGCATTTGGTGTAGATTCGAGTATGTATAATTCGTAGAACGGTTTTCAGAATATGCGACATTAGGCTAATCATTCTGTAGTCATCACAATTTGTCGCATTGGTCTTTTTGGGCAGGGTGACAAACACAGATTTGAGCCAGTCTGCTGGGATTTTACCGGCTCTATAGATGTTATTAAACAGTGCTGTTAAGAGCTTAAGGCCAGCCCCGTCTTGCTGTGTCATTAGCTTAAGCGTCTCTGCATAGATTCCGTCGGGGCCAATAACTTTACCATTTTTTTGAAGCTTCATTGCTCGTACAACTTCTTCCGATGTAATGCATGGACTTGTTTTATTAAATTCTTCAGGTTGTGGGCTTTCCGTTCGATCTTTCCAAAAAAGTTAAGTTCTAACATATTGTTAATAATTTAATGGGAACCCCTAAATAGATATGTGTATTTGGGGGTTCCTTTCGTGTTCTCGTCGCTATTTCGGGAAATGGCGGAAAGTTCTTTGGTTAAGGCAAAGCAGGATTTCGGCTCGGTGATCTCTGTTCTGTCTGGGCATGAAAGCTCAGCTTTTTCATTCTCTTGTGCGTAGCATTCTACTTTAAGCAGCTTCGGTATGGAGCTTTCGGTATTCGATATTCTGAAAAAGCTCAAACCTAGTTCTTTAAGAAACTACTACATTTACCGTCTAACGTCCCGGATTATTTAGTGCGTCTGGAATGTGGTGCGATAAAGGTCCGCAGTACTATATTTGCTCATACTCTAGAATTTTTAATTAAACTCCATAGAATGGAAAGCTTTAGATTCCCAAAACTCTGCTTTCAGCGAATGCTTCACCTCTTGAGTGATATTAAGGTCGAAGCAAGGTATAATTGGTGTGTGTGTGCAGGTTAGTAAAAGAGCTTTTTGAGGCCATGGATTGTCTGCATATATTCGAAAATGTGAACGACAGAACACTGGCATCTTATAAAAGTTTCCTCATTGAGAAATGCAGTAATTTATGTTTTAATGAAGACATTTTGTGAGCCACTAGCTCAGGTTTTCCACTGATGGCAAATCGTTTCAGTTATACGATTTCGTCAAAAGCTTGAATCTATCTGTTCGTTTTGATTACACGCGGATGGTTTCCCAAATCCGTTTGTGTGACAGAAAATGTTTGAGAATATATTTCAGGGGAGTATATTATGAAATTTTGTTCGGTGAAATATGCACGGTATGTAACATGAACAGGACTCTGGCGTCTGATTATTTGTTTTTTCGAATGCCATTCAGGGGAATATTTCTAGGTTTTTGTGACGCGAATAATGTTTCTAAGGTGGTTCGATTTTTGGAAGGTCTTTTGGAGGCCTGTCAAGTCCGGAGATTTTGTGGGCTCGTACTGACTCTGCTCAAAACTAGATCTTTTATAATATTTGAATGAGCCCTGTTGAGGAGTTCAAGGAATTCTCCTTTTTCAATACTTTGATTATTGATATTTTTCAAATGAATAAATTCGACAATATTTATGTTTTTTTCAGTTTCTGCTACATGTGCTAACATTGTTCGCTCCAGATTTCTGTCAGAATTGTTGTTTTGTATGTCGGTCGATTATATTTCATTCGTTTAAGTTTTGTAAGTACAATTGTTGTATTAATATATTTATGCAGTGAAGTGTTCTATAGTATCAAAGGCTAAGTAGTAATCCCGTTTCATCCGCAATATTTCCAGATTTAATTCTACTTTTGAACAAACATTGAATTGATGCAGAGATTCTACGCATATCTATATAGTTATTTTCAATTTCTATGTTTAATTCAATATTTTCAGCATGTACGAGCATTTATGGGTGTTAAGTTCATCATTTAGATGGTAGACGGATCTACCATTACTGCAGCAAGGAAGGGTCCGTGTACTCCGTAGCCACACTTCTGGAGGAAATGACATAAATGCAGAAGCTTCCTCTCCAGTAACATAACTAAACGCAACCATATATCTCTAGTTATTTCGGTTATTCAAACAACCCAGGAATCTCCCAAAGCAGAGATGGCTGGTTGCAGATCGATTGTGGAAAATGATTCTCCCATTATAGGTGAACACTTAGCTATCCTGGTGGTCCATTCTGATATCCTAAAGCAACAAGACAAGAAAATTTCCTCATTACAGCCCAACAGTGAAACTATCCAATATGATCTAGCAAAGTTTATATCTGACCTACAACACTCGGGTATCAGAATCATCAACATCGAAGAAGTAGCTCACGTTCCAGTTGAACCAAATCTGGCATCTAGTTCGTTGGCATCTGGCTCTGCTGAAGGCCTTGATCTTCTTGAACGCTCACAAAATACCATAATTTGGGATATTCCAGAGAACGACAATGTTAGTGAGTTCAATTTAGTTTCTTAACTCAACAACACCATGGACCTATTGGCTAATCCTCATTGTTTCATTATAAGTAGAATCGAAAGGACTACGTCTCGTTCTCAGCTACTTAAAGTTACATTCTTCAACCTAATTATTGACAAACAAATCTTGAGGAATAAGTAACTTGTAATCAAAAATCCAGCCTGGAAAAACATTGAATGGAAAGTGACGACAAATATTTACTTGCCAGTGATTTCAAGCTACCTGATATAAGGTGGTCCATTACAACTGTTAGAAAGTGTTATCCTTCTTTGGTTCCTTCCGTTCAAATGTTCAGGATACAAACTTTATCCAACTAGTAGATGCTCCTACTCGATTCAGGGATCAAAAAGTCCCGTCGCTCCTAGATCTTATTCTGTTAAACCAACCTAACCTCGGTCGTGATGTGTCAAATCATTTGGCAAGTCAGACAATACTGTTCTGTTATTAAGCCTTCAACTTACAAATCTATTAAAAGGATCAATTATCAAACGCTAGAGAATGAGCTTACCGAAATCAGCTCGAACTATTTATCAAAGAGCTGTACTACCGTAGAAGGTAGTGGTCCAAAGTTTTCGAGACTCTCCAAGGCCAGATCGATATTTGCTTTATTTCACACACTGTTGCGGTTCCTTCTAAGCCAATATTCTCAAAATGATCCAATTACAAAAGTCAATGTGGTAGAGATATGATCGACAATGTGGTAGAGATGAATATCTTTCTGATCGTCACTACGCCAACTTCTTATCAAACCTCCTTGAGGCTGCTAATGGAAGGTCCTAATCTTGCCTCTTCCGCGATTCGAATTTTTTTAAATACTTGAGGTTCCATCTGAATTCGGAAGCAACTATGCCCTGGGTTAAGAACAAACAAGATCACCTGTGCATTACTTCGCTTGTCACTGCAAATCGTTCGCAGCTCTCTTCACAGACGAACCAGATATTCTCCATAACCAAACCTAACCACCACCAGACCAATTTATTCTTTGAGTAATATCCAATTTTCTACCAGTGACGGTCTAGGTTGCGATGGTATTTCTACCGCAATCTTGAAAATCCTTGTTTCGTTACCGGCTATAACTTTGTTCCTAATTTTTTCCAAATCTTTCTCATCCCATTTTTTGCCCTCTGTGTTGGTGAAACAAATTTTCGAAGAAAAAATGAATTGTATGCCGACAACTACTGTCCAATCAGTTTGGTCCCGATCGTGGCTGAGATACATGAAGAAGTTATTGAAGAGCGAGCTCCCGACTTTGCACTGATAAAAATATCATACTAGACTGCACAAAAGACTCTTACTGAAACTGGAATATCTGGGTTTGAGAAGAAAGTTGTTGATACGGTTAGTAAAAATTTCTTATATTGGTATCGATATGTCGATGTCATTATTGTGTATTTCACAGGAACAAACAGACAGTTCATTTTATTCGAAAATTTCATCAAAACCTGCACCGAAAAATAAAATTCACTTCTGAAATAGAACAGAAAAATTCGATCATTTTCCTAGACCTAACAAAAACAAGGTCAAATAATAAACACCAGTTTTCAATTTATCATAAGCCTTCTCATAGAGATATCACAATTCATTATACATCGGCACATCCTTACCAACATAAAGTTGCAGCATTTAATAGCTTTATACATAGACTCTTAAGCACACCTATGTCTGATGATAATTATTTCAAAGAATTGAATTTGATAAAACAGACCGCAATAAATAATGGTTATGATGGAAATTTAGTTAGCAGCATATTATATAAGAAAATCCACGACAAGAAATTCAATATTTTAACATATATAAGCAATATAAGCAACAATGTGAAATCTTTTCCTAAAATTAAAATTTAAATATAAACATCAACAAATTTAGGTTCATTTTTCAGGAATTATTAGTCTCCAATTAATAACGAAAATAAATCAGGTGTTCAAAGATTGGATTGTGCAGATTGCAATTGTTTTTATGAAGGTAGTACAGGAAGAAATTTCAATGTTAGAATCTCAGAACATAAACGCAGTTTCATCAATGAAAAAACCGATTCAAATTATTTAAATCATTTTAGGGAGAATAGTCATTCTTTCAGTTCTGAATGCAAAATCCTCCATTCTGAGAATAGAAGTATAAGACTCAACCATCTGGAAGTACTTGGCATTAACAGATTTAGGTATTCACCGGAAATTCTTAATGATCAGCTAGACATGAATAGCGCACTCCTTTTAAACTTGTTTCCTAAACACTAGTTCAAATACATATAGGTCTAAGTGGAGTGCCTCTTTATAAGTATCATCAGTATCACTAAAATCATCGTTTACTTGTATTTATAATAAATGAAACATATATTGTCCGATTACCTGAATCTTGCAATAAACAAAAAGCCATTTCAATATTTAATCTGCTTGAATTCATCTAATAATCCTACAGTCTATATTTCACACGAATGATTCCGAGAATAATAATGAAAATTCAGAGACATACATACGACAACAGAAGGATAAAGGCAGACGATGATCCTATAAAATGAGTATTAATTTTATAACTCAGGTAACATATTTTATAGGGGTTGAAGCAATATCAATATCGTGTCAAGAATTGAAATGCGTCACATACCCACGGTCCACCGCACGGAGACAATGGTCAAGTAGGCATGTGTAAAGGCTATTTTGTGGGAGTAAACGAAATGTAATGGAGCGGAAACTTCGTAATCGTCGCTTTAAAGGCCACTCACACATACCTGTAAAGCCATAATGGAGAGTTGAACAATATGTATCCCGGTCGTCATATGAAATTGCTATAATCTTCGTTTTCAATCAGCATCGCCCCGAAATTGTGTGAGACATGCTGAATAACTTTAGATTCAGTGTTTGGTATTGAAAGAAAGTTCTATTGAGAAATTCAAATGCATGCTTTCTATATAAATTCAATATAACCGCAACTATTTTAGTATTCCTTGTGGGTTACGATCTTATATGGAGAATGAGAATTGTTTTTCAGAACCAGACTAAAAATAATTGGATTGTGTCAGAGTCATTTGTGGAGATTTAATTTGAGAAAAGTGCAACTATTTATTCTCACCGCCATAGTTTCATTCATAAAAAAAAATTACTCCGAAATTATTTCTTCAAGACTCACTCTATTGAATTTGACAACTCCTTTTAGGAGAACAACTTCTCTTCGTAAAATTGATATAATTCAGAAATTTTTCAGAACGTTTAAAATTGAAAAACAAACGTAGTTAATTAAACAAAAACAAATAACGAAGCGCTTATTTGCAAGAAACACAGTAGAGTCGATATTCATCCGATCGATATGATATAAAGTTCAATTGATAAATCTTTTTCCATCTACAGCTTGATAATTTTCTCTATCCTCAGCAATATAAATAGATATTTTATGACATATAATGCTAGCATTCCCAAAATATTTTCTTCTTGAATAGTGAGCTTCTGGAAATTATTCATTTTACGTCACTTTACTCACATACTACATATACCTATTTTTCAATTATATGTATATGAGGAAACTGCTTGTTCATTGTTTATCTGTTATATTCGTAAAATGATTAGAAGATATTACGAAACTAAGATGTACAAAGTATTCTGGAATATTATGTTTGTAGAGAAGACGGAAGTATAGCATCACCTTCGAAAGAGAAAGCCGATCTCTTTGCTCTCTTTTTCTCGAAGAATTCTGTGCTAGATTCATCTAACGCAATACCACCGAACATCCCACCTACAAATTCTTCCATGGCAAAAATCAATTTCAGAGTCCGCATTGTGGGACGGGCTCTCGAGCAGCTGAACTTCAAGAAGGCAGTTGGTCTAGACGAAATAACGCCAATCGTCCTGAGAAAGTGTGCTCCCGAACTGGCACCCATTCTTAACCGTCTGTTTCAGATTTCTTATGGAAGCCAGACTTACGCAAGCTGCGGGAAAATAGCAAGAGTTCAACCGATCCAAAAGAAAGGAAAAAAAGTCCTTACCCCAAAACGACCGCCTTGTTGCAGTTCCTCCCATTATGTCCAAACTGATGGAGAAAGTCCTAAATGATGAACTCATCAAATATCTTGAGTTGCAAAGATCGACAGGAGATCTGCTCGTCTACGTCACTCATGTTTGTACTTCATCGATGGAAAAGCATGGGGAATCTAGAGCTATAGCCCTCGACATCCGTAAAGCCTTCGATAGGGGTTGGCATAAAGCCTTGTTGAATAAACTTGCTGCATATGGGCTTCCGAAAAATTGCGGGGCTGGATAAGTAGCTTTCTTTCAAATAGACCAATACAGGTTCTGGTCGACGGTATAACATCTGATTGTTTCCGGTTGCAAGCAGGAGTACCTCAGGGATCCATTCTTTTGCCATCCTTGTTTCTGTTGCAGATTAACGATCTTCTGTCATCTACAGAGAACAAGATCTTCGGTTTTGAAGACGATTGTACCCTGGTTTCGTTTTTCAGTAGTATGTGGCCGATTACAGCTGCAGAATCTCAGCGTCAGACATGTCAATAAATCAATGACTTAAACTCTGACTTACAGAGAATATCTGAGGGTCAGTTGAACCTGGTAAGCTTCAACGTGAGCAAGACGCAAGCAACTACGTTTTCTAGAAAGGTTCCCGGTAGAGAATACCTCTAATGATGCAAGGCCAACAAATTGCATCAGCTAAACTTAGTTTTCTTCACAGAGCCAAGCGATACTGCACGTCATCTCAGCTGTTGCTTCTATATAAGGCGCAGATTCGACCTGCTCTGGAATTTTGTTCCCAAGTATGGGGATTTGCGCTCAAACATTCGTTGCGGATGTTGGATAGTGGAAAGGTGTTCTCATCATATGGCGGTACATTTAACGACCCCTCGAACCATCTCTATAAGAATTTCTTCCTTTACAGGGCCGGTAAGCTGTGGAACTCGCTTTCGTCCAACAGATTCCCAACATCCTACAATTTGGCTCTCTTCAAGAAGCGAGTAAACAGACACCTCAATTCTTCCCAGACGCCCACTCATATGGTGTAACCGGTTCGATTATTCCTGGGAAGCGCGAATAAACAAATATCGAAAATATTCGATTCATTTTATGACTGAAATTTCTAATAAAATGACGCCCGCAAAAGCTTAGTTATACATCTATAGGGTGTTGAAATTTTAACTTTTGGAAGAAGCACATTTGGAACTGTGAACAGAATATAAAACAGAAAACCGTTTTCCTATATTATTCAGAAACTTTTGGTCTTCAATAGTTATTCTTCATTTCAGCAGATGAATAACCTCTTAGCGTAGGTCCGCATGCTTATGATACACTTTATATTTGTGAATGAGATTAGATGCAATTTGCTTTTCGGGTAACAACTAGCTAGCACTATCGTGTCGAATGATGTTATCGGGGAAAGAAGTAATGAAAACGCATCTATATATTTCATAGGGAACTTAATTGAAGCAGACGCTTTGAATGAAATTTCTTTGCAAAATGGCGAATGCGCCAGTACCAGTATCAATGATAATTATCATATGTAGTTAGCACCACAGAATCACTCTTGAATCTTCAATGGTATTTTCTAGCATCTCATATCTGCATATAATAATGAAAGAATACATCTAAAGAAAATCTAAGATGTTCAAAACTATGATTCTCAATCGAACAGAATATTCGTGCAGCTGGTTAGCTGTTGCAAGACTTCAGTTTTGCGAGGGAACATGCAAATTGGGCTATTCCAGAATGTTCGAATGTTCTCTTTTCCGTCGAGTCCAGATTCTGTCAAGTATCAAATTATAGACGCATGCCTGTATACAGACGACCAGAGGCAAACTTCGGAGGGGGCTCAGTAATGGTGTGGGGAGGCATTTCTTTTCATGGTTGAACTAAGTAAGTCCCAGTGAACAATGTAGGAATGACAGCGGCAATGTACATTGCAGATATACCTAAACCCCATGTTGTACCCTTTGGCCCATTGATTGGCGAAAACTTATTCTATATGCATGATACTGCTCGGCCTCATGCAGCTATAGTAGTTATAGCATTTCTGCAAAATTCCGAAATTGATATTTAGAGATGGCCAGCCAGAAGTCCCGACTTCAATCCGATAAAACATGTTTGCGAAATAATGGGGTGGCAAATTCAGCAACGTAAGATGCCTTGTAGAACACTCCAGCAACGAGAAAATCTGCTTCCTGAAATTTGGAACTTAGTGACTCAAGAGTACATCCAAAATTGACCAACATAAAAGTTTATATAGTATTGTCGTAAAAGTAAGGTGATGCGACAATTTTTGTGGGGAGTGTATTAAGAGTAGTTCAATTTGTTGCATATTACCAAGTTATACTTGTCGTGTGAATTTATTATTCTAGAAATTCCTGAACAAATTAGTAGAGGGAGTATTACAAGGTAACTAGGTCCTATAATTTTTCACGATATTATAACAATCAACCAGGATTCTAAGTTGTCTTGGTTCAATAGAGTTCAAAAAGGTGTGTTTGGAACGAAATTTTGTGAGTTCAATAAATTTCTGATCTAACAACTTTGCTAATATACCTGAAGGTGTACTTATATATGACTCACTTGCGTACCAGATTTATCTTCGTTGTGCAGTTACATTAGTTCGTATAACTTTAGAGATTGAGGATGCAATGGAATCAGTTTTCATGTTTTCGTATTCTGTATATGCTAGGTAATCTGTATATTACAGCAAAAATAGAAATTAATAACTCAATGAGTTTTTATACCTCACAGAAACAAAATCAACTGACAATTTCATTGTTAACATCTACATAAAAGAAACCTTCATAAACTCAACTATTCCCATGTACTCATGAAATCACTTAAATCACGAAACAGCAGCTTATAATTAACTGATCCATTCCACTGTCACCGACAAATTTCTAAATTGAAATAAATGCTATCAGAAAAATTGCCTTGAATAACAAATTTCCTATGAATCTATACACTAAAAATTCTTCATAGTAGGAAAAACATCAAATAACGCAATTATTGTATTCCATTGAAGATACTTGCTTGAAAACATAAGCTAGTTTCAACTACGATGTTTCCTCCTCCAATAACATAAGCAACTATTTCCCAAATTTGAAATAACGACCTCTTTCTCAAGTGCTCTCAACTTTCTATTTAATTATTAATTTAATTAAACAAAAACAGACAAATTCAAAATATCAGGAGTTTACAAAATTGTTTAATGAGAGTACGGTAGCTAATGTTGGAAAGACTGTTAGGCATTTTAAAACACGATAAGAAGCACCCTTATCCTCTGATGATAATTCTTCCATATGTGAACATATAAAACCACAAAATTTCAATAACATTAAATAATCCCAAAATTCTTCATCCCGACAAAGGAAAGAAAATGACTCATTTGGAACGTTTAGAAATTAATGAACTTTGTAAAAACGCTAGTGAAATCACCCTTAATAGCCAGCTAAACATTAATACCTCTCCAGTACTCAATACTAAATTAGGCTAGAATCTATTTAAATAAGTTCATTTCTTGAAGTTGATCTCCGTGTTAGTAGCAGCATATCCTGCCCAAGAATTATCACAGCCGGTGTTCCTCAAGGGTCTGTGCTGTCACCTACTTTATTCAATATATTTTCGTCGGACATACCATCTGACCCAAACATCCTCACAGCCCTGTATGCAGACGATATTGCACTTATTTCATCTAGCAAACAAATCGTACACGGAAATTCACGAATTCAAAAACATCTGCCGATTCTTTTCGAATGGTACTCTAAATGGCGTTTGCAGATCAACGAATCAAAGTCCAAAGCTACTTTCTTCTCCTCAAGAAGGAAGGAGCCTAAAAATCTCATAGTTCACGACGCTATTATTCCATGGAAACGTTCAATAAAGTATCTGGGTATCCATCTTGACAAACATCTCTCTTGGAATAAGCAAATTTCCGCTGTACAAAACAAAGCTCGCGCCGCTTTTGTGCAACTTCAACCTTCTTTAGGAATCCGAAAGTGTACCCTAAGACTAAACTCCTCGCTTTTAATGCAATCATCCGTAGTATAATCACTTATGCAATTCCAATCTACGGCACCGCTCCAAAAAAGCGCTTTCAAAAACTGGAATCCACATATTCCAAACTTTTACGAGCCTCGCTCTCCATTCCATGGTACGTTCGGAACTCCGACATACTTAAAGACTCCGGTATGCCATCACTTACCGAATTATAGCTTAAAATGGCACGCAACCTCCGTGAAAACATAACCGTTCACGAGAATCCTACAGTGTCTGAATTAGCCAACTGTAAGCCAAAACGGTACGACATCATCTTGCGTCCGTGTTCCCTAGTAAATGAATAAATGATTACAATTTACTTTTTCTCCTGCTATCCAAACTCTATAAGTGGAGACTATAGCCTACGGGCTGGAACTCCAAGAGGAGGTTTTTAGTCGGTAGAAATCCGACATTGGCCCCGTTCCCGGGGTGCATCTTTTCGAAGATTTTCCTCCTCTTTGTCTAAAAAAAAAAAAAAATTGAAGTTGATCATTTGTAAATGACTTCACGGTCGAAATCGGTCACGTTTATTAAAATAAAATTGTGTAAGGTATAAAATATATTTTACATCATCTTCGGTGAAAATAAATTTCTATAAATCAAAAGAAGCATTATTAATACTGAATTTATATATGATCAACAACAATGGAATAAAATTGATTAAAACGAACTTAAGTATTGTCAGAATAATTAACTGAATAACTCAGCCGGAAACAAACATTTCTTGATTTATTGGAATGTCGCTCCGACCTAAGCCATCAGGTTAGATTTCATGTATAGTTCATTTCTATGGACAAGTACTACACCCATGTCTGATTTAGCACTCGAACCTATACTTTCTGCGCGAGAGCCAATCTCTCAAATGAATTATCCATGGAGACGACTGGAAACGAATGGGTAAGGGGAATTATTGCCACAATCTACCTTTTTATTCAATTATATTTCAGACAATTTATATCTATCAATTTCAAGGATTTCCAGAAATTAATATCAAGTTCTCCATAAGATAAATGTAAGATTTCATAATTTAGATTGAAATTACGATATTCTTCAGTTGAATGGTTGGCGTAATTAGAATTTGTCTCCTCCTTGATGAAACTACGACAATGTTCTTTGACGCTAATATTGAATTCTCTGTAGGTTCTTCCAATAAACATCTAACAACCACTTCCGCAGCTAAGTTTGTATCCAGCAGATTTCTTTCCTTTATCTATTTGTTTTCATTATTTGGATGTATTTGGATAGATTATCATTGGTTCGGAATGAGGAGTGAAGCTGGAAAGTCTCCAATGAATGATTTAGATTATGGTAAACTTTCAGATATATGATACACAATTCTATTGCCCTTAATTTTCGTTTTTTTCAGTAATTGTAGAGTTAAACATTTGGTGCACTCAAAATCTAGAGCAAAATAGTAATCACTAGCATCAAGTGGCTTCTTCCATGTATCCGGAGTTTTAGTTAAAAGTTTTAACTTATTCTGGTGCTTTTCATATCGGATAACCATATTGAAGCATGAACCACAAACTATATTAGGTATCCAAGTTTTTTAATCAAGAAAAACTTTCATGAGAAAACACTAGTTATGCAAAGTCATAAATCGATCTGAAAGTTTTTTGTATTTATTTTTCCAATGTGTGTTGCACAAACGTAACAAATGAAATTGGGAATAGAAGAAGCATTTTAATCCACTAAAATAAATAAACTCCGCACGCTAGAATACCTGGAATGATCGCAGGTGAGTCAGCTACTCTAGAGGTGATAACTCTTATGCCTTACCTGGCCTAAGAATCAGGACTTTTTGACGTTGACGAGGACGATGTCAACTTGTCGTCAAACACATTACATCATTCTCATATTCGAGCGCTTCCCTGCAAAACAGGTCACCTTCACTGTCTTCAATACGACGAAATAGTGACTAGCGAATCATTCTACACATCTTCTTAAGGGCAATGATCACCGTAGTCTAGATACCCTGTGGTAACAGGTTTCTGCCGGTAGATGTACCAATTCGATGTCTTGCTGTTTTATAATTCACCAAAGATATAATTTATCCTGTAAAACTTCAATGGGACAC
The DNA here is from genome assembly GCA_013387265.2 of Cryptolaemus montrouzieri. NCBI lineage: Eukaryota > Metazoa > Arthropoda > Insecta > Coleoptera > Coccinellidae > Cryptolaemus > Cryptolaemus montrouzieri. Next base: position 35,967,320 of record JABFTP020000165.1, read on the forward strand.
CACATCAAAAAAATGTACTTGCTGATTACGGATAAATACTACAGCAAGAAATGATCAGAAACTATAAATTAATATCATACTGAAGAAACTGTTAAATCATGATTTTTATCAGTATTTTGGGTTTTTCTCTGTAGTATGCAGTATAGCCGCTAATTATTACTTCAAATTGCTGTTCAGCTATGAAAAATACTTAGGAAAATCTTCATCCGATACCAAGGAAAGACCACTTTTTTGTGGACCTGTGTAATGATAACAAACAACAAATCTCCGATGTGTAGCGTAGTTCAAGGAAGACCGATCAAGACGCTTCAGTTATGAAGCACAGAAAATCAACTTTCTACTAAACTTCATTAGGAATGAGATCGCAACTAAGAAATCAAAGTATTTTGAACCAGCTACGACTATTCCTTATCGTCATTAGAAATACTCATTTATTTGAATCTTCTTTATAATTATTGCTTACAAATCCTATCAGTAGCATTATTGCATAATTACTGTTGATAATAAAACGAGTAATGTGATGAATTTTACTTAGTAATTGTGATTCGTAACGCGTTTCACTACACTGTAGCTTCTTCAGACGAATTAATGTACAGAAAATAAGAATGAGAATATAAATACAAATATTCTTAAGTAATTAAAAGCTTATTGGGTTGCTCCTTCTTAAGTGGTTATTGATGACAGATATATCCAATAAAATTAAGGAAAATATTGCTCCTGATTAGATTCAATAGAGGTGAACGGCTTAAATCGACTTGTTCATTGATGAGTTTACTTGAGTATTTGTTTGTTGATTTTTAAAATTTCCCAAAGATCTACCTCCCAATATTTATTATCTGTATGTAAATTTTCAAACTATGGGTCGAAAGAGTGGCTATTTTCGAGGAGATGATTCGCGTAATTTGAATCAAAATTTTTATTTGAAAAACTGCGTTTATGTTCTGATATTCTAGAACTAAAATTTTTATGTGTTCTACCAATGTAGAAATTATCACAGTCATTGCAATTCAATCTATAAACACGTGATTTATTGTTTTTATCTGATTTGGTTTTATTATTTTTATATATTTGCCTACACTATTATTAATTTGGAAAGCTATGTTGAAATTATTGCTATCAAGAATGATTTCAGTTTGCCAATTGTAATGCCAACGTAGGTTAAGTAGTTGAGTTTTTGTTTCAATTTATTGACAGGGTAGACTTCATTCAATGCGATTCTATTTTGTTTTCTATTTAAAATCTTATTTATTGGTTTAGGATTGTAACCATTATTTTTGGTTATTTGTTTAATCAAAATTAATTCTCTATTGAAATTTTTGGTGATAACAGGATGTTAATCAATCTATGAATAGAACTGTTGAATGCTGACATTTTATGTTGATACGGATGAAACGAGTTATGTATTATAATATCTGTATGTGACGGCTTATAGCAAATTGCGAAACGATGTTTTCCATTTTCATTCGAAATTGTTACGTCTAAGAAATTTATTGAGTTATTGTTTTATATTTCGGTTGTGAATCCAATTTTTGGATGTAATGAATTTATATGATTATCAAAAATTTTAGCTGTCTATCTGTTCCTGTGAAACAAATAATGATATCGTCTACATAGCGATACCAGTATGAACAATATTTACTGAGTGGATGATTATAAATTTATCTAATTTATAAATGATTATTTCTGCTAACAAAGGACTTAACGGATTGACCATTATCCAGCCGTCTTCACAAGTAGAATATTTGTTATTGAAAACGAAATAATATTGATCGAAACAAATTTGTAATAATGAAAGAATACCTGATTCAATGATCGTATTGACATGATTCTTTTCTAATAATTCTTCAACTAAGTAGTACGTATCTTTCGGAAGAATGTTCGGAAATAGATTCTTAACATCGAAAGAAATGAGTTTGGAATTACCATTATAATGGTATCTTTGATATTGGCAATTAGTTCGTATGAATTTTTAACCGAAAATTTAGATTTGAAATTGCAATGTTTTATTAGCAAGTCGTTGAGGAATTTTGAAAGTTTGAAAGTAGGTGCCGCTACATAAAAAACTACAGGTCTGATAGGGTAATTAGGTTTATGAAGTTTTATCAACGAGTATAATTCGGTGGATTGTGGAATGGTGTTAATGAATTTATATTTTCGTGGTCTGCAATTGATGATTTTGCTGTCGAAATTAATTTTTCAACCTCATTCTAAAATTTAGTTTGAGAATTATTAGAATAGTATCATGTCAATACGATCATTAAATCAGATATTTTTTCATTATTACAAATTTGTTCAGATCAAAATTATTTCCATTTCAAGAACAAATATTATACTAGTGAAGACGGCTTGATTATGGGCAATCCATTTAGTCCTCTGTTAGCATAAAAATTCATGATTAATTTAGAAAATCAATTCATAATTATCCACTTAGTGAATATAGATTCTACTGGTGCTATGTAGACGATATCATTATTTGCTTCACAGGAACAGATAGACAGTTAAAATTTTCGAAAATCATATAAATTCATTACATCCAAAAATTGGATTCACAACCGAAATAGAAAGCAATAATTTAATGAATTTCTCAGATGTAACAATTTCGATTCAAATGGAAAACATATTTTCGCAATTTACCATAAGCCTTCACATATAGATATTATAATATATAACTCGTCGTGTCATCTGTATCAACATAAAATGTCAGCATTCAACAGTTTTATTCATAGATTAATTAACATCCCGTTATCACCAGAAAATTTCAACAGAGAATTAAATTTGATTAAACAAATAGCCAAAACTAATGGTTACAATCCCAAACTAATGAATAATATTTTGAATGAAAAACAAAGTGGAATCGCATTGAATGAAGTTTACCCTGTCGATAAATTGAAACAAAAATTCAACACCTTAACCTACATTGACATTACAAGTGACAAACTGAAATCATTCTTGAGTAGCAATAATTTCAACGAAGATTTTCAAACTAATAATAGTTTAGGCAAATATATTAAAAATAATAAAACCAAATCAGATAAAACAATAAATCAGGTGTTTATAGATTGAATTGCAATGACTGTGATAATATCTACATTGGTAGAAGACATGGAAATTTTAATATTAGCATATCGGAATATAAACGCAGTTTTCAAATGAAAAATTAGATTCAAATTACGCGAATCTTCTACTAGAAAAGAGACACTTTTTCGACCCACAGTTTGAGATTTTGCATACAGATAATAAATATTGGAAGGTAGATCCTTGGGAAACTTTAGAAAACAACAAACACAAACACTCAGGTAATCTCATCAATGAACAAGTCGATTTAAGTACTCACCTCTATTGAATCCTTCAGGAGCAATCTATTCTTAATTTTATTGGATATACCTGTCATCAATAACCACTTAAGAAGGAGCAACCTGATAAGCTTTTAATTACTCAATAACATTTGTATTTAGATTCTCATTCTTATTTTCTGTACATTCATTCGTATGAAGAAGCTACATTGTAGTGAAACGCGTTACGAATCACAATTATTAAGTAAAATTCCTACAAACAAATTACTTGTTTCTATTATTGTTAATGGAATTTTACCAAGTAAAAGAACACCAATCTTATTTTGATGCGAATATCTGATACATAACTTATTTGTAACCGTGTATTTTCTGAGAAGACAAAGACATAGTTAAACTTAAAACTATCCATTTCCTAAATACAAGAATTGCTCGTTTAGATGTAGCTAAAGATAAGATAAATATAAACTCCATAAAATACAGATGAATTATTGATAGCAAAATAATAGGAACCAATTCATTCTTACTCGAACCGTATCAAAGCCTTTGCGTAACAAGAATGTATTTATTTTCCTCGATCCTCTCAACATAATCGCCTTCCTGTGGAAAACCTCCGACGCGAGTGTCAAGTTTCATTTTCCAATAAAGTCATAACTCTATAACCCAACGAAAATAAATAAGGCACGTATGTTCAGGGCGAAAAATCGAATCTGGCTATGTCGGTTCAGATACATTTCTGCCGGAGCGCGAAAATTTTGATGGCGATGAATTTAAGATGCCGAGAAATATGAGACTTTGGATATCAACAAATTTTCATATTGGCAAGCTGCTGACGCTTAGGCGTATACGATTTCATACAGCAGAGACTTTATTTGGCTTCTGTATTGGTATAAAAACGTTACTCGATTAGTTTTTTTCGGCAATCACTTCTTAGTTTGGATTAAATGTCATTGGAAATTATTGTTTGGTCTGCACATAAACAGAGTGTTTGCGCCAAAGGGCCCATAAGATGAATGGTGGAAATTGTTTTATCGATTAATTTCTAATTTTGAGTTTAGAGTGAATGGAAATCTACAATTAGCAATTGTTTTCAGATCGCTTACGCTTCCAGTTATACCGGAATACAACTTTGATATTTCAAATAGCAAGATGTACTTTCTTGTGTAATTTTCTTTACTAAAGGTCTTTCTTTCAAGGCTGTCCTATTAAGATTTGCCCTATCTGAAATTAACCACAATCAAGCTAAGATTTTTTTCCTAAATATTTCGGAATAATAGTGTTATCTTCTTTGCTCATAAAAATTGACTTAGATTCGAGTAAGATTATGACATTCTCCGAGTTTAACGAGAATTCGTTGATTGCAACTGAATTTTCTAAAATGTTATTGAGTCAGCCGATACTAAGTGATATTTGATCATCATACGGTTATATAATATGACATTTGTCATATTTTTCGAACGACTGTCAAAATTTGTTCGCAAATTTTTCTTTTTATTAAACAAGTTCCACGAAGAAATAATATATGGGCGTTGTCAACCCAGATTATTGGGTCCATAATGATTCTCAAACATCTATAGATCTTAATCGGCATCACTTGGAAAACTGAACCTGGCCATCAGGGCTCTCTCGGTCAAACAGAGATGGAATTTGAGGAAATATCGCAGGTTATTAATTTTTATTATCTCCTTAGTCCCTTTCATGACCTTGCTTGATATGTGAAATCTTTTCTTAGATTTGTTTAGACATATAAGAAGTTTGATTGTTTAAATATTTTTCTGCTGGTTTTCTTTTTCCATTGTTACAGATTCCTGCCCCAAACACCCTTCCTTTCATTCTTGTTTTTGGAAATCATGGAATGCAAGAGAGAATGAAGCGGCTAAGCAGAAAAATCTTTGGTACTCTTCATGTAAACACGACACTAACACATCATAAACAAACAAGCTATTGCTAGTGCAATAGCGACAGGGAAACAAGTTTTTTCCTCAGGTTTTTTTTTCCACTCGTTTATTGAATCATAAACAAAATAGTATGATTACCCTGTTACATTTCCTGAGCTCACCCTTGTGTTTTTCTGAGACACACCAAAATTATAGATATAAGCACCTGTTACATAAATATCTTGGATTTTGTCAAGAGAAGACAATTAACCATAGCAGCACTAAAGAAATTATTAGAAGTTCCAAAAGACTAAGAATTATCATCAAGAGTTATTTAACTAGTAAAAACCTTTTCAGAGCTATCAACTCCTATGCTGTTCCTATTCTTACATCTTCTTTTGGAATTATTAAATGGTCTAAAACTGATCTAAATGAATTACAATGTCAAATGAGGAAAATGCTCTGTAAATATCATAAGCACCACCCAAAGTCAGCTGTTCAGAGAGTTACACTACCTAGACATCTTGGAGGTCGTGGATTAATTGATTTGTCATGATAAACAGAGAACGTCTAAATTACATGATATTGTTGTTGCTTCAGATTATAATCTTACACCTCTGAACTTGACAATGCAAAAGGTAGATTTTGATATATTTGATGATAATTATAAAGAGAAAGTTGGATGCAGAAGGAATTACACGGAAAGCACCCTAAAGAATTGAAAATGATTATATTGATGAAACTGCATCGAATAAATGGTTAATATCTGGAGAATTGTTTGCTGAAACAGAAGGCTTGGCAATTGCGATCCAGGACCAGGTTGTTTTTACAAGGAATTATAGAAAACATATCATCAAACAAAATATAGATGATTCTTGCCGTAGATGTTTCTGTTCTTCAGAAACAGTTTTTCATATATTATCATCTTGCTCAGTCCTTGCTTCAACAGATTATTTAGAAAGACATAATGCTGTCGCTAATATTATTCACTTCAATCTAGGAATTAAACATGACCTAATTCCCAAAAGTAAAAAATTTCAAAAATATGAACCTGAGATTATTTGTGAAAATGACAAATATAAACTTTATTTTGATAAAACAATTCTGTGCAACAGAGCTGTAAAACACAATAGACCAGATATCGTTCTTAATGATAAACAGAATCAAATAACATATATAATTGATATTGCTATACCCGACACGCATAATATACAAAATAAATACAATGAAAAATTTCAAAATATATGATGAAGAAAATATTTATTCTACAATTATTGAGATTTTGGGTCTGAAGAAAATTTGTTTGAACAGTTACAAAAGATAACAGTCATCAAATCTTTAGGTTTCTTTCCGAAAATAATAATGAGGTAGAGTCATAGGTTTTCTCTTTAGTTTATACTGCTCAGAATCTCATTTCATATTTTATTTATTTGTTTATATAAAATCTGACAATTTTGTCATATTTATATTCAGAGCAGTATTCTATTCGATCGTTCACCACTTCACACAAAGGAAACTAACATTCAGTGTTACTTGACTAAGGTCCGTACACTGGATTTTTCCGGGAGAAAGCCTCTGACACTACTCGTTGGTACATTGATATCATTGTCTGATGATGCTATAGTATGTATATATATTGATATATTCTCATAACATTTAACGTTATAATATATATATATATATATATATATATATATATATATATATATATATATATATATGGTATATATATATATATATATATATATATATATATATATATATATATATATATATATATATATATATATATATATATATATATATATATATATATTATTTTGGTTTACTTTCTAAAGAATATCACAAAAATAGTTGGAAAATATTTAATTAACGAATGTGATAGCTATTTCGATATTTCCTTCATCATCCGACGTTCACAAATTGTGTGTTCAAACTAATGTACAGTCTCAAATATGGAAAACCAGGTAATAATTATACTGAGTGATTCACTAGTGGCGCGGTGCTCTGTAGCTCGTACACTCTTGAAGATTTCATTTTTGTTCGAACGGTATTGTATTAAGAAAGTAAGTATCTACTTCAGCAATTTATTTTGAAGTGAACAGGGTGTCCCAATTTTCAATAATAAAATCTTTGGAGGTTTTTTTCAGATTGGGAGAGCACTTTTTTGTTGAAGATTCAAGAGCGTTCTAAACTCTGCTGTAATGTCTTTGAGTAATAAGTTATTTCGGTGAGTAGTTTTGTCACAATATTTTTTTTCCGTGGAAATTCATGAGAATAGACTCTCACATCATCGTATGCTTCTTCGGCCAGAGAGGATGAATACTTTTTTCCTTTCGTTTTTCCATTGCGCTAGAATAGCTTCATTGATGAATTGAAATAGATTATCTACATTTTATACAGGAGTTACTCAAAAAAATCATTGAATATTGTAGTTCTAAACATATCATATCTCGATTTTTTCAAATTGAACATCCTATATTTTATTATTCATGTCTGCGCATAAAATATTGTGCCATATTTTTGCAGAAGTAACCTTATCTTTATCTTCGACCATTTTCAGAATGAAAAAAAACTAAAATAATGAAATCAGAGGTTGCGAAAGAAGAGTTTATTAGTACATATCATTATATTTGATCAGAAAATGGAGATATTTTAAGGTAGTCGTGCAAGAAATACGTAAGAGATTGGTTTTGGTGAGATGATCTACAAAGTGTTCGAAATGTTGCCCGTTTCTTTGTAGACACAACTCAATTCTTCTGAGGAAAGACCGTTGAACCTCGACATCATTTGCGGTTTATTTGACTGAAAGGCGTAGACTATTTTCTGTCTCATATCCAACTGTTTTGTGGAAAGAATCTTGTAAACGATGACCTTATTATAACCTCACAAAAAAAAATCTAGACCTGTAAGGTCCGAAAACCTTGCTGGCCATCTAAGAGGACCACCACATCCTATCCATTTGTTTGAATCCACATGATTCAAATATTCCCGAACATGATGTGAGTAATGTGCCGGTGCTCCATCCTGTTGAAGTCACACATCTTGTCTTATATGCTCTGGTACATCGTCCAATAACATTGGTAGATGATCTCGCAGAAATTTCATTTCACTATTGAGGTGCCCGTCGAAAAGTGCGGCCAAATTAGATATCCATCTACTATAGCGGCCCATACATTCTAGGACGAACGATGCTAGTGATCTATTTGTCTCATGAGGTGTGGATTTTCCGTGGCGTATTAGTGGAAGTTGTGCCTGTTAACAAGCCCAATCATGTGAAAAGTTGCCTCGTCCGAGAAAAGAACTCTGCTGAACATATTTGGATTTTCCGCTACTTTGTCACTTTCCCAATTGCAAAAATTGATTCGATTTTCATAGTCTTGATTGTTCAGTTCCTGGTGCAGCTGTACATGATATGCATGAAATTCATTCACTTTCAAGATTTTCTGGACGGAAGTTTGACTTATATCTGTTAACTGAGAAATCTCTCTTTGGCTTTTATATGGGTCCTCTGTTACTGTCAACAGAACTGATAACTGGTTGTCTTCAGCTGTAGCAGTTTTTGGTTTTTCAAGTTTTTTGTAAGCGATATTATCGTTTCGATAAATCTAATTAGAAGTTTTTCAAAACATCTTGCATCAGGATGCCTCTTATCAGGAAATCTTTGTGCATAAGCTCTACTTGCCAACAAACAATTCCAATCACACTCACCCAGAATAAAAATTATATCAACCATTTCTTCTTTGCAGAACTTCATGGCAGTCAATTGAGGAAGTTGGGCTCACACCTCACTTTAACAATGATTAATAACGAAACACTGATAAGTTCATCATGTTAAATGCAGAATATGATATGTCTGGACACCTGACAGAAGGCACAAATAGAAAAAATTGTCCACGCTTACCTCGGTTTACGTTTTAATCATCTTGATTTTATCATTCGTTAAAAGAATTATCTTGTTGAGGTTTCATTTTTACTACTTGAATCATTACAGAAAAAAACTTCTGTGCGAATAATGATTCATGTTGATGAGTTTGATACGGTTTGAAGAATTTTCATCAAAAATTTTCACAAATAATCAAATATTTCGAAAATATTCGAAGATGAAGGTATGGTTACTTTTGCAAAAATATAGCACAATGCGTTGGAATGGATAATAAAATACAGGGTGTTCCATTTGAAAAAATCAAGAAATGATATTTTAATATTGCAATAATCAATAATTTTTTGAGTCACTCCTGTATAGAACGAGGATAATCTAGTTCAATTCATCAATAAAGCTATCTTTGGGCAATAAGGAAACGAAAGGAAAGAAGTATTCATCCTCTCTGGCCGAAGTAGCATGCGATGATGTGAGAGCCTATTTTCTCGAAGTTTTGCGGAAAAAATATTGTGACGAAACTACTCACCAAAAAACTTATTACTTAAAGACATTATAGCAGATCCTGAATCTTGAAGAGTGTACGTGCTACAGAGCACCGTGCCGCTGGTGAATCACCCAGTAGAGAGAGGAAAAACAACAAGTTTCTACTATTGCATTATAGATAAGTGTGCGAAGGAATATTCATAATTATTTGAAAATCCAAAATATCGGGGAATAACATAGGTCTGTATAGTCGTTAAGAAGGGTAAGAGAAAAGAGAACTCTGCTGTTTTTCTTCCGATTTGGAGTTACACAGGATTTCAGGTTCTTTCGGGGTTTTGGCGATTGCCAATATCTCGGTTGATATCAAAGGTAGGTGAAGTCAATTTCAGCATTCTGAACTATTCTGACGATCTGTTGACATTTGTTTGGGAAGAATCGAGTGGCGTATTAAAAAATTTTTTCGTTGAACACTTGTCGAATTCTAATATACACTTGTTTTGTTTTATATAAACCATTGGTGAATTTAGATTTTTGAGATTTTTCCTCTTTTAAGCATATAACATGCGGAATCAATCTGCTCTGTGGTTTCACTTTTCCAGAAATCGAAATTAGATAGAAATGGTCTGTGGTTTCATCAGGATGGTGGTTCGAATTATAGATAGATATATATATATATATATATATATATATATATATATATATATATATATATATATATATATATATATATATATATATATATATATATATATATATATATATATATATATATATATTTTATTTTCAGTCTATATTTGTTATATTTTGCTATTCCAACATTTTAGTGCTTCCTTGTATTTTCAATTACTTTTAGGTTATTTATTCTTTATTATCTTCATTTATGTAACCATGTTATTTATTTAATTTTCAAATGGGCTTCATACAAATTCTTCGCCCATATTACAATGTTATAATTATAATATTAACATTGAACATTGTTAAATGATAAGCCGAAAAATTTTTGATTGAGCGTTGTTTGATAAATTAGGAAACTTCGAAAATGTCAACATCTAAGTATTCTACATTCGAAATATAATGATTCTGATGCAGCTATAGAAGATTATCCTGTTCGTTTTCCTGAAAAATGAATCAACCTCATAAGCGCTCATTTCAAATACTTAAAAAGAAAGTTCTGATATTCTGCGAATACCTCAATTGTATGTAGGCAACTTGAAGCAGAGAGTGCAACACCAAAATCTTAGGTTTCACAACTCCCCGCAAAAACAGAGTTTCAACCACAAGAGATGAGGAAATCTTAGAGAGGAACATAAGTATTCAATTTCGAAATGGATATTGATGTTTCAATTTCAATTTCCATCGGGAAAGGAATGCTCAACAGCAGAGGAGATTCTGTCGTAATGTTTGATGCGCATAAATGAACCACCGTGCCTTTGTGTACAGCATTTTGACGTAAATCTTCGAGGGAAACTTACGATACTATTACAATATAATAAATAAGAACATAGTCAAGGCTTTTTGGATGAAATTCCTCTAGTTCAAAGAAGGTTAGTATATTTCGTCTCCGAACCATTCAAGAAAGTTTCAGAACTTTTAAACTAGTCGTTCGGTGTTAACTGAATGGGAATGTCAGAACACCCTTAGATATAAGCTTAGAGTTGAAACTAAACTTTAGAGATTGTTAAGCCACAATCACTAATACTCAAATCAAAAATGCATGCAGAAATGTTTCTGGACGTTGCAATTCTTGCATTTGTAATAATAGAAAAACGTCATATCACTTTGGATAATTTCAATTCTTTTGTAAGTAATAATTTTGATATTTCTTTACTAATGAGTTCTAATTAATTTTCGTTCGTTCTTATTAAAAGTAGAAATTATTACTGTGAGCTATAATTGAGAATATTTGCATTCCGTAAATTCGCACCTGCGTACTAGATGAAACTGAAGAATTAAAAGAATTTTCATTTTTGGAAAAATTCTCTTTCAACTTTATCCAAGTTAACCTAACATAAACATTAATAAAGCAAGCCTATCTTATAATTCAAAAACTATTCAGATACGTTCCCGCATTTACTCGAAAAGTGCACGTAGAATTTGAACACAGGTCTCAACTAACTTTTATAGCAACCGAGATGTAGGTATATGCCGAAATCCTGGAAAATTGAGATATCAGGAAAAGCTTGAAAACAAAAAGATAGCTGTGATCTGTTTCACCAATTAATTTTCCTCGAAAATCGAGGGCGAAAAAGAAGATCATTGTTCCTATTGGCAGATATACCACATAGCTGCTTCAGTAAAACATCGAAAACAGGACACATTGTACATCATAAAATAGCATTTTTTCTTTCGCATTCAGATAATTGATTTCGAAATTAAGATTAAGTTAAGAATTAAGATAGTTAAAATAATATGACTTTTGATTATGAACGAAATTTTTATATAGAATTGGGCTTTGTCATTGAATGATATTTGGTGCCAAGTGGTCTTTCATCAGTTAGCTGGCTTCAAACAAAGTGTTGAGTATGAAACTTTTAATTCTTGTCCCATTTTAGTAATTTCCGTACGATGTTTATATCATGAAAAACTGTAAGTGGAATAATTTGAATACATATTCGTAATTACTAGTTTCCTTGCATACGTATCAGCTCTGATTATGAGTTAGATCAACTTCAATTACCCATATCATACCTACTGAGAATACTTAGAGCTTGTAATTTTTGCAACCAATTTACAAATCACATGAATCAATTTATGTCTTCTTCCTGTTTCATTTAGATGAAAGTTTCGAACTAATTAGTGAAGGTGTTATCGCAGATGTTATTATAGGCAAATTACTCTTTAATTATTATAGATTTACATGTGACGGAAAATGCGATAGTTTAAACAACGGGATCAATAACTGAAATAACTGGCTTGTGATTGAGAAAACTGTTTATTAGAAGTAAAAGGAGAACAATTCACAAATGATGTATTAGGAAAATTGATTATTAGTTTCAACTTTTTTCTTTATTACAGTTCTGTATTAGACTATCGATGAAATGAATTTTAAAAGTCTCTTCAATACAAGAAGAAAATTCTTCCAAAGTTTGAGCTCAATATCTCAAATATTGAGCAGGAACAAGGAAGGATTCCCTTTCCCATTTAAGATTTACATAGTTTACTCAGAAAAAAAAGGTCAATTTTCAACAATCTTTTTTTATCGCCTTTTCTCATAATCTTTTTTATGCAATCAGGATCTTCCATAACTTTTCTCATTATGCTTGCATCTTTTTCTGTGGCCAGAAAAGGGCCTAGTTAATGAACAACATATCCATCTGTAGTAAAGATGATGAAATGTTTACATAGTCGTTTCTTCTTTTGCCCTGAATAAGAATTTTCTTGGTACCAGTTATTCTTACTTTTCTGATGAGATAAATAAGTGCAATCAAAAACCAAATCAATTTCATCTGATGATGATGACGATGATTGACAATTAGATCATCTCGATCAAGACATTTGACACCAAAATAATTTGGTAATACATCTCTTTCGAACGAATTTATAACTGATTCGCAGAGGTCTGATATTTTCATTTCATTGTCAATTTCGAAAACTGATGGAATGAGTTATTTGACGCTCCAGTGCGTAATTCAAACAAGCAAACGACCAAAGCTTGCATGACATTTCAAGAATTTGATGATCTCATCGAAACCAGTAGCAGCTTCAAAACTTGTAACTGAGCACTTGTAAGACTGGTGAAAGAGAATAATTGTCTATCACTGAGCTCTGACGTAGTTTTATCTAGGAATGTTAATTTTGTTGAGTCTGATAATTTTGTTAAAAATAAGCATATTTCTGCATCAGTCAAGACACTTGTATTACTAAATGCTTGTATCATCCTCAAGTCATCCTCAAAAAAGCGTTTTACAATTAAATGCTCTGAGAAATCTCGATTACCTTCTGGTATGAAAATTTTCAATTCGTTGACGCATTGCAACCTAGCAGTCCTGGGCAGATAATACTTTCTCAAGATTAGGAAGAATTTCGCAGATAAAACATGATGAGCTCACTTGGGACAAAATTATGAATTATTTAAACGATCTTATCAGAGATCCCAGGTACCGTTATTGGCACAGATCATAACCCAGTGGTTGCTAATGTGAGCGTAAGACTAAAAAAGAAGAGAATAAATAATCTCAAGAAACATATCGATATGCAGAAGCTTAAAGGCCCCGAGGTACAGACTTAAACAAAACAACGAATAAACAAAGATTTTGCCGCGCTGAAAGAAGATGCCACAGATGACATAAATGTAGAGGAAGGCTGGAAACGAGTTAAAAGCAAAATATTTAAAGAATATTATTCAAGGAACAATATTCAACCTTCCGTAGAATATTAAATATCCTCCCTTGAAGGAGCTAGTCTTCCGATCTACTCTCCATAATCCCCGTCAAACGGGACCACAGAGCAGCTGTACATCACTGTCAGATGTCAAGAATAGGAACAATGGACTGCAGTTTCGGTCTCTTTTGACCTCGTCAGCATTGTCTACCCATTCTTAACACCAGGTTATGCCGTTACCTACTCATCTCAATTAGTTGGAGAGAACGTAATATGTAAATGTCACTGCACTCTTAATATTGTTCCTTGAATAACAATTTTCTTCGGTGTGTCTACACATTGCAAAATCTCGCATATAGTTACTTTTTGTTTTGAGATGTTTTTGTATGCCTGGTTGTAATCCACAGGGGAATAAGGAGCGTCGGTCCTTCGACGGCCGCTGCTGTCTGATACGTGAGTGTCGCTTGGCGGTATGTTATCGAACTAGTGTGACCACTTTACGTTTTCCTGTTTCATCTGCTCTTTGTTTTCGCCGTTTTGCGAGGCGATGGTGAGGAAGCCTCTGTTTCGGTTCGTTAGAGGGCGCAGTGACATATACATGCTTACGTTCTCTCCAACGAATTAAGATGAGTATGTAACGGCATAACCTGGTGTTACGAATGGGTATACAATGCTGACAAGGTCAAACGAGACCGAAACTGCAGTCTGACATCTGACCGTGCTATACCGCTGCTCTGTGGCCCCGGTTGACGGTGATTATGGAGAGTAGATCGGAAGACTCCTTTAAAGGATGATATTTAACATTTTACGGAAGGTTGAAAATTGTTCCTTGAATAATAATTTTCTTCGATGTGTCCACAAATTGCAAAATCTCGCAGATAGTAACTTTTTGCTTTGAGACAAAATAATTAACATCGAGCAAGTAGAAGTAGGTTATACTGACATAGGAAATAAAAACCCTTGGATGACACAGGAAATACTGTTGATAATGGATACAAGACGATCATACAAAGGAATAAACAAAGTCAAATTTAATGAGGTAAATCAAGAAATGAAGAGAAAAATTACAAAGGCCAAGGAGGAATGGATGCGAACGAAATGTGATGATAGAAGAACTTAAAAAGAAACACGATACCTTTGCAGTCCACAAAAAAATCAAAGAAGTTACCAATACTCACTAGTACACCTCGATGAACATAAAAACAAAATTATAACAGATGAAAATAAGATTGTAGAACAATGGGAAACTAATATAGAGACCCTCTTTTTACCAATGACTCCCCCCGAGAATATGATAGAATGGGATAAATAGAGAGCGCCCCAACAATTTTAAAATCAGAGATTATCAAAGTCGTCAAGCACAGTAAAAATGGAAAAGCTACATGACCTGACGAAGTACACGTAGAAACACTGAAACAACTGGAAGAAAATAATTTGGATGTGTTGCAGAACCTATTCCAAACAATATAAGAGAAAGGAATTATACCAGAGGACTGGCTAGAATCGGTATTTATTCCCGTTCCCAAAAAATCTGATGCCAACAAATGTGAGGATTTCAGACTCATAAGCTTGATGAGCCAAGTACTTAAAGTCCTACTCAAAATTATACAAGCGAGAATTTACCGCAGATGTGAAGAAAATCTCAGCGATACACAGTTCAGATTTCGGAAAGGTTTGGGAACAAGAGATGATCTGGTTGGCCTGTCAGTTATATTCCAGAAGTGCAGAGATCAAAGAAAAGACATCTACGATCGATTGATTTGATCGAGTGAAACACACTGAGCACATGAATATTTTACAGAGGAAGGGTCTAGACAAACAGGATATCGGGTTTATCAAGAATTTGTACTGAGGACTGACAGCATCAATCGGAGCAGGAGGCAAAACATCAAAGCCAATTACCATTAAGAGAGGTGTACGCCAGGGTTGTGTGCTTTTCAACATATACTCGGAACACATCATCAATAAGGAAGTCGAAGGACAAACAGACGGTATTAAAATCAATGGACAATTACTTAACAACATCCGCTATGCTGATGATATTGTTATCTTGCCAGATAGTCCACAGGGTTTGCAACAGGAATTAAATGGAATCACGGAGGAGGTTGATCGGCTGGGTCTATCCATAAATACCAAAAAACAAAGGTAATGGCAATTAGCAAAACACTAAATATCCGCATCAATATACAAATTTATGGAACATCAATAGGACAGATAGAAAGATTTGGGTACCTAGATGCCTGGATTACAGCAGACGTAGACCCGGATGTGGAGGTGATAACAAGAATTGAACAAGCTAGAACAACGTTCATGAAAATGCGCCCGTACTAAGTAATTCGGCTCTCGACTTTAAACTGAGGTTCAGATTTGAAGAATGCTATATATATTCAGTACTTTTGTATGAAACGGAAGCTTGGACATTAAAAGCAAAAAAAAAACAAACTGGAAGCCTTCGAGATGTGGGTGTTCAAAGGAATGTTGAGAATACCCTGAGTTGAACACGTGACAAATAAGGCAGTGCTTAGACGTATGAAACAAGATAGAGAACTAATAGCTACAATAGAGAGAAGAAAATCTGCTTATTTGGGGCATATATATCTAAATTCTAAGTACGATATACTGAAGTTAATACTTGAAGGGAAGATTGAAGGAAAACGTGGAGTTGGACGGAGACAACATTCATGGTTGAAGAAATCCAAGACTTGAGGATCTTTACTTTACAGTACACCACATCGAGAAGAATTTGCCAGAGTTGTCGCCAACCTTCATTAAACGGAGATGGCACATAAAGAAGAAGCTCAGAGATCTGGGACTGTCACCGCATCAGGACAAGAATTTCCTGAAAAATTTTGATGAAGACGATAATTTTGTAATTTGTGAAGATGTTCCTGGTTTAATATCTGGAATGGTTTTACGAAATTTTTTGTAATGAATGGTATTTTTTCATTGGTTTGTCAGAATGGAGTCTGAATACGTTGCCTCACACTACTGGCAACAGGTAGTTGCCAATTGTACGCACATTCCACTAAGTAAAAGAAGAAAATATATATATATTGCTTTCGTTTTGAGAAAAATTAAGTATCTATGAAAGAATTGGCTTATATATGTTCATTTAAAAATGGTAAACTTTATTTTAGGACAACAAAGGGTTACACAAAGTATTCCTGTTTTCTCTGCTTGGACGACTTCTCCAATAGAAGAGCCTAAAACTCACAATGAATTAAAAGGAAATGGCCAACTCGGAAAGCGCTAATTCCAGGACAACAAAATGTGATAAATCCACCTTTGGCATCAAAGAATCGCATATTGTCTCCGTTGCATTTTGAATCATAACTCATAAAACAATTACTTGAAGCTCTTAACAAACATGAAAATTATGCCTTTTTGTTGCCCTGAAAATTCCCGAAAATGAGTGGAAAAAAGATGAAAGCGGGCATCTTTGAAGGACCACAGATTATTCATTAATAACAGACCCAAGTTTTACGCGAACTACGTATACGACCGGGATTGAGAAAAATGCATGAATTAGTTCATTTAGCTTGTCCAGTTGTGTTGCATTGTAAAATGGATCATGTTACATATTTTCTACACTAGAGACGATACAGAAATTCCAATCACGGATTTGAAATCGCCATTAAAAATCAGGATTTTATTATGTGCCATCAAAGTCTCTATCAAAAATTATGCCTTTTGTTGCCCTGAAAATTCCCGAAAATGAGTGGAAAAAGATGAAAGCATCTTTGAAGGACCACAGATTATATCATTAATAACAGACCCAAGTTTTACGCGAACTACGTATACGACCGGGATTGAGAAAAATGCATGAATTAGTTCATTTAGCTTGTCTTGAAGAATAGACAGAACAAGTAGAAATGTAGAACCTCTTAGATTTACTGTGTATGATATGAATGTATAGTTTTAATATAATATTCCTACCTTCAGTTGTGTTGCATTGTAAAATGGATCATGTTACATATTTTCTACACTAGGACGATACAGAAATTCCAATCACGGATTTGAAATCGCCATTAAAAATCAGGATTTTATTATGTGCCATCAAAGTCTCTATCATCAAAATTCCGTTGAACGGTGTAATTTATCTGAATTGTCATTGCAACAATTAATTTTCGAACTGTCATATATATATATATATATATATATATATATATATATATATATATATATATATATATATATATATATATATATATATATATATATATATATATATATATATATATATATATATATATATATATATATATATATATATATATATATATATATATATAACATAAATATATATATATATATATATATATATATATATATATATATATATATACTCATTTCCTTGTCGCTATTGCACTATATATATAGTGTCATATATATATATATATATATATATATATATATATATATATATATATATATATATATATATGATCAAATAAGTCAGTGATAAATTTTCAAAATTTGAGACAGAAATTGCAGTGTGTTATATATATATTTTTCTGCTTATATATATTCTTTTGAAAAAGAGAGAATTTACAAAATTTGAATAATTGTATTTACAATAAATGCTTATATCTATAATTTTGTCGTGGTCAGAAGAAAAATACAAGTATGAGCTCAGAAAATGTAACAGGGAACAAACAAATCTAAGAAAAGGTTTTACATAGCAAGCAAGGTCATGAAAGGGATTAAGGAGATAATAAGAAAAATACATAACCTTCGATAAATCCTCAAATTCCTTATCTGTTTGACCGAGAGAGCCCCGATGGCCAGGTTCAGTCTTCCAAGTGATGCCGATTATGTTCTATAGATGTTTTAGAATCATTATGGACCCAATAATCTGAGTAGACATCGCCCATATATTATTTCTTCGTGGAACTTGTTTAATATAATAAGTGCACAGAACAGGCTTACGATATTTCAATTATTCCGTGTATATTCTGCAGACGAACATGGAGTTACTAGATGAAATTAGAGAAAAGTTATACAAGTTTGGGTTTTTCATGAAAAGGTGTGTGTTCCATAACTGTTCCATGACTACTAAAACATCCGTTGCGTACAGAAACTACGTTAGTTCGAACTTTGAAATCGGCCTCTAGACGCTCTGTATTTACCCTTCACATTTGATTAGAATTTCTGTTTGTCAGAAAAAAGACGAAAAATCGTAAATTCCAGCAATTAAAAAATGCAAATTAAAATGGGTGGAAGCGTGTTTCGAAATGGGGGAACTTATCACTTTCAGTTTCGGCAGTCAAATTGTGATTTATCTCCTTCTCGCGTTGAACCTAAGCGACAAGAAAGTGACATTCAAATGTCCTACGCGATATTGTTAATGCCATTCTAAAACCATCTAGCAGAGACTGAGAATGTTTCACAAACACTCAACAAGCTGGGCAAAATTACGACGTAAGAGCAATAAACGCTGTCGTCAAACTAGCAGGATAGAAATAACTCGGTAATGAATTAGAGAAATTGGGAAAGTACAATTTGGAGTGAAAATTCTCAAGTAATTTCTGAGCTTCCATGTTCCATTAATTAAATTCAGTCACTGTCCATCCCCATAAAATTCGTAGTTAATGGAACCACAGTGTGCCACATTCGCTCTTTCCTGAAATAGTTTCTATACATTTGTCGGGACCAGGATGATATTTCACGTAAACCCTCGTGTGTCCGTTTTCTCATTTCATTCTAGGGCAGTCACTTGCTCAGTTCATTATTCCACATGTTACAAATCTCGATTCGGTCCTCAAACTAACTAATATTGTGCAAAAAGAGGCCTGAGTAGTACATGCTTCTATATAAAGAGTGTTTTTCTTTGGAATGCATATGTGCAAAGTGTTTTTGAAGTCAACATAATGAAAAACAATTATATTTCGTACATTTTGCAGTCTTATTTCCTCAAAACATGACCGGTTTTGATCACAAAATTGGTGAAACAACCCTACATAGATAGTTAGTACATTAATACCTCTCCACTACTTGATATGTCATCTGTTGCATAAGAGGAAGTGGTAGAACAGTTATATGAAAATATCACTACTGCAAAAAGTAGGGCAAACGCCAGGTTCGTGATAGTTATGGACGACTTAATGCCAAAGTATGCGAAAATTTGGATGATGATACCCACACATTGGCAAATTTGGACTCGGTTGTAGAAATAAAAGAGGAGAAATGTTGACTAACTATTGCAGAAATGAAAACCTATTCTGTGTGAATACCTTCTACCAAAAACCTTCACAAAGACGATGGAGATGCCGAAGTCCAAATAATAGTGTTAAAATGAAATAGATTTTATTCTCACTAATAGGAAGGAAATCTGCCAGAATGTCTCAGTACTGAATCAATTCGATATGGGAAGCGATCACAGACTTGTCAGAGGCACTTTCAAGATAAACACAAAAATAGAGAGAAACAGCGTGATCCTCAAAGAGCAACCATACCCAACTTCAGAAGTGTTAAATGAGAGCAAGGAACAATTCCAGAATACACTGAGCCAAAAACTATCAAACAGAAAAATCTGAAAAAAAAATTAGAAATTACCATCTAGGACCTAACAGAAATAATAACAAACAGTTTAAAAACATCAACGAAGAGAATATGCACAAAACAAAAAGACACTAACACGAAGATCAGTACACATACGAAAATGCTTTTGCAGCAGAGAAGAATAATGCTCCGGAATGAAGAAAATTATAAAGAACTGAACAGAGAGATATCCCCAAGCATTCGAATAGATCTAAGGGACTACAATACAAGACTCATAATGGATATTATTGAAGACAATAAAAATATGAAAGTTCTAAAATCCAAGCTCTCTTGGTCCATCAGAAGACCAATACTGAACAGCATTAGAAACAAAGCGGGCATTTTGGTGAACAATAGATCAGACATCACTGAAGCACTTAAGGAGTTTCACACATGTCTTTATACTTCGGAGACAAGTGACCCCAATACATCTCAAAGCCCAGTGGTGAAGATTATCGGTTGTGAAGAAATCCCAGACATTGAAATAGAAGAACTAAAATTAGCACTTCAACAGATGAATAACCGCAAACATCCAGGCGAGGATAGGATAAGTTGTGAAATGTTGAAAATGGGTGGCGGAGATTCATTGGATGCCATGAAAATTCTATTCAATGAATGTCTTTTGGATGGAAGAATTCCACAAATGTGGCAAGATGCTGAAGTAATTCTACTTAACAAAAAAGGAGATGAGAACGACTTGGAGAACTATCGGCCCATCAGCCTTCTTTCACACCTATACAAGCTGCTCACTGAAATTATCACAAATAGACTTACCACGAATTAGACCTATACCAACCTGTAAAGCAAGCCGGATTCCGAGAAGGTTACATCACCGTTCATAATTTACAAGCAATTCGTACTCTCATCGAGAAGTGTACTGAATACAATATTCCTATCTACTTGGCTTTTATAGACTTCCAGAAAGCTTTCGTTATTATTAGAAATGTGGGCAATAATGAGATCTTTAGATGATGCAAGAGTCGACTCTCTGTACTCCAATTTGCTGAAATACATTTCGATGAAAAAAAGATAACAGATAAAATCCGCATAAAGAGGGGAGTGCTTCAAGGCGACACTATTTCTCCGAAATTGTTTACGCTGGCCCTAGAAGACGTCTTCAAAGGTTTAGAATGGAACAACAAAGGAATCAACATCGATGGAGTACATTAAAACTATCTGAGGTGTGCAGAGGCTATAGTCCTTATTAGTACAAACCCTGAAGGACTCAAAACCATGCTAGAAGAACTGTACCAGAAATCAAGAGAAGTCGGCCTTCGAATGAACCTGAATAAAACTGAAATTCTGAGTGCAGAGAACATACACATTTCGATTGATAGATCGGATGATAGAAAGTGTGACCCAATACATATATCTAGGCCGTGAAATAAAACTTGGGAAAGAAAATCAAAACTGTGTAGTTTCCAGGAGAGTAGGTTTGGGCTGGGCTGTATTTGGAAAACTGGGCTTTGTTTTGAAGTCCTGAAATAACTCTCAACCTCAAACGGAAAGTCGTCGATTCGTGTGTTCTTCCTGTCCTTCCATATGGCCTTGAAACGAATACTCTAACTCGAAGATCAGCCAATAAATTACAAGTTTCATAACGAGCTATGGAGAGAACCATGATGGCGATTTCATTGAGAGATAGAGTGAGGTATGAGGATACTAGAGAGAGGACTGGAGTGACTGATGTGATGAGAAGGATAGCACAGTTGAAATGGAGATGGGCTGGCCATGTAGCCAGGCAAGACCCATCAAAATGGGCCAACAAACTGCTCGCATGAAGAACAATAACTACCAAAAGGAGCGTAGGAAGACCACAGCTCCGATAGACAGATGACATCCAGGAGATCGCGGGGAAAAACTGGATGCAAACAGCTGCTGATAGAGACAGATGGAAAAAATTGAGGGAGGTCTAAATCCAGGAGTGGGTTAATACAGACTTGGGGGAGAGAGAGCGAGAGAGACTTAATATGAAATTAGGCTAGTACCTATATAAGTAAACATATTGAAGAATTTCTATTCGAGGAACAATATTCAACCTTCCGTAGAATGTTAAACATCCCTCCCTGAAGGAACTGTTTTTCCAATCCATTCTCCATAATCACCTCTTCCTTGCATAAAAACTCTTCAATGTGTCTACACATATGGCGATATTTTCGCAAATTGTAATTTTTGAGATTGTATCCATACAGGCTGGCCCCCGAGTCACTGGAAGTACCATAATGCCAAGAAAACGACATGTTTTTAATTTTTTTTTGTGATATGATGCTTTTTTCTTACGGTCACAATCAAAAAATAATTTCGTATATACAGGCTGTTCCATTTCTGAGAAACAAATCGAAGTATTGTGTTTTCAAATGAAATATCCTATATATTTTGATGATTTTGGCTTTGTGAGATCAAATGAAGGTGACTCCGTTCAAAATTCTTCATACCTAAGTTCAATGGTTATCGAAAAATTTGAGATTTTTTGAAATTTGATTACTTGTTTGAAATTTTTTTGTTCTCTTGTTGTGACTTTCTAATTGTTATATTACAAAAGTTATGTTACTAATACTCCATTTCTGAGGAACTATTGATTTCAAACATTTGAATTTTATTTCTAAAATATATTTTCATTCTTTTACTAGATACTTATTCTCTTACTGAACTAAGCATCATCAATTAACCTGAATTTCAAAACAGCGTTAGCGTCAGATGTCATCATTAATGACCTTCGAAGAAGTTATAGTTTAAATAAGATGAATGAATGAATAATTGAGTGCATTAAATATAGAACTTAACAATATTTCACCTGAAATTTCAAATTAATCGAACAATATAATGCAAAACCTGCTACTGCCACAATCGAAATATGAATACCAAGAATTATGCAGAGATTGGCAATAAGAAAAGAAAACGAAATTGACCATATTTCAATTTTAACAATTGTTCAAATACTAAAATATTATCATTAATGAAATGTAAATACAAATAATTCAATAAATAACTAGTTTTATTGTGTTTCAGATATAATTTATTAGTTCTGAATTTATACTTTCCGGTTGTGGAGAAAATACAGTTTGTTACTCGGTTAAAAAAAATTATATTTGTGGTTTTTCACTCGTTTCGAATTTTTTTCCTTGAACTTAGTTACAGAATATACTGTTTTATATCGAGTCGCATCTTTCATACCGTCCTCATTTGAAAAATAATGATATTCTCGCTGCGTTGAAAATTTATTGGCTTCGTATGAATCTGATATATATTTCTCACAAATGAAGCGATAATACCATGAATCAAAGACCACCTCATTGAGAATAAATGTAACTTTATAATGAAATGTATATTCAAATTTCATCTCATAAATTGTACAGGGTTATTCAAAACTAGTGAAAATGAAGAAATTTTGGTTTACCCTAGTATATCGCGATTTAAAATGCGGATAACGATTGAGAATAATAATAATAAGTTCTTTATTTTCTACAGGTGGAACCCAATTACAGGAATAATTCAAATAATTATATAACAAATCAACAACTTAAAGCGTAATCATAAATAATGAGTTAATATTAGTAAAAACCATGCAGCTATTCGAAACTTACTCGGTACAGAAAATGACAGAAATAAGATGAAAAAATCAGGAAAATAAAATTGGAAAAAATGCCATGGCATAAAATAAAATAGAAAGAAAACACTCATGGCGTGAGTAAAACTGAAAATTTGAAAAGTAGAAAAATTAAAAAGTATGCAATAACTCAGATGTGCTTCAGAGAACATTGTCCAGATATACACTACTCATAGTGGTAAACGAATCGGAATTAATATCACACAATCTCGAGGTTGAATTATAAATTGTGTACATAAATAATATTGGAGATTGTGTGAGTGAGTTTGTTCTGGGCGTGCTCAGGAAAAACAGACGCACATCTTTTGAAGTCAGTCTCGGAACTGAAATTTTCAGTTGAGCTTAAATAGAGGGACATTCCGAACGATTATTCAGGAGGTTAAACAAAAATTTTAAGGCAATAGAGCCTCTTCTTATGTTCAGGGTTGTCGCTCTGAACCTACTCAAGGGTGCACCATGATCATACCCTCTTACAGGATAGGCACCATCTTCTCGCCAGACAAGGTATTTAAAAAATCTATGAATATATCAGTAGAAAGTTTCAATACACCATTGTTTATAATATAATTAGAAAAAATGATGTTTTTCTTGCGAGAGCAAGTAACGGCAGTGCACTCAGATAGATTGAAGTCCAAACGATTAATCACACACCAGTTTGACACGGAACTTATGACCTCCTGCAAGACCTCACAATCGCGTTCTGACGCTATATTCAGATATATTTTCAGAACATTCGCATACATGAATTTAGGTATATCATCAATGAACATTATGAACAACAATGGACCAAGATAGGACCCCTGCGGGACACTTGAAGAAGCAACAAATTCGCGGGAGCTGTACGAGCTGTCGGCGGCTGACCAAGTAAGACTCCAGAAGAGCATCTAAGGCTTCCGAGAAACCGAATCTGGACTTCAATTTCCACAGCACTATACGATGATGAACAGTAAAAAATCTAGAGTATATACTGTGACAATATTACCAGATTGCTGATGCAGGATCTCACAGGCATGAAACCATGCTACTCATCATGAATCCTTCCCCTGTTCGCGGGAAATATATCGTTGTATGAAATGATCTCGATAAGTTTTGAGAAACTGGATAGAATCGCGATGGGCCTATAGTTACCTATGATGGTAGAATCTCCTTTCTTCAAAATGGGAACAATCTCAGCTACCTTTCACGTCAAGCGGTAAAGTCCACTCCTCAAGACAATATTGAAAACATGACATAAAGGATGTGCAAAGACACGTATACAGTCCTTAACAACAAAGCTGGGTATACCATATCGACCAGCGGTAGGCTTGCTAGATAGTTTCCTCGCAGCGGAAATTATATCTTCCGCAGAAATTGTAGTCAGACTGATGAATTTAGCACCAAGAACTTCGCCATCATCAACTAATACATCTCCATTATATCCATCATAGACACCACCAAAGTACTCCGCGAAAGTACCAACAAAGTTAAGGCCTCTCATATGTCTTCTCATCATCTCTCAACTCTTCTGGTATACGCGAATGGCCTTTTTTTGATTTAATGAATAACCAGAAGTCAGGAGGATCACTGGAAATTCACTCTTCAGATATTCGAATAAAGCTGTGTTCATTTTAGGTTTCACAATACTCCTCAAAGACTTGAATATAATGTAGTGAAACTCGGACCTATGCTTTATATAACTATTAAAGGCTTTTTATTTAATTAAAATACTTTCAATTAAATCCGAGGTATACCATGTTGGAAAACGGCGCTCGCTCCTGGACTTGAGAGGTACTGTTTTTTCGAAAATTTTCCGTAGAATGGAGTGTAAGTCTCGACGACCCTCATCAGGATCGTCCGCCACTTCCATAACTGTTGACCAATCGGCATTGAGAATCATGTCATACATGACAGTATAGTTTGCTTTTCTGAAATTGAAATCCTTCCGGATCCCGTGATTCACACCCAAGTCTGGTATACTTTGCACTCGCACATCAAAAATAAAGTTGATGGGAATGCCTTTTCCCAAGAGGGGCAAAATCGTCCAGTATTCGGCACTCATTATTGAAGAAAATGAGATCTAGGATTTTGTTATTATCATTCTTCATATGATTAAATTGTTTCAGGGCGAGAGTTTCTGCAAAAATTTTCAATGATATAGATTGCATTGAAATCACCTACAATCAGCAGTTGTCGGTCTAAGATCATATCTATGGTAGGAAGCGTATCGAAAAACAGTTCATAAATGTCAGCTTCTGTCGTAGGAGGTCCGAAAGTTATGGAGTTTCAA
The DNA here is from genome assembly GCA_013387265.2 of Cryptolaemus montrouzieri. Taxonomy (NCBI): domain Eukaryota; kingdom Metazoa; phylum Arthropoda; class Insecta; order Coleoptera; family Coccinellidae; genus Cryptolaemus; species Cryptolaemus montrouzieri. The sequence goes on from JABFTP020000165.1 coordinate 35,993,586, forward strand.
ACAAGAGGATAGTTTCTATTTGTTTTCATTCATTTATTTGTAATTTTACCACGTTTCACATATAAATGTATATGGTACGTCAAGAATAATAATTATTGTGCATATACAAATAATTAAGGGACAAAATTGCCTGATAATTTATATTAAAATAAATATGTAACAAACATATGCGACGGATTTTTATAATTCTATAATACATTACATGATTTTCAAATCCCAGCCCTGTAAATACTCCTTCTTCACGGAACCCCGATATACCTGATTCTGGCAGCAACAAGAACAAATACCTTCAAAACATATTCGTCAGGTTTTGATAGTATATATTGTTTGAAACTACACCTACTTCGTAAAGCATCTTATTTGTGTTGTTTAAACCTTTTCAAAATTGTTCAAAATATTATACACAATTTTCTAGTAGGATCTATTTTGAATTTGGGAGGCTTTACTTGGTAAAATTCCATTATTATACACAATTTTCTAGCGTTATCGCAATTATTAAGTAAAATTCCTTAAAACACAGTACTTGTTTTTATTAGGATCTATTTATCCGTCAATTTTCATTTTTCCCTTATAGTGAAGTCATCGAATCTGAGCTACCGTAATAAGAAAAACGTTTGCGACGTAATTATCCAAAACAGCTTTACTCCAATCCCAGTTCTGTTGAATAATTCGTTTGTGCTCAACTGATTACTTTTCAAACGCCCACCTAAACGAACATTTCCAGTAATGCTGTTATTTCAATTAAATCTGTACCATTTAAGGAACGTTCTCTCATATACAGGATTTGATTTTGAATTTATTTGTTCGTATTTTCAACAATAATATTCAAAGAGAAAAAAATTGAAATAACCTGTTAAGAAGTGGCATTTTTGAAAGTTCTTCAACTCCTAGCAAGTAAATATTAAAGTACTTTTTGCGAAATCTTCTTTATTTAATAAAAACCTCTTTTTTCCAAATTGATCCAATTCCTCAAAAAGAGACAGAACGCTTTAGCAATTTTGCCAATGGAATCAAGTATTTTTCATCACTACTTTCAATTTCACTGTCAGTGTTAGCAGCAATTAAGATTCTATTGCTTCATAATCTAAATTTCGATTCTCGTCAAAATAACTCATTATTATCAATCAAAAGTTGTTAATGAGCCAGTTGCTCATAATTTATAGCACTGAAAATTATTTTGTTGAGAAAAGACATGGCGAAAAATAATAACCGAATCCCCAAACAAAAATACCCTAAAACAATTGAGTAATATAAAGTATACTCTTGAAATTTAAAGAGATTGGTCAAGCTACTCAATAAGCCTTTTCTTCCAGTGCAACGACCAAGATACTGCAAATTAAGGTATCGGCACACTGGTGAAGCGTATGGAAGAGGAGCTCTGTCTTGAAAGAGATGCAATTGCAATTCAAATAGTGCGAAACACTAGTTCTTGTTATTAATGAATGGATCGCATTTTATATTGAATGAGACAAAAATTGCAATTCAAATAAATAACAACTTCTTTTCAAAATTGCTGCAATTTGTAAAAATGACTTTCATAATACATTGCGACAAAACCTTCTTTCCTTATTGTCTACTAATATTTCAAAGTTGTCCTTTGAATTTAGTTGTTTTGTCTCTCTTCAAGAACTCAAAAAAAGCTAATTCATTGTAGGAGGCTCGTAAAGGTGAAAAATGATATTTTCCTCCAATAAATCCTCTAAATTACTTTTCGCATACACTGTTGCAAAGAAGCTTTGATGAGCTTTAAAAAGAGTTTTTACTAGACGCCTTTGCCGAATTCAATTTTCAGGGGTTAAAGCGCTAGTTGAGCCTCAAATATACGAGGTTTGTGATTAATGTGAGGACACTGGCAACGTCGCTTCCGATACGGTAAGCGTGAGGCGAGACACTTTGAGTAGCGTTAGGTGCACATGTAATACGCTTTCAGTATATGTTTGAACTATCATTTGTTTATCCGTAGCTTTATTTCTCGTGGAACAGTTTTTTCTTGTGCGTTCAAAATATGAGTGGCATCGATCTTGAGCAAGGGCTATCAAGTTTTGCTTTAACTGTGGACACAATTAGGTTTCATCGAGTCAAATATCTTGAACAATTTTCGAAGAACGTGACTTGACTTGAACTTCAAGCCCAAAGGTTTGACTTGATTTGATTTTGCTACACGAAAGCTTGATTAGGCACCAAGCTGTTTGAAAGCTTGCCACTAGAAAATTAAGTTAAGTCAACTTGCTAATCACTTGTTACCGTACCCGGTCCATGTGGAATAGAAGTAGGTAGTATCTCTTCTAGTCATGCAGAATTTTACAATTAGCTGGGATTTCAAAACTTAGTACGTTCAATCTAGTTAATTCGTTTCACATTGCAACAAGTAGATACAAAAAGCTATGCAAGCGAATTTCTGTATTCATAACGGTACTCAACAAAATGTTGCCTGCAACCTATAAAAGATTTTTAGGTAACGTAGAATAGATTCGAATGAAATGATTCTCTCAGAAGTTTTTCGTTTCATTCATTATAAACTCAATATTCCATGTAAAAATATAAGAAAACTGATATAAATCTACAGAGATGTGCGTATAATAATTTATCTATTAAGGTTAATTACAATTGGCCATATTCAGCAGAACCCTTTCAGAGAAAGATTGAATCGCCGAGAATCGACACTGAACGGCGATTCCTCCCGACAAGTAGAATTATTCAAAATTCTGTGGATCTATGAATAATCCTCCCTGACTAGAGCTAGTTTCTCAAACCTGCCCGTCCTGCACGCATCCTCCAAGAGCCACAATTGTTGAATTAAGCAGGATGCCGAAAAGCGGCAGGCTGTCGCTTTGTTTCTCATCAGTGTTGCATATCGCTTCTCAGAATCCGTACCAGCTAGATCGGGGAACCCTAGCGATTCCTGAAAATAAGTATTTCGTATATACATATGGAGTCACCCTCTCTGGACCGAGACGGTGAACCCGCTACTGCAGGTTCTTCCTGAAGAAAAGGTCTAGAGTGCGAAACCAACGGGAATATTTCGCTTGTTTTGAACCCTGATGTAGTTCACGGACCGGCAAAGGATGTTCTTCTAGTGTTGAAATTTTACGTTCTCATATCTGTTCGTTGCTTATCGCGAAATCCGGTAGCGGGTTCACCGTCTCCATCCATAGAGGGTGACTTACGTATGTCTTTTCTGGAATCGTTAGGGTACCCCGATGTGGTTATTAGGATGCTGATAACAGATATGCGACTAATAAAAACGTTTCTTGCAACATGATTAGTTGCACTATTGTGGGTCTTGGAAGCTGCATGCATAACAGGCAGATTTGAGAACTAGCCCTTGCAAAGAAGGATTTTCATTGATCTACGGAAGTTTGAATAATTCTTCTTGTCTAAAGTTTACATAAAATTGTAAGGGTTGAAATTCGAGATGATGATAGTACTTGATGATTACTGGCATTGATCAGCATGGATCCGTTCCATTTCACTTCACTGAAACTTAAATAGTCTGAGGGAAAAAGTCTTCCCTATCTTTCAGTTGCTCACCTTGTATCTTTTAGTTTTCAATTAAAAATGGAAATTCGTTCACGACAAAGTAGACAAAGATACCACTTTTCTTTTGAGTCATCACTCAACCCATCTGTCCTATTCAAAATAATCAAGGATTGCAACCCCTGCTCAGGGAGTCTACTCTTTACCATGCGGAGATTGTGACGAGATATACATCGGCCAAACTAATAGACGAATGAAAAAAAGAATATAGAGGAACATAAAAGAGCACTAAAAATAAATCCATCTCATCCGCCATTTACCTGCATAAATTACATACAGGTCATACTATAGATTTCGATAACTCAAAATAAATCAGCACCACACAACAACTTAAGAAAACGTCCTATCAGAGAAGCAGCGGAAATTGAAAAAGGAGGAACAATGAACAGAAAACACGAAACCCCCAACCTATCAAAGGCTTGGAAAGTTATTTTACGACCTAGGAAACCGGCATCATCAACAGATAATAATGAAAGAATCCCCACCACCAGGTCCACCGATGCCCGATGCCCACAACAAGGACATAAAAGGAGAACCACCGACAAATCGCTATCAGCTATGCTCGGAACTTCGTCTACGAACCCCTGAAGATGACAAGGACAACTTGTCGAAACCGTCACCAAAATAAATGGACGACGGATATATATATATATATATATATATATATATATATATATATATATATATATATATATATATATATATATACTTGAATTCTCATGACAAAACTTGACTTATTCTCAAGTCTAGTAAACTCAAGCAACTTCGATGAAGTGTGTGTCTCTTGTGTGCGATCAAACATCAGAAACTTATGGTGTTTCATCAAGACAATAGACCATTTCACGCTGCAATCTCAATAATGGAGTGACCAGTGAAACCGTTCCTTCGCTCCTTATTCACCGACCTAGAATCCTTATGACTTTTTCCTCTGCCCAATAATTAAGCACCTCGAATTAACTCATTGTAGGACACTTGAAAATATCCAAACAGCTCTAACCGATCCGCTGAAGACTATTCCAGTATCCGAGTTTCAGCAATGCTATGATGTTTGGCAAGACTGTCAATCTTTCCAAAGGAGATGATTCGAAGGAGATAATATTAAATAGAAATCAGTGTCATTACTTTATATACACATATCATGCGTCAGAAAGTGTAGTTCAAATTTCTCCAATAACTACAGGCTAAGAAATAAACAGGGTGTCTCCTATATATTGAGTATCCTCAATTCTTCCAGAGAGCATCCAGAAAATCAGCTTGCTTCTTGAATTCCGTATATACCATTCGTATGATAATCCCAACGTCTACATACGCCGGTGTTCCAATTTACCTCCGTCTTATTTTTCCATTTCGGAGCATATTGATTCGCAATGAATTCCTACAAATGAAACTAGTCGAGCAAATTGATACGCCATTTATTTTTCAATCGGTATCCCAAGCGGGTTGTCTCCCATTTCAAGTGTCTCGTGTTCTGAGGAGTTGCAAATTGCGAAAACAAGTTAAACTTGGCTTCCTCGAAATATCCAATTGTGAGTTTTCAAGATAGCAAACGTTGAATTGAATTCATTCAAGTACAGAGCTTGGCTTTTAAATATCGAATTCAGCAACATGTGACATTTGAATGTTGTGTTTGAGAAGATTTTCAATTTCTATTAAATATTCTCCTGAGAAATATGTTTTTCTCTGATGTATGGGGAATGGAAATATCTTTCAAATTTAGAAATTTCAACGTCTGTTTATGAATCGTTATAGACCATCTCATTTTTCATATTTCAATTATTTTTCAATAGGATACTGCTCTAGGGGCATTTGATGACTATCATTTCTCCTGTGCCTTCAGCTTAATTTCTGAAGTGAATAATAGCCTTATAGGTGAGTATAATACAAAATAATATTTGACGAGAGACGCATGGGAAAATTAACGATGTTAACGACAAATGGTAAATAAAGTTTATTCTAATGGTGGAACATAACAGTATATTCAACAGAAACGGAGTAAGAATTTTTCATATAGAAGTTTCGGGGAGGTGCCTGGACTCTATAGTTGTGCAATCTTGTTCAATCTCGATCCTCGGGAATTCACTCATTCTCTGAAAGTGTTCTGCTTAATATTCTAAATGTAGTAAACTGTATTCGATAGATTATTATACCTACACTTCTGGCCGCTATGTGATGACACTACATAAATTTCTTTCAGTTTTCTATACATTTTTAAAGAAATATTGAGTTTTCAATATATATACATGCGAGTGCATTACAACTGTCGTCGTTTCCCGCTTCTAGATTTCCATAAATTCCGGTTCCACTAATCTCCTTCTTTCAAATTCCTTGACCGCATGGCCTCCTCAATTTCCATTTTCAATATTCTAGGTGGGCGTCCTCTCTTTCTTCGTTCTGCTGGAGTCCAATTCGAGATTTTTTTTTTTTTGGCCATCTTGTTCCTCCCATCCTCTGCAAGTGGCCGTACCACTTTAGCTGTTTGCTCTTCACAGTTTCCAAGATATTTCCCCTCTACAGTCATTATCTTCTTAATCTTTCATTTTTCACGTGATCCAATCTTGATTTTCTACTGATACGTCTCCAAAAGTCCATCTCTAAAGCTTTCAGTCTATCTTTTCCTCTCTGTGTGAGCTCCCACGTTTCTGCCCCATAGGTTGTGATAGTTTCAAATATTGTGTCATAGATGAGATATTTACACATCGAAGAAAATTATTTTTCAAGGGACAATATTCAACCTCTCGTAGAAATATCCTCGCTTGAAGGAGCTAGTTTTCCGATCTACTCTGCATAATCACAGTTAACCGGGGCCACCGGGAAGTGGTACAGCACGGTCAGATGTTACGAATAGGAATAATGGACTGCAGTTTCAGTCTCGTTTGACCTCATCAGCATTGTCTACCCATTCGTAACACAAGGCTATGCTGTAACCTACTCATCTCAATTCGTATGAGCGAACGCAATAATGTATATATCACTGCGGCATCCAACTAACCGAAACGCGAAACGGTGAAATCAAAGAGCAGATAAAACAAGAAAACGTTAAGTGGTCACACTAGTTCGATAACATACCGCCATGCGACAACTACGTATCAGACAGAAGCGGCCGTCGAAGAACCGACGCTCCTCATTTCTATATGGTTTACAACCAGGCATACACAAACAGCTCCTTCAAGGGAGGATATTTAACATTTTACGGAAGGTTGAATATTGTCCCTTGAAAAATAATTTTCTTCGATGTATCTACACATTGCGAAATCTTGCATATAGTAACTTTTTGTTTTGGGATAAAATATTCAGTTCTTTTTGTTACTTTTTGTTCCACAGCATTGAATTTAATTGACGAATCACCCTCTTCCCTTGAGCTATCTTGTTGGAGACGTCGTTTGAACTTTTTCTTTTATTTATGCTACCAACTTTGAGTATTTCGAAGAATTTGAATTTTTAATGAATTATACAAAAAACTTCTGAAACAATCATTTAGTTCGAATCAATGTTTATGTGACAGATCATTTGACCACAGACGTTTGACCATGTGGTATCATACCTTTATTGAAGAAGAGAATGTCTGCGTCAGGAGATCTAGAAAGATTATCTGTCTGCCAGTAAATGCTGATTCATTTAGTTAACGACAGAGAGCTATCCAGGGTGAACCACAGGGAAGCGAACTTGCTTTACAGTTTACGAAGATCGGGTCGAAGTGGCGCAGACCAGGTCCTATCACTAACCACTTTCATTGAAGCTGGGTTCCACAGAATACTTAAAACCTCTGCTGCATTTCTCGACCTGTCGGCTGCTCAAGATACCGTATGGAAAGAGAGTATAATTTACAAGTTCTTACGTGCAATCCCTTGTTTCTTGACAGCACGCCTGCTGGACAACTTGCTAAGCGATCAGGTGTTTCGAGCAATCATGGGAACTGATAAAAGCACTCAAAGAAAACTAACATATGGCCTTGCACAGGGATCAGTGCTTACTTCACTTCTCTTTAGTCTGCATATCGCGGATGTGCCACAGACGAGATCCAAGTTCGGTTACGCTGACGGTTGGGCTCTCGCCACGAGGTGTACATTACTAGAACCGTCTGAAAAAACTCTTACAACGGATCTCGAGGTCATTGTAGAATATTTTAAAAGATGGAGGCTTCAACCTAATGCTTTCAAGACAGTGGTGACCTGTTTTCACTGAATAACAAACTCGCTGGATAAGAACTCACAATCCGCTTCGAAGGAATAATACTCACCCACAACAAAACACTAATGTACCTAGGCATTACTCTCGATAGGACTTCGTCTTTCAAGGCGCATCTATCAAACGTTGCGGAGAAGCTCAAAACAAAAACAATATTCTCCAAAAACTATGTGGCATCTCCTGGGCAGCATCGGCATCTACAATCCGCTCCGCTGCTCTAGGTCTTATTTTCTCCAGTGCCGAGTATTGTGTCTCAGCCTGGCTAATTAGTCCGCACGTGAGGAAGGTGGATACTCGACTTAATAATTCTATGAGAATGATTGTAGAAATAATCAAATCCACTCCCATGAAATGGCTCCCAATACTAAGTCATATTCCACCTCCTCATGCGTAGAACACATGCTCTCGTAAGCAAGTACGATAACATAATGAATAATACAGGCTTACTTATCTACCAAGTTATTGCAGAAGCCAACAACCACCGTCAAGAAAGTTACCAACAAGATCAGCGAGGGAGGCCGTACACGAGGAACTCGATATTACTAGAGCTTGGACCCAGGAATGGACTGCGAATCAAATTAATAACATGCCCTGTATAGCTGAAACGCCACCAGGTTTTGATCTTCCCCGTAAAACTTGGTCCAAACTCAATAGAATCAGAAATGGGCATGGCAGGTGCGCATATTTTCTGCACAATTGGGGCAAACTACCGTCTGCCCAGTGTGATTGCGGGGAAATTCAGACGATTGGGCATATAGTCGAGGAATGCCCAACAAGATTATATAGTGGTTATCCATAAGACTTTCTGTTAGCAACTGACAGATCGATAGAATATATCAATGGACTTGATGTTTGTTTGTAACCTCTGAAGTATGTTATATATTACCCTACATGTTTATGTTTATATGTGCGTTCTCTTTTTTATTTTAATTTGGTCCTTTGAGTGTCTTTTGCCATACGATAAATGAAAATAGTTCGAATCTATTCTACATTATATTCAAATCGATTGTAGGGTTAAATGCGACATCAATATTTTGTAGAGTGATGTTGCTGAATACAATAATTCTCTTCATTTGTGGAATGTCTGCTCGTTGGCTTCTTCACTTTCTCTTTTGAATTAACCAAATTCCTTTTGTATCAACTTATTGCGCAACGAAACGAATTGACTAGACCGAACTTACTGAGTTTTGCAATCCCAGTGTATCGCAGCCAATTAAAAGATTCTGTATGACGACAGATAATACCTATACCTGTATGGGTATGGCAATCAGTGATTTGCAAGTGACCTTAAATTTATGCTCTCACAATTTTCTAGCTTTAAAGCAGGTTGAAACAGTTTGATGCCAACTCAAGCTTTTGGGTTGAAAAATCAAGTCAAGTCAAAACCTTCGTTCGTCAGAAGCTTGAATTTCAAGTGAAGTTAAGATTTTCCAGAAAAAATATCAAGCTGCTTGACTTGATGAAACCCTAATAGAATAGAACACTAAACCTTATGCATGATCAGGAGTATCGGGATAACTTGACGATGTTAACGAAAAATGCTGAATAAAGTTAAAACTCTCATATTTTATTGGTACTTGAACTGATAAATGTTCGAAACAAAAGCAACTGAAAGGTAGCTTTTGTCTTCTTCCCCATAGAGAAGGTGAAATTACCATCCTAAACCTAAACGGGCAATTTTTCTTTGCTCCATGCCTCCTCAGGCTCCATAGTAATAGCAATACATTGGCGAGTTATTCACGATTTTGGATCATCATAAAGAAAGGTTCAGCACTACATATTTCGATCCATTCAATATTCATCATCTAACTCAACCTGACAATATGTCATCTAACCAGCATCTACAAAGACGCACAACCTCATGTGCTGGCCCTAACCGAAACCCAAATAAGTCAAACAATCGACACAACGTATTTACGTTTTAATAGGTATGAGTTACATACGAGATTTAGGTTTAAATGGGGCCTCTGTATTTTTGCCAGACCGGATGTTGCATGCCAGAGAGGAAGGACCACGTTTTCGACCTTGCCTGGTTTAAAATCTGTTTGCAGGATAAAACACTGTTCTTATGCTGTCTATATCGCTCGCCAACGATATTCACTTTCCTTGACTGTTTCAGTATTTAGGTGATAAGTTGGATTGGATTCAGACACATCCTCCGGCAGCTGAGGTCTTTGTACTGGTTGACTTGAACGTTCACAATACCAACTGTCTCCGCCACTCCAATAGAACAGATGAAGCAGGTAGACAGTCTGAAACTTTCGTAATCAGCCCTGATCTAAGGCACATAGTCGACGAACCGACAAGAATACATGATCACCCAACCTACTTCCCGAATACCTTGGATCTTATTTTGATTTCAGATCCAGATGATGTTGGAGTAGAGGTCTCATCACCACTAGGCAACTCAGACCACAACCTTATATCTGCTACTGAAATTATTATGATGCCGCTAAAACAAGAACCTAAACTTCCCAGATGCATTTGGCACTGTAACCGTGCTCTAATTGGGATGAGCTGCGTGAATCTTTTTCGTGCTTCCCATTCTGTTATGTTTGCCTTTCAGATCCTGAAATCAATGTGTGCACTAAATCTGTTGTAGAACTTATTAATGCAGGAATGGATCACCTTATCTCTCATTCCATTAAAAGAACAACAGCACAAAATCAATGGTTCAACAAAGACTGCGAAAGAGCCTCTTCAGCCAAGCACCGAGCCTACAAGTGATGGAAGATGAATCCTACAGAGGAAACAAGAACAAGCTTCATACGAATACGGAAAGTATGCAACCTGACAACTGTGAGAAGAAAGGCCAATTTCAACGAAGGGGTTAATAATAAACTCCTTGTTTATTAGTCCTTGCGGGACTAGACAATTCTGGTCTATGGGTAAGACTATCAGTGCCACCGCATCTCGGCGCTATTAAATTCACTGTACCATATGCGCGTTTTTTTTTGATAAAGCGACTCTTGATTGACCAACCTGAAAGTTTATATCTCCACAATTTTTGTGGGGAGTGTATTTTATCTCAATCTGTTGGAATTGTTAATTTCATTAAAAACTGACCGTTGCAAACTAGGTTGCTTTCCACAACCTACGAAGAAATGGGTGCTAAGAACTATTCACTGCTCTTCCATACTGAGCTGAGATGATTATCGAATGGAAAAGATTTCGCATTGCTGTTTGAATTTCGATATGAATTGAAAATATTCTTTACAGATAAAATTATTCAATTTCAAGAATTTATACCAGAAAAAAAATCTTCTCTATTAATAACATACTAGAGCGGCATATTTTCATATTTAAATGACCTAAATAAATTGATAGTCAATGATTTTATCAAGAAGTTAACTATCTGAATTATACGACTTGGAGAACAAAATTTTGATGCATATACTGCAAATTCTATAACAAAAATTCAAATTCAGAAGCATGACAAGGCGTTTAGGAGAAATTAAGATTCCGTTACTTGAGTATTCTCCAAATGTCTATAATAATGTGTCGAAAAGATGGGTTCTCAATCCGTTTGATGCTAGTATTGTCGTGACTGCCGAGTTGCAAACACAACACAATCAACTCAACTATCAGCTGATAAAAAAAAACTTTACAACTGAAATGTTCATCTCGATTCTGAAATATACTTGGCTTGCATGGCGATGTGAGTACGGTAGCCTAGTAACTGATGCTTGAAAACTTTGATACCCTTTGCTGCTTCTCACCTATGCGAAAAAGGTTTCTCGTCTATGAAAACTAAACACGTCTGTAATCACTAGGTAATAATTCATTTATAAGTGTTTGAACCATGTATAGAAATACTTTTTAGAGAGGAATAATGCCAAAACATTGCATTTATTAATGAATGTTCATGAATAATAACTTTATTCATCTAAATAAATCAATCTAAGAGTTTATTCTGATTACGATGTGAAACGTATTCATTTTTATAGTACGATATTAGAATTTGTACTGTCAATAAATGAATCCATGGCATAATTTGTATGCAATCATGGAAATCCTATTGCGAGGGGATCAATGACCTTGCCCCAGCTGCACGAATTCAAAAGGTTTTAGCCAAACACCATTCGAATGCACTTGGTCTCATTAAGGAGCCTGGAGGAAAGTATTCTAACCACTTCGGCGGAAGCTTGAGGGTACTCTTAAATACCCACTTCCCAGACTCGAAAATACTCCCCATCAACAAGACTCAACAACAGGAGCTAAAACTGTAAAGTTCCAGTAGGGAAAGCAGAAATCTAGCGGCCGAATCTTCACCCTAGATAGGGTAAAGTGGGCCACCAAAAGCTTCAAACCCTACAAATCACCAGGAGCGGACGGAATCTATCCGGTCATGTTGCAAAGAGGCAACACATATACAGCCCCGTGTCTGAGAGCTATATACAAAGCCAGCTACTCACTGGGCTACATACCCCAGTCATGGAGGAAAGTCAAAGTATTATTTATACCAGAAATGGGCAAGAGGTCTCCAGATGAGCCTAAATCATATCGCCCGATGAGCTTAACCTCCTTTCTCCTAAAATCAATGAAGAAAATTCTCGACAACCATATATGAGAAGTTTCATAAAACTTCATAAACATCAATTTGCCTATAAACCGGGTAAGTCCACAATTGATGCCCTACACGATCTAGTCAGAGACGTGGAGGAGCACTAGAGGCTGAAGAAATAGCCTTAGATCTATTTGGAGACATTGAAGGAGCCTTTGATGATATCTCCTATACATCCATTAGCAATGGTGCAAACAATAAGGGTGTCAAAAAAACCACCATCAAATGGATCAAAGAAAGGCTCAACGGCCAGATCATAACGGCCACTTTTGGAGACACCGAAATATCAGTGTCAGCAGTGAAAGGATGCCCTCAAGGAGGTGTTTTATTGCCGCTACTATGGTCAGTAGTTGTTGATGGCTTCTTAGAAGGACTGAACAACGCTGGCTTCAACGCACAAGGCTATGCTGATGATCTAGTTATCATCATTAGGGGAAAGCATGATTTAATCCCATCGAACCTGATACAAATAGCCCTTAACATCGTGAATGAATGGTGTGCTGAAGAGGGACTCAACATCCATTCAGACAAAACCATTCTAATTCCATTCACAAGACGAAGAAAGTTGAACTTAAAGCCCCCCTTTCTGAATGGACATACTATGAAATTTTTGGAACAGGCTAAGTATCTAGGGTTAACCCTAGATCAGAGACTCAACTGGAATTTACACATTGACATAACACTTTCCAGGGCTACATCGTGCCTATGGGCATGCTGTATACTCTTCGGAAAGACCTGGGGACTACAGCCAAAAATAACCTACTGGTTATACACAGCGGTTAGAAGACCCATTGTCACATATGCATCGTTAGTATGGTGGACGAAAACATCAGAAATAACTACGCAAAACAAGCTGCAAAAACTGCAGCGGCTTGCGTGCTAAAAGAAGCACCCCGACTATTGCCCTGGAGGTAACCCTTGATCTCCCTCCTCTTCATATAAAATTAAAGGAGGAGGCATTGATGGCGGCATTACAGCTCCAAGACACAAAAAACTATTACCTGGCGATCTGAAGGGCTACCTGGAGATTCTGGGTTACATAGCGCCAGGAATCTCATCACAACCATCGGATACAATGCCGTTTGAGTTTGATTTTCACACAACCTCCGAAGTGGTCATAGAAGAACGCACCATCGTGAAGGTAAAATTAAGTCAATTAGACCAAAAATCCTCCATTTGGTACTAGGACGGATCAAAAACCATTGATGGAACAGTAGCAGGCATATATGGACACAAGTACTCTTCATCAGTGCCTCTGGGCTCTACTCCCACAATCATGCAAGCAGAAACACTTGCTCTAATATTTTGCTGCCAGGATGGACTACGAAGGAAACTCAAAGGGGCAAAGATTTACATTTTAACGGACAGTCAGGCAGTGATAAAAGCTCTAAACTCTTACAGTTATCGGAGCGTCCCTGTCTGGGAATGCCGTCAATCTTTGAAGCAACTTACTGAGGGGAACAAACTTTTCCTGTGGTGGGTGTCTGGCCACGAAGGCATACGAAGAAACGAAGCCGCTGACGAACTGGCCAAATCAGCTGCTGGAATCCCACCCACCTGACCTGAACCGTTCTGCGGTCTAAGTAAGCCGCACAGACGACAGAAACTGGAACGATGGGGAAAATCTAGCAAAAAAGAATACTGGAGGAAAACTCCAGGTCAAAGGCAAGCGAAAAAAATCATTGACTATTCGCCAAAAAAGACAAAACAGCTTCTTGATCTCTCTAGGGACGAGTTGAGGATCATAACAGGCCTCCTTACTGGACACTGCCCACTGAGATACCATCTCAATAAAATGTGCAAATTGGAAACGGCAACATGCAGAATGTGCGATGAAACTGCCGAACATATTCTTTGCAGTTGCATCGCAACTGTCCTTCAAAGACATATACACTTCGGTAGCAACTAACTAGAGCCGCACGAAGTAAAAGCGAAAGCTCCCAGGGAGATTCTTAATTTTGTAAGGGATCTAGACCTACAGGGAAATTAATAAGAAGGGTTACGAACAAAAGATCAATTTGGTCGCAGTTCGGAAAGGCTTGCAAAGCCAATCGACCTTCACGAATGTAAAGTAATGTAATGCTTCTTTATTAACTATCAAAGACACCTCAGCAGTCACAACCCCGCGGTTGAGAAGAGAGATACCAGTAAAATCAAAAAATTTGTCATACTCAACTCTTCCAACTCGTGGTGGTCACTGATATTAGATGTTCAAGTTCATGGTGGTTGATTAGTTGGACCAACATTTCTACCAGGAAAGATCTAACTCCAATATTTATCCTATTTCTTTGGAAAAACTCTACCTGATTTTCATGCAAAAACGTTCAGTAAAACAAAAATAAAGCGCCTTGAAAGGATAAGTTTTTTATGAAAAGCGCTTCAGGAGTCTGCAACTTCTTTGATACAAAGTCATTTGAATGCATTCATCCAATTTTCCCTCAAAGATGTTCATCAATTAACTTTAGAAAAAGACTAATTGCAGATTAAATCTCACTAAGGATAACGAATACATCCCGTACCAATTCCAGCAAAAATAATCATTTCATGAGATGAAAAGGACAAAATTCATATAAATTCATTTGGAAAGGGAGTGTTAATTGATTTTCCCCAGCCGCTTATTCGCAATGAGATGAAGTAATACACTTTCTACACATATAAATTCTACGTAGAAACTGCCGTAATTAACGAGCTTCTGCCAGGCAATTGAGCCTCTTCTCTGGCAATCAAAATATAATATTTCAGTGGCTTCGGCTCGATAAAAACCCAGAGAGATCCCGGCAGCGCTTATTTGTTTTACAACTTTATGTTTCCCGAAAGTTTTGTCAGTTCCAGGCGGAATATTTTGCAGTTTTGCTGACGTCGGTTTTGTGGGAAAACATGTGTTGATTTGTTAGGCTATCTGGCTTATTTAGATCGTCAGTTTCACGAATGAGCTCTAATTATATGGAGGAGCGATGGGGTGAATTTACCCCTTTAAAATTTCAATCAATATCATGCTGAGAATATTGAATTCAAATAAGAAAGAAATTAGATGGAGATGAAATTTCATTACCAAATATTTTCGAGTAATTCTTCTTTTGAACACAACAATTCCGGAATTTGAGTATCCCCTGTTGGGCCTTAAAGAGAAAGACAAACTCTATTATAACGTAGCAAAAATATTGAAATGTGTCGACGTTTACCATAAGAAGCACTAATAGCGCGAAATTTTAACCGCACCAGATGCAGTTTAGATGCATCTTAATTGAATTGGTTAACTATGTGAATTGAAAGCTATGATTGTTGAGGTATTTTTTGACACAATAACATCGCAATCGATTCATTTCGATTAATGATATTGAAAACTAAGACAATGGCTGAAAATTAACATATTTTTGAAAATATAAAGGATATGAAAAGGAACAATGATAACAACAACAACGATAATATCAGAGATACTACTATACAGAAGAAAATCAAATTTTGACTTGAGAACATCATATTTACCAAAACCTTAAATTGCTTAAAACTATCTGATGGTAATGTTCCAGATATTGAATAATAATCCCAACAAATAAAGAAATGAAAATGGCTGCACCAGCACAGCCTATAAAATGTCTGAGGATGAAAAGTGTCTATCAGAGAAGAGAATAATAAATACACACAACCAAATTTATATGGAATCAACCGATACTTGAATATTACCTCAATGATTTTGGACATTTCGACGAATTGTTAGAGCTCATCCTTTTTGAGATATTTCAATTGAAGAAAGAAATAAATTAAAGTTTATTTTAAGAAAGAAACAAATAATGGAATGATCTACCACAACATGTTGTTTCTTTCACCTCTGTCAATGCTTTCAACTGAAGATTTCTAAGTACTTACAACATGTCTTTGATAAGCAATTATTGTATTTCATTTTAGTTTTCTGTGGGTAGGTTAAATGCTTGATCTACTTGCTGCAGAGTATCTTTTAATTTTGTTTTCATCATATTAGGATAGCCTAGCCTATTTTTTTGAGTAATTTTGTATTACTTTGTGTTCACTGCTTTGCAACCTGTTAGACATAATGTATAATATGATTTTTGAGTTATCTAGGCATCATGCCTCAACTCTAATTTATATTAAATAATGATAATAATAATAGATGTATTAAAAAAACTGAAATTGTGTTCTCACAGAGTAGGTGTTTTTACTCGAACCCAGTAGCTTGTATCACCTCGTCTTGGATTAGGTTTTTGACCTCCTAGGTGTGATATTCTCTTCATTGGAGGCTTGGATGAACTGTTGAGGGGTTGTTGGATTATTCTGGCGCGTTCTAATTTTCTTTTTGAGAACATCCTATAAATGTTCAATAGTATTTAGGTGTGAGGAGCAAGCTGGCCAGTCGAAAATTGCGATTCCCTCTGTTTCAAGATAATATCGCGCAAGGTTACTGGTATGCGGAGCAGCATTATTTTGCATAAGAGTGAAATTCTCATCGTGGGCACCTTGGCAGAGTCTCACTATGAGCTCCAGCACTAGGTCCACGTAATTTCTAGCCGTTACACTCGCAGGGAACGAAATCAAATCTGTTTTGCCTCCTAGCATAATGCCACACCAAACACATTGCCTCCTTGGTATTTCGGAATTTGTCTTGCTGTCTTCCACTACCGCTTGAAATCTGAAACCGGCGATCATCTTATCGAACTGCAATTCTGATCTAATACGAAAAACGAACATTTCGCCAATTCTCAATATTCCAATTTTGGTTCTCGAAACATCAATTAAGTCTATCAATTTTTTGTTGTCTGGTAAGCTCTGGAACACTTAAGGTCCTTCTGCTGTACAAAACCCTTAAACGAAATTTTCGACATTGATACGCTGATGCCTGTTGTTTCCAGAAATTGCCTTTGGAGTATGAGGTGAGACGCACTTGGGTCTCTTCTCGCAATTTGGCACAAAAAGCTGTCTTCAGAAGTGGTCTTCCTACGACTTCTTCTAGGCCTGTTTTGCAAAGATTGTAGCTCCATGTATCGGGCGTATGTTTTAGAAATCCCTCTGTTTCACTCCTTCTTCAACGAGAGCAATTATTCGACCTCTCTGCACATCGGACAATCCAACGTAAGGCATTGTTAGTTATGACTATAGGTTTCTTTAAAATTTTGAAATTCACAGTTCCGAATCTCAGTGACGACTGAGTACAATATCTCAAACATGTGGTAATAATTCAACATTTCTCATCATATTATCCAGTTTTTTACAACAAAAACTTCATTCTTAACAAGTAGTCAAAGATCCATGGTTAAAAACAATCAATAATGTGAAATACCGAGATATTCCATATAAACTTGGTTGTGTGTATGTGTGGAATGTAATCCTCGATCAAAATAACTAATAAAACATATTCCTAAATTGAAAATAATTATAATTGTTTCTGTCAATGAGTTAAAAGAACTTATGATAATGATAATTATAGTTAATTTAATCTGAGTGTGAAGAACTCACTGCAAGTTTTCTGTGTTTCTTGTTGATTTCAGAGTCTTTGAATTTATTGTAATGGCTGCTGAACGTCCTGGACGCTATTTGAGTGATCATGAAGTGGTAACCTTTCTATAGGAGGTTCGAAGCCACCGTTACGTGGCTAACTTGTTGAGTGTTAACCAAAGCACTATTTCGCGAGCAATTAATCGGTACCACGAAACAGGGGACTATGGAAGAGGGCTGGACAGGGAAGAAATCAGATAACAACACTAGTTGATGATGGTTGGCTTCGTTTAACTGCACTAAGAGTTCGGCACTGTACGGCTAGAATGCTAGAAAATGAACTTGAACTTTCCAGAAATGTGGATATTTCATTGCAAACTGTTAGGCAAAGGCTCAGAGAAGATGAATCAAGGGTGGCTTCTACCGACCCGCGTATCACCAGAAAGCATCGAGATGCAAGAATTCAGTTTGCGAGGAAACATGCAAATTGGGGTATTCAAGAATGGTCGAATGTTCTCTTTTCAGACGAGTCCTGGTTCTGTCTAGTATCAAATGATAGACGCATGCCTGTATACAAATGACGTGGGGAACAGTATCAGCAATGCAATATCCGGCAAACCGAAAATTTCAGAGGGCTCAGTAATGGTAAGGGGAGGCATTTCTTTCCATTGTCGAACTGAGTTAGTCCTATTAAATAATAGAAGAATTACAGAGGCCAGTTACATCGCAGATATCCTTGAACCGCATGTTGTACCCTTCGGCCCAATGATTGGCGAAATTCCATTTATATACATGATAATTCTCGGCCTCATGCAGCTAGAGTAGTTATAGATATTTCTGAAAAATGCTGAAATTGATATTTTAAGATGGCCAGCCAGAAATCCCGACTTGAATCCCATAGAACATGTTTGGGACAATATGGGTTGGCAAGTTCAGCAACGTAGGATGCCTTGTAGAACACTCCAACAACTAAAAAATCTGCTTCCTGAAATTTGGAACTCAGTGACTCAAGAGTACATCCAAAATTTGTTTGAGGGGCAGTAATTAGGGCCCGGAAAGCTAGTTGATTGGTCTCTTCGCCAATGTTTAAAGATGGTAAAATTTTTATATTTTTCATCAACTCGAAAAATGTTGATATTTTTCATCATTAACCCATCTTTTTTGAATGATAACTTCTTATTTTACACTTCTGAAAGTTACCAAGCGACTCTTGAATGACCAACCGAAAAGTTTATATAGTATTGTCGTAAAAGTAGGGTGATGCGACAATTTTTGTGGGGAGTGTATATCACAAAGAGGGTAATTATTACATCAAGGAACTAAATGCTATTTACTTGATTCTGAATTTATTTTCAGACACAGTTCCAGAACGGTAAGTGCTCTGAAAAATTTCAAACATTATGAGTTGAAGTCCATGTTCAGAAAAAAGATTTATGATATTGTAAACATTGCGAAATTGAAAGAATGTAGAATAATTTTGATGCAATATTTCGAACTTATTGATGAAAAATATTTGGTGTCTATGATGATCAAAACAAGATTACAACTTTTCATGCAAAAAACTGCATTTTGATTGATGGATTTCCTAAGTTATTGTGTTCACTTTATTCTTTGAAAGTAATGAAATTATGCTTACATAAATAATAATCACTTGAGAGTTCATTCCTACAAATTCCACAATCTGCCACATAAGGGTTTTCCTTTGTGGCCTAGAGTAATTTGATATTGAGCGAGTGAATCGCCCAAATTACCAAGCTGACTTTTAAATCTCTCTTCATATTCCATTTGGTCAGATGGATGTTCAAGATAATCAGAACCAATAAAAAAGGATCTTTGTATTGGAAGATCTTCCTCTACATTCCTCTCTTTAACTGATTCAATATGATCTCCAACAACATTCTTGTTGGGCTGAAAGAATGGATAAATTATTTAAATTTTGAATTATTATTAATGGGAGATGTTGAACCATGAATATAATAACCAATCATTGATTTCTTTCGACTAGGAAGAATAAATAAATTCAACAAAGTTATATACCAACACTTGAAGTATGAAAACTACATGATATTTCCATTGGACTGACATATGACAGCAAGAACCATCGCAGTGTACGAGTCGGGATTTTACAGTACTTTTCCTTACTGCCAATTCAGTCCCCTTTTTTGCCACCCCAGCGGAAGGTTATGACGACAATTTTATATTCTTTCTTCGTGGAAAAAAACTCCGCACCATATGCGAAGTTGTGCAAAATGCTGTGCTAATGACTGATAAATGCTGCAGAAAGAACGACCTGTCCGTTAATCTCACCAATTCTATATATCAAGGAATTGATACTAGTGAAACAAGTTAAATGTTCAGGTGTGATGCTCGACACCAAACTGAATTGATGAGCCAGAAAGCTGTTTGGGTATTTCAAGAGGAAGAAAAACCGACAAAAGTCATCCGTGCCCAAGTGACACCAAAAAAATGGTCGCAACGTTGATAAGATAAAAAAACAATTACTAGCGATTGGTACACATTAATTCGTTTATTGCAAGTCCTTAGTAAGCTTCGAGAAACCAATCCCGAACGGCGAATCTTCCTTCACCAATACAATGCAAGTTCGCACAAAGTCCGGAAAACAATTAAACATTCAGAGCAAGAAAACATTGTATTTTTACATCATCCTGCGTATAGTCGGAAGCTAAGTCTCAACGAGTTTTGTACTTTCCCTGAAATCAAGAACTGCCTACGTGGTCAAAGATTTGAGCCTTCAGGAGAAGCTGTTGAGGCCTTCCAATAGGCTTTTTTTAATGTAGCAATGAACGAGTGAAATAACTGCTCCCAGAAATGATTCGAACAAATGCAGTAGTATATCAACCATCACGAAAAACAAGTCTTTGAAAGCACTCAATTTTTTCAATCTAGCTCTATACGCAAAACTCAATGGACATTTCTCGTAAAGAAGTCTTTCTAATATTTTGAAAGAAACAAAAAGGGGGATTTCTACGATAGCTACTTTTCATCTGGTTTCGAAATTGCGATAACCTTGATTTTTCCAAATTTTTCCGACACAAAAAGTAAATTCACATATAACGTCTCATTCCTCAATCAAGTTTTTTTTTTCAATTCAAGATAATTACCTCTTTTTCGAATGGTTCAATCTTAGTTAATTATTATCGAACTAGAAGTAATTGGAAACAGGAAATTCAATTATTTAGGAATGTATTAAATTAAATATCATGAACGCTCGATAGCTAATGTCGATCAAACAGGTAGAAATTACGAATGTAGATTGAAAGAACATATTTAAACCGATAATATTATTGAATGAATATTAGTAATTTCTCTATTGCAACCTATGACACAATTTTATTGATTTTTCGGATAGCAAATTTTCAAATTACCTTGACATTAACTGTCATTAAACTGTAGAATTGGAGCGATATGTCGTAAGTGTATATCTCATCCGAACATTATTCTCTAATGAGCGTCTAAACCTCTGCAATGACGATCAAAGGCTGATATAATAGCTAAAATACTTGGGTCCAATTAATACTGCGAACTGTGTAGATCGGGAGGTGAAATGAGACCTGCAAATATACCTTCACGGTTTAATCTTCTGACTCAATTTCTGCTCTAAATACAATCAAGTCAAGAACTTAAACAAGACAACGGTTAATTTGATTTGCAGCTAAATACATATCTTCGAATGGCAAACTGAAACTAATTTCCTTTCTGACGTTATTAGTAGATTTGCGTTTATATGCAGATGAAACAACGGTTCGATCAGCATTGTCAAAATACGTTGAAATATTCTTCGTTATCTATGCGGATATATCGATGCGGAGGTTCATATGAGCTAATCTTAAGGACTATCAGTAGGTTTGTAATTTGTGTTCTGCATCGAGCTATCCTGACAATGGAGAAATAAAATTGTACAGGATATTATAAGCACGAAGACTAAATCAGGTTAGCGTTTAAAATATGTTGTTCGTTTTGGAGCGACGAAATTCCACTAAGACTATAACGAGAATGTAAGCAGCCAGGCCATTGATATAATATATTTATTCAGACAATTACGTCCTAGATATCAAGTGGACCCAGAAGGATTACATCTTATATGCATGCTTTGCAAAATTCATTATTTTCATGATTTTTCAATTTTCGTCTTGTTCTTTCAACGATTCTACATATTGGAAATTTTCAGTTTCCACTATAGTTAATTAGTAGTAGTAGACCGGTATAATGGGTTCAAAAAATCGATCTATTTTTCACATTTTTCGAAAGAACCTCGTTTTTAAAAATATGCTTTTAAATTTTCAGACCGAAATATAGAATGCTATCAAAGTAATAGGCAGAACATAAGAGAGCGCTGTGAGAGTGAGTATGACAGTTTGCTGGCACGTCAGCGACAGCTGCTCTGACCATCCTCCCTTTTATGGCCCTTTCAACCATTTCGCTTCGAAGCGTACTTTTACTGGGAAAAACGTTTTGAAAATTGCTACTTATACGGCTGCCTTCATCTTCAACGAAGATTTTCTACCTGTTCTCAAAATTATGGAGATGATGGGCGTCACAATAGGTCAGACAGCCAGTGACTGTGAAGACAATGTTGAAAATGCAAGGATTTCAAGGGCGGAAAAAACTGCAGAAGCCAATGCTAAAAGACCTGAACCTCTCAAAGCTGCTGATAATAACATAACAGCTTTGAGGAAATCTGTCATAGCTTATTAATGGATTTATGTATTATTTGTTGTCGAAATATTAAACGTGTTTTTCCCGACACCATGGTTTTTTAATTTTGGTGAAGTACTGACTGATAAATATTCAACCAAGTTGGCAAAAAAATTAACAAGTTATTCTACATACACATATCTAAATACCTAACCTTTAAAATATTTAATTCTCTGATAATAAATTGATTTTTTCAAACATTTTGTCAACGGAAGAATTTCGGTTTTTGAGTGCCTCTGCTAGTCCAGCATCTTCTCTTACTATGAATATTATTGGTAAGTTCATTAGAATAGGGTCTACATACTAATAACTCTTTGTTTTTTTATTTAAAATGATTACGGAAAGCTGTATGCTTTCCCGAAACAGTTCACCATCCTTTCGAGGATTCTATTTTGATATCAAATATTGTTCATAAATTAATCTAAAACTAAGTAAAAAAGAAATTTTCTGTACCTTTCGAAGTATTGAAATAAACATGTAGAAGTTACAGAAAGATTGCATATTTTCTTCTTGTTAAGAACAAACTCACAAAAACGTCAAAATTTCGGCCGTCTACTACCTCACTTCCTGAAGAAGAGTTTCAAATTTTTTGTAAATCTCTAGGTTTTCTCCATTTTTATTGACATAGAACACCTAGTAAGCCTGTTTAATCTCGGAAGTAGGAGCCAAATAATTGAAGGTTCAACAAATACTCACCCCATAGAGATTTTACATAGGCATAAAATAGAATTAACAAACATACCAAGAGAACAGATGTGGAATTACTAAGGAAAGAGGATAATAAGTCCAAGGCTATATAGAAGATTATCAATTCAGAAATAAAATTCGCCTTTCCAGTGAACTTACAGTACATTCAAGCTTGTTTTCATGAAAGATTCATTGCAGAACAATCGCATAACTGATTCTGCATCGATGTTTCTTGCATCTGTTACTCCGGAAGAGATCTCGAAAGAAGTAACCGAACTCGAAAAAAAAACCCACCCAGGAATAGCTTATCGGTAGTATTGATAGAAAGCTATCCACATTCTGGCAGATCCACTGTGCCATTTAGTGAATCTTTGCTTTCAGCAGGTTTCTTTCTGGATAAACTCAAGATTGACCGAGTAATCCCAGTCATAAGAAAGATGACACGAACGAGTTTGGCACTTTCAGACTTTGCCTCTATGTCGGCCTGTTATAGGGGTCAATAACGTATATATGTTTTGTAGCGCCCCAACGGATTGAAATGAGTAGGTGACGGTCATGCCTGACGAGGTTAAATGAGACCGAAACTGCAGTCTTTTGCTCCTATTCATGACATCTGACCAAGCTATACCATTGCTTTGTTGCCCTGCTTGACGATGATTATAGAGGGTGGATCAGAAAACCAGCTCTGGATGTTTTACTTTCCACAGAAGGTTGAATATTGTTCCTTGAATAAAATTCTTCATTATGTCTACACATATAGCGATAATTTCGCGGGAGATGATTGATAAGATTTGGAGTATATCTGGTTGACAACAAGACATGAATAGGGAGCGTTGTCTTTCGACAGATCCCTTTATTGCAGAGTGTGTGTAGCGTTGCGATGAATAGTCGAACTAGTGTGACTTCTTGAGGTTTTTCGTTTATCTACTCTTCGTTTTCATGTTTTCCCGATGGCAATGGTGGCTAGCCTCTGTGTCGTTCCGTTTGAGGGCTCAATAACGTATACATGTTCTGTAGCGCTCCAACAGATTGTGATGAATAATTGACGGTCTGGCTGGACGTTGTCAACGGGTAGGCAATACATACGAGGTCAAATCAGACCAAAACTGCAGTCTATTGCTCCCATTTATGACTTCTTACCAAGCTGTACCACTACTGTGTAGCCCTGGTTAACGATGATTAAAGAGGGTGGATCAGAAAACCAGCTCTTTCAGGGAAGGATGTTTAACTTTTCACGGAAGGCTGAATATTGTTCCTTGAAAAAAATTCTTCATTATGTCTACACATATAGCGATAATTTTGCTGGTTATGATTGATGAAATTTCTTGAAAATTCTTGAGTGTCTTATAACGACAAGACTTGTGGGTAACATTGAATCCAATTTATTGCTGAGTGCGAAACAGGACAGTTTCAGAAAGAAACAGTCCATAATAATAGCAATGAAACAACTTATCGAGTTTGTACTGGAGGTACTTGATAACTTGAAAGAGGTGATAGCAATCTGCTTAGATTTCATGAAAGCCTTCGGTTGAGTCAGCCATGAGAAGCTGGGTTTTCTCTTTATAATTTATATAGACGACATTGTCTATATTGTGAGAGCAGATAGAACAAAGGTTTTTTGCTGTTGACATTATTAAGGACGAAGCAGTGAGCACTGAGGAGTTGAACTTTAAATAGGTCAGTTTGAGTGAGGATGCCGAGAAGTGGCTGGACAGGCTAAGCAAGAAAGAAACCCAAGAATTAACATTAACCAGGAAAAAACCTAGGATTTCAGAACCAACTAACAGTGCTAGGATTTGCACTAGACACCTCGCTCTTGTAGCAGAGGCACTCATAATCTGTATGCAATAAGCTTTATGTAGCCACTGTTATGATTAGACGCATAGTAAGCATTGTGGGTGAAAGAGAAGCCTTAATAACTAACCATATTTATTTTTATACTGTTACGACCTTTAGTGTGATATTATGAGAAGCATCAGTGGGCGCAACTGGGGTATTGGGCAAGCAAAAGATCGCATGAGATAAGAGTTGCCAAAGGCGCTTCAGAAATCTGCGAATTCTAACTAGAACAGGCTGCTTGATTCACATAGAAGATGATGAAAATGAACGTCCTGGTAATTGAGATGTATAACCAACTTCCAACTTTCTTTAGAGCACTCAGTAGTCAGAAATTCAAGAGAAAAGTCAAGAACCTTTTAACAGAGAATAGTCTCTACCCCAGAAAAGAGTACCTGTATCATGGATTTCAATTTGTCTTTGTTTGCTATTTGTTTTAAAACTTTCAAAATTTCCTATACACACTGTATTTGTTACTTTTCATACTGTAATTACTGAAAAACATAAATAGCTGATTGAAGGCACGCAAATATGAGAAATTTTGTGAATTTTGAGATGCCATGTTATTACTCAAAAAACAAAACCTTCTATGAATACAACTCATACTAATACAGGAGATTCTTCATTGAAAAACATGAAATAATGCTGGAGTCCAGAAGTCTTCTCTCTTTGTTGAAGTTTAGATTTTTTTCACGTCTCTATTGGTTATTCTCATAGTTTTCAAAGAATTTATATCCAATTCGAAGAAGTTTTTTCAGTTATTCATTAGATATGTGTGAGTTTTTTCATTGTCATGGTACCTTTCACCCCATCAAAAAGCTAATGTAGCACCCTACTGGTCTCTCAAAAAAATTTTAATAGAAAGATCTTCCAATTCAAATTGTTTTTTGCCCCATGAAATCATTTTGGAATCACATTTGTTTCCGAGTGTTTGTTTTATTTGGTAGAAATTGAAACGCTCGGATGAAACTAAAAGTATTTTTGCGCATTCTTATTTTAGACAAAATGGTGTTATAGCGAAACGAAAACGAAAGCAACAAAAGAAAAATACTTTTTCAAACTAATGTGTAAGGGGGAGATTCATTGCGGCTACTACCCGATCGAAAATTCTTATTATCTCACGCCCATCCAAAACGCGTGTATGAAGTTCCTGTATAGTAACAATATGTTATGAGTACATTAGGCTTTCCAAATGCCCCCACATAAAGTTATTTAGGGGATTCATATCGGGAGAGAGTGAAGGCCACGCTACAGGACTACATAAATCAATCCATCTATTGAGATATGTTTGATTCCAATGATTTCTCACTATTATTCCAAAATGAGGAGAAGAACATGATGTATAAATCTTATTTTTTTTCTATCCTCACAAGGCACATCATCTACAATAACAACCAGAGGGTTCTACAGAAAGTCAAGGAATGTTAGAAAATTAAATACGTAGATTTTCAGCTTTGAGGGCTTGAATCCTCTGGATATGGCAGGAATATATAAATTCGCCCATGCCAATTTCTCTAAACGTCGAATGTGGTACGCCAACATTTAAAGATTAATAAGGATTCCATCCAAAATAAATTCTTCACTTATCGGTGTCCTAAAAAACTGATCGAAAAATGTCTGTCAGAATAAGCTGCAAGATAGAGTTTTCGGGTATTAGCTGCATTACCACCTCATTGGTCATAAAAAGATGAAAAATAGCCAATTTTTGAGAGGTGTTCTCCATTTTAACTTCTCAAAATACCAAATACTATGTATAATTGATGAAAAAATCAACTGCAAGGAGACAAGTCTCCTTTATGCTACTGTGGATACCAACAAGGCTAGGTCATTCGAAGTACCCGTAATATGATGGCTTAAAAAGTTACGGGTTATTTGAATTTCAACTAAATAAACTAAATGAAATGAACACTCTGATATTCCAACTCAATATGATGAAAAAACTAATTCAAACGGTGATTTTCCTAGTTTTTCATGAAATTATGAGTTAGGTTCACATTCGCTGTGGACGTGGACGATGTGGAAACAACTTCAGAAGGCTATTTTCCTAATTTTTCTAAATTATAAGCGCACAATTCTAACAGAGATATGTGTAAGTTTTTATCTAATTGCCCTCTTCATGTGAACAGAAAAATTGATACCACGTTTTATGTCTCCACTCAGAGCAGGGAGAGGAGGGTTTTGAAAATAGAACTATCTCACAAATCATCCACATATCATTTCCGAAATTACCACCTGTGAAAGATCGTCGTAGTTATGGTTAACCTTGTATTTTACACATCGTGTAAATCCTTGAATATCCCTTCATTTCATTGATGGTCCTGGCGCATTCACCAATTTGTATCAATAAAGTTCGGAAACTGAAATCAAAATAACTTAATGTAGAATTTAAATAACACATTCTTAGAATCGGATAGAAGTCGTGAAATTAATGCCTTTGCTTCGCACAAAATTCTTCACTATAACCTACTCTGTTGCTGAGACGTTCACCCCTGAAGTTGAGAAAATGATTTTCAATTGTTAAAATTTGTTGCATTCAATATACATATATTTATATATACACACAACTAAATTTATATGGAATCACTCGGTATTTCACATTATTGATTATCTTTAACCATGGATCTCTCACTACTAATATGATAAGAAATGTTGAATTATCACCACATGTTCGGAATATTGTACTCAGTCGTCACTGAGATTTGAAACTGTGAATTTTAAAATTTGAAAAGCCTATGATCATAATTGAAAAAGCCTAACGTTGGATTTTCCGATGTGCAGAGGGTCGAATAATTGCCTTCGTTGAAGAAGGGATGACACAGAGAGATATAGTGGCCACAATGGTGGTATCACAGGGGTGATTTCAAAAGCCTACGCCCGATACGTGGAGCTACAATCAAAATTGGCCTAGAAGAAGTCGTCGGGAGATCAGTTCTGAAAAACAAGAGTGCTTTTTGTGCAAAATTGCAAGAAGAGGCCCTAGTGCGTCGCACCCCATTGCTCCAAAGCAATTTCTGGAAGCAACAGGCATCAGTGTATCAGTCGAAACGATACGTCAAAGACTTCGTTCAAGGGGTTTATACAACAGAAGGCCCTTGAGAGCTCTAGGATATTGAGACTTTGCGAAATGTTCTTTTTTCTGATGAGACCAGAATTGGTGTTCGATCGCCAAATTTGGGTTTTAAGGGTCGTGGAAGACAAGCTGAATTTCGAGCAGCAAGACAAATTCTGAAATACCAAGTGGGCGGTGTGATGGTTTGGGGTGGCATTATGCTGCGAGGCAAAACAGATTCGATTTTTGCGAGTGTAACGGCTAGAAATCACGTGGATTTCTAGCCATTACACTAGAGCCCATAGCGAGACTCTGGCGAGGTGCCCACGGTGAAAATTTCACTTTTATGCAACATAATGCTCCTCCGCATACCAGCAACCTCGCGCGGAATTATCTTAAAACAAAGGGAATCGCTCTTTTGGATTGGTCAGCTTGCTCGCCAGACCTAAGCCAATTGAACATTTATGGGATAATCTCGAAAGGAAAATTTTATCGCACCAGAATAATCCAAGAATCCCACAACAGCTCATCCAAGCCGCCACATCTAACCTAACCTAATCCAAAGCATGCCTAGACAGATTCAGGCTTGTATCAGGGCGAAAGAAGGTAACACAAGGTACAGAGGAGGAGAAAAAATACCTACTTTGTGAGAAAACAATTTTCAATTTTTGCTACATGCGGAAAGAATGTCTAATTTTCATTAATTTGTTTCTTTCTCAAAATAAACCTCAATTTATATCTTTTTTCAATTGAAATCTCAAAAAGGATAAATTTAACAACCCTTCGAAATTTCCGAAATCCATGAGGTATTATTCAAACTATTGGGTGATTCCATATAAATTTGGTTGTGTGTACATATACATTCAATTTTGATGAAACTAGAAAAATTGACATAATCACTGTCGGAAAGACCTCCCCCTAGTGTTCTAATTATAAAAGGGGGTGAAATTTGCCCAACTATGTTTGAATTTTTGGAACTGCTCAACTTCTTAACTGACTCGAAAAATTTATATTCCTTAGATATTGACAGAACGCACCAGTAACGAGAATAGCTTATTCAAACAACAAAAACATGAACAATTTACCAAGATGTAAAAAAGTCTAATGGAGGAAAGAGGAAACTAACTGGTTTTGTATAAATTTCCAAAAGCACATAGAGTTCGCACTTTTATTTATATCTGCGCCTCACCAAACGCAATTCAAACTTCACTGCAGATATAGTCGATTCAACATGAAAGATGATTGAAGGAATTTCGTTTTATGTATCGAAAACAAAAATTTTGCGAAACATATATGCAAAAGAGCCGCTTTTCTCCAGGTGATAATTCGATAGAACCATCATGTCTAACAAAAGGCGGAAATGATGACTTGCAGTTACAATAGACCGAAACTGACGAGTTCTAATGGTTCCCTTGAAGGTAACTTACGTTTTTGAAAACTGATAACCATGATAACCACCTTCAAGTATAAAGATTATATCATCCAACAGTCTCTTCCTTTTCGCACAAAATTAATCATGGTGTACTCAAACAATTTCGTATATCATTTCAGATTATGGATCGTTCATGCGGTTACAATAGCATCACGACCATCATAATAAAAACGGAACATCCTAATCTACAACATATCAACTCAAAGTGGAGATAGAAGAAAATTAGATCGTTCCCTTATGATAATACTGGAGTTTGTTAGCTGTAGATCCAGAGATAATACTGAAAATTCGCATTACGCGTAGTTATTTATGCGTCACTGTGGAAACATGAAAAATTGATGAGGGCAGGACCGCGCCTAGAATGAATTAACACGTTCCTGGTCGATTTTGCGACGACAGGGATGGCGGGGAAATAGCACAGGGTCGATCTCGAGAACCGGACACATTTTTAACGCTCTCACTTATATATGTAGTCAAAAAGACACGTTTATGAATATGTCCGAAAATTCTTTCCGGGATAAAAGTTTCAAATTAAATTCTATTTTAATAATCGAACAATTGGAGGAGGAACATTAGTTTCACGAAATATAATGAATAAAAATAGTTTCAATTTATGTTTCGAGTTCCATCCTATTTCCAAGTACTTTGAGGAAATTAATATATTCCAACGTCATTAAAACCTAACAAACAAATGTGAGAAGAGGAGACAAATGAAAACCATGCTGGACTTTGGTATTGTTGGATTTTCTGACCTGATGAAATTTCTACGAATTCTAGTAAATCTTATCTGTTGCCATTGTGAACTGAACTTTAAATATCTTTGCTGTCACTTTCAGTTAGAAATGATTTTCGTTCATAAAATGTTCTGAAAAATCTCATCGCTCATCACTTGAGACTGATATTCTCAAAATTGTTATTCATCTTTGAAAGTTTTTTTTTATGAGACTGAAAACTTGAGTAATTTCTGAAGAATTGAATAATCGCCGAAATCTTCATATCAGTGAACGTTGATTTTCGATTAATGTCGAATGCAAGCTAATTATCTGTATTCATAATTTGAAAAACATATCTCTTCAAGCAAAATTATTTCATGAAGCGAGAAATTCATCTTCGAGAAAAGTTATGAATATTTCGCTCAAAAGAGGAGAACGAAGAGAACCCATTGGAAAAAAGTCATGTAGTTGGTAAATTTTATTATTGAATTTTCAATATCTCTACTTCGAACAAATTTTTACCTACACTATCTGATTTGAGGGGTCGAATTTTTAAGCAATTGGTTACAGTGCACATAAAAATTGCACTTTTCGTCTGACATAACATGACATGACACATGTCAATCGTCAATTTGACGTAGTTGATTATAAATACACTCTTATTTATTTTCTAACAGCTCTTGTGTAGGAGTCATAGCTCTCATTGAAAAAACGCTTAACTATCGTTATAAATTGCTGTTAATTAAAAAACCATTGATTTATCTTGCTATTATTTAATATGGCATCGTCAGGAAGAGTTTGTGAGAATGAATATTCAAGGAATACCGTTCAAATGTGACAGAGTTCGTTAGTAAAGCTTGCAAAAATTACTTTGGGCATCCGCTGGAAAGGCGTGACTAGCCTTGGTTTCCTCAAAAGGATTGTAAAGTATGCGTTGAGTTTCCTTGTTTATGGATAAATAAGAAAACGAATTCTATGTACAAAACTACTAGGATCTGGACAGAACGCAATAACCACTGTGATGGCTGCTATTTTGGTTTGGTGAACCATAACTGGCCTCAACCGAAACAATTGAGCCAAATGACAATATCCTTCCATTCAATCAGATTCAAAATTTTACGTCACTGATTGAATATATACTCTTATTTGTTATCTAACATCTCTTATGTAGGAGTTATAGCTCTTATTGAAAAAACGCTTAAACGTTATAAATTGCTGTTTATTAAGAAATTATTGGTCTAACTTGCTATTATTTAATATTGCATCGTCAAGAAAAATTTATGGGAATGAATTCTCAAGAAATACTGTTCATTAGTAAAGCTTGCAAAACTTACTTTGGGCATCCGCTGTAAAATATGATAAAAACGATCATCTTTGATGGACCACAAATAGGGTCATTAATAAAAGACACAAATATGACAGAGATTTATAAAATTCCATGGAATGAGTTTGTTTCGCTTGTTCAGAATTTTTTGGGGAATGAAAAATGTTCTGACCATTCTAAATGCATTGAATATCTGCTGAGTCACTTTCAACTGCTTGGATATAACATGGGTATCAAGTTACACTTTCTTCACAACCACCTTGATTATTTTCCTGATAATCTTGAGGATATAAATGGAAAACCAGGCAAACGATTTCACCAGGACCTTCAGACAATGCAGAAACGCTATGAACTCTACTGAAACGCACACATGATTGCTGATCATTAATGGAGCAAATTTTTAGAAGTTTTGACTCACAACCACGAATAAAGGGCATCGGATAAATCGCAGAAAAAGATTTGTTTCTGCCCCAATTAATGATATGAAACAAGAAGTTAATGAAAAATGAATTCCTTCTCATTCGAGAACAGTTACAAATAGGCTTAGGGAACTTATACGCTATTTGATACGTATCGAAATTCTAATTCAGTTTCGGTTTCATTTTACTCATCAGTTTTGCATACCCATTCACAACATTTGTCCAGACTGCCACCTACTCATCTCAATTCGTTGGAGCGTAAAAAAACAAATAAATGTTATTGGACCCTGCAACAAACCGTGACTGAGGCCACTCACCTTTGCCACCAGGAAACCATAATTACAGAGGATAGATAAACAGAAAACTTCAATAAGTCACAAATATACCCTTTGTTATTAAGGTTTCCTGGTGACAATAGTGAGTTCGAAAAAGATTCTTCAAAACTCTCAAATCATCCACCATTGGATTTAGTTATAATTCTTGAAAACTTCTCATATGACCGTATGAAAAATCCGAGAATGATACCAAAAACAGGTCAGATTGGAACTTAAGTATAAATATAATAAGGTCAACCTACTGAATTTACCGACTACTATGTTAAAACCCTATAAAACGGGTGTACTATCTCCACGTTCTATTGTTGGCACCAAGGTGTAATGCTATTACACCTTGGTGCCAACGATTCGCCCACTAAATGGACATACTGTATAAGTGGTTCTCGTTCAAAATATTAAATTAACTAATATCTGTATGTCAAAGTAGCAGAAGTTCAAAAATATAGAGCCGATGAAGAAAACTCCTATAAATCTGCCTAGAATATATACATTTTACTCATCCTCAATTTTCATAAATTCAGTGCTCCTATGGATTTTTGATAAGTTTCAGTGTAGAACTTTTACTATAGTTAATTTTGGAATCAACCACAATCACATCCAGTTCCTTAAGTTCTGGCGGAGATATTTCAACATCTTATTTGTCCTCCGAAGAAACCGGTAACGAATATTCCGTATTTGTCCTCATTTGATCTATGACCCAATATATACTTTCAATTTCAAATAGGGTTATTCTGAGAGGGAAGTATTAGATACAGAAGTGTATGAAGAGAATGTTATCATTTGTAGTCTGTCTATCTGTAAAATACTAGAATCGCGATGGTTTTTTTATATACAGCGACATATGGATCCCTTGCTGTTGGAAAATGAAAAAAGACAGTACACAATGAAATGCTAGAGTTTCATTTCAAATATTCAGTTACTTAATTAATAGCCCAAAAGTTAACAGTAACGTTATAATATTTTCGGACTTATTCATGATTCATGAATTTCATAGCTCCATTCTGAGACCAAAAACACGCTCCGCAAATAGTGCCCTACCACAACAAATAATTAAATACCTTAACCTGGACTCGAAATTATTCTATATTTGAACTACGCAAATATGCCTAGTGAATTAAATATTAACAATATGATAAGTAAGTTGAAAGAACTACTGTACAAAAATTATGCAATAAATCGACGTAAATACTAATCGCCTAGGGGCGTTAAAGTAACAACTTTTATAGAAACAATGCCAAGAAAGGAGAAGACTGAAGAAAATTTCTCTCCCTCTCTCCAAAATGAACCTGTACCTCCTTTTCTGGTCAAAAATTGTATTAGACAAGAAATTAACGCACAACGTAATATTTCAAATTTTTCTTCTGGAAGGGCTACTGATTATTAGTATATAATTTTTCACATATGTCCAGACATATGCCAACAAAATTCAATCTTTTTCTTGACGCACAAGTTCCTCTTAAAACGAATGAAAAAAATTAATTGAAATTTTCCAAGAAACAATCTCATATGGATGATTGCTTTGTAGATTCAGTTTTGCGAGTGAAATTTGATCTTCTTAAAAGTCTTTGGAAACAATGCAACGTGAATCACGAAATTTGTTGGCAGAATGTGGTGAAGCAGTAGTGATAGATGACCTACCTTGGACTTACACAAATATAGGCCAAAGGCTTGGAGTGTCGAATTCAACTGTTTTCAAACTGATCCGAAGGTACAGGGAGACTGATAGTCATGAAAAGAGATCTGGGCGAAGACGATCTCAAGCTTTCAAGACGGTTCATGGCCGTTATTCAAGAATTTCCTCGTTGTGACAACAGTTCGTCACATCTAGGCACTTTCAAATGCAACTTTTTTGTAAAGGAATTTGTCAATTGCTTATAATAATGGTGTGAGGAGGAATTTCCTTGAACGCCCGCACGGTTCTGTTCAACGCAAATAATGGAGCCATAAAACCTCACAGACCATTTAGAAGAAGTTATACCATTTTCGGCCAACAGGGTGAAAGATTTTTGTTTATGCTTGATAACGCCTGACCTTAGAACTACCAAGTATATATGTTAAATTTAAATTTATCATATATATATATATATATATATATATATATATATATATATATATATATATATATATATATATATATATATATATATATATATATATATATATATATATATATATATATATATATATATATATATATATATATATATATATAGAGAAGATTTACAAAATTTGAATGAATATATTCACAATAAATGCACAAATCTAAAATTTTGGTGTGTGTCAGAAAAAAAAACAAGTGTGAGCTCAGGAAATGTAACAGGGGAACCATACTATCTTGTATATGATTCAATAAACGAGTGAAAAAAACCTGAGGAAAAAACTCGTTTCCCTGTCGCTATTGCACTAGCAATAGCTTGTCTGTTTATGTTGTGTTAGTGTCGTGTGTACATAAAGAGTACCAAAGATTTTTCTGCTTAGCCGCTTCATTCTCTCTTGCATTCCATGATTTCCAAACGAAGACCTCAATGCCATCATTCACAATAGAAAATTAAGAAGCTAGCAAAACCAACTAGCTACCGTGAATGAAGTTCGGAACAGACCGATCGAAATTCAGAATGCCATAAGATAATTGAGTTTGAGTATGAGACGTACATATCTTGTAGTAATTTTCACTGGGCATGGAAATATCCGATATTGATATGTTTTTAGAGACTTCAAATTTTTCGAAAAGCTTTACGTTTTTCATGATTAATTTTATAGCATTTTCTATAAGTAACATTTCCATTTCGATTTTTGTCAAGCATTCTTCAGTGCAGGTAGATTACTAGTAAAATAATTCATCATTTTATCCCATTTTTCTTTCATTGGGTCGAAGGACTCAGGAATAGCGTTGACGTTTGTCATCAACCAGCAATTTAATATAACAATGTACCATACTAATTGGGCATTTCAACTTTCTTCGTTTTAATTCAACTAACACAATGGAATAAAACAGGGACACAATACACCAAGGGACCCATCGAAGTGGTTTCAATTTCCATGCCCACACAAAACATGAGTTATGGGTTGAAAGGAAGCTTTTACAATAGGAAGATAAACACAGGTAATCAACGTTGAGTTTCAGAATTTCAATTCAAGAGAGTTCAAATAATTTTCATCGTTTACTATAGTGAGGAATATTTGATATTGCTGTTGATAGTTGCTGCTGGAGATGCTTATTTCACCACAGGAACAAAGTGATTCCTGTTTACGTCCTATTTTGTGAAAAAAGTAGGAAGGCAGTGAATGCCCATTGATTAGACGGCATAATATTCTTATTTATTTTCGATCACATCGAGAATTTATGACTCACAGTGTGTCACTTGGTCTTACCTCAATATACCTATAAAATGAAGAAAATTTTTTGCTGAGCTGATATTCACGAGTCCACATTTACAGAAGTGATTTCTTAAACACATCAAATCGACCTGATGGGACATAACTTGATAGTTGAATGGGAATTTTTCCATGCTTATTTCCTAGCTTCATCTACTCTTTCGTTACAGATGTTCCCAACATGTGCCTTTACCGGAATCCATTTTTCTAAAGATTGGACATCGATAATACAATCAATTCATGGATTGTTCTGAAAGAGCTAACGATAACGATGTTTCAGTAAAAATGATTTTGATTTTCAACAAAGGAAAGGACCAAGGAAATTAGAGAGTACAACAAAGAAAATGTAAAAATTTGCTCCTTAAGTGAATATCTCACACGAATCAAACTCTTAATCGAAAACAGCAACACCAACTCATGAATCTTTCGATGAAAATGTGAAACGCTTCACGATTTTGCGTGTTATATTATTTGTATCGTTCCAATTTGAGTATATGTACCGCCGAAACGGTACCTAACCTAACCTTATCTCAGTAGTTCCTAAATAAATTTGAGCGCATGGAAATTTGCATGATAATTCTCAGAAAAATATCACACAAAATATTTTATTTTCTTTAATAATAACCCCTTGACAATTTATGTTCTGCATGGAGAAAAATCTCCCCATTCCCGCTCTGTCTCTTCCCCAGCGACGTCCAAACTCTTTGTCTCGCTGAGAATGTTAATTATTCTTTTATAAAGAAGAGAACTTTTAACTCGGCAGCTTTGAAGTAGCATTCACATCAAACTGAATTTGATCTCAATTAATATTCTGATGCGTTTTAAAAAGTTTTCCCTTTAAACACAATAACGTCGAGCGCTGGAAAACGCTGGAAAATGGTGGAGTAAGCCTAATTGAAATTCATGATATGCGAATTTTCGCAACCTTTTGCGGCTGATATTAATCTACGTGTTAACATGTTTGAGCTCTTGCGGTAATGGTAAAGAGTATAGATTTTTTCCCTTGTAAATAGTTTGTTCCAAGTAGACAGGGATTGATTAAAATTATTTTTACAACGCAGAACGTAATGAAATATTGAGCGATTCTATGCTTCACAAGATTCTTTGGGATGAGTCTATGCAAGATGGATACTGTAAACTTGTACATACTTTTCGAATTATAGTAACAATTTCATTACCGAAATTTTAGTTATATCATTTCTTCGTTAAAACTAAATTATTGGATGTGATGACAATGATGAATTATGATTCAACCTTATTTAGGGCAGAGGGGGGTCTGTTGAACTGCGGGGTCTAGTGCTCCACCGATAGTATCACACATACGGTGTGTAACACCTACAAGCGGGTAGAATAAGACGAAGCAGGAGTTGAGGGACCCGCTTCTCTATTGCATAAGTCGCCGGCGGGCGTTCGTTTTGAGTGACAGCACGTGATGTTTGAAGTTCATTACTAGAAGTAACGATACATCGTGTTACTGAAATGTGGTTCAAAAACTACGATTGTAATCCTACAGATATCAGATAATTGTATTTTGATTTCAACATAAGTACTGTTGATGTTTTAAATTTCATAAATGAATTATTTTCAAAGAATTTTCAGTTTTTTAAGATATTAAATGAAATTCGGAGAAAGATAACTCAGGACAATACAATTGGGGTCGAATGAGCCATTTTCAAATCATCCCAAATATTCAGTAACACTACGCTTGAATATTGGATACAAACATTCAAAAGAAAAACGAAACGTGCGTATATCAGTGAAGAAGTGATAGAACAAGTTGCAGATGAAGTTCTTAAAGGTACAAGCGTCCGCAAAACTGATAAAGATAACAAAAAAGATAGAGCTACGCTTTAGACTTATATTAATAAGTTTAAGCTAACCCTGCATGTGATGTGTTCAAGAAGTATACAAACACACGCCAAGTTTAAATTGAACAGGATTGTCTGACGACTTTCCTTTAAGAGGAAGAGAGAACTGTATATTAAAAAACCAGAACCAACAAACGTAGAAAGAACAATTTAATAAAACAAACGCCGGTTTATTTCATGACAAGCTGTGTACAGATATAATAGATGGAAAACTCTTACGAACGTGGATGAGTACAAAAATGAAGAAGATAATACTCTGGAATATAACGAGAATATGTCAGTAAATATCTTGTTTGAAAACATAAGGAACACCATTACAAATGCCAAAGGGAAACATTGCCATAAGCAAAATGAAGATCAGAAATTGAATCAAAGAACAAAACTCCTTACAAGGAAACGAAGAGAAATGTCAGACAAAACCTCTGGAGAATACAGATCCATAAATCGAGAGATAGTCAAAGAAATGAGAAAATTCAGAAAAACCAGGAAAAATTTAAAACTGTCATTGAAAATAATACAAGCCTCAAAGTTCTAAGAAGAAGAACCGAAATCGCCAAAAACGAGTAAAATTGAAAATTCCAATTGATTCAGAAGAAGTTAACATATGTTTTAGGATTATTTCCTCAGTAATGCACTAGCAAAATTGAATGCTTGAAAACAATGAAAATGAGAATGGAGCACATTGAAATTGAAATAGGACTAATAATGGAAAATATGGCTTTGACTTCTAGAAAAAATCAGAGTCTCAAATACCCGTTAATACCAGTTATTTCATGAACTTGAAAGTAGTTCCTGAAGGATATGCTTGACGTCCTATTTGTAGGACGGAATTCAAATTTGGCGCTTGCGGATGCGCGCGCATGATAAAAAGTGGGGAGAACTTTCTAACTGTTTGCACCTAACCTCTATATCAATGTTTATATAGTCTCATGTCTGAGTTAATTTAGAGTGTTGTGAAAATGAGCAAAATTTAGAGGGTGAATGTGGATGAAAATTATAAGGATTATGGAATCTCCTTTGAGCGGTAAGTTTTTAACTATAATTCTATTCAATACTCAGAAATACGTGATGAAATAATTATTGAAAGAGATGTAACAACATGAATGGATATTAGTAGGGTTAGTTTGGAGACATGATAATACAATCCTTGACGTCCTAAATGTATTACGTTAGGAATATATGCTGCTATGACTAACTAAGTATTACATATTTTCTTTCAGGGAAATCTGAATGATATCTTGAATGACTCTTCTTGAAGAAGGAAACAATGATGATGATTCGAATCAATCTTCCCACGTAGATGTTATTATAATGCCTCCATTTAATGCAAATCGCGAAATAACGGATCAGGATTCTGGGGAAGAAGATCAGGTTAGTCCCTCTAATTTCCTGGCTCGCAACTATCAGCACGTGCAGAAATTGATTCAGACAATCGGAATCGAGATAATGACTTTGATTCAGAAGATGAAATTTCTTCAGCGGAACTGGCAAGAAAACTGAAGGGAAGAACGACAGAAAAGAAGACTTATCATTGGAGAAATAGCGACTCCGTTCTTCAGTCAATGGAATAGCCATCTTCCATAGGCGTTGAAGTTATATCCCCAATAAGTTTGTTTGCTAAGTTGTTTCTTGACTCTTTGTTGAATCCCATTATAACTGAAACGAACCGATATGCTACTTTTCACAACAGAAACGAAAATGTAAGTTTCAAAGAAATGAAAGCATTTTTAGGCGTTCTCATTTATCTATCTTTACCAAGACGTCGAATTTACTGGGAAAAAGAATTGGATACGAGTTCACCTTTGGTATCCAACACGATTTCATGAAATAGATTTGAGTATGTTATGTCCAATTTTCACATAATCGTCACTTCCAATATCAACACGCAAGACAAATTCGCGAAAGTTCGTCCATTGCTTCAACATTTGAATAAAATACACACACCACAAAAATTGTCACATCACCTGGTATTCTGAATTCCACAATCGATAAACGAGCTCGATAGCAGTTTATTTGACAACATATATTTTTGGACATATGAGGGGATAAAAATCTTATCTATGTAAAAACATTTGTTTCCATATGATCTCAAACACGTCTGAAACATGAATGGGTTTATTTGACTATCAGTATTCATTCAATTTCTCTTCAGTTTTCACGATGAATTAATGCAAGTTTTCTGAGTTTCTTGTTGATTTTAGAAATTTTGAATATATTGTGATGGCTGTTGAATGTCCTGGACGCTATTTGAGTGATCATGTGGTAAGAATAGTAACACTTCTATAGGAGGTGCGAAGCCAACGTTACGTGGCTAACTTGTTGTATGTTAACCAAGCACTATTTCAAAAGCAATTAATCGGTAAAATCACTTATCACTTTGTATTTTGCTTACATCTACAGTAAATTAAATTTTGCCTCATGTATTTGGAACCCCCGTTATGATTGTTGACTTGAACACATTCAGAATAGATTCATACGGTTCATATGCTTCAAAACTAACTTTGTTATCCTGAATCACGACTACGCTCCTGGCCGTAAATATCTCAATTTATTGTCACTTGAAAATCGTAGAACTATATCTGATATTTTGGTTTTGTTTAAAATATTGAACTGAGTACTTCAGGTACCTGAGATCTTGCACATGGTTAATTTAAATGTTCCTATGAAAACTTTGAGGCACCACGGCCTCTTTTCTATAACTTTTAGAAAAACTAATAGTGCACAGAACTCCCCTAACGATGGGATGCTACTTGTCTGCAACACGCATAAGAGTATCAATTTGTTTGGGGTCACATTGGCCTCTTTGAAGAGAACATTACGCTTGCTCTTTACAGACTAACATCGAATTCATTCTATCGTTCGTTTTGCAATATTCATTTTGTATTGCTTTTTTCATTCTTTCTGTGAATAAAACTTACTATCAATGTCTTATATAATACTTTTTTTTTAGAGTACTAGATTCTGTGTAACTAATATTCATCTAGTGAAAGTCATTTTGGCTTCGGCTGTGGTCATTCCTTATATTGTACTTAAATAAATAAATAAATAAACATCGAATAAATATAGAGTTGGCAGACTTCCCGATTTGTCAAGTAGCTTTATGCAATCGGGCCTGTGTGTCAACTTCAATTGCATTAAGATTTATTCAGTGATTCGACAATGATAATTTCACGAGGATTAACAAAACTGCTTTACGAAACACGATTTTCTGGGAATAATGTTGAGTGAAATAAAATAAAGACTTGCGTCATATATATAATAATAATAATAATAATAATAATATCTATTTATTTAGCAATCTGCTACTTAATCACATATATTACATGAAAAAATCAGCAAAGATTTCGAAAAGATAATTCTAAGAACAAAAAAACATTTTCTTCAATCTAACTTTGAAGATCCTTACAGTGCTAGATGACTTAACAAAAAGTGGCAACGTATTATAAGCTTTCAGACCCTCAATAAAAAGTGACCTTTCCATGGCAGTTGAGGCATATCTCTCAATTTGAAAATCCTGAGCGCCGCGCAACCCGTAACACACTGACTCTAATCTTCGTTTTAGAAACTTTTGCAAATACAAAGGTGTTTTTTTGTTTACTGTTTTGTAAATAAGAACCAGACAAGATTGAGTCACAAGCTGCCGAACGCTCAGGAAATTCAGTTCTTTAAGCATAAAATTTATAGAGGTGCGCCTATTACATGTTAACAAAAATCTCATACACTTATTCTGAAGGAACTGTAACTGTTGAATATCTTTCTTATCACAAACACTCAAAAGAGAAGCACAATAATTGAAACTAGGATATATCATACAATTATATACAATTCTTCTGCTCCAGAGTGAAAGTTTATTACACACTCTATAAAAATAACCGATTTTTTCCCAATTTTTTGCATAAGACAGACACATGTTGAGACAGATTCAATTGGGGATCAATAGTCACTCCCAGATATTTAATTTCAGATACAAAATTGAGAGCCATGTCGCGAATTTTCAATACATAAACTTCACTCTTAAACTTACTACAATTAGCTTTAGAACCAAGTACCATACATTTAGTTTTGTTACTAATCAGTTTCAGTTTATTGAACATCAACCAGTTATTCATGATTTCCAGTTCCGCATTAATAACACCAACCACTTCCCCGAAGTCATCCCCAGAGACCGATATCAATGTGTCATCAGCGAACAAATTCACAAAAGAGTGTTCCAAGTACCTATTTAAATCGTTCATGTAAATAATAAAGAGAAGAGGACCGAGTACACTGCCCTGGGCAACTCCATATTTTACCTCCCTCTGCTGAGAGAAATTACCATCAATCAGAGTCCTCTGACACCTACCCTCCAAAAACATGCTAACCATTTCAACACAATTCCTCTAATACCGATTTTTCACACTTTCTAATGAGCAATACTCTGTCAATTGTTTCAAAAGCTCTTTTAATGTCCACAAAACACTAATAATGATTTTTCCGCTATCGATATCTTTTTCCATTGACTGAACACCAGTTGACACGCTGACTCACATGAGTGGCGACCTCTAAATCCAGACTGATTGACGTATATCAACCCATTTTCTTCAAGAAAATTACTAATCTGCTCACGAACCACAATTTCAACAATTTTGTCGACTATGGGAAGCAAATTAATTGGCCTCAAATCATCAGGTACCGTTGGATTAGACACCTTTGGAATGGGGACAACAGTACTGCACTTCCAGTCAGAAGGCAAAGTACCAGTTTCAAGTGAAGTATTAACAATATCAAGCAGGAGTATCCAACCACCTCAAACAAACTCTTTACCAGAAATGCATCAATGACGTCATCCCTGATTTAGAATTTCTTAACCCTTAACAATGCTATGGAGTCCATTAAGGGATATCTTTCTGAAAGTAGATAGGCCACACTTAGTTTCAACAAAATCCTTTTCATGAAAATCCTCGGAACAGCTATTGTGCCAGCAATATCTTCGATACTGTCAACAGAATATTGATTTAGTTCATCCTCGACAGACAAGCCAGAATCCATCCCAGACAAAGAGTCCGGGTCAAAACTCCGATTACAAGATCCTACTAACTGTTTTTACGTTTTCCACATTTTTTGCCATCGTTTTGCATTGATCAAGCTTTTTTCATAGTAATTTTCTCTTTAAGCCGCAGCAGAGTGACCACTTCATTTCTTTTTTCTTATATAGTTCATAATGAATCAGACGTCCAGTATAGCGAAAGGTTCTGAAGTATCTATCTCTTATCCCTGAAGATGCTTCACATCTCTATCTACCCAGTGTTTACTGTTTGTTTTACTTATATACTGTTTTAAAGGTGCAAACTTATTTAAACTGCATTCAATATTAGACAACCATTTTCATATTTTTATTAATGTCTGAACTATCATAATCCCATTCTTTACCCAACAGATCCAGCTTGATGTTATTTAAATTAGTCGAAGACAACTGTCTATATCGTTTCATTTTAATTACTTTTTTACCTCCACATTCATTTCAACACCAATGATATCATGATCAGATATGTTCGGATAGCCGTGCCTTAGTTGTGAGGTTTTTCTATTTGTGACCACATAATCAATTAAAGTTCTCGAAGTTTCAGTTATCCTAGTCGCCTGGGTAACTATTTGTCTGAATCCAGCTGATTGAATTATATTTACTACTCTTTTGAGAACGTATCAGTCTTCAATAAATCGATGTTGAAATCTCCCATGATATACACGTCATTTGTGTTCATATAGTCCAGATCGAGAAGGTCCCCCAGCCAATCCAGGAAGTCATGCACCGGGCCACTCGGAGATCTATAAATTCCACCTATGATAATTGATTTGCTACCCAAATTCACCCGAAGCACAGTGCCCCAATATCTGCCCGGTACATCCACCTCAACAGCTCAGTGAAAGTAACTTTATTTTGGAGATATATAATAACACCTCCTGTATG
Source organism: Cryptolaemus montrouzieri (assembly GCA_013387265.2). NCBI lineage: Eukaryota > Metazoa > Arthropoda > Insecta > Coleoptera > Coccinellidae > Cryptolaemus > Cryptolaemus montrouzieri. The sequence continues at coordinate 36,037,021 of JABFTP020000165.1, forward strand.
TCGACTGTTCGAATAATTGATACTCATTTTATAATTAGGAATTGAAATTTCATTAACAGCTATTTCATTTGTCACATGAGTTTCAGTTGCCACCACCACAATTGGTTGAGCATCACATATCATATCGCGGAACTCGACAAAATGCGACGTTAAACCCTGCACATTAGAACACAGACATAGACTCCGGAAGTCTCTACAGTTTAGTTGCTATGAATAATTGATTCTTCCCCTAATCTTGTCAATATGTCTTTTATACGATTCACAGTTTACATCAAAAACGTGATGGTTTAGATTAATGTTCTTTAATTTCAACACTTCCTTTGCATATTTACAGTTTGTACATTCAAATGAATTGGACTTGCAATCCTCCTTCTTATGATTTTCAGAACAAAGTGGACAGACCGTCCTCGATCTGCACACTGCTGCCTTGTGACCAAACTTCCAGCAGTTAAAACATCGCAAAACACTAACAAATTCGTAAAATCTATAGTTGTTCCACCCTATTTGTATAAAGGTATTGTTTTCATTCAAGTAATTAAACTGACAGCTTGAAATGGAATCTTTCATTCACGGCAACTCTGATAACACATGAAATAACAGCGGAAGAAATATAAATATAAATTAATACGACAATGATAGATTCTCACATCAACTTCCATTTAAAAAACACTTAGAATTTTTAAGCTCATGAAGTAATGCAGTGTTTCATCAGAAAACATGGAAAACCACGACAGGCTCCTTCTTTAAATATTAAAATGTTAAAAGCTTTCTCTAGATAGCCCAAAGTTGTGAGTAATACCTACAACGGTGCTTTTAACCAAGACGTAAGGGGAAAATGGATGTACATTCAACTTCAGACTGAATCATTGTTGGAGAGGAGCATTCTTCAGTTTAATACTTGTTCAGAACCAGTAAAATACACTCTAGCGAACCAGGTAACTTAGAAGAGTACTGTGAAGCTGATTATATATCCTAGCATTAATTAATTCGCAACGTGACTTGAATTGTTCTTAAGATTCTTTATTGGTAATTTCAGTTACTCTATGAAAAAGCTTTTAGTGTTCATGAGAAAATAAGAGCCATGTCTCTTTCAAGGGAATTATGTTGTCATAGTGTTAGTAGTTGTTTGCCTTCTTTGTATTTTAATTTTTATTGTTAGCTTGATTTTTTGTGACGTATTTATTATTTAAATTCATTCATTCATGCATTTAAGCCATCGTTTTCCACCAGGGAGTCACGAAGCTGGGGGGTCGCGTTTGTTATTTTGTTATCAAAGGGGGTCGAAGCCTGAACGTCAGTTTGTGGCAGTAAGACCCCGAAACATACAAACTATACAGAAGATTCGTATTTCAAAGGAACGAATCTCAGTGTAGTGTTATAAAATTAATTGGTACAATATAATAACAACATAAAGAAATAAACTCATAGCTGACTTCATTAAGTTGATGTGATTTAGGTGATGAGTAGATAATTTTTGATGATAAAAGATGATTTCTGTATTTAGTTTTCAAAGCCACCCATTTGACTTAAGTAAGAAATAGCAAAAGGTACCAAAGTTCTGAAACAAACTACTAGGCTTTCGTACGTCGTCGTGAAAACCCAGATTTTTCTCTATCTTGAGATGAAAATTCCAGTTCAAACGATAGCCGATAGTGCAATGAGTTGATTGTGAGTATCTGTTTGCAACTAGGCAGTTGCAACAATATTGTCATCAAACCGATTGAGAACCCATCTTTTCTGAATCTGTAATAGTTTTTCTTCGTCTGGAATAGCTCGGGCGCCAGTGTTCGTTTGTCAGGTTGTCTCCTCAAAGAGAGGGATGTGTTACACCTTTCCTTTTAGATCGCTTCAATCGTGCTTTGGTTAGCTGTAGTTGGAAAAGTGTTTCTTGTTATCTAAGGCGTTACCGATAACTAAGAATGTCGATTTCCAAGTGGGTTTTAAGCATTTTTGTAACTGGATAGGAAACTTCTGTTTTGCTATCAAAGACAATATTATATATATATATATATATATATATATATATATATATATATATATATATATATATATATATATATATATATATATATATATATATATATATATATATATATATATATATATATATATATATATATATATATATATATATATATATATATATGGGATATATTTATATCTTTCGCGATAAACTTATATGAGAGTCTATACACTACATATAAAAACTTGAGACAAGAAGAATTATTCAAAAATCCGTAGATCAATGAATAATCCTTCCTGAGAGATAATTCGCAAATCTGCCTGCCATGCACAGAGCCCCCAAGAGCCACAATAGCGCAACTAAGCACGATGCCGAGAAACGAAGCGGCAGACTGCAGTTTCGCCCTTATTAGGAGCTCATCAGTGTCTGAAGTTTACATATGTAGACTCCCAGCGGAGTTTATCGCGGAAAATATTTGTCTCATCAAATATTTACCGACGGGAGGTTTTATCTAGGAAACAGAGGCTAAGAGCACTATTCCAGCAGGATTATCTCGCTCGTTTTCTACCGTTGATGTGATTCACGGAACGGCGAAAGATGTCTCCGGAATGTTAGAATTATTAAGCGCAGCCCCCAAGCGCCACTATTGTGGCGCTTTTGGCGTAACAAAATAATTTGAGTCTTAAGATACTGCAAAATAAATGCATGAGGGTCATACTCAAATGCCACACTTACACTCCCATAAATTCAATGGTGTATACGCTGAGCTGGTTGTCTGTGAAGCAAAATATAATAAAAGCTAATTTAGTATTACTTTACTAAATGATGAATGGGCAAACTCCAAAATATTTCAGCGCGTTATTGACAAGGAGAAGCCAGAGTCGTTCACGTTCGTAGAGGACGGATGAAAAGTTCAACGTTCGTTCCACAGATCAGCAGTTTTTGGTGCTAACCGAGGGAGTTAGAAGGTTTAATGCCTTACCCCAGAATATTAAGAAATCTCACACTTTTGAAATATTTATTAGGTCTTTGAAGGAACACTTGAATCGAACAAGTTAAATTTAGATTAGTGTATAAAGCAACATATACCTAAGAAATTCAATCAGCAAAACTGTTGATTAATTGTATATAAAATAGCATGAAATGCTGATTCAATAAACAATAAACTAAACAATAGTGGTAAAAGAACAAAACTCCGTGAAAGCCCAGTTCCTAGCTTAACAGTTTCATTGCTGAGAAAAGAGCCAGGGTATTCATAAGATGATCTTTCAACACTGCATAATATGAGCAAAATGATCCAGGATTATGACTACGACTGAAGAACTGCAGTTTGCAATTATATAAAGAAGTCTCCCTAAGATTTAAAAAAATTATACAGTAAGCTTATAAGATGATACCTATTTGGCTATTCTGAATCTAGGTTTCAGAAACGCTAAAGCCTCAATTTCCTCAAATATCTACGACAACACTATCACGGTTATTACTGTAGCTATGGCGATTTTATAATTTTTCAAAACAATGTTTTTGACAATGAAGCATTCCAAAGGATAATATGGAAAGTGCCTAAATTCATATTGTTTAATACCGAAGATGGAGTGATTCGAATATTTCAACCCCCTTCTCCTCCGTTTCGGAATTCAAGCATCGAATCAAAAACTTATTCAACAAAACTCTTTGAAAATAATATGCTTGAGGATAATGTGAAAACTACATAGATGTATCTTGGTTATTAGTTCAGATATGCCAATTTGAAAATCCGATTCGGAAGGTGAGGGTCGAATCACACATTTTTTTGCACAAAAGTTTCAGATAATAATACGCTTAAGCAGAATATAAAAATCAAAGAAGCTTATCTTGCTTATTACCGAAGATATGACGCTTTAAAAAATGTCAACTCCTCATTCCCAATTCGGAAGTTAAGGATAGAATCAGAAACTGTCTTGGATAAAAGTCTCTGATTATGATATGTCTGAAGATATTTGAATTTATATTATTATGACGGCGGTTGCAATAAGTAGTATTTCTTAGGTTAGGTTAGATGAGAAAGGATACATGTAACAGTAAGATCCAAGACGTTTTGCGTAAACTTTCTTAGCATGATAGGCACAATTTAGCTTCATTCACGATTCTGAACAGCTATTATTTCGAATAATCGTGGGATAGTTTTGGAATTTAAATCAAATGCAGAGTAAATTAATATATATCTATCCGAGTTTCTCGATCCGAAAGTTATTGAATATTGATCGCTATTATATGACATAGAAATCAGCTAATTAATTAGTACCAATTAATTCACTGATAGTGAATTAATTAACGAGCATAATCTGTTTTTCTGTGAAATTAGAATATTAACAAACTCTTTTCCATGAAGTTCAACTGAAGAATAATCATTATTCCAAATTAAGAAGCTGCAGCAAGAAATACAGCAACTTTATTAATTGTTTACAATTGGTATTACCGAAAGATTCGAGAGATAAATTCGCAGACCATTTATCACTTGTTTTCTCGATTCGAGTTATTAACACAACCTTTGACGTGATGGAGTTCATCTCTTGGGAAATTAACGCGGCTTTGGCGAATTTCAATCTGGGTTAAATGAATCAATTCCAATAAAGATAAGTCGCTCCAAAATTCTAACCCAGTAAACAAGAAAAACAATGAGAGAAAGGCTGAGTAGGTTGAATTAAATTGAAGTGAAGCTGTGTAATTTGTAAGTGAAACTTAGTATAATTCCATTCAATATTAATACTTCTGAGTTCTGAGAGCTCCTGACTTTTGAATACTTTATTATACAATCTATACGAGAAAATTGTTATATGCAGAATAGTTTTATTATTTTAGTATATGAGTCAGAGACGCCTTGACGTCACTCTATATCAGTCCGGCATTCGGACCAATTTGTTAAGTATAAAATAATGTTAAGATTCGATAAAATGTCGAATATTATTATTCTATATATGTATGGCCTTCCAATCTAATTGGCATGAAATTTTAAAGTCCAAAATATTTATAGACTTGAATAAACGGTAGAAATTTTTATTTTGTTTGGTGAAATTGGTTGAGAAAATCTTACATACGAGCTTCCTGTGTTCCCTTCTATAAAATTTTACATGGCATGAGAACCAGTTCCTGTTTAGGATATAGATAAGATGAAAGGCTTCATATAACTTTGACAGATTGAATTGAATGAAGTTATATTCAATTACTTACTTATTCGAATGAAAGATAGAGTTATAAAATCTTTGGAGTACTACAGTAACTAGCAAAAATATTGCCTTCAATTTCGATGTGAGTCGGAACAAGAAAAAGCAAATATGTAGAATGGATAAAGCTTTAACATAAACCTAGCTTTGTTAATTTGCTATTAAGAAAATCACTCCCACCTCAGGCTCCATAAATTGTGAAGAACTGCCTTCATCGTAATAACTGAAGCATTTCGCTTTCACTTACTGCATCCGTAGAACTGATCTCTTGCCCCTTTTCACCTGGTGATTAGAGGATCACATTGAAAAAAAAACAGCCCATACAAAAATTTTTAATATTTTACTACGGTCGACACGAAAGTTCAGTCATATTATAAAAACGGCTGAACAATACGTATAATTAATTAATAATAATAATATTTCATATGATACCAGAGAACAGCGTGAAAATACCTGATGATCGTGGTTACATCAGTACCATCTAGTCTATAAGTGAACTGTGAACAAAAAGTAAATTTCTAGTTACTAATTATTATGTTTATGCGTCAATATCCATTTTACAAGATCTTCGATTGATACAGAATTACTAATCAAACTGAACCTGACAATAATAACCTTACATAATTGGTTAATTTCAAATTTCACGGTATTATCCGATACAATATGGATCTAATTAATTTTCAAATGCTTGAAACTTACATCGCCTTAATTAACTAGGAATTAAGGTATCCGAAATTGCATTTCGAATCAGAGATCAGTGGAATACGTAAATTGACATGTGCTTTGAAAAGCAATTAGTGTAATTGGCAATTTTCGTCTACATATGAATTAAAAGAGATGATCTGTAGGGGGTTGTTGTTGAATTTGGAAAGTACGATATAATATATGTTGCTTCTACTCGTAAACAGATGAAGTGTAGATGATACTATTCGACTCTCAAAGGTAATACATATGTGTTATATGCATTTCGGTATAAACACAAATGCAAACAATGGCTGTTGTGCTAAGATAATGAGCTTAAGCTCTAGTACTAAGCCTTTCAGCTCACGGAATTCCGTTCGAAACAGGCAAAACCACACTTTAACGTTATGTGGATTCAATTGAAAATCGCTGCATCTATACTCACACGGTGACAAAAATGTATCGGAAAATTCGAAATAAAACGCGAAAATCTTAATCTTCAATATATATTAAATCTCCTTCAAAATATGCTCCAGTTGAGCGATAGACATGTGCCAATTTTTTTTCCAATCACCGAAACGTCTTCTATAGGCGCTTACAAGGATGGCCTTCAGCTCCTTCTGCGAATTTTCTTTATGACGTTTATGGAATCAAATCAGATTCCCTGGAGCGGCAATTTCAGTCCGGAGAGAAGAAAACAGTTACAATGGGCTAGATCAGGCGAATAAGGCGGCTGTTCGATGGTTAAATTATCGAATGTTTGGTCTTGCAGTCGTTGATGGCTCACTGAGATAGAAGAGGTCGAAAGTCGTCCGGAATGAGGATTCCTCGACGGTCTATAATGGCTTTGTACCACTCGTACACTTGGGTCTCCGATGAAACTTTTCCAGTATTCGCAACGATTCAGCACACGGCATTTTCTTCAAAACACAAAATTTGGACAATTTCTTTGTCCAATTTTTTTTCCATTGTAAAATTAGCAGAGTACCACTGACGTCGACTGGTTTCAACAGCTGTTGTAAACAAACTATTCGACAGATCGCGCTCATGTTTGGTCAAATAAGTAGGGACAGACCTACTAACATACAGAAACTCAAAATACTTGAAAAATCTTAACGCGGGCAATTTCAATGAGGAAATTTCGGATACTTTTTTGTCACAGTGTATATCGTGAGTATGTGAAAAACCAAGCTAAGGCTCTTATAATTCTTAATCGATTTCAATGAATCGAAAGCCGAATGTATTCTGAATGATATCCTAATATCATGGAACATTTTCTCAGCTGAAAATTAGAGTGAAAAAATTCTTCACGCTACTTTTTCACCAAATCTTGGAATATTTTTCAGATCAATACGTCAAATTGTTCAGAAAAGACTGAATACCCCATTCGAACTTTTCAGAGAAAAAAAACGTTCCAGTGATCTCGAAATATTGCTCATTTTCGAATGGGTCAGCCATTTTGGATTTCACCGAAAGTGAAATTTCGATACAGTTTCTGAGAAATCTAGTCCTTTGGCTTTAAAATGAAGTAAGAACGAATGATCTAGCCCTAAAATTGCGAAAGTTCTAACAGAAAAAAATGGTCTTGTTTTCTCCGGCGCACCCTATATAATGAATAACTGCTGCTCAAAAATTTATCGATTCACCATACTAAGACAAATTTCCATTACTTCTTTTAAAAATCTGAAGAATATGAATTCCTGCGTCACTCGTTATCTGGCTATGACTTTGGATGGGAAGTTGGTGTGGCAAGTTCAAGTATCAGCATCCTGTGGTATATGCACTAACAAATTCGCATGAAATAGTGACCGAGTCGCTTACTTCAGAGGCCTTACATGCTTACGTTCAATCCAGACTGTCTTACGATCTACTGGCTTCTAGTCATTCAGCTTTTAGCAAGAGAATCTTTGAATGCCCAATGTCATTACTTCTGTTGATCAATTCTTCTCAATTCGAAATTCATGCGGGAAAATAGAAGCCAGGGGGAGCAATCAACTCACAGAGTAGTGTTCGTGAATTATTTGAAAAAAACTAATACTGGACCTCATATTGTTCGATATTTCGTAGTATCCAGTTCTCTGAGGTGAATTTTATAATTTTTGCGGATGATATCACAGCAGTGGAGAGAGGTCCTGACCTCAAAACTTTAGATGAGCACATGGAAGTGGCTGAATATATAATGAGTGACTGCTTCTTGCAAAAATTTATCGATTCACCATGCTAAGACAAATCTTAATTACTTCACCTAAATCACTCGATGTTATTGATTCGAGCACCACTCGTTTTCTGGTTATGACATTGGATGGGAAGCTGGTGTTGCATGCTCAAGTTCAGCATCCTGTGGTATATGCACTAACAAATTCGCGTGAAATAGTGACCGAGTTGCTTAGTTTAGAGGCCTTACATGCTATCGTTCAATCCTGAGTAGCTTACGCTATCCTGGCTTGGAGTCATTCAGCTTCTAGCATGAGAGTGTTTGGATTGCAAGGACAGGAATGTCACTGAATTAGGCCACCGGCATAATTGTAGTAATTCAGAAGCTTGCGAGTTCTCACCCTCCTTTCAATATATATTTTACAATATTTGTTTCATGCAAAAACGCTGGAAACTAATGATGATCTGAGGTGCAATCTCCACACTCTCGAAACTCAATGCATTCAAAACTTTCAGGTGCCTTTCATCATTTTAGAAGGAGTCAAACTTGATCAAATTATTGGGGAATGACATTTTTCAATAAGATTCCTCAGATTATGAGTGAATTTCCATTCGAATCATGCATACATATTATGGGGGACTGTCTAGTACAGAAACGGTTTTATTCTCTCAGTGAAACCATGGCTCATGTTTTTTCCGTTCTTCGTTCCATTATTTGTTTAACGCAAGTAAATGATTTCATTTTTACTGTTTGGCACGGTGGAGCCCATCTAGGCGCAGGACCCAGGTATAAGGATTTAAGAAGCGGTCAACTCGACCTCGAATCTAATCGAACCATCTCAGCTCGTGTAAGTTCTTTGAATTTTGCTGTATCAAGCCTGGGTGAGATGAAACCTAAATCTTGATTTCTAGTATTTGATCAAATACTGAGCGAAGCATGGAAATAGCAATTTCAAAATCAAATACTTCTTCTACTGATAATATAATATTTATTCTTGAACAGTAGTATTTAATTTTTGAAGAGCACAATTTATGTAAGTTGCTTTGTTTTTCAATTAAAAAAATAAAAGAATGTAAGGATGGTTGAAAGTGTCGTCCATATAAATAATTTTGGAATCTCATGAAAATTCGGGATCACTCTAAAAGCTCCTGTTGGTTTTCAGGTCGAGTTGTTTCATGAACTCCTTAGATACATTAGGTAATGCTGGTAACGTTTACAATGATTTTCCACATACATCTTTAATCTGCTTCTTGAAAGAGGAGCTCATATTTTGTCGTTGCAGTATATGTTGCTCACCTGACTAGTTGCTAAGGTTTTCATTCGAATTCATAAGTTGGCTGCTACATTTACTAACTCTTCGAAGAAATGCTGGACATTTATCTTCAACGCACCTCCATTCCGTGATGCTAATTTAGGCTAATTGTGCTCTTCACATTTGAAACACTTATAATGAATTTTTCCTCCTTGATTGAGCAATTCGCTCAAACTTGGACTACGATTATTCTCAAACATTGCATGTTTCATCACGTGATTTCTATTTCTAGTTACATATGGTTTATTCACTTATTGTGAGTTGACTCTGGCTGCTGATTTCAGCAAGTTTTTTTCGAGACAACAATTTAGTTTCATTTAATAATAAAAACAAGTGATGTGTTTTTTGGAATTTTACTTAATAATTGTGATTCGTAACGCGTTTCACTACACCGTAGCTTCTTCAGACGAATGTATGTACAGAAAATAAGAATGAGAATATAAATATAAATGTCCTTCAGTAATTAGAAGCTTATTGGGTTGATTCTTCTTAAGTAGTTATTTATGACAGGTATATCCAATAAAATTAGGAATAGATTGCTCCTCGAAGAGATTCAAGAGAGGTGAAGGGCTTAAATCGACTTGTTTATTGATGAGTCTACCTGAGTGTTTGTATTTGTTGATTTCTAAAGTTTACCAAAGATCTACCTTTCAATATTTATTATCTGTATGCAAAATTTCAAACTGTGGGTCGAAAGAGTGATTATTTTCTAAAAGATGATTCGCGTAATTTGAATCTGATTTTTATTTGAAAAACTGCTTTTATGTTCCGATATTCTAATATTAAAATTTCTATGTGTTCTACCAATGTAGAAATTATCACAGTCATTGCAATTCAATCTATAAACACCTGATTTATTGTTTTTACCTGGTTTGGTTTTATTATTTTTATATATTTGCCTAAATTATTATTAGTTTGGAAGCTTTGTTGAAATTATTGCTACTCAAGAATGATTTCAGTTTCTCACTTGTAATGCCTACGTAGGTTAAGGTGTTGAATTTTTGTTTCAATTTATCGACAAGGTAAACTTCATTCAATCCGATTCTTTTTTTTTTTATTTGAAATATTGTTTATTAGTTTGGGATTATAATCATTATTTTGGCTATTTGTTTAATCAAATTTAATTCTTTGTTGAAATGTATTATAATATCTGTAAGTGACAGCTTATGGTAGATCGCGAAAACATGTTTTCCATTTTCATTCGAAATTGTTACGTCTAAGAAATTTATCGAATTATTGTTTTCTATTTCGGTTTTGAATACAATTTTTGGATGTAATGAATTTATATGATTTTCGAAAATTTTAACTGTCTACCTGTTCCTGTGAAGCAAATAATTATATCGTCTACATAGCGATACCAGTATAAACAATATTTACTGAGTGGATGATTATGAATTGATTTCTCTAAATTATTCATGAATATTTCTGCTAACAAAGGACTCAACGGATTGCCCATAATCAAGCCGTCTTCAATAGTATAATATTTGTTAATGAAATGGAAATGATTTTGATCTAAACAAATTTGTAATGATGAAAGAATATCTGATTTAATGATAGTATTGACATGATTCTTTTCTAATAATTCTTCAAATAAGTAGTATGTATATTTCGGAGGAATGTTGGGAAATAGGTTCTTAACATCGAAAGAAATGAGTTCGGAATTAGGTGGTATAATGGTATCTTTGATATTGGCAATTAGTTCGTATAATATTTGACCGAAAGTTCAGATTTAAAATTTCAATGTTTTATTAGCAAGTCGTTAAGGAATTTTGAAAGTTTGAAAGAAGGTGCCGTTACATAAGAAACAACAGGTCTAATAGGGTAATTAGGTTTATGAAGTTTTATCAACGAATATAATACGGGGGATTGTGGATTGGAGTTAATGAATTTATATTTTTCGTGGTCTGTAATGAATGATTTTGCTTTCGAAATTATGTTTTTAATCTCTTTCTGAAATTTTGCGGTAAGATCCTTAGTTGTTGTTTTATAGTTTCCGGCTGTTAAGAATTCTTCAGTTTTTGAAATATAATCGGATCTACTAATCGCGATGACGGTGTTACCTTTATCTGCTTTAGTGAATACCAAATCGTTCTTGGTACTATTTTCTCGAATTGTTTTCATTATATTATAATCGGAATTGCAATGAGGTGATAATTTCGAAAAGTCTTCTTTGATGATTTTTGCTGTTTGATGTTTGGCTAAAATATTATCTTTGGAGTTTTTGAGAATGATTTGGGAGTCTATGCCTAACTGTTCAAAATTAGTTTTATTATGTTTTGGATGTAGATTATGTTTGAATCCTTTTTCTAATAGATCTTTTTGTGGTTGTGTAAAATTGGTATCAGTTGAATTAGTGAATCTGTCAAAAAATTTATGGTCTGAAAATTTACCAATTGAAGGTTTGGGTGGAGAAGTTTTGAATTTGAGTGAATTTAACTTTTTCTGTTGTTGCTGAAATGTTTTATGAATTAAAATTTTGACATCGTATCTGGATTCAGAGTCTAAAATATCAAACTCAACAGGGTGCAATCTAAACAATAATTCCGTATGGATAACCTTCAAATATATGTTGGCAACGTCCCTCCTGTTGTACTGGATCTTCATATCCTCTTTGATCCATATGCGTTGACCTTTCTCGATTGCTCTTCTTGCTGGTCCACTGTTGTTATGTGTCCTCAACAGTATATAATTGGGAGTCAATCTGTTCTTCAAGAACATTGAGTAGAACCATATATTCTGAGTATGAACTGCACATCTTAGTAGTATTTTGAAATACCACAAAGCCAAAAAAGCCGGTATCAGCTTTCTTTAACATTTGAATTTGGGAGGCTTTTACTTGATAAAATTCCATTAACAATAATAAAAACAAGTAATTTTTTTTCAATTTTACTCAATAATAATGATAAATCACAAACAATTATTAAGTAAAATTTCAAAAACACATTACTTGTTTTATTATTGACAATGGAAATTTATCAAGTAAAAGCCTTCCAACATTTTCAATCTAGAGATTGTCAAAAGATAAAATAACAAAAATCAATAATATCGCAACCACCCAACTCTAAAACAATGTATAAACGACAAAAATAATATATATTATTATAAAAGCATACCATACTTTAGGTTAGGTTAGATTTCTTCTTGATTAATGACCTTGAATTGATATTTATAAGAAGGTATTATAATTTGTTGGAGTAGTATATTTTGTTCATTGTCTATGTATTTTGTTCTTCCAAATAATAAAATTAAAAATGAAACGCAATTGAATTTTGTTGGAGAAAGTCTGATGTTAAATCCTGTGTTTCAGTAAAGAAATTACAGCTTATTTGCCCATTATTCATTGCTTCTGGAAAAGAAACATAAAAAATACATAAATAAAATCTTGAAACTCCCAGAAATCAAATATTTCAACAGTAATTTTGCGAAAAATCCCGAAATTTACATACATAAACGAAATCTAGGCGGCTATGCATACAAAATTTTCCGGACTCGCGGCTTGAGGAATATTTGCAGAATAAAATTTGGGCAAAATTATCAAACCGAAATTAATTCCGATTTTAAATTCAAACCTTTGAATTTTAGAGCGGAACGTGCTTCTCGGCACGATAAAACTCAATGGCTGAAATATGTCTTGCCCATAAAAGCGGCGATTGGAGGGCTTTAAACAGCGATTGTCGGTAGTGTTGGCGTCCCTTTTTCTCGCTAAACGGTTAAATTGTGCAGCGCCGCGTCCGGGAATTCCATAAATTATAACAATGAATTTAATCCAATTGAATAATTGGCCACTCGGAATGCGGCCGATCTGAACGTGATTTTATTTGGTCCGTCGAGCGTGACCGTCTAATCTTTTGACAGAGGCGGCTTGAACAAGGAATGCATGTAAGATTTTCTTCTAGAAGACTGTTTGTGGAGCGCCTGGGGGTTTTGACCTGAAATATTAGCTACAGTGAATAAATTTTTATGCTTGAAGTGGAATTTTATTTTTCAAACTATAAATTGCAATGTTTTTTGTGCTTTTGATTTTTTTAATCATTTAAACGAAAGATGTACTACGAAACGAAATTTTTCTGAATAGTTTAGTTATAAATGACATTACATGTTGTATATATTCAACACTGAAAATTGTGCACGTTGTGTATTTTTAACAGTGAAATTTCTGTGTGTACAAACATTTTTGCATATATGTGTCTGAAGTTTTACCGCAGACGGTTTATTCCAATTCAACTTCTATGTAAGACTTTTCATTTCCTCGCATGGTAAGTGATTTGATTAAAAACCTGTAGTTACTTTTTAAAGGATCAATTAAATATTGTATGAATAGATGACTAAAGGTAAATTCGATGAAAAAAATTATAATCGATAAAACGCAATAGACTAATGTATTATTCAATTCTTTCTTCTATGGTTTTCGAAGAATGGATAAACCAAGAACCAGTAAAATGAATGATGTGCATAGCTGCATAAAATATGACATTTGTCATATTTTTAGAACGACTGTCGAAATTTTTTCGCAAATTTTTCTTTAAATTAAACAAGATCCACGAAGAAACAATATATGGGCGATGTCAACCCAAATTATTCTGTTCATAATGATTCTAAACATGTATAGATTATAATCGGCATCACTTAAAGACTGAACCTGGACATCGGGGCTCTCTCAGTCAAACAGAGAGAGAATTGTTTTGCTAAGTTTGAATATTGAAGGGTTTTTTGCGATTATACTTCAGAATTGGCAAGCAAGAACAAGGAAAGGCGACTCACTCACACTGAGACAGTAAAACATCTCCGCAAAAGAGGAAATATCGCAGGTTATGTAAGTTTTGATTATTAATAAAAAACAAGTACTGTGTTTTAAGGAATTTTACTTAATAATTGCGATTCGTAACGCGTTTCACTACACCGTAGCTTCTTCAAACGAATGAATATACAGAAAAATAATAAATATTGGGAGGTAGATCTTTGGGAAACTTTAGAAATCAATAAATACAAACACTCAGGTAGACTCATCAATGAACAAGTCGATTTAAGCCCTTCACCTCTATTGAATCTTTTCGGGGAGCAATCTATTCATTAATTTTATTGGATATACCTGTCATAAATAACCACTTAAGAAGAAGCAACCCAATAAGCTTTTAATTACTCAAGAACATTTATAGTTATATTCTCATTTATATTTTTCTGTATATTCATTCGTCTCAAGAAGCTACGGTGTAGTGAAACGCGTTACGAATCGCAATTATTAAGTAAAATTCCTTAAAACACAGTACTTGTTTTTTATTATTGATAATGGAATTTTACCAAGTCAAAGCCTCCCAAATTCATAAGTTATGATTATCTCCTTAGTCCTTTCTATGGCCTTGCTTGCTATGTAAAATCTTTTCTTAGATTTGTTCAGACATATAAGAGGTATGATTGTTGAAATATTTTTCTGCTGGTTTTTTTTTCCATTGTTACAGATTCCTGTCCCAAACTCCCTTCCTTTCACCCTTGTCTTCGTCTGGAAATCATGGAGTGCAAGAGAGAATAAAGCGGCTAAGCAGAAAAATCTTTGGTACTCTTTACGTACACACGACAGTAACAAAACATAAAGAGACGAGCTATAGCTAGTGCAATAGCGACAGGGAAACCAGTTTTTTCCTCAGGTTTTTTCACTCGTTTATTGAATCATATGCAAGATAGTATGGTTCCACTGTTACATTTCCTGAGCTCACACTTGTGTTTTTTCTGACAGACACCAAAATTATAGATATAAGCATTTAGTGTAAATACAATTATTCGAATGTTTGTAAATCCTCTAAACTAAATTTGCATCATAACCATTATTTATTACGATCAGGTGGTTATGATATAAATTTAGTTAGCAGCATATTACATAAGAAAAAACAAGAATTAGCTTTACAACATATATATCCAATCGGTGAACACCAGGACAAAAAATTCAATAGTTCAACATATATAGGCAATATTAGCAATTCAAAATTAAATATAGCGTTCAAAACATCAACAAATTTAATTTCATTTATCAGAAATTATAAATCTCCAATTAATAAAGAAAATAAATCAGGTGTTTATAGATTGGATTGTGCAGATTGCAATTTTTTTTAAAATAGGTAGAATAAGAAGAAATTTTAATGTTAGAATCTCTGAACATAAACGCAGTTTCATCAATGGAAAAACCGATCCAAATTATTCAAATCATCTTAGGAAAAATGGTCACTCTTCCAATTCAGAATTTAAAATCCTACATTCTGAGAATAGAGGTATAAAACTCAACCTTCTGGAAGAACTTGAAATTAACAGATTTAGGTATTCACCGCAAATTCTCAATGATCAGGTGGACATAAATAACTCACCCTTATTGAATTTATTTCCTAAACATTAGTTCAAGTACGGATAGCTCTGAGTGGATTGCCTCTTTAGTATGTATAAAAATTTGTTAGTAAGATATATTTGTAGTATTCATTCGCTCTTGATGGAGATACTGTGTATCGAAACGCGTCGAGCATTTAATAATATATTTTAGTAGAAATCATCGTTCACTTGTATTTGTGAAAATGGATTT
The DNA here is from genome assembly GCA_013387265.2 of Cryptolaemus montrouzieri. Lineage (NCBI taxonomy): Eukaryota > Metazoa > Arthropoda > Insecta > Coleoptera > Coccinellidae > Cryptolaemus > Cryptolaemus montrouzieri. Next base: position 36,052,897 of record JABFTP020000165.1, read on the forward strand.
CTATCACGTAAAAGCCTCGTCAATTGAATTTTCTTCAAATTCTTTGAAAATCGTAGCTCCAACATATTTTTCTATTATAATCAGAAAATAAGAGTCTTAGAGCCCAATATACCTTTTTTTTCATTTGCTGTGCGACCATGTTTTGAAAAATGTTCGCAGAGATATCCGTCATCAAACATAAATGAATAATTTTTCATTTAAAGCCAGATTTCACCGCAAAAAAATTGACCTAGAGCATGAAACAAATTGACACTGAAACCTTGGTAAATGGCTTAGCGTACAAATTTTATAAGTTCAAGTATAAAAAACAAACGATAACAGTAAGGAAAATTGTTTTTAGTTTTCTCGTCCTCAGAAATCGTCACCCTAAATTAGTTTTTACCAAAATTAGAGATCAATATCATGTAATTACTTTTTTATCTGTTTTTCCATTAAAGTACACTTCGTCAAATATCTCCTCAACTTTTGCGAACTGTGAAATTTCGAGCAAGCAAGTTTTTTATATTTAGCAGCCATTGACAGCAAACAACATCTCGAGTTTTGGCAAAAATGGAAAAAAATTATAAATTTATGTTACTAAGGCATTATTATTGCCCGACAAGTGGTTTCCTTCGTGGTCGTACCAGCAGTAATGGCGACGAACGTCCAATTGGTCCACATCAAAAATCGTTGATAACCATAGTATACGATTGGAGAATGAAAGTGCATGAAGTGGTTGAAGCTGAAAGTATCTCATCTCTGAGCGGTTTCACATCAATATTTATATATAAAAAGCCATCCGCACAATGGGTGCCACAAATACTCATACACGACTATAAGCGCAACCATGTAATAACAGTAGAGGATTGGTTGGAGATATTCAGTCACAGTTCGAGTGAGTTGTTGAAACGTTTCGTTGCCGTTTACAAGACAGATACGTCACAGAACACCAGAGAGCATGGAATGATCTAAATATTGGGTGACCAACTTTATTGGTCTATAAAGTCATATCACCATTGTTTTTCGAGATGCACAAAGTGTCATTCAATATTGAGTATTTTAGAAATCATAAAACATTATTCGGCAAATACTATTCAGAAGTAATCAGAGATTTGGCGAATCTAACAAAGTGCAACCACGTTCAATATTTTCTTCAGATGCGCCTCCTACTCTTATTTCTTGCTTCCAAAGCTGAATGAATGGCTGGGCTCTAACAGATTTGGTTGTGATGAAGGGATCTTCACTGAAAGAAATAGCAATTTTCTGGAAAAACGCTGGTTTTGACTTATTGAATTACCTTGAAATTATGTCGAGAAATAAAACATTGTTCAGCTGAAAAAAACTATCTTCCATTCGAAATGTGCTTACTTATCGAACTTTCCTCGTACTAACGAATCATAATGAAATCAAAGGAAATTCAGTTATGCGCAAGTTGTTTCTAGCTCTAGAAACTTTACCTCTTTTATTAAAGAATCCAATTCTCCTCCAAAATGACCACAGCAACAAAAATAATCTTCTTACAGTATTGAATATCGATTGAAATTCTGAAGGAATAATGGTGTCATAAGAAACCTTGAAGAACAAAGTGGACAAAACATATTTTTGTATAACTTCGCGTTGTAACTCGAACGTCTCTTTCCATTGAAACCACAGAATTTTCAAATACATGGTCAACTTGAAACGTTTAAGGTTTTAGTTATAGAAATATCTCAATGTTGACCATCGCTTTGGGATGAATTTTCAAAATTTACAGATAGTTTACATTTAAATCTCTTGTAGAAATAAATGTAAAAGTTTTCCAACAGGACAATTCTAGAAGAGGTTGTTCTTCCAGAATTTCAAATTGATGTCTACTCAAATTCTTATGAAATTCATTCAAAATAATTATAAGGTTCAAAGTCTTTATTTGTCTAACAAATTCCTACTATTTCAATAATTATTTGAAACAGTTATGGAAATTCGGAAATGAATTTAAAACCTTTCACGCAACATTTTCAATCAAATCCATGTTATTAGTTTTGGTAAAATTCTATAATTAATTATTTACTCGAAAATGGTGAAATTAACTAACCTTATCTTGCATAAAATCCCTTAAAATTGAATCATTATTATTATATTTGAATAAGAGTGAGGTTAGAAAGACTTATAATACTAAAAAATACAATAATACGTTAAATCTAGTATACCTTTAACCTTATTATAAGTCTTTCTAACCTTTCTATTCAAAAATAATAATATGAATTAGAATAATTTTTGTTAATTCCATAAGATTTTCCACTATAATCTAGTACATACCTTATAGTGGAAAATCATATGGAATTAACAAAAAAATTATTCCTGAATCTTAATGAACAATCTTTTCTCCTCAATAATTAGTCAGTGAGTGCATTTGCGTGGATTTCGAAATCGGCGTTCATGGAGCATAAAAAGTCTAGGAAGATCATTTGTTTATACTAAAAATAGTATCGGTCTCAGTACCGAACCCTGGGGAACACCAATGTTAACTTGTTGACTTTCTGAGTAAAACTCGCCTAATTATACCTCAAATCTTTTGTCAGTTAAGAATTGAGTAGTCGATTTGATTAACCTCCTTATCTCAAATCGATTTAATTTTTGATAAGTCTTTCATGAAAAACAATATCAATATGTGATGGTTGTTCACCAGGTCCTGCAAAATAAGTGACGTTTAGTGAATTGAGTTTCTCCTTTACAGTTTCTTAGCTGTGTCGAAAGTTTGCCGATGAGAAGGCAATTCTGTACTTGGAGTTTAATCAATAGGTTCCTCGGAAGAATTTGTGATGAAAAACTTATTCTTTTAACAGTTTTGAGATCTGCTCTTGTTAGAACACCATTCTTCGAATTTACTTCATGGATAATGACCAAAGTGGTCAGAGATCTTTTCACATAGCTACACAAATGCTTCTTATTCCTTGAATTGATAAATTTCCTTTCATACGGTGACTTCGACCAGAATATTTTTCGACTGAGACTATTTGATTGGTCCCTATGACAGCAAAGATATTGTAATTATTGAATAGCTCAAACAATCTTTAGAGTATTTTCTTGTAACGAATAAGTTGCCAAATAGAGTTATCTAATATTTTTGATTCAACCTTTTGGGGTTCCACTTTATTGAAATTTTTAGACTGTGTAAGCGATTAAAGTCATTGACAATCCCCACAAACTCGTCGAACAAATTATTCATTCACCCAACTGGAAATACAATCCGCCAATGAATAGCCTCAAGTTGTTCATTTACAAACTGAAAATTGGTCCTTGATTTAAGCTTCAGAATCGACTGAAATGACATGGTTCGCCCAGGTTGGAGGAAGCTGAGCTGGTGAAGTCCATATATTGTTTTTCCACCTCAGTATAATATCTAAGAAAGCTACTGGTAAATGCAATTTCCAATTCTGTCTCTAACTAACTGGGTAAGATTCGAAGTGCTGAGTCCCCCATCGGACGCCTCCCCGGGTGGCGGATAGGGGAACGCTTCCCAGGTATGGGTGGTACCGAAAAAATAAAATATTCGGGGCGGACCAAAACTGGTGAACGGCAGCAAGCTCATCAGTACCTAATGGCGGTGTGTGAGGATGTAACAGCGCTATTTTGGAGAATGGAAGGCGCAGCTGCAACAGCTTCAACGACTTCCGCACTGCGGTGATGAAAGGAAACGGAACTCCCACATCACTATTCTTTTCAATAAAACCCAAATGGCTAAAGAAAATGAAAGTATGGCCCTCAGTCCGGGGCACTCTTTAGTGGGGAGAGGGTGCTAAGAATCCCCCCGTACACAACAAACTATCCAAAATATCAGATCTACAACAAGACGACTAGAATTGCGACATGGAATATCCGTAGTCTTTATATGGGTGGTAAACTGGCCAATGTAGAAGCAGAAATGCAACGCTTACGAATCAACATCCTAGGTCTAAGCGAGGTTCGATGGCCAGGTTCCGGTAAATTGAAGACAAAGCATGGGTTAATTTATTACTCTGGAGGCGATGATCCCAAACACCAATATGGCGTGGCCACACTCATTTCTACTGAATTGGAACCATCTGTAATAGACTTTTTTCCTTTGAACGACCGCGTCATGGTTCTTAAGCTTGCAACAACTCATCGTGTTTTGAATGTCATTCAATGTTACGCTCCAACAAATGACAAATCGGACGACGAAGTTGAAGAATTTTATGCCAGCCTGGAGAAAGCAATGAAATTAACAAAGAAGGGTGAAATAACAATCGTGCTTAGGGACTTTAACGCTAAAGTAGGAGCAAGAGCTGAAGGCAACATCACTGGCCACTTTGGACTCGGTGTAAGAAACGAAAGGGGTGATCGACTTGTGCAGTTCTGTACTGAATACAACTTATCAATCACCAATACTTTTTTCAAATTACATCCCCGACGGCTATATACATGGAGATCTCCAGCTGACAGAGAAGATCATTTGATTCGAAACCAAATAGATTTCATTCTCATCAGATCCGAATTGCAAAAATTTGTGAAATCTACTAAAACATTTCCTGGTGCTGACGTTTCCAGTGATCACAACGGTTGTAACGAACCTACAAATGCACCGTTTTATACCAGTTAAGCGGCCAGATAAAATTAAACATATCAACGTGAAGAGCTTAGACGATGGTAAAATAAGGGCAAAAGTGAGTCAACGACTTGAAGAAAGACTGGAAGCTGCTCAAACATCTGAAACAACTGACGTTGAGCGCCAGTGGAGTGCTTTGAGAGAAGCACTTACAGTCACCCAAGAAACCGACATAGGACTAACCAGCACAAAAAGGAAAACAACCTTGGATGACTGACGAAATTCTTTAAATGATGCACGATAGAAGAGAACTGAAAACAGAAAATCTCGAACGATATAGAGAACTGAACAAAATAATTCGACGAAAATGTAGGGAGGCCAAAGAGCAATGGCTAATTAACCAATGCACAGAAATTGAAAATCTCCAAAAAAAGCATGATCTATTCAACATGCACAAAAAGATCAGGGAGGTAACAGGAAGACAACACAAAGCTAACAGTGGAATTTTAAAGGGGGCCAACAACGAGTTACTGATCGGGGTCGAAGAAAAGCTGAAACGATGGAAGGACTATATTGAAGAACTCTTTGGGGAAGATCGAACGGAAAGCCCGCATCCTAAAGAATTTAATGAAACTAGTCCTTGCATTACATCGGAAGAAGTTATATGAGCAATGAAGCTTCAAAAAAATGGTAAAGCTATTGGCCCCGACGGAATATATGCAGAGACGCTTAAGCTAATGACACAGCAAGAAGGGGTTGGCCTTAAGCTCTTAAAAGCACTGTTTAATAACATCTATAGAGCCGGTAAAATCCCAGCAGACTGGCTCACATCTGTGTTTGTCACCCTGCCCAAAAAGACCAATGCGACAAATTGTGATGACTACAGAATGATTAGCCTAATGTCGCATGTTCTGAAAACCTTTCTACGAATTATACATACTCGAATCTACACCAAATGCGAGCGAGAAATCGATCCAGTTCAGTTCGGTTTCAGAAATGGCCTAGGAACGCGTGAGGCTCTCTTTTCTCTTAATGTACTCACCCAAAGATGTAGAGACATGAATGTCGATGTTTACGCCTGCTTTGTTGACTATCGGAAGGCTTTTGACTGCGTTTCACATAAAAAAATGGCGGAAATTCTAAAAAATGCCGGGGTTGATGCAGAAGACTTACGCATTATTACAAACCTTTATTGGCACCAAACTGCACAAGTGAGACTTAATGGGCTAACATCTGAACAGGTAGCAATACGGAAAGGTGTACGTCAAGGCTGTGTGCTGTCGCCTCTATTGTTTAACATTTACTCAGAAGCAATATTCAAAGAAGCACTTGAAAACATAGACACAGGCATTAGAATAAATGGAAAACTACTTAGTAATATCCGCTACGCAGACGACACCGTGGTACTAGCTAACAACCTTCAAAACTTGCAGAGAGCCATGAACCTTATTGTAGAGCATAGCCAACGCTTTGGACTATCTGTTAACGTTAACAAAACTAAAAGTATGGTGTTTTCTAAGCAAGCAGTGGAGGCTGTAATACGCATTAACAACCAACCTGTGGAACAAGTGCATTCGTTTCGGTATTTAGGAGCCACGGTGAACGACCAAAGTGACCCGAAAATAGAGATCAAATCTCAAATCGAACAAGCCCGTAAAACTTTCGTTGGCATGAGAGACCTTTTCGTCAACCGCGGACTTAATCTTCAGCTTCGTATGCGACTACTTCGTTGTTATGTTTTTCCTGTCCTTACTTATGGATGTGAAAGTTGGACTTTTAATCCAGAAATGGAGAGACGCATAGACGCTTTTGAAATGTATCTATACCGTAGAATATTGCGTATCTCTTGGATGGAAAGACGGACAAACATCGACGTCCTAAATACAATGGGAAAATCACGAGAGTTGATGAGAACCATCAAAGAGAGAAAGCTCCAGTACATCGGGCACATCATGCGCGGCAAAAAATATGAGATCCTTCGCCTGATTATTGAGGGGAAAGTCCAAGAAAAAAGATCAGTTGGATGACGCCAGAACTCATGGCTGAAAGATCTACGGAGGTGGTTTGGAAGAACGTCCACTGAAATTTTTAGAGCTGCAGTGTCGAAAACAATTATTGCCAATTGGATCGCCAACCTTTGTTTGGAGACGGCGTCATAAGAAGAAGAAGAGTATATTCCAAAATAAATAGCTACTAGAATGTAGATTGAAGGCCATAGCTGCGTTGGACTATTTGATATCAGGAAAATTAGAGTTACCAAATATGATAAGTTCGCGAAGGCGTTTCCAGAGTTGAACAAAGTACTGTCATTCTGAACTGGGGGGCGAAAAAGGGGGTGATACAAGATAAAAACAACTGAATTATCATATAATATAGAGAATCATAATCTAGAAGAAATAATGACGGTTGGGAATTAAAATGAAAGAGTTTGGATTAGGTTAGGTTAGATCGATAGCAACCGGAAGTGAAAGAATGTGGATAATATTCTTGTTCGCGATAAATACTTCGCTTACTCTCATAGACAAATTTTCATAAAACTCATACGATCCATTCCTAAAATATTTCTTCATCAAACTCCCAGCGGGAAACCTTTCATTGATAGATTTCCAATATGTTTCAGGGAAACCCGTCCGAATTATTCTACCCTAATTCAACCCTGCACCTAATTAGACAGATGAGAAGAGTCATAACGCATACAAGTGGACACGCCAATTCCCCTTGTCCGTGCCGTGTTCAGGCACGGCCAACATCGTCCAGCTAATTTGCCTATTAGCCACGTCCAATTTTTCAGGTCACTAACGTGTACGTTTTTCTTGATTCGTGCTCTGGCTTTTTGAGACAATTGTTCGCGTTCCCATAGAAATTCTACACCAAGTTCCGGAACGTTGCAAATTCAAGAAAATTGTGAGAACAATTGTGTTACTGCACAAGAATTTTTATTAGGAAATTTATACATTTGATGAACGACATTCCTAATTTAACTATCGAATGGGAGTATTTTTAAATGACTGCGTTTATTGTGAAGCAAATGTCTCTTTCTAGAAGCATACATTCAACCTAATAGCGAACATACAAACATAATTTTCAAAATTGTAGAGGCTGTTACTTGAAAATAATTGATATACATTTTTTGATTGAATTTAACAATGCTGTTTCAATTTTCACTATATTCACAAAATTATGACGCGTTTTACCACATTGAATGATAACCAACCACCCTGAATAATTGGGCTGGTTTGATTCTTCAGTAAATTTTCTGAGATGGATTTTTCATTGGGGGGATATTTTTGGGTATTTGATTCGTTGTCTCCCTACCAATTCATTACCCTTAGCAGTTTCCATTTCAAATTTTTGAAAAGGAAAACGAGCAAATGTGAAACCTTGTGGAAAAGGTCATTACATTCCCTATACGACCACGTATTTATTTACTTCTCTCAAAAATATGTGACAAAATAGAATAACGCGGATTGTTTGGGAAAACAGGTTTTAATGACATTCACTTTCCGCTTGAGGAAAATATTTTATATTTGGTTGAATTAAAAACGTTATTGCTACCTATTTGAACGATTACGTATCCACTTACCTACCCCTATCAATTACCACCACCAAAATTTTCATAATGACAGAGAGGTTAGGTTAGGTGTGATATCACTTAAAAATATTATCTGATCCTCAGTATCAGTCTGATTCTTGAAGTACCATTAATTATTAAGCAACACTGATTAAACTTTTGAGATTCTCATGAAAATCTATCATAAAATGAATCATTGATATTTCAGTTTTTTAATCGTGATATATTTCTATCGCAAATGTTCCCTATTTCCACGCGTTGGAACAATCTTATACATGATATCCACCGGGACCGTCCGTTAAAAACTTTTTAAGTTCCAATTACAATATCAAGCTGAAATTTCATACGCGGCCATAACTAGCCATTTCCAATTGAAGTGAAATATTTTCGAAGTGATACCATTTCCGGTTATACCAGAAGTGGGTCATCACTTTGTTATTTCAAATGGCAATCTACTTTTTTTTTTATACATCTTGAATCGACATTTGAGCAAGGTATAAAATACCCAAGTTGTTGGCACTTATCTGTCAAAACTTTTGACAGATTTGATTATTCTTGTTATAAACTCGATTTTTGAGGAACATTTAAAAAGATTGTAGCTCGTAGATCTTTTGCACTAAAGACACAATTTTTGCTTGGGTGGATAGAAGAAGGATCAGAGAATTTTTTCAGCAGTCTACACATGTCAATTGTTTATTGCGTTGTTTTGTATGATTTTTTTAATTTGGCCTTTTTCAAACAGCAATAACTCAATTGTTTCAAATGGCACGTGCCAATTTTTATATCGCCATCAGATGAAGCGTCAAATTTCAGATGGAATTGTATCAGTATGTAATATACCCATCTCTTTTAGTTCCGAAATAATTTGGGAATATATTGAATTTTGATGATTTTGCAAGAACTAACAGAGAATGCTTTGAAATATCTGAATCAAGTAGCTGAACTGGCTACGCTCACCTGACAGGTGCCTAAAATTAATGTACTCGTCACTTCGTTCATTCGAATTTGATATTTCAAAAAGAATTGTTGGTAATTTGAAGTGAAAATTTTTGAGAAACACCAGATTGAAAATATAATGGCTGATTATTCAAATATGGATCTGTTTAATCTCTTTTTAATTCATGGCGAATGTCAAAAAGTGGTGGATAGAACTTGCTGGCAATTCAATAACCAATTTCCAAATTTGGCGTCTATGAGTAAAACAAAATTACGAAGGATTAGAAGCAATTTTCTGAAATTTGGAGAAACAAAATACATAGAAACTAAAAGGAAACCAATTCTCGAGGGACGACGACAATCAAATTAATACGCTAGCGTATTTTCGTGCCAATCCACATGCGTCCATTAAGTCAGCATCAATAAATTCAGCGTGAACATTGTTGCAATTCTAATGAATGATTTGTTGGCTTATCACATTTATGAGGAAAATCTTAATGGACAAAGATACCTGGAAATTTTTAGAGGAACATTAGCAAATTTTTTAGATGGATTACACCTTAACATTCTGAGGGATTGCTATTACCAAATGGATGGTGCACCATCACATAAAACACAAGCTGTAGATCGGCAGCTAACAGAAATGTTCGAGGATGGTGGGGTTATCAAGGATCAAATTTATGGATTCCGCGTTCTCCGGACCTGACGCCCCTTGATTTTTATTTATGGGACAAAATCACGAGTGTATCTCATTCCTGCAAGAAGTAAAGAAGAGTTACTAGAGCGCAGTAAATTTGGAAATTGGTTATTGAATTGCCTGCAGTTTCTACCCGCTCTTTTTCGTCATTCTAAAATGAATTAAAAAGGATTCATATATATATATATATATATATATATATATATATATATATATATATATATATATATATATATATATATATATATACAGGGTGATTCACCAGTGGCGCGGTGCTCTGTAGCTCGTACACTCTTGAAGATTTCATTTTTGTTCGAACGGTATTGTATTAAGAAAGTAAGAATCTACTCCAGAAATTCATTTTGCAGTAAACAGAGTATCCCAATTTTCTATGAAAAAAAACCTTGGGTGATTTTTTCAGATTGGAAGAACACTTATTTGTTCAAGACTTAGAGCGGCCTAAAGTCTGCTATAATGTCTTTAAGTTATGAGTTTTTTGGTGATTAGTTTCGTCACAATATTTTCTTTCCGCAAAAACTCATGAAAATAGGCTCCCACATCATAGCATACTCCTTCGGCCAGAGAGAATAAATATTTTTTCCTTTCGTTTTCTTATTGCCCAAGGATTGCTTTATTGACGAATTGAAATAGGTTATCCTCATTTCATGCAGGAGTGACTCGAAAAAATTATTGACTATTGTAATTTTAATAATATTATATATTGTTTCTTCCAAATGGAACACCCTGTATTTTATTATTCATGTCAACGCATAAAATATTGTGCTATACTTTTGCAGAAGTAACCTTATCTTTATCTTCGATCGTTTTCGAAGTATTCAAGTAGTAAAAAATGAAACCTAAACAAGACAATCCTTTCAACGAATGATAAAATCAAGGTGATCAAAACGTATATCGATGTATGTGTTAACTTTTCTTTTTATTCCGGTGTCCGGACCTAATCATATTCTGTTTTTACATGGTGAAATTATCAGTGTTTCGTTATTAAACATTGTTTAAGTGAGGTTTGAACCCAATTTTCTTAATAAACTGCCATGAAGTTCTCGATAGAAGAAATGGTTGATATGATTTTTATTCTGGGTGAGTGTGATAGAAATTCTTTGTTGGCAAGTAGAGTTCATGCACAAAGGTTTCCTGATAAGAGGTGTCCTGATGCAAGATGCTTTGAAAATCTTTTGATTAGATTTATCGAAATGGGCAATATCACCTACAAAAAAATGAAAAACCAAAAACTACTACAGTTGAAGTTTTCTTTTCCTGTAATGATTCAAGTAGTAAAAAATGAAACCTAATCAAGACAATTCTTTTAACGAATGATAAAATCAAGATGATTAAAACGTAAATCGATGTATGTTTTGACTTTTTTTTATTTGTGCCTGTTGTCAGGTGTCCGGAAATATCATCTTCTGCATTTCACATGGTGAACTTATCAGTGTTTCGTTATTAAACATTGTTAAAGTGAGGTTTGAACCCAATTTTCTCAATTGACTGCCATGAAGTTCTCCATAGAAGAAATGATTGATATGATTTTTATTCTGGGTGAGTGTAAAAGAAATTCTTTGTTCGCAAGTTTATGCACAAGGTTTCCTGATAAGAGGCATCCTGATGCAAGATGCGTTGAAAAACTTTTGATTAGATTTATCGAAACGAGTAATATCGCTTACAAAAAACATGAAAAACCAAAAACTGCTACAGTTGAAGACAACCAGTTATCAGTTTTGTTGACAGTGACAGAGGACCCATATAAAAGCCAAAGAGAGATTTCTCAGTTAACAGATATAAGTCGAACTTTCGTCCAGAGGATTTTGAAAGTGAATAAATTTCATGCATATCATGTACAGCTGCACCAAGAACTGAACAATCAAGACTATGAAAATCGAATTAATTTTTGCAACTGGGCAAGTGACAAAGTAGCGGAAAATCCAAATATGTTCAGCAGAGTTCTTTTCTCGTACGAGGCAACTTTCCACAAGAATGGGCTTTTAAGAGGCACAACTTTCATTATTTCGCTACGGAAAATCCACCCCTGATGAGACAAATAAATCACCAGCATCGATGGTCCTTGTATGCATGGGCCGCTATAGTATATGGATATCTAATTGGGCCGCACTTTTTCGACGGGCTCCTCAATAGTGAAATGTATTTAGATTTTCTGCAAAATTATCTACCAATGTTATTTGCCGATGTACCAAAGCATATAAGACAAGATTTGTGGTATCAACAGGATGAAGCACCGGCACATTACTCATATCAGATTTGGGAGCATTTGAATCATGTATTCCAAAACAAATGGATAGGACGTGGTGGTCCTGTTAGATGGCCAGCTAGATCTCCGGACCCTGCAAGTCTAGATTTTCTCTGATGGGGTTATATTGTGAGCATCGTTTACCAGATTCCTTCTATTATACAGTTGGATGACACAGAGAATAGTCGACGCCTTTCAGTCAGTTAATCCACAAATGTTGTCGAGAGTTCAACGGTCTTTCCTCAGAAGGATTGAGATGTGTCTACAAAGAAACAAGCAACATTTCGAACACTTATTGAAATAGTTCAACACTTTGTAGATCATCTTACCAAAAAACAATCTATTACGTATTTCATACACGACTTAAAATATCTCCATTTCTCTGATCAAGTATAATGATGTGTACTAATAGACTCTTCTTTCGCAACCTCTGATTTTATTAGTTTTTTATTTCGAAAATGGTCGAAGATAAAGATGAGATTACTTATGCAGAAATATGGTGAAATTTATCATGCGTTGATATGAATAAAAAATAAAGGATGTTGCATTTAAAAAATCAAGATATGATATTTTAAAATTACAATATTCAATAATTTTTGAGTCACTCCTGTATAAAATGAGAATCATCTATTTCAATTCTTCAATGAAGCTATCTTTGAGCAATAAGAAAACGAAAGAATAAAAGTATTCATCCTCTCTAGCCGAAGGAGAATGCGATGATGTGAGAGACTATTTTCATGAATTTTTACGGAAAAAAATATAATGTGACGAAACTACTAACCAAAAAAACTTATTACTTAAAGACATTATAACAGAGTTTAGGACGCTCTTGAATCTTAAACTAGAAAGTGGTCTTCCAATCTGATTCTTCATAGAAAATTGGGATACCCTGTTCACTTCAAAATAAATAGCTGAAGTTGATTTTTACTTTCTAAATACAATATCGTTCGAACAAAAATGAAATATTCAAGAGTGTACGAGCTACAGAGCACCGCGCCACTAGTCAATCACCCAGTATATATATAAAATAAAGTCGTATTAGTTACACTATTTATAATTTAAGAATGGCTGTACAGATATGGCTGAAAATTGGTGGGAAGGTAACTTAGGGCCAGGAGGCGGACATACAAAAAAGGAAAGGCAGTCGATGATGAAAATGGTGGTATATTTTTCCTAGATGCCTCTGGTGGAAGACATTCGTCTTTGATCGAGATTTAACATAGCAGTTGCAATTGCTTCTTCTGAAATAGCAGCCACATTGTTAAAAGAATGCCGTACAGCTCATTTAGCATAGAAATTACCGTTTAATCTTCAAACTATTGAAGAACCAACGTGTAATATTGCAAAACACTCAGCAATAGTCAATGTTTTATCGGCAGCGAGAATCATCATCTGGGGCATGCACAATAGCGCATAAACGTGCATTAGAAGCACTCAACCGAACATTTAAAGATTTACGCAATGACTCGAGATGTTTTGGAGGAGCAATAATTTTACTGTCTGGCGATTTCCGCCAAACACTGACAGTAATTCCAAGATCAACGGCTGCCGACGAATTAAACGCTTGCCTCAAATCGTCGAATCTATGGCGCTATGTGAAGAAACTGCAGCTTAATGATACACCTGCTGAAGATTTCTCGGAGCAATTGCTGACTATTGGTAATGATCAAGTACCTGTCGATGAATCATTTCCAAATAATTTCTGTAATTTTGTCTCATCAAAAGACGAACTTATCAACAATGTATTTCCAGAAATTATTTCTTACTACAAAATTGATGAATGGTTGAATGAGCGAACAATTTTAGCAGCTATGAATAAAGATGTAGATGACCTGAACTACATAATTCGAAATAAGATCATTGGAACAATACATTTATTCAATTCTATTGACTGCGTCACAAATGAATATGAAGCCACCAACTTTCCAATTGAATGTTCAAACTCCTTGGATGGCATCGGCTTACCACCGTACAATTTACGTCTGAAGGTTGGCTCCGTAGTAATCATGCATCGAAACATAAACCAACCAAAACTGAGCAAAGGTATGCGTTTGGTGGTTAGAAAATCGATGAACAATATAATTTACGCGACGATACTGGTAGGAAAATTCAAAGTGAGGAAGTTCTCATTCCGAGGATCCCGATGATTCCAACCGATATGTCGACTTCAATTTTCGATCCGTCTTGCATTTGCTATGACTATCAACAAATCACAAGGCCAACCCTCGAGAGTTTGTGGTTTGAATCTAAAACATCCATGTTTTTCCAAGGGTCGCCTGATAATAAAACAAAGAATGTCGTGTACTCAAGTGAAGAGCAACTTATTTTTTAAAATACAGAAATAAAAATGAATGATTAGTGTAGATACTTAATTTTTTTACGTATTTTTCTAATAAAAAAAAATTAATAAATTCCAAAATCTGCTTATTTATTGCATTTAAGGCGGAACAGAGTTCGCTGGGTCAGCTAGTTGATCATATAAGCTGAGAACGTACTTTTACCAATGAAATATATAAAGTACAACTTTCTTTCCAATATATTGCTTATCTGTTGAAAACGCGTCATGAGACTGTAAATATAATGAAAATTTGTACTGCATTGTACTATCCAATTAAAAAAAACACATTTTAGAATTTACAACAATTAACTTGGCCCATTTTTCCCCAATAATCACTTGATGACTTAATTTTGAGCAGGTGTAAGACAACAATCAATTCACAAAGGAGGCATATTCTTTACTGAGTTCACTTTAGAATTTATTGATTGAGGTTTTTCTGATCCGATATTATTTCAAAAAGCTTGATAAAATTTTGATCTGGAAGAAAATACATCTGGTTTACGGTACTATTGCTTAATTAAATATATCATCATCTGATTTAGCGTACCAGTAGTTAAATAATGAACCGAGATCTTAAAATTTCAGTCACGTGGATTCCCAACTTTTGTTTGAGCAGTTTATTCTGAAGTATTTATCTTATTTCACATAATTCATTACTCTCGCGAAATCAAATTTACTGATTCAAGAACAATCACTTGGAAGAAATTATCCGTATTTAACCCACAACCCTTATGGTTTCAGAATGGAGACGAAAGATAATCGCAATAATTCCCAGTTCCAGCTATTCGTATTCATCCCCTAGGAATGTTGCTAAGTCTTCAGGTTCCTGAGTAATGGTAGCTCACGGTTCATTATGAATGAATACAATTAATTATTGTTGTTTCACTTTGCCAGATGAACTACGTTTCGAGATCCATTTAATAATGTTCATCAAGCTCCTGAGTGCAAACGCTGTCATCCTGAGACAATGACTTAGTTTCGGCACAAATATTTGGATAGTGAATTAACCAAATAAAGGTAATGTATATTGTCTGCATTCATTCCCATGACACAGCTAGTCATTTACATTTATTTGAAAAGTTACCCCCTACATCGACGTTTGAGGAGAAAAGTTTATATCAGGTTATAATCCTCGGTGTTTTCTGAGTCGATTTGTAGCCTGAAACTTTAGCCAATTTTTACATTTCCTCTATTAAAAAGATACGAAACCAAAGTGGTGAGTCTATTTCCTTTACGGTAAAGTGAACTCCCCGTTAGGTTAGTGGAAATGCCCACACACACAAAATCCTTTTTTGCTTGATTACATGATTGGGGTGATCAAAATGAGAGCTTTCATGTTAATTTTAGCCAACCTCTTACATCAAAAAACGTTTTTTTCCACATTTTATGTTGTCTCCGGATTCTAGTCGCTTGAAAAACTAAAAACCTCACAAAACGACGAGATATAATTATCGTTACTAGCTTTTTTTCAAAATATTTTTTCACCAAATTTTTGGTTCCTCGAATTGAAATTTTAACTCACGATAGGTACTTCCAATGAGATTAACTTATTTGTGGTACCACAATGGCAAAAAACTAAGTAATTACAATCGAGTTGTGCGAGAGATGTAGACTATTAGTAATTAATTTTTTAGGTTAGATGCTTTCAAAAAGCAGTTTCCATTCACATTCCACTTTCCGAAATTTTCCAAAGTTTTCTTGTAATCGAAATTGTGAAATACGATATCACCTGTCATGTCTTTATCGTTCTCAAATATTTTTTTGCTGCCTATAGTACCAGTTCTACATTTCCCCTAATGTCTTTACCAGGGGTTTCCATTACTGGGGGCGTGAAAAAAGTCCAGGGGGGCGTGACACCCAAATGAAATAAATAAACAAATTACAAAAATAATTTCCTTAAATCTTCGAAATAAAGTCTTTCTAAGTTTTCATAATTGTTTTTTTAAGGCCTTAATAAAGTTGTAAACTTCATCAAAGAAGGCGATAGTTTTTAAAACTACAAAGCACAATAGTGTTCAAGGTTCCCAAAACCAAACCCTCGACGGCAACGGCCGTGGTGTGAGTGCGAGTGTCCTCGCACCCCTTCCTCACCTACCCCCACTGCATCTTCAGTCCAATGTCAATAACCTTGCAGTTTGTTCAGTGCTTAAGTCGTAACTAGTCCGTTCTGGCACAGTGCTTTCCGTGAAATATCAGTCAGCAAGTTTGCTGTATTGTGGGTATTCTATAATTGTTGTGACATTTGAAGTGGAGTAATCGTTTTTGTGTTGTGTGAGTTCTGTGTGGAGATGAATCAGAGAAGATGAACACGACAAAAAAACCCAAGTATATTGACGATTATATTCAATATGGGTTTATTTCATTGCTTAAAGATAATGTTGTTCGCCCTCAATGCGTTATTTACTATGAAGTATTAAGCAATGACACGATGAGGCCTAATCGTCTTCTGAGACATTTGTCTCAGAAGCTTGAAGCTTTCTATGAATTATCTCTTTTTATTGCTAAGGAAAAGAAAATGCACACTATTGATGAAACGCTTGTCAAACCGTGCCTTTTAACAGCAGCCGATGTTGTCCTTGAAACTGATAGTAGGCAAAAGCTATCACAAAAACTACTTTCAGACAACATCGTAAAACGCCGAATTGATGATATGGCCGAGGACATTAAAAACCAGCTGATTGATGCAATAATCAGAGTACAGACGTAGCACACTAATCTCATTTGATTGTATATGTTTGTTACATTGAAAATGAAAGAATGAAGGATGAACTGATGTTTTTTACTGAGCTGGTGACCACTAATGAAGCTGTAGATGTGATGCAAGCGGTATCACACTTTGAGAAACACGAACTTTCCTAGCAGAAACTTATTGGTGTATGGACAGATGGTGCTCCTTCAATGCTCGGTTCTCGCTCAGGCTTTGTGCAGTTGGTTAACCAAAATAATGCTGACGTGGTTGGAATTCATTGTTTTATTCACCACCAAGCCTTGGCAGCAAAAACACTTCCAAACGAACTGAATGCTGTTTTGAAGCTATGTATTACAGTAGTCAACTACGTCAAGAACAGTGCATTGAATACTAGACTGTTTAAGAGGCTTTGCAAAGATTTAGTAAGTGACCACAAAACGCTACCATTTCATACAGAAGTACGATGGCTATCAAAAGGCAATATGTTGGAAAGACTATTTGAGCTCCGTGAAGAGTTGATTACGTTTTTGACACTGCAGAAACAAAACGAGCTTAATGCAGAGTTTAAAAAACCAAGTGATTTGGGCCTATTTATCAGACTTTTTTGACACGTTAAACAACCTGAACTCGAGACTGCAAGGTGCAGACTCAAATAAATAAAGCGAGAAAGTAGTTTCGCTTATTTCTGTTCTTTTTACCTAAGTTTGAGTATTGGTATATTTTTGGTTTTTCTTGAGCTATTGCATAGCTTTTATCCCTGGCTTTGAGAGCGGCGACCTAATCAAGAACTCCACCAACCATGTAGCTCGGACAAGCGTTCGCTTAACTGTACGAAGCTCGCACGGATCGGGACGATCTGCTCCAAAATCGGACGAATACGTAAGCAACTGTTTGTGAGAAAGTATACAGGGCGTTACATAATAGTATGTCACAACTTAAGGGGGTGAATTTATGTGTAATTTCAAGAAAAAAGTTCACATAAACATGGGTCCGCAAAAGCTTCGTTACGAAGCTACAGGGTGTTGAAATTTCCGGAAAAAATGGTTTTTTCTTCAAAACTCCTACAGTTTTTGAGAAATTCAGCCAAATTTGGAATGCAAGCTATTTTCTACAGCTTCCATCATTACACGTCCTAAATTTTAACTAGACTCTAGAAGGTGTTTTCTTTTCCGGAGCCATGTCATTTTTGCCCTTCTAAACTTTTTTGCCTACGCTACTGATCAGCGTTCAATCAATTTTCGTCATCTTCGTTCAGTTTAAAAACTTTTTTGACGTTTGTAATCTTTTCGTATCTCCAACCGTTCTCGAGTGGAAAATTATTAAACGATTGTATGCATTCGCTGAATTGAAAGCACTTCAAATTAAAAAAATGACTAGTAGGCTTTGATTTTTTCATTTATTTATTTATTCTGACAGTTGCTGAGGTTGAACCAGTGTCTGCTTGAATTGTTTATTAAATTAACAATTAGTTTTAAGACTTTTGAAGTTATTGCTGTAGAAAAATTGCTAATTTTACTAACGCTGAATTGGCTGATATCCATTACATGTACTGACGAAAACCCAGCAGAAGTAAGCGATTATACCAGGTGCGCTTTCCAAATCGAGTAACACCAGACTGGCGAACATTTTCAAATATCCACAGAAGGTTGAGGGAAACTGATATTGAGGAATCAGTTTTGAATTGTATTGGTATGAATTCTCATGTGAGTACAAAAACAATTGTAAAATGTAAATATTTCAAATGTTCTAGTTTGGAGGATTCTCCTCGACTTTTTATTGCACCCGTTCCATATTCAACGCGTCCAAACTGTATTTCCTCGAGATTTTCCTTCAAGCCTGAATTTCTGCCGATGGTTCTTAGATAAAATAAGAGAAATTGCTCATTTTGATAGTGAAGTAATGTTCAGAGACGAAGCTAACTTTTCGAGAACTGCTATCACAAATGTTCGCAATAATCATTATTGGGCTGAGGAAAACCCCCATTCGATTGAAGAATCTCATCATCAAGAACAATTCTCACTAAATGTCTGGGTCGGAATAATTGGAAATTATTTGATTAGGTCATTATTTTTGCCTAACAGATTAAATGGTGCCGCTTATCGGCAATTTCTTGAGGAGGAGTTACCTCTATTGCTCGAGGAAGTGCCACTTTTTGTGAGTAACATAATGTGGTTTGTGTTTGAAGGAACAGCAGCACATTTTAGTGGAGAAGCTGGGGAATTCTCGGATAATCCATTCAACAACCGATGGATAGGTCGGGGTGGGCCAGAACCTAGGTCCCTAGACTTAAATAGTTTGGACTTTTTCTCATGGGGATATCTGATAAGTTTAGTTTATACCACTCCAGTGAACACTGTAGATGAATTGAGAAATTGAATAGAAACCTCTTGTTACACGATAAGAAATACCCCAGGAATATTTCAAAGAGTGCGTGAAGAAGGACAGAGGTCTGTATTCTTGTAGGTGGAGGATACTTCCAGCAATTTATTTAGTTCTTAATTTTTCTTTTTCTTAGTTGTGTCTCAAAAGACGAGCTATCAAAATAAGAGCAAATTTTGGGCATACCTATAGAGGATTTCCATTATTCTTTTCTTATTTAGTGAATAGCATACAATTCAAATAATACTAGTTCAATAATTCTTCACTCAAAAGAGATTCTAAATCGAAAGAGGATGACGAAAATTGATTGTACGCTGATCAGTGGCGCACTGCAAAAAAGTTTGAAAGGGCAAAAGGAGACACGGCCTCGGATAAGAAAACAGCTCGTGAATTTCAGTTGAAATCTAGAACGTTTAATGATTGAGGCTGTGAAAAA
This sequence comes from Cryptolaemus montrouzieri, assembly GCA_013387265.2. Taxonomy (NCBI): domain Eukaryota; kingdom Metazoa; phylum Arthropoda; class Insecta; order Coleoptera; family Coccinellidae; genus Cryptolaemus; species Cryptolaemus montrouzieri. The sequence goes on from JABFTP020000165.1 coordinate 36,072,728, forward strand.
ATAGCTTGCATTCCAAATTTGGGCTGAAACTGCAGGAGGTTTGAAGACAAAACCAATTTTTTTCTGAAAATTTCAACACAAATTTTAACAAAGCTTTTGAGGACCTATGTGTATATAAATTATTTTTCTTGAAATTGCACGTAGATTTGCACCCTCAAGTTGTGACATACTATAATGTAACACCCAGTATAGGTGTATAGGTATCTATCAAATCATAATAATGACACATTCACCTCATATGCGCCCGCGTAAGTATACATGTAGGTATTTTATGTATGCATAGGTTGTATCTAAGTACACCAATGAATAACAGTTGTTGGCTGGCGATTTCAACGTCAACTTCGTTCATAATGAATGAAAGCGGTTGATAACTCTTCTTTCGAAAAAATTGAATTTGAAAATGAATAATGATCCACAAGAATCCACAGGAAAATACTGGACAACTATTGACGCGGTATTTTCCAGATATTTAGAGGATATCAAGTTTCAAACTTATGTTTCTTATTTAAGTTAACATAAACACATAGTTTCAATGATAAAAATTCCTGAATAACCTACATTCATTGAAAAATAATTGAAATATTTTGAACGATATTAACTTCTCATTCATTCAATACCAGAAAAAAATTAGTTTTCTTATTGGTCACCACGCTCTAAAATTGTAACTTGAATTAAGGTCAAAGAGAAAAATACTGCATAAATAAAAAACAATTAAATAAATATAATCGCATAAGTCGATTAAAAATGCTATGTAATAGCTTTACCGCAGCAGTCTCCGAGTGCCACACGTTTTTTCACCGAACTTTTCCAGTTATTTTACTGAAAATTTATTCATATTTTATTTTAAGCTATAGTTATATTGTTTCATTTGAAATGTATACATTTCATTTTAATTCTTGTTCTTGTTCTATGTTTTTGTTTTTTCAATCTTTTCCTTCAGATTCTCAAGTTGAATTTCATTTGAATAATTTCTGATCAAATATTCAGTATAATAAAAATCTTTATCCTTTTTTTTTGTATACGCGCTTCCCAGGAATAGGCGAACCTGTTACACCACATGAAAGAGCAAGTGGTAAGAAGTTAAGTGTCTGTTTACTCGCTTCTTGAAGAGGACCAAATTGAAGGATGTTGGGAAGATGTTGAAAGGAAGCGAGTTCCACAGCCCACCGGCCCTGTAAACGAAGGAATTCTGATAGAGATAGGTTCGAGGGGTCGCTAAATGTACCGCCATATGATGAGAACTCCTTGCCACCTAGTGTTGCGGCTAAACATGAGTTTTCTCGGAACGAGGCCTTTCAGCTCCTTGGAGCATCTTCCGTGTAAGTCTGTAATCTGTAAACCTGTTAAACAGAGAAAGGCCAGCAACTTGTTTTCTGAGAGCGGGCTGTTGGAGATCGAGATGATCTCCGGGTGGTCGATGAGGTGCACTAACCAACATCTGCAACGAATGTGTCGGCGCAGATCCCAATACATGGGAACAATATTCTAAAGTCGAGTCTGCGCCTTATATAGAAGCAACAGCTGAGATAACGTGAAGTATCGCTTGGCCTTGAAAAGAAAACTAAGTTTAGCTGATATCGACTAAGCTATTGCTGATACATGTTCATGGCAGCCAAACCCGGAGTTTACCGTTATTCCGAGAAGGTGCATCGAATCTTAGGACGCAGTTTGTTGGCTTTGCCAACAAACAGGTTCTCCAGCGGGGACCACCTTTCTAGTTGCTTGCGTCTTGCACGAGTTGAAGCTCACCAGGTTCAACCACTCAGATTTCCTCTGTGAGTTATCAATTTGTTGATATCTCTGAAGCTAAGATTCGACAGGTGTATTCGGCCGCAGACTATTGAAAGACGAAATCAGGGTACAATCGTCTGCAAAACCGAAGATTTCGTTTTCTGTAGATGACATAGGATCGCTTATCTGCAACAAAAACAAGGTTGGCGAAAGAATAAATCCCTGAGGTACTGCTGCTTGCAACAGGAAACAATCAGATGTTATGCCGTCGACTACAACTTGTGTTGATCTATTTGAAAGAAAGCTACTCATCCAACGCCGCAATTTTCCGGGAAGCCCATATGCAGCAAGTCTATTCAACAAGGCTGCATACCAAACCTTACCGAAGGCTTCAAAAATGTCGAGGACTATTGCTCCCCATGCTTTTCCATCGTTGATGTACAAATATGAGTGACGTAGGCGAGCAGATCTCCTGTAGATCTTTGCCTACAAAAACCATACTGACGGTCGTCAATAATTCCCTGCAACTCAAGATGTTTGATGAGTTCATCATTTATGACACTCTCCATCACTTTGAACAAAATGGGAAGAAGTGTAACAGGGCGGTAGTTTTGGGGTAAGGACTTCTTTCCTTCATTTGGGATCGGTTGAATTCTCGCTATTTTCCTGGTTTTCATAAGAAATCTGAAACAGACGGTGAAGTAGTATGGGTGCCAGTTCGGGAACACACTTTCACAGGACGATTGGCTGTATTTCGTCTAGACCAACTGCCTTCTTGCAGTTCAGCTGCTTGTGAGTCCGACTCACAGTGCGGACTCTGAACTTGATTTCTGTCATGGAAGAATTTGTAGGTGGATTGTTCGGTGGTATTGCGTCAGATGAATCTAGCACAGCATTCTTAAAGAACAAGAGAGCAAAGATATCATCTTTATCTTTCGGAGATGGTGATGTCCTCTCTAACAAGAGGCGGAAACACAGATTTGCAGAAATTGACACTGACAGTCTTCGCTATAGACAAGAACTGTATAGTGCCGCTTGCCTGTTCAAGGAGTTTATTAATTACACCTTCGTTGAAATTGACATTTGCTCTTGCATTTGTCAGGTTGCATATGTTCTGTATTAGTAGGAAGGTTGTTCTTGTTTCCTCTGTTGGATTTATCTTTCACGACTCGCAAGCTCTGCTCTTGGCTGCAGAGGCTCTTTCGCATTCTTTGTTTTATCACGGCTTTTCTGCTGTTATTCTTTTCATGGTATGAGGGAATAGAGATCCATTTCTGCAAGAATGATTCCTGTAACGGATTCAGTGCACAGTCAGGATCTGAGAGGCAAACATCACTGAATGGGAAGCACGACAAGAATCCACGCAGCTCATCCCAATTAGCACGGTTATAGTGCCAAATGCGTCTGGTTGATTCAGGTTCTTGGTTTAGTGGCAGCACAATGTTTCCAGTAGCAGATATAAGGTCATGATCCGAGTTGCCTAGCGGTGCTGAGACCCCCACACCAAAATCGTCTGGATCTGAAATCAAAAAAAGATTCAAGGTAGTCCGGGAGTCGGTTTGGTGATCACATTTTCTTGTCGATTCGTCGACTAGCTGCGTTAGATTGTGGCTAATTGCGAAAGTTTCAGCCTGTCTTCCTGGTCCATCTATTCTATGGGAGTGGAGGAGCCAGTTTGTGTTGTGAACGTTTAAGTCACCCAGTACAATGATTCAGCTGCCGGATGATGTGTCTGAATCTATTCCACCTTATCACCCAGATACTGAAAGAGTCTAAGGAAGTGAATATCGTTAGCCAAGCAATCTAAATAGTATAAGAACAGTGTTTCATCCTGCAAACAGTTTTAAACCATGGAAAGTCGAAAGCGTCGTCGTACATCGTGTCCTCTCTCTGGCAAGCTACATCCGATCTGGCGAAAACAGAGAAATGCTCTTTAAACCTAAGTTTCGTATGTAAGTCATACCTATTAAAACGTAAATACGTTGTGTCTGTTGTTTGACTTATTTGGGTTTTGGTTAGGGCCAGCACATGGGGTGCATTTTGCTGATGCTGGTGGACTGCATCGACGCTCATGTTGTTGTGCCCCAGTTCTCAAATATTTCAGAACTCTATCAAGAGTTTGCTTTCTTTTCTAGAAAGTGAATGAATAACTGGATTCGCCGAAGGAGTGCTCGACTTACCCGCATCATGAACACCTCGAGGCTTTCCCCCCCGGAGATCCAAAAGTGAGACTATTTTAACCCCATATGATTTTGTCCTAGAAGAGCTCATCATGCTTCGTTGCCAATTCTGTTTAGATTCCACCTTCAAGTTTCGTGATTCAAGAAGCTTGAATTTTCAAGCTGACGTGGAAAAATGCTTGACTCGAATTCTGAAAACAAATGCCTGACTCGATTCCAACTCAAGTCAAGCCAACAAACTGACACAGAAGACTACCAGAGGCTCCAGATGTCTTATGTTTTACTGTGAATCTATTGCCGTACGATTGCCATGTCACTAAATTTTTATAGAAATCAAGATATTGTGTCAAAACTTCGCATTTTTCGAATCACATATTTGTATTTGGATAACAATTTCTTCTGTAGTTTTCATTTTAACAATTAACAGTTTGTGTTTTTGTGTAGTATTATTAATAAGTGTGCTATTATTAATTAGTTAGTAGCACGTGTTTATGAGATATGCGTGCGCAAGGAAACAATATGATATAAGCTTTCTTCATTCTTCTCATACAAAGATTTCAGGCTCACTTGTAGATCCTTAGTTGAGTGCTCTCGATCACAGTGACATTTCGTGAATTATGGAACCAAATGTAATCACCAACTTCTTGTCACTGTTACATCAGTCACTGATTTTCTATGTCTCATGTTTTCTCATGTTAACATCATGTCAACAAGCAGGATCGCTTAAGTATCCGCAAGTTTCGTGGTATCGAAATAAAATTGTCTCCCTGAGCCATATATTTTTCTTTCTCTGATGTAACGAAATATGCCCTGAACCACAAACATCCTCAGATTTTTATTATCAATTCTCGTCCGCTTATCGACTATCGAATCTTCTGCCGCCTAAAAAGTTTCACAGCAATAAATGGCTTCTGTCCAAGAAATTGAATGAATTAAATTTTGCCGACGTCGATGCTGCTGTAGACCCCTGTCAACGTCAAGGTTAATTGACAGACTTTTCTCGGGGCACATTTTTCAATAATTCACGAATCAAAGTTTGCAATGACTAGCGAATAGTTAATTAGTGAAACCCCATGTCTGTGTCTTATTTCATTCAACATTCCATTCAACAAACACTATCATATTAAACTAAAACCTAGAAATTCCTTTCTGGTGTTCAGGACTCAAGTAAACTACGGCGTAATTCCATGAAAGTTTCAGGGAGCAAGTGTCCTCATTAGGAAGGAGTTCCATCCGAGCAGAGCAAAGGCATAGAAATACGTCTACCCCGCTCATTCTCCGAAAGGAACGAATGAGGAGAAGTTTAATTCGAGAGACCGAAAATGTTCGCATCCGTCTACGCGGGCAATATTTCAACTGAAGATGTCGAAATTTACAGAATGGTAGGGAGTAATTAGGAGCCTTCAGATCCAGTATTTGTGCATAATTTCCTTTTGATTTAGAGCTGACAGAAACTGGAGCATTGCATTCTGAAATCAGCACCTTTGTTCTTACGTGAGTAATGATGTGAATCATTTCTGTTCTATCTTTTGCGAATTCAATATTCGGAGTTGAATGGCACATAGCAGTTCTTCTTAAAAGGTTCCTTTGCGAAAAGTTCTAGTATTAGGAGTTTGGAATATATTTTTGATTCGATAACTACTAGATTTTATTGAGCAAGTTGTTACTTGATTAAAATTTTTATTGTTTTTATAATTGAATAAAACAGTGATGTTCACATTTTCACTATATTCACGAAAAAAAAGGGAAAAATCCAAACGGTTGCCTGGAAAATCAAAAATATCTAGTAATGATGACAAATTCAGTTCCGATTGATCTATAAGTAAGTCTGTTCATTGATTTCCAATGCCTCCATTGGTTCGATTTTCGTCCATCATTTTCATTATTTAAAATATCCTAATGATCAATAAAAGTATGGTGATCTTCCAGTAAATAATTCACATATTGAGAATCTGATTTTTGTTTGACAAAACTACTGTTATGCTTTGATAACCTAATACTGAAATTTCTAAGAGTTCTATTGATGATATATTATTAAAACTTCCACAATACAGCTTATAATAACCTGATTGGTTTTTAACCTAACCTAACCTAACCTAATATTGAAGATTCTAAAAGCTCTATGAATTGTAATATTTGTATGATTGTCAGCAGAAATGAACAACCAGACATAGCATTAAATCTTGAAGGAAAAGTATTCAGATAGTCCAAGGGTACTAACATGAACTGCAGGCGATCTACCTCAATATTTTTAGACTACTTAAGATCGACTCTGAGAGGCTGCAAGTATGTGTGATGCAGGGTTGTCGTACATACACGATACACCCCACCTACCTACCTACCTACCTAGGTAGGATGTACTGTAGCATATATAGATATTAACTTTCCGCACAATATATAGTATTTAAGACAAGGTTTGAGTTCGGTTTAGTTAGGTTCTTCTATGAAAAATCTCATTCATTAGTTATTCAAAATTGTGTGTTTATTGATTATTACAAAACAAAAGAGTTGTATTTGGTGTGAAACTTAGGAGAGGATGTTGAAGCGTGGCACTGCATATCCTCAGCATACTTTTCATAAGTTGGTACGTAACCACTGAGTGCTAATCGCAAGCATGATGACATTTGATCGTCAGTAAGTCGATTGCGATATTCTGACTTAATTATCTTCATTTTCGAAAATGCAGACTCGCACAAGTAAGTTGACCCAAACATTACCGTCACTTGAAGAGCGATTTGCCTTAGTTCGGATAATTATCTTCAGATATAAGACACCAGAAATTTGTATCAGATGCTGTTGCTTTGAGATGTATATCTGATATAATCTGCACCTACTCATGTTCAACAGAACATGAGTTCATATTAAACTGACTTGCTATTTCAGTAGCTAATTCCTCAATGTTTCTACATGAAAAAGGATAACTCATAAATGATGCTATATTTTTTAATTTACTGCAATCATGAAAACGTATTTCGAATTGTCCCGAAATATTCGATAATAGAGCCTCATACGTATCATAATTTAACTGAGGAATTCTTGCTTTCAAAGACGGGAAATGTTTTATATCCTTTCTTTTCAGTTGATCTATCATAAGTTGAAATTTACTTTTTAATGCGTTTACTACGCTTATCATCCAAATAATAGTTTTTGCTTTACCTTGAAGCTCCAAGTTAATGGTGTTTAAGTGCATTGTAATGTCAGTCGAAAATGCCAAATCAGTCAGCCATTTGTCGTTTTCAACATCTGAGTGTAGCCACCTCTTTCGTCTTGAAGAGCTGTTATTTCGGTCAATAATTTTTGAAACCTTTCTAGGAATTTTCCGCGACATAACCACCTGACGTCCGTGTGAAGAAGTGAATCGATCTGTTCAGCTGACTACCTATCTTCCAACTGCAACTTAATTAGCCGCCGTTGCAACCTACGGGCTCGGACGGAATTCACAATTTTTGTTGCGAAGCCTATAATTTCTTCCGTGTTCAAAACTTATGAACAGAAAATTGGTCGATGTATAATGCAATAGAATGAAAAAAATAAAGGGACCAGACCGTTTTTGTTTCCAGTCATTGCTGGTGCTCCATCGGTTGTGATGCACACTAATTTTTATGTTGGTAGCTTGTAGTTTTCACAAAATTGCAGAAAACATCTTATATATCTTCGCCACGGGTGTTCCCCGACCAGTCGATCGCGATTGACCGATTGAGCACCCCTGCTATAGGCCAAATCTACTGTCAATAAGACGCGAAATACTGTTAACAGTTGTTTTGTTGCCGCAAAGCAAGGCTTCTGCTGACAAATCGCATGTTGGACATGCACAGAATTCGTGATTAAGGGCCCAGTCCGACTTCGGCTCTATAAGTTGAAAAAATTATAGCATCGTTCATTTTCCTCCATTGAAGATGTGTAGAAGAAATAATTAGAAGCTTTGAAGGTCATCGCAATAAATTTTTCCAATTGAAAGGAGACAATTTTGAAATATATTGACTTTAAAATTGTGTTTGCTTCTCTAGTAGGTTATCAATTTTCACTTCATTCTCTCTTAAATCATCATATTTAGATATCATCAACAGGTTGACCAATGAATAGTTGTGACATTTTTTCTGAATGATATCAATAATTCCCACAACCCTAAATATTTCCAGTTTCCAATAAATATTAATTTTCGGTTACGTTCTGAAAAACATATTTACAATAAATTCATTACGGTTTAATATGAATAAAATCGAACACGAATTTATGCTTCGTATATAAATATTGGTTCAATTTTGAATATTTTACATCAACTAATTCAATATTTCATGCGTAAACTAATCAGGATGACAAACAGCTAGTCATCGAGTCGTCGAAATTAGCTAAATATTCGATTCACCGTAGCGCTTTGACCTTCGCCCTTTAATTAGGCAATTTACTAATACCTATTTTCGAGCGATTGAATAAACTGTTCAGATTTAATATTTTATGAATATTGTCGTCTCATAAGCTCATTTGCAGTTTTCCAGAATCAACTCATTTAATGGAACCGAAAAATTAATTCGAATGAGCAAGGGCCAATATAAGGTTTCAGTTTTTAGAACTCCTAGCCCTAACAGGGTATCCGTCAAAACTCTTTCTTCAGGAACACGTGAGGCATGAATTGAAATTGATACCAAATAGTCATGTTTAATATTTTTGGAGCTATGAGAAAATCTAACTTATGTGTCTACACAATCGGCTAATTGAATTCGCCAAGAAATTAATGCACCATTTCAATATTGAATTTTTTTTGATAGACACATGTCTTTTGTTCGGACACACGATGAATTTTTAGGCGCAAAGGCGTCTCTCTTAATATGAAATGATTCTTCGAGAATATGTGAAAAATTTTGAAAAATTTGTAAAGTATAGTCTGTTCTCGTTAAGTTTAAAGTGACGTCATTAACCAGTTTTCTCGGATGTTGCCAATGTTTCCCAAAATTCCAATTCAGTGCAACTGTAAAGTATGGGCGCCAAAAGCTCAGGCCGATTTTTATGTTCTACTCGAAATTATTTGGAAGAAAATAAGATTTTTTCTTTTGTAATTCGCAAGATATGACGCCATCGACCATAATTTCACAATTACAACCCATATTTTTCATCATTATTCTACAGAGATTATTTTTCTGAGTGTTTTGATACCCATAATAGGGGTCTGAGATGCATAATTTCTGAAATACAGGCTGTTTCATTCAGAGGTAGTAGTCTGAATTTTTCTCAGAAAAAATTCGATTATCATTTCGACTTTTTTCTTGAGAAAAATTTGCCTGATGCCAATTTGAGGCATATGAATTTAATTCTCGACCTTCCTCTCCCGAAAATGAAATTTTTCAATACCTGTTGAATGGAGCATCCTGTATATCGAAAACTACGCTTCTCAGACCTCTAGTGTGGACTATCAAAACATTCAGAAACATAATCTCTGTACCTTTCAAAGAATGTAAGGAAAAGAATTTTTTTCGGCCTAAAAATTTCGAGTTTAAAATAACAATCGACCTGATGATCATGATGGATCTTCAGAATACTAATACTTACCTGTAAATGCAACACATAAGGCATATTTCATTTCAATTGTGTTCATATTTCTTCATTATAGAAACAGGAAAAAGAAGAAATTTTCATTATGCACTTTGTTCAATAAAGGTTTTGAGCACTGTACATCTCATTGAATTTGAAATACAATGGAAATAAATAAGGTCTTAGGGAAGAATAGGTTTTCGAATAAGTCGAAAATTTGAATCAAAACGTTACTTTTTACCGAAAAAAATTATTTTTACTAGGTCATGAAATAACAATTTCAATCTTTCAACAGAAACTAGAATTTAGTCTTCTTGGCACTTGCAGATTTGAATAAGGAGCACAGGTAAAACTATCTAATAACAAATCGACAGCATCATTTATTCAATGATAATTTCACCAAGGAAAGTTTGAATAGTTAAAATTAATTGAAAAAATAAATAGCTCATTTTATTCTGAAAGTTCGTCTAAAAATGTTTCATTATCACTGTGATTCTCGTCCCTATTTATTTTCAAATGGGAAACATCTTTAAGATCAAAATGAAGTTCGCTTTCTCACCAATATTGAATTTCTTTTTCTGTATGCTCAATAGTTTTACTCCATACCTCTGGAGTAAGTTTCTGAAGAGCAATCTCTTTCTGTATGGAGAATACAGAAAGAGATTGTTCAGCGGAACACCCTTCCTTTCCTACATGGTCCCGATAATAGTTTTGGGTTATACCCCAAATATATTCCATTGGGTTGAAAATGCAGTGGTAGGGAGGAAGACGTAAGACTTCGTGTCCATATTCTTCACCTAGATTATCAATCTCATATATTGGTTTTGGCTTATTCATGTGAAAACACTCCTATTCCTTGAAATACAATCCTATTTGAATTCAGTTCTCTCATTTTAACTAGACTCTATAATTGTGGTTTCAAATCACTTTCTTCATAAGCAATAATATTGCTTCTTAACCATTCTTGAATCTCAACCTTTTTTGTTACTGTTGTGGGGGGCTTTGTTCAAAATCGTTGTATGATAATTTGCATTATCGAGTATAATTGTTGAAGGCTTTTCCAAATTCAACAAAAGTTGGTGTACAAACCAATGCTTGAAGTTTTCTTGATTCATTTCCCCTAGGTAATCACTGTCTCTTTTTTTTTGAGGAAAAAACAAGTTCTGCACCAAGAATGAAACCATGCCTGTTGACTGAATGGAGTATAATGAATCTGAAACGAATATCAAATTTAGAATATCTTGAAATAGTGCAAACAATACTTGATAACCTCACCCGGTTCCACCAACTTTTGTTTTATTCACACTTTCGATATTGTCATCCTTGAGAATCCATGTTTCGACAAGATAGACAAATTCACGTAATCCTTCATTTTTTATAGGAATATATGATTGCAGAAAATGAATACACTTCAATGCAATATGAGGTAGGTTGGATTCATCTTTGGAATACCTAAATCCAATGTTTTGTACAATTTTCCACATAGATGTCTTACACCCATTGAAAATATCTTCTTCATGGCGCTTCTCTTCTTATGCAGACAACGTAATATGTTCCATAACAAAGAATATAATATTAAACTTGATTTAATAATAATAATACTATCGTTCATTTAGCATTGATAATAACATAGTTCAAAAATATAAAGATTTACTATGATAACAAATATTTTTATCTACTTAACATTGAAAGTTTTCGACTTAAAAATAAAAGACAAACAATATAAAATAAAATTATACTTGACTGTAGCTCAGGTAAGCTTTATATGCATTAAAAGTAACATCCAAAATTAAGTTTGACACTCACAATTTTTAATACTTTCTGGTAGTCGATTATACGTATTTAAACCCTTATAAAATGGGGAGTTTCCAATTCTCGCCATCTGCCAGCCATTTACATAAAAATCGTTTTTATTTATAGTGTCGTACGAGTGGACTTCATTTGTATATTTCAGACTTTGACAAAAAAATGACGGTAGTTTGTTATTTTTCATTTTATATGTGAAATCCACAATTCGGAAAAACAATCTCTGTCTGACACTGAGTATATTCAAACATTCAAAATCATCTTGATTTAGACAAAGGTTTTCATGACTACTTACTGTTCTGGAATTTGTCATAAATAGTCTTTTAGTTTGTTTGTTTTCCCTTTAACGTGTTCTATTTCTGCCTTTCGGCTAACGACAACGCCGGGGAATTCTGTCACCTCACTAACCCGGCAATTTGCCAAACCCCCCTCGTATCGTGGGAAGGGATCTTTAATGTCCAACACATCTCTGTCAGACAGGACTGATAGATCTACATCTCCTCCGAAAGATGGACACTCAAGCGATTCCCAGAATCCGAAAAATCGCACCGACTTTGTGGATATTGAACCCAGGTAACTCTGCGTAGGAGACGAGCATCATATCCCATACGCCACCGAGCTGGCTGTCTTTTAGTTTTACACGTTAAGTAATCAGTAAGATTCAAAATTGACGACTTGTCAACGATCGAATGGTAGCTCAAAGGAGATCTCATCTTAAATTTCTACATACTGGAATAGTATTTTGGTCATCTGTGAGATAACTTATCCTGGATTCTGTACGTCGCCTTCACGGAAATCATTTCAAATTGCGAAAGGAGTTACTTTACCCAAAAAGTCACCCTCCATAACCGAACCCTTGATTTTGTGTAGCCACAATTTTCAGAGAAATGCATAAGGTGCATGCTCCTTCTCAACGATACTGTATCATCTGTGATTTGTATTTTTTCCAATTATAATATAACATAAAGTCTTATCCGAAATTGATCTATTGGCAATAATAATAATAATAATAATAATACCAGAGATGACCTGCTGAATCTACCATTCCTATCAGATACTGAAAAACAAGAGCAATGGTCAAGAAAGGAATTGCATGGACGACATCACCATGAGATTAATCAACCACACATCGACAAAGAAGCCTCCAACAAATGGTTGATGAAAGGAGAATTATTCGCGGAAACAGAGGGATTCCTTATGGCCATCCAAGACCAAGTGATCGCTACAAACAACTACAAAAAATTTATTATGAAGGACGGAACATTACAAACAAATAGGTGCAGAAAATGCCATATAAGATCGGAGACGATACAGCATATTACGTCCGGATGCGAACAACTGGCCAATACAGACTATCTTCACAGGCATAATCAAGTGTGCAACATTATCCATCAGAAACTTGCACACAAGTACGGACTTCTGAATACATTCCAGCCATATTACAAGTATCAACCGGCGCCCGTATTGGAAAATGACTCTATCAGATTATACTACGATAGGCCTATTATCACTGACAGAATGGTGACGAATAATAGGCCGGACATAGTGGTGTATGATAAGAGAGCCAAGACAGCAATGCTGGTGGATGTCGCCATACCAAATAATAACAACGTGCTGAATAAGTTCCAGGAGAAAAGTCCAAATACACAGACCTTGCTATTGAGATCAAGCAGATGTGGCACCTCGACAAAATAGATATCGTTCCTGTCATCGTATCCTCGACTGGTTTAATACCCAAAACTTTGCATGATAGCCTTAAGAAATTAGAATTGCATAAGAATACCTATATAGAAATGCAAAAAGCTGTAATTCTTAATACATGTAGGATAGTTAGGAAATTTATGTCAAGTATATTGTAATCGAGCCTATTCCCTTTGATTGCTAAATCTGGGAAAGGTAAATTATATCCAGCTACTAGCTGAGATAGTGCATAAGTCCACGATAATAAATAATAAATAAAATGCTTCGAACAAGAAGCAATTGGATGATTTGCTGAAAACTGTCAGTGAGTTCTCGGCAGATGTTCATATGAAATTCGGGATTGAAAAATGTAAGACCCTGAACATTCAAAGAGGGAAAGTCATAGATGGTGAAACACAACTTCCAAACGGTGACATTATACAGTGCATGAGAGATGGCGAAACATACAAATATCTGGGATACCAACAAGCCAGATTGTTAGACCAAAAACAATCAAAGGAGAAGATTCGTTCAGAATACAGTCAGCGTCTGAAGTCTGTGCTGAAATCGATGTTGAACTCGGGGAATATAGTCAAGGCAATTAACACCTACGCCATTCCAGTGTTGCTTTACTCATTTGGAATAATCAGATGGACTAAGACGGAGCTAGATGATATTCAAAGGCAGACCCGAACGATGCTGACAAAGTACAACAACCATCATCCAAAATCGTCTGTGCTACGAACAACTTTGAAGCGGAAAGAAGGAGGACGCGGATTAATAGATGTTGTCAATTTACACACCGAACAGATAAGAAATCTCAGAGAATTCTTCTCAGCAAAAGCTCTCACTTCTGACCTACATAGAGTGGTATCGTTGGCTGATAAGGGATATACACCTCTAAATCTTGCTACCAGAGATGACCTGCTGAATCTACCATTCCTATCAGATACTGAAAAACAAGAGCAATGGTCAAGAAAGGAATTGCATGGACGACATCACCATGAGATTAATCAACCACACATCGACAAAGAAGCCTCCAACAAATGGTTGATGAAAGGAGAATTATTCGCGGAAACAGAGGGATTCCTTATGGCCATCCAAGACCAAGTGATCGCTACAAACAACTACAAAAAATTTATTATGAAGGACGGAACATTACAAACAGATAGGTGCAGAAAATGCCATATAAGATCGGAGACGATACAGCATATTACGTCCGGATGCGAACAACTGGCCAATACAGACTATCTTCACAGGCATAATCAAGTGTGCAACATTATCCATCAGAAACTTGCACACAAGTACGGACTTCTGAACACATTCCAGCCATATTACAAGTATCAACCGGCGCCCGTATTGGAAAATGACTCTATCAGATTATACTACGATAGGCCTATTATCACTGACAGAATGGTGACGAATAATAGGCCGGACATAGTGGTGTATGATAAGAGAGCCAAGACAGCAATGCTGGTGGATGTCGCCATACCAAATAATAACAACGTGCTGAATAAGTTCCAGGAGAAAAGTCCAAATACACAGACCTTGCTATTGAGATCAAGCAGATGTGGCACCTCGACAAAATAGATATCGTTCCTGTCATCGTATCCTCGACTGGTTTAATACCCAAAACTTTGCATGATAGCCTTAAGAAATTAGAATTGCATAAGAATACCTATATAGAAATGCAAAAGCTGTAATTCTTAATACATGTAGGATAGTTAGGAAATTTATGTCAAGTATATTGTAATCGAGCCTATTCCTTTGATTGCTAAATCTGGGAAAGGTAAATTATATCCAGCTACTAGCTGAGATAGTGCATAAGTCCACGATAATAAATAATAAATAATAATAGTGTTAATATTCGTTTCCGTGGCTTCGATGTTATCTGTAACACTTTCATTGACTCCAGCAGGTATACCGTTATGAGTATCATTTTCGCTTCTAAGTTCCATTATGACCTCTTCTCGTATACTTTGCAGCGTTTCTGAAGAAAGTAGCCTGTTTTTAACGATTGTTCTTCTTTGATCCGAAATTCTCTGCTCGGATATGTGCTGTAATTCAGGATATTTTTCTACGAACGCAAGATGTAACGCGTATCTGTATGCTGTCATTTCCGATTCCAAGTTTGTAATCTTGTAATAGGAACGCATAATGAAGGAATTCATCTCTGGGGTCCACTTCATGCGTTTCCTAGGGAGTCCGGCTCTCGTGGTCGTAGGCATAATGGCTTGTGCCACCGTTGAAACATCAAGAGTCGGTTGGGAGGTATTGATGTTATTTCCCACTTGGTTTTGTGTTGCAGTATCCCTACTCGATATCACGCTGCTTCCGTCGCTAACCGAGGGAGATTGTGACTCACTTTCCGAACAAGACCCTCTTCCTAAATCTTGAACGCGACAAGAGGTTATGGTGGTACAATGTCGATTCACCCGTTTATTCCTTAGATTGTACATCATTGGATTAGTTGCATTTATAGCTACTGCCAGGTTCAGCTTGGGTACCTCGGGTTCGCTAAGCCCGTACTCAGAAACAATGTTCCTGAGCCCTGAGGGTATACCGAATAATAACAACGTGCTGAACAAGTTCCAGGAGAAAAGTCCAAATACACAGACCTTGCTATTGAGATCAAGCAGATGTGGCACCTCGATAAAATAGATATTGTTCCTGTCATCGTATCCTCGACTGGTTTAATACCCAAAACTTTGCATGATAGCCTTAAGAAATTAGAATTGCATAAGAATACCTATATAGAAATGCAAAAGCTGTAATTCTTAACACATGTAGGATAGTTAGGAAATTTATGTCAAGTATATTGTAATCGAGCCTATTCCCTTTGATTGCTAAATCTGGGAAAGGTAAATTATATCCAGCTAACAGCTGAGATAGTGCATAAGTCCACGATAATAAATAATAATAGATTTTTCTGCATTTGGTTTTGAATATTTGGAATCTGAAATAAACTCATTATCAATTGTAGATCACTGTAATATACCAACATGGACTTCATAAAGCTATACTTTACATGATATCGCAATTAATTTTGACAAAAAAAGAATGCAGAAACTGCAAGGATTTCTTGAACTTTCGCCAGTCTCAAGGAATGAACAATTTATAAATGAGTTGTTTTTCTGAAGTTTGACGTAATTAATCTTCTGATTTTCTCTGTCTGAAAGTTGCAAAAGAACACAACTGGAAACTTATCTAATTACGGAAACTGCGGTGAATTGAAACGGCAAGAAATTATTCTGTCAAATTTTCAACGATTTCGCAATGAAGTATTGAAAATTAGGCCCACTTCATTCGTTTACTTCAGTTGCAGGTTACTTCGGAAAATTTCTTGTAACTTATTTAATTTACGGAGAGGACAAAATCACCCCTCCGGAATGTTTTGGAAAACAGTAGACCACAAAGTTATGGAATGAAATTATAAGAATTCCAATTCAAATGCGATATATGCTAAAAGTTCTTGATTGGATGTCTAAAATGATGTGGCTTTTTCCATTGAACGTCATTTTGAGGTTATGAATTTGTTACAGCTGGAAACAGTTGGGATGCTGAGGTTGATCAAACTGATCATTATTTCAAAACGTCCATTATGTTTCAAAGAAAGATTTAGATAGAGTTTTATACTGGGTGAGTGACGAGTTTCGGAAAAGCCTCTGTTAAACCGTTACCTTTAGAATTTTTGAAAGCTTAGACCTATACAATTCTTCCAAGGCTACAATTTAAAGGATATTGTTTTGTCGTTCATCACTTGATAAAATAATTATTTCTGAATAATTAAATAATTGAAATTATTAACTGATGATGTCTATGGGAATTCATTCCAATATAAATAAAATTAAATACTTTTGTTTGATTTCCACAGGGTTTATTTTTATTAAACACGAACGCTTTCGATAATTACGTAGTTAGGGCGTTACTGGGAGAATGGATTCGGGTGTCGAACGATTCGTACATATTTCGAAATCGGATTAGCGAAAAGGAACCGTTACTCTACGAGTTAATTTTCGAATTTGGGATAATTTTTGAGACTTACAATACATTTCGAGAAAAAGAACGAAAACACGGGGGCGAAGCCAGTCACTCTCTCCTACCAACCCTTGGATTCAATGTCACCAACGTGTAGAATTTAATGCACTCTCTCTTTTGAATGAACATATTGAGATGAAATTAGTTAGTATCCTTTATTTTCACCAACATATTTTCGATACTACCAATCGACCAACATAGTGCTCTTTCTCTTCTGAGTAACAATCGAATCTAACCTTCTTTCTTGACACATGATGTCAATAAGACCGTGCCATTTCGAATTGAATTTCCGTTTCAGTTCATTCAAGAGTACGTGTCTGTTCTACAATTATCCAAATGTGAAAGTAAATGAGATTCAATATGTTTGACAATGTTCAAGTTTGAACGAAAGAAAATAAGATCTCAAATTTGCACAAAAGGTAATTATTGTGAGTTCCTTTCATTCATAACTTATAATTACTGTTCCTAAGGAAATTTTATCGAGGTTGTTGAATGAATGACAGGAATTCCTCATTGATTTGAAGTTGACAGTTTCTCTGTTATATGTGTCTGATAGTGGGCAACATGATGTTCAAATATGTAGAAGTTGCATACGAACTTTCATTTTGTACAACCACAACTTTCAATCAAGATTTATGAAAGTCACAGGAAACATGCTGCTGCTTATGTGAATCATATGTTGGAAAAAATTCAACTACTACTTGGAGAATGCAATGCAATTTGATAATTTTTGTTATAGGTAGTTGAACTATAGGTATTTTATATAATTGTGTAAAATGAGTACGTTCATCACGTAATATGGAAATATGAAGTTGTTTAAATGCAATTTCTTTCTTTCTAGCTTACCTCACCTTATGGAAAAGGCTCTGTTGGACGGTATTCTTTTTATGACGTTCATTTCTTGTTCGAAATCTTGAATTGAGAAAGGGAAAGTGGAAGCTCTGTGGACCATGAATTGTTGAGTCTTTGCTATATATGTTGAAAGTGAGATTATTATTGACTTTTATGATGAGTAAGTCTAGAAAATTCATCGAATTGTTGCGTTCAGTTTAAGCAGTAAATATTATTTCATTATGCACTTTATTTTAGAAAATGTAAATGCTAACATTTTTGTCTGTTTGAGTCTTGAAAACCAACCAGAATATCATCAACGTATCTGTACTGAAAAATAATATATTTTTATATTAAATTATTACTCACTGTTGACTTTTCAAGATTGTTATCAAAATATCTGGCAATGAGGTGCTGAGTGGGGATCCCATGCGGATTCCCGAGTTTTTACTGAAAAAGTTCGATTCAAATTGAAAACAATTTTTGAAAAACAGCTTTCTGAAATACTACAAAATTCATTCATAAAGTGTGGTAAAATATTAATTTCGGTAAATATTCCTCCCATAAGATCCCCATTCATCAACTCATCATCAGATATTTTTATAATAAAAATACCTTCCTTTGAATTATTATAAAAAAACTTGAAATGCATACTTATTATAGAACAAGTAAACAAATTTAGTTATCTCGGAAGCATCGCATCATGTATTCCTTAATTGGATAAGTTTGTTATTAACCCACCTGGTGGTGTTGGTGTTGGTGTTCCCTCAATTAAACCACCTGG
Source organism: Cryptolaemus montrouzieri (assembly GCA_013387265.2). Classification (NCBI taxonomy): domain Eukaryota; kingdom Metazoa; phylum Arthropoda; class Insecta; order Coleoptera; family Coccinellidae; genus Cryptolaemus; species Cryptolaemus montrouzieri. The sequence goes on from JABFTP020000165.1 coordinate 36,091,304, forward strand.
AATATCGGACCTAGTCTTTTGGACTTTTCTGGAGGAAGAGAGTGTTATTGAGGTGGAGCATTAAAGATATTTCGAAGGGCCGAGAGTGGTTTGGTTTCAAAATTGGCAAGAACGTATTGAGTGGAAACTTAGTATTTATTCCAAAATAGGATCCATCAGAAATCAAGTCAGCTGCTTCTACGGAAGGTTGAATATTGTTCCTTGAATAAAAACTCTTGAATGTGTCTACACATTGCGATAATCTCGCAAATAGTAATTTTCAGAGAGAAATGAGTGAAAGTCAACGAGAAGTGGCCAATTTCTCGTTATATATAGAATCTTCTCTAGCTCTCTTCTCATCTGAAAGATATCATTGCTCGAATGAACAAAATCCGAACGATCAAATAAATGAAATATGACATACCATGGCATATATGATTTACTTATACTCAACATATGTTCTTTCAATTGAAAAAATTGAGTATAAAAATGAACTATCATGCCCGTGAAAACTCGAGAAACAAAGATCAAAGGCTGTTCGAGGCGTTTGAATTGTTAGAAGCTTCGAATATTTTCATGTCTGAAACATATTTCGACGATACACGTCTGGAGCACCTGCCTCTTCTAATCTACGAGAAACGTTCGGTGAATTTCATACAAACAAAATAAGAATATTTCTACATGATGAAAGTTCGCGGCATAAATTAGATCTGTAGTTCCATTCATGCGTTACTTTCTCAACGAAGTTGTGACAAACATGGAACTCGGCTCTCTTCTACTAGAAAAGCTGTTTTCCAAGTTTCATCGCCAAAGTCGTCTTTCAGGAATTTCTCGTTACATGATCTTGATATTCGAACAGTAAGAAATTGGCCATAACTTTTTCATTTTATTTCTCTCATTAGTGATAGGATTCGAAAAAATTATTCGTATATTTGAAATAAACAAGTTACAAAGAAATTTGGGTTTACTTGAATTATTGTGGCACCAGAATTTATACATATCTTCGAAAATACATTGTTTTATGATTTTATGCTCCTTTCAGCACAACAAAACTAGTTTCATCCATGAAAAAATTATTGAAAAGCAGGATCAAAAAATTACGAAATGTATCTATTTCGAGGAGTGGGATTCGTTTTTCAAATATTTTCAGAATTTTGCTGATTAACTTTTTCCAGAGGTGTTCTAGAATAAAGAGTCCTCGGAGAAGCCCCAGAACCGGGGACTATTTTTTCTTATTCCTTTGGAGAAATTGTCCATATATTTCCTGATTTTCAATTCAATAGAATGTTATTATCATGTGTGAATAATGAATTGTGTAGATATATTTGAAAACCATTCTATATATTTCATCTAAATTCAAAAAACAGTGAGAAGACGGTCAGCTTTTAGAATTATTCAAAAGTTTCATTGTAGTGAAATATTTCGTATTTTTAAAGCAGTCTGAAATAACTCAAAAGCTTTAAAATTGTGTCGTTGGAATGCAGCCAAATTCGATAAGTAATCGAACGTACATAAAATTCGTCGTTTCGAAAATGCCTTACGTTCAACTCACTCATCAGTGGGGAGAGACGACGACTCGTTCCGACCCTGAAAATACATTTCGGTGGTCTATATCCCTTGCTACGGTTTTCACTTCTGATGCGTGGTTCAACCCACTCGCCTACGGAGGATAAATTCGGATTGACAAGGAGATGCCGAAACCCGTTCTCATTACTAGGAAGAAGTGTGATCGACGTACACCTGAGTGTTGAAGTGGTCCAATCCATACGTTTTTTCGTGGCTAAAGTATTCCTAAGATTGCTCGAAGTAGATCCTTGAGAACTCGAAGTGGATTAGTCCATTCGCATAAAGAGATGTGCTCGCAATGGTAATAATATGGATGTTCGTTCAGAACCTACAGTTCTCCGAAACTGTAGGAGAACTTAGTTTTGGTCTCGGAAGCACGAAGTGGCCCAACCCAATCGCTTTGGATTCCAGGATGGGGTTCCCCGGGGAGCATCTGTATTTCTGCCGTTGCTTCGAGCATACCCAGTTTAGTGCAGGAAAAAATTCTTGTTTGAAGTTAATTTTTCTTTATTCAACAGGCGTGAATCATAATTAAAATTAAAGTTATTGAATCCTACGTAACTTAAGTCCAGAGAATGGAAAACGCGAGTTGTTTCACCCCTTACTACGGATCTTCGTCTTACATTAAGTCTGATGACTGACGCATTGGTGTGGTGTACTCGATATACTGTTATTTCTGATTTGATTTTCCTGTCCTTACTCTCCAAATCTGTGGCTTGTATTCATTATATTGCTTGATCTTGCTTACAGTTTTCCCTTAAGTTTCTCCTTCATTTCCTTTGAATTTCTGATTAGGTGTTGATCTAGTCTCAAGTATTCGTATTTTTCAGTGTCATTTAATTGATGCTGAGGTGATCTATATTCCTACTAAACATTGGTTTTTCTATGTTATGTATTATTTTCGGACATTCGTCATATTCGAAGTTTATTCGGAAGTTCTCAATGAATGTTTTTATTATGGTTATATGTTCTTCAGAGTATTGTTCATTTTCTGCATATAACTTGGCAGCGTCGACCTTTATGTCAACGTCAATGTTGATGTGTTCCTTTCAGATTGTAGCCAATGCCAATGCCAAAGCTGGAGGAGCTTTGAAAGTGGGTTCAGGCTGACATTGGATCAGGAAGAACTCAAGGAGTCCTCTTAGGCTATACCAGTTTGAGTTTAAATCTGCTTTATTTTCAGGATAGTATTATGGTCATTGTTCACTAGAAGTTATGTTCGCCATGACGAATACTATTTGCCTATTATAGCCGTCTTCACGGTGAAATTTCTGGAGAATTTCGAGTTCTCTTCACTGATCATGATCTCCAAACTCCGAAGCCACCCCTGTTCAAAAGTTTATTTATATATGGTACCGGAAATCTGTATAATCCTGTACTATACTGGGTGATTTACCAGTAGCACGGTGCCCTGTAACTCGTACACTCTTGAAGATTTCATGTTTGTTCGAACGGTATTGTATGTAGAAAGTAAAAATCTACTTCAGCAATTTATTTTGAAGTAAACAGGGTTTCCCAATTTTCAATAAGAAGATCTTGGGAGGTTTTTTCAGATTGGAAGACCACTTTTTTGTTGAAGATTCAAGAGCGTCCTAAACTCTGCTATAACGTCTTTAAGTAATAAGTTTTTTTGGTGAGGAGTTTCGTCACAATATTTTCTCCGTAAAAATTCATGAAAATAGGCTCTCACATCATCGCATGCTTTTTCGGCTAGAGGGGATGAATATTTTTTCCTTTCGTTTTCTTATTGCTCAAGGATAGCCCTATTGATGAAATGAAATATATTATCCTCATTTTAAACAGGAGTAACTCGAAAAAATTATTGAATATTGTAATTTTAAAAATATTATATCTTGATATTTTCAAATGGAACATCCTGGTATTTTAGTATTCATGTTAACGCATAAATATTCTGCCAAATTTTTGCAGACGAAAACTTATTTTTATTTTCGACCATTTTCGAAATAAAAAAAATAAGCTAAAATAATAAAATCAGAGGTTGCGAAAGAAGAGCTCATTATTACATTTCATTACACTTGACCAGAGGAATGGAGATATTTTAAGGTAGTCGTGTATGAAATACGTAATAGATTGGGTTTTGGTGAAATGATCTATAAGGTGTTGAACTATTTCAATAAGTGTTCGAAATGTTGCCCAATTCTTAGTAGACACAACTCAATCTTTCTGAGGAAAGACCGTTGAACTCTCGATAACATTTGCGGATTAATTGACTGAAAGAGGTCGACTATTCTCTGTCTCATATCCAACTGTATTGTAGAAGGAATCTGGTAAACGATGCCCTTAATATAACCCCACAAGAAAAAATCTAGACTTGTAATGTCCTAGCTGGCCATCTAACAGGACCACCACCTCATATTCATTTGTTTTGAAATACATGATTCAAATGTTCCCTAATCAGAATGTGAGTAATGTGCCAGTGCTCCATCCTGTTGAAACCACAAATATTATCTTATATGCTCTGGTACATCGGCAAGTAACATTGGTAGATGATTTTGCCGAAAATCTAAATACATTTAACTATTGAGGTGCCCGTCGAAAAAGTGCGGCCCAATTAGATATCCATCTACTTTAGTGGCCCATACATTCAAGGACCAATGATGCTGGTAGTCTATTTGTCTCAAGAGGTGTGGATTTTCTGTGGCGTAATAATGAAAGTTGTGCCTGTTATCAAGCCCATTCTTGTGAGAAGTTGCCTCGTCTGAGAAAAGAACTGCTAAACATATTTGGATTTTCCTCTACTTTATCACTTGCCCAATTGCAGAAATTGATTCGATTTTCATAGCCTTCAGTTCCTGGTGCAGCGGTACATGGTATGCATGAAATTTATTCACTTTCAAGAATCTCTGGACGGAAGTTTGACATATATCTGTTAACTGAGAAATCTCTCTTTGGCTTTTATATGGGTCCTCTTTCACTGTCAACAAAACTGATAACAGGTTGTCTTCAGCTGCAGCAGTTTTTGGTTTTTCATGTTTTTTGTAAGCGATATTACCCGTTTCGATAAATCTAATCAAATTTTTCAACGCATCTTGCACCAGGACTACTCTTATCAGCAAATCTTTGTGTATAAACTCTACTCGCCAACGAAGAATTTCTATGACACTCACCCAGACTGAAAATCATATCAACCATTTCTTCTTTGGAGAACTTCATGGCAGTCAATTGAGAACATTGGGTTCAAACCTCACTTTAACAATGATAAATAACGAAACACTGATAAGTTCACCATGTAAAATGCAGAATATGATATGTCCGGACACCTGACAGAAGGCACAAATAAAAAGAAAAGTTAACACATACCTCGATATACGTTTTGATCACCTTGATTTTATCATTCGTTAAAAGGATTGTCTTGTTTGGGTTCATTTTTTACTACTTGAATCATTACATAAAATAAACTTCTGTGCGAATAATCATGCATGTTGATGAGTTTGATACGCTTTGTAGAATTTTCATCACAAATTTTTACAAATAATCGAATATTTCGAAAATAATCGAAGATAAAGATAAGGTTAGTTCTGCAAAACTACAGCACAATATATTATACCTTGACATGAATAATAAAATACAGGGTGTTTCATTTGAAAAAATCAAGATATGATATTTTTTAAACTACAATATTCAATAATTTTTTTGAGTCACTCCTGTATAAAATGAGAATAATCTATTTCAATTCATCAATAAAGTTATCTTTGGGCAATAAGAAACGAAACGAAAAAATATTCATCCTCTCTGGCCGAAGGAGCATGCGATGATGTGAGAGCCTGTTTTCATGAATTTTTGCGGAAAAAAAAATAGAGTGACGAAACAACTCAACAAAAAACTCATAACTTAAAGATATTATAGCAGAGTTTATGACGCTCTTGAATCTTCAACAAGGAAGTGGTCTTCCAATCTGAAAAAACCACCCAAGATTTTTTAAGGAAAATTGGACACCCTGTTTACTGCAAAATAAATTGCTGAAGTAGATTCTTACTTTCTAAATAAAATACTGTTCGAGCGAAAATGAAATCTTCGAGAGCTACAGAGCAACGCGCCACTGGTGAATCACCCAGTATACAATACCTAGGCAATGTACAGAATACTTAAAATGCATAGATAATTTATGAAATATTAATTATTTTATACCCTTTCTTAGATATTTTATACAGTAACGAATTCGCAGCCGGTAATGTATGTAAAGGACGAGAGCATGGAAGGAGGGAGTAGTAAATTTATTCAATTAAAATATGGCGGTAGAACAACGAATATCTGAGATGGGAGAAAGATTCTATTCACAATTACGACTATAAAGAGAAGCAGCGAATACTAAAAATCGCACGTTTGTTGACAATCAATGGTATGAACAACTGATAGAAGAAATAAAAAATGCAAAAACAGCCGAAATAATGTCACCCCACGATATTGGGTTATTAAAGCATAATGATTTTATAACTGTTGGTCTGAAACATAAGTTGATATTTCCTGTGAATACTCCGAACAACAATATTTTACACTACGTTGAGGATCATGGATTATTTCAAGTACTTCAGGACGCAGGGTATCGGCCATGGCGAACGAAACAGAATGTTGAAGGAGCTTTCTTCACTAAACAAGAATATAACTCGCCATGGTGTTGAACTATATTTGAAACTTTGCGAACAAAGCCAGCAAAATTAATTCGGTACCAAAAGAACACCTTATGAAGCTCTTTTTGGATAGAAAATAAAAGTTAGTATTTCTTTGCCTCTTGATAATACTCACAACTACAAGTTACATTGCTTCAGATTCTCTAATAGTAGATACAGCTGAGACACAAACTCAACCTAAGCTAATGCTGATAGTTTTGATAAGGCGGCGAATGTTGAAATTCTTCCTTGTGAGGTAAATGTTTAAACGTTATATGATTTGAGTTTTGTATCAGAACGTGAGGAATCATCGAGATCTGCACTCGTGTGCTATGTTTGTTTCGAAGAGACAACATATGCTTATTCGTGTAGAATGTGTAATAGACCTATTGTGCTATTTGTGCTTCTCCGGAAAAAAATATTGGAGCCTTAGATATAAAAAACCGCACCAGTTACATACAGAATTTGATAGAACAAGCTCAAAAGATGCTCGAAACATCTGAATGAAATTCCCTCCCGTAACGTAGGGTAAAAGTGTACTAATTCCTATTCCAGAAGTCGAAAGACATCGCGGTGATACTCTTAATATCTAGTATATTACAAGCATCAAAAAACTGATGTCGATCCTTATCAACTAGGCACCAAACAGGGCATTTTCAAGACATTGTATTCAAGACAACAGTTCTCAGTTTGTCATCAAGAATAACTTGAAACAGAAACTGCGATAATGAAAAGTGTTCTTGCCTCAACAGTAAGATTTTGCGCACTTCATAATGTCAAAATAGTTCCTCGTGTGAGAATAAATAATTTAACTCATTTAACATTTTGATTAGGCAGTAGACCTACTTAGTATTTTTACAGGATTGTTTTAATTCTGAATTTTTTCTACTAATCATTTATGTAAATACATTGAATTATGTTACGAACTAGAAGAATTTTTAATTTCAGGTCAATTTTATTTTGATCTTACTGTAAATAGGAGAAAGGTAATTTCCACAATAAATACTCTTAAAGAGAACTCTAGTTTGTTATTTAAATAAATTTGATTTTGACTGATATAATATGTTTCATTTGACTATTATTTTAAAGGTGGGTTAACATTGATAAACATAACTATAATCAATTTATTTTACACATTGCTGGTGGATTAACAGGTATCCTATAAAATCCCTAGGAGTTAAGTTTTTACCAAGGTGAAGTATGTAATGCACAATGTTATTCTGAATAGTTCATACATTGCTTGAACGACTCAGGTATTATATATACTACCCAGATATTGTATACAATACCTGAATTATATAGATCGCCGGTTACATATCAATTTTGTAGACACTATAACTGTAATAGAAATGATCTGACCGCTATCAAACTTCACAGTGTTATTCAAAATTATAACATTAGTAGCCGGTACTTGATGCAAAACCATTTCAATGATTAATGGAAGAAACTTTGATTCACACTCATTTACTATACAGGGTGCTGCAATAAAAACGAAACAAGATATTCATTTCTGATCTAAACGAAAGAATAGGTTAATTTTAGTTTCAAGGGGGACATCTTTTGGGGTACAAAACTTGCCTGAAATATCAACCCCTTAAGCGGGGGTTGCAATCTTTGAACATTTTCAATATGAAGATGAGTCGAGTGATGACTCAAAAGAAAGGTGGTATGTTTGTCTACATTGCCTTGAACGAATTTCCATTTTTAATTGAAAACTGTAAAACATACAGAGTGAGTAACTGAAGGATGGGAAAGACTATTTTCCTGAGACTAATCAAGTTTCAGTGAAGTAAAATGGAACAGATCAATGCTGATCAATGTCAGTTATCATCAAGTACTATCGTCATCTCGAATTTCAACCCCTAGAGCAGGGGTGACCACCCTTGAAAATTTGGAAGAGAGTAGATGGGTCGAGTGATACCTCGAAAGAAAGGTATTATCTTTGTCTGCATCCCCGTCAACGAATTTTCATTTTTGATTGAAAACTGTAGAAGATACCGAGTGAGCTACTGAAAAATAGAGGAGACTATTTAACGCCCTGAGCTATTCAAGTATTAGTGCAAAAAATGGAACAGAATCGTTCCAGATCAAAGACTGTCATCTTTGATCTAAATAAATCTATTCCAGTTTTTCGCACTAATACTCCAATAGTCTTGGGGCGATAGTCTTCTCTATTTTTCAGTGGCTCACTCTGTATCTTCTACAGTTCTCATTAAAAAATGATGATTCTTTCACGGGAATGCAGACAAAGATAATACCTATCTTCTAGTCATCACTGACCCATCTACCTCTTCCAAATTTCAAGGGTTGTCACCCTGCTCCAGCAGTTGAAATTCGAGATGAGGAAGGTACTTGATGATCTATGCCATTGATCAGCATGGATTTGTTCCATTTTACTTCACTGAAACTTGAATGTCTCAGGAAATAGTCTTACCATCTTTCAGTGCTCACCTGTATCATTTTAGTTTTCAATTAAAAAAATGTTCAAGGCAATGTTACAAAGAACCCTCGCTTTTAGGGGTTCCCATCTTCTTAATTTAAAATATTTTAGGCAAGTATCATACCCCAAAAGATGTCCCCCTTGAAACAAAAATTGACCTGTTTTTGCGTTTTGATCAGAAATGAATATCTTGTTAGATATAGCCTCTGTCTAGTTTTCGTTGAAGCACCCTGTATTTGAAGTACGTTTTGACGGCACTGCTCCTTCAGACAAATACAAAACTTTATACTTGAAGGCACAGTTTCATCGAAACGAGTTAGAAATACAGCAGAATGGACTTACTTAGAACGGCGGGTATACTTGGAACAAAAGTTTCTTTCCTCACATTGTTCCAAAATACTTGCAACTCTATTCAGTTAATTAGCGAAAGTGATGAAGGAAGTATTGTGGTGCGTTGACGCTAAATACCTTAACACTTCATTTTGATTTTCTAATAACTTTTCTGTGTCTACAGAATTGTGAAATCGAAGGGGTAAGTTAAAACCATGAAATTAACATGAGAAAGCTCTACATGTTTGATACAGTAGGAACCTCACAATACGAACAAAAACTTGAAGGATTGTTACATGATATATGTGCTCCAAGTTTGAGAGCTATGGAGAATTTGAATATAATAATGAGTTATAAAAATTAAAAAAAAATTTTTCACAGAAATATGTTTATATCATATCACATAATCATAATACAGGATGGGGCGTAAAGGAATGGCTTTTTTGAAATGAGAATTACGCCTCTGTTTTCGAAGTACGTTAATTACGTAAAATGAAAGCTTAAATGTTACCATTTAGTGTACAAGAAGTGAAAACAATCACTTGTCTTGTTTCAACTCTTGCAGATTGCGAGATTAATAGACTTAAATTTCAAGGTTCACCTCACAAGCAGTTAGATCCGGGGAACGAGGGGGCCACGGCATATCACCCAAACAGAGATTACAGGACCAGGAGAATCAAAAAATTTTTTCTGTTCATTCTTTGTGGTCGTAGATCTCAGATAAAAAAGTTCTCCAGCATGAAAACATATCGCTCAGAGTGTACAGTTCCGGTTGCCCTTTTTTCATCATCGAAAAATTTAATATGGCCCAATCACCCCAAGACGTCTCATAGCGCATCAAACGGTGACTTTCTCTCTGTGAAGTAGGGATTGATGAAGTTCGCAGGTATTTTCTGCTGCCCAACTATGAGCTTTTAGGGGTAAAAGTGGAGGTCTTGATGTGAAATTTTTGGAACAATTTTACTACTCATTTGAATTGCTTGTCTTAATCTTTCCACGGAAGCTGGTGTCTTTACACTTCGGGAACGACCTTGAGGTTGTGGATTCATTGCTGATTCAGTCGTTCTGAAATTCTGTTCCCATCTGATGATTGTGTCGCGTTACGACCAATGTTGAACCGATAGCGCCGCTGCACAGTAATGACAGATTCTCCAGATTTTAAATACTTTTCAACTTCGAACGCACGGTGCGCTCTTGTACAGATAACCATTGTGAACTGAATGGTAACTCCTCCTGAGTCCAGTGACCTTAGCCACTCCTCTCCACTCACTCACCGTTGCGTGTACTACCCGTTCCAAAAACGCCCTTCCATTACGCTCCACCATGTTCATGCAATATTCTCTAACGTAAACTCTTAATGCAATTAGAACAAATCTGTTGACATTACGACAAGCTTGTAGCGTGTCAAATGGCACTTTTGATTTCACAGGGTACGTTTCATCATTTGGTATTTGAGCAATGCCATTCGGACCGTGTGAAACTGGCATTTATACTCCGTGTACCAACCGTAGTTCTTTTTATTTTGTGATCCGTGCTCCTCCTGTTCATGCTATAGATTCTTTATTTCGGAACGACTTGACAGCGGTTCATTTTTGGTTTCGGCCTTGCAACAGCGAGTTGCTTTTCTGCAAATATTTTGAGCTTAACACCTTTGGGATTATTGTTTTGGAATATTTTGGACTTTTGTGAAACTAAGGCTCGTATTCGCCCAATGTATACGATGTAAGTGTAATTATCATCTGATTTAGTGTAGATGACTTTCCGTTATGGCAATTTATTCTATTTATTTATTTATTTAACAAAGGTGGGAGATGGGACCGTAAGGGTCCATGAATCTCAAAAATATAATTAATATGGTATGTGATTTCACAGAAAAAGAAAAGGAAACAGGGTAAACATAATATTCACAATAATGCCTTATTTAACCAACGAGAAAATCGAGATGAATGGAAAAAAAGAATGAAAAAAAAGAGACAAATGATAAAATAGATAGAATACGTGATAACAAAAGAGTGAAAATGAAAAGGAGGCACCAGTGTTACGCACGCACTTTGTCGAAAAGATACCTGCAATCTTCGCAGATATTTGTTCCTGGCATTTCAGACCACAAGAATCATCTTTTCCATATTTTTTGTACTTAACTAATCTGTTTCATGATTAGATACTAGTCCCAGATTTAGTTAGTCATAATTTCGTATTTTTTATTTGCTTACTCTTATTTCTGAATTTCATTTTTTTCCCTTGAATGAGTATCAAATCCATTTAAGTTTTTTTTCTATAGCCGTTGACAATGACTTCATATATTTATTCAACTTGAGTGTGTGTTTTCTTGTGAACTTGTTGTCTGCTCTTGAGTGCCAATAATAGTTCTTTTACCAGTTATTCACCTACGACCACCTCTCACGCTGAGATGTTGTAATCTGAGCTTCGGTTGGTTACTGAAGGATAATTTGCAAGAAAAGCTAACCAACTTGTTACAGTTACAAGCTTCCACAGACATAGTATCCCTTTTGAAAAACCTTCAAGAAATGAAAGAATCCAAAACAACTGTTCTCACTGAAGTCAGGACAACAGTTCATGAAAATTTCGTGTGGCAGCCAATTGGGGATTACCGCTTACAACAAGCGACCTGCAAAAAGCTGTTTTCCTATACCTGGCGGACTGTAGAAGAAATGAGAACTGTGTCGAATTGTAGAATGTTTTTTGGACTTCACTAAAATGGGCACGTCGATAATGATGGCAAACACATAGATATAAAAAGTTAAGATTTTATCGTCTTTTTTGACAGTGTGACACCTCTCATGGAGTCGCACCCCAATAATATCTTCATGATAGTTTGGGATTTCAATCTCGGATCATTTTTATGGTCTTCAGATGGCAGTGAGTGCGGCTTCATCAGTGATGTTGTTCGCGGTGATGCGTATTTCTCGTTCGGGGATTTTTCTTCTTATAATTCCCTTAATCAGTTCAATGGTATCACCAATCATTATAATAAAATCTTGAATTTGATTTTGTCGAATTATACTGATGTGTCTTCTGTTCGATGTTGTACGCCTTTCGTTCCAGAGGACCGGCATCATCCCGCCTTAGAAGTGTATGCAAAATTTTCTTTGGATAAAACTCCTAGCAAATCTAGATCGTTGTACAAATTTTTCAACGCGGAATATGTAGCGATGAATTCGGCACTGTCAAGTTTGAATTGGAAAACTTTGTTATGTTCTACCGATGTGAATGAATGTGTTGATTCATTTTATTCTGCTTTGAATATAGTTATTGATAAGTGTGAACCTCATAGATCTGTTAAGTGTGATGAATTCCCTTCGTGGTTTGGTAAAGACACTATTAAATGCATCAAGGATAAAAATAACTTACATCAAAGATTTAAAAATTCAGAGACCGTTTTCTGTATGAAAATTTTGTATTTTGCGTAAACAATGTAAAATCTTAATTGAAAGAGATCATAAAAACATTTTGCTTCTGTAAAGGGCGGAATTGTGAATAATCCTTAACTCTTTTGGTCTTATGTGGGCGAGTTGAGAGATAGCCACAGGATGCCACAATCCATGTGTCATGATGAAAAAATCTTAGAAATTAGTTCGTCTATATCAGATGCTTTTTCTGAGTACTTTTCTAGTGTTTATGAAGATCCGCATAAACCTGTTCTTTACCAAAGTAGATATAAATCTTCTTCATCGATCACATTTAACACGATAGATCTGAAGGATGTCAAAGCTAAAATCGAGGGACTGCGTGTCACGAAGGGTCCAGGTCCGGACTCCATCCCACCAATTTTTCTAAACTCGTGTTCCGCTAGTTTGACGACTCCACTTCTAATTATTTTCAACAAATCTTTAGTACAAGGTGTCTTTCCACATAAGTGGAAGGCGGCAAAGATCGTAACTATTTTCAAAATTAATAAAAAAAGTAATTACCGACCTGTCTCTATTCTAAGTTATTTCGCTAAAATTTTTGAAGCAATAGTAACTGATGAATTTTTTCGTTCATCCGGTTCCAAGTTGATTCAATCTCAACATGGGTTTTTCAAACGTAGGAAGGTGTTAACTAATTTTACTCCTTACGTTAATTTCATAAGTAGTAGTTTCGATGATGGTATTCAAGTTGATGCCGTCTACACAGACATGGCTAAGGCCTTCGATAAGGTACATCATGCAACTTTGTTGTGGGTTCTATAGGACTTTGGTGTGAAGGGGTCCTCACTGAAATGGATAGAATCGTGTCTGTCGGATAGACTGCAGTATGTTGCACTCAATGGCACTCATTCCGGTTTCGTTCGCGTCACCTCTGGTGTACCTCAAGGGTCACATCAGGGTCCCCTCTTATTTTCAATTTACATTAATGATATTTCGGAATGTTTTCTTTATACAAAACATGATTTATATGCCGACGATCTTAGAGTGTACAGTGCTATTCGGTCCTTTAATGATATTTTACGGTTTCAGAGTGTTCTTGACAGACTTTTATCTTTTTGTCAAAGTAGGTATTTTCAATTGAATATTGATACTTGTAAGCAAATAAGGTTTACAAAGAATGTCAATGTCCTCGATGCTAATTTTTCTGTTGATGGGCTTGTAATTGGGAGGGTGAACCAAATTAAGGATCTTGGTATATATCTTGATTCAAAGTTGTCCTTTGAGCCTCATACTGATCATAAAGTTTCAAAGGCTTTCAAAATGTTGGTTTCGTTTCTAAGAATTACTAAAAGTTTCAGTGATCCAAGATCTTTAAAAATGCTATATTTTTCGTTGGTGAGGAGTAATTTGGAATAAGCAGTACTTGTTTGGTCCCCTCACTATTACAAGTATTTTGAAAGAATTGAACGAGTCCAGAGAAAGTTTGTCAAAAGTTTCAACTTTAGATTTTTCAGTCCTATATTATCAATTAAGTTTGCGTCATCACAAAATTTCAAGCCTGGAGCAGAGGAGAGTCCTTTTCGACACTGTATTTCTTTATCGAATTTTAAATCATTCATTTAGTTTTCAATTGTTAATTATCTCACTTTCAATGTTCCCGTGTATCTTAGTCATCGAAGTGCACTCTTCTATGTTACGAAGGCCCGTACTAGTTCATTTTTTCATTCTGAATTCTTGCGAATTAAGCGCCTGTACAATTGGCATATTGCCAATATAGATATTTTTAAGAAACAAGTATTGTGTTTTAAGGAATTTTACTTAATAATTGCGATTCGTAACGCGTTTCACTACACCGTAGCTTCTTCAGACGAATGAATATACATCCTACGGTGTGGTGAAACGCGTTACGAATCGCAATTATTAAGTTAAATTCTTAAAACACAGTACTTGTTTTTTATTATTGATAATGAAATTTTACCAAGTAAAAGCCTCCCAAATTCAAATAGATATTATTCATGAAGCTCTTTCTTCTTTCAAAAAATGTTATTGCATATCTCATCAGATCTGAATCATGCTCATTGTAGTAGTTTTAGTTCTCATGATATTTTACTTGATTCTGTAGTCTTAGGTGAGTCTTTTTTTCTCTCCTGAATTTTTTTGAAAGTTCTAATTTTCATTTTCCATGACAGTTTCACTTCTGTTTATTTTTCTGTTATTATGTTTTGTGAACTTGAACTTGGCCGAAGACCCACGGCAATATGATAGGAGATAGCCTCGCCAGACATATTTCCACAAATGTCACAATGAAGTGTCAATAAAACAACAGAAAATTTTTTCTTTCGCCAGCAAATGACACTCATTTGAGTCAACCACTAGATGCTTCAATTTTTCGATCGCTCAAAGCCGAATGGGGAAAACAGCCACACGAATGAAAACTAACAAACAAAGGATCAGTTCCTAAGAAGCAGTTTCCTTCTCTTCTGAAAGAAACACTCGATGGAATGAAAAAAAATCAGAGTGATAAAATCTGGATTTCGCGCTTGTGCAATAAATCAAATTGACAAGAATCAAGGTGTGAAGAGACTTCCTGCTGAGGAATCCACGGCTCCTACTGTGACATGAACAGCCAACTGAGAAATATACGCAACTGCAATCAAAAAACCCCAGAATTGAAGAAGAAAATATGAGTTGCAATCGATCCTGTAAACACCATCACTGGGTCTAGCCTATAAGAATCTGGTGTGGTTACCGGAACTCCTTCACATGGAGCGATTATATCTTCGATTTGCCCTAAAAACTTTCCTGAGTTGGAAGAATAGAATAATTTTGCCTTGAACAGTGAGTAACAATAATTATGATTGAAAAATTTATGAAACCAATCAAATTGACGTCAATACATGTTAGTTGTTTGACCCTTCAGTTCCTACTAAAGATTCTATTACAAAAATTTTTTGGTGAATTCGTTCAAAACAGGAAGAAACGGAAACTTTCGTCTTTAGAGTTCTTCGTCCGACGGGTCTTTCGACTTGCAAATTCTCCTATTCTAATCTAACCCCAACGTATCCGATATTTCGGAAATAGGACGATATCAGATCCTTGTACTTGTATTTGCAAAATCTGAAGAAAGGAGACTTCAGTGTTTATTTTGATAAGAACATTGATGTTTGAATATAGTTTCTATCTACGTTGTTGATACAATGCCTTAGGTCAGGGGTGCTCAAACGGTCGAAATTTATTACGTAAACGGCGGCTTTATCAAAGAAACGCCGCGTTCTTTATTCTTACCGCTTGATGGGAGGGGTTATTCTGAATTGTAGCTTGAAGGAAATAATACGTCGATAGAAAGTTCATTCTTAAATAGTGCAAAAGAAGAAACGTATGATTTTAATAACGATTGGGAGAAAGAATTTTTCTGTTTAATGGTGAAGGATGAGTGCATTTGTCTTATTGGTCGTGCATCAGTTGCAATACCTAAGCGTGGTAACTTAGAGAGGCATCATGAAACGGTTCATAAAAACTATGAAAAAGATTATCCGCCATTGAGTGAGTTAGGAAAACAACGAGAAGTACGTGATTTGATATCTTGTTTGAAAAAAAATAAACCATCTTCACAAGACCAGCCAAACAATCAAAAGCTGCTACGATCGCGTCATCTAAATTATCTCCTATATTGGCGAAACGCAAGAAACCATTTGAAGATGGATCGGTGGTGAAGGAAGCATTTATTGAAGCGGGTGAGACTTTATTTGAATATTCTAAAAATGAAACAGAAATCATGTCTTCTATTAAAGAACTTCAGTCATCTCGTCCGACTGTCACGAGGCGTATTGAAGTCATGGGTCAGGACATGACAGATAAACTAAAACATGATAACATAAAATGTACATACTTTTATTTACAATTCGACGAATCCACCGATATGACTGCCATTGTCCAGCTGTGTATTTTCATTCGAAAGATATTCAATGACATGATGCCTAAGAAAGAATTTTTGACAATCATTCCTCTGAAGGGGAAGACCCGAAGCGAAGATATATATGACGTTTTATTCAATTTTGTTAGACACCTACAAGCTACCAATATATAAATTAGTGTGAATTACAACCAGCACACCATCAATGACTGGAAACAAAGACGGTTTTGTGGCATTGTGTCGAGCTAATGAAGATTTTCCTTAATTTAATTGATTCCATTGCATTATACATAAACAAGTTTTGTGTTCAAAGTTTTAAACACGGAGGAAATTATGAGCATTGCAACAAAAATTGTGAATTCTATCCGTGCACTTAACATGCAACTGCGGCTCTTCAAGTTGCTGTTGTTCAGTCAGCTGAACACACTGATTTAGTTCTTCACACGGACGTCAGGTGGTTGAGTTGCGGAAATTTTCTAGAAAGGTCTCAATAATTATTTCCCGAAATAACAGCATTTCTAGACGAAAGAGGTGATGATACTCAGATGTTGAAAAACGAAAAATGGCTAACTGATTAGGCGTTTTTGACTGACATCACAATGCACTTAAAGACCATTTACTTGGAGCTTCAAGGTGAAGAAAAAAGTGAGATGATAAGCGCAGTATATGCATTCAAAAGTAAATTGCAACCTATGATAGATCAACTGAAAAGAAAGGATCTGAAACATTTTCCGTCTTCGAAAGCAAGGATTCCTCAGTTGAATTATGATACGTATGAGGCTGAATCATCAAATTGGGACAATTCGAAATGTGTTTCTATGATTGCAGTAAATTGGCAAAAATAGCATCATTTATTAGTTTTCCTTTCTCATGTAAAAACATTGAGGAATCATCTACTGAAATAGCAAGTCAGTTTAATATGAACTCATGTTCTGTTGAAGATGAGTTGTTGCAGATTATATCAGATAAATATCTCAAAGCTTCAGCATCGAACACAATTTTCTGGTCTTTTATATCTGAAGTTAAATTCTCCAAATCTAGGGCAAATCGCTTCAACTGACCGCAATGTTTGGGTCAACTTACTTGTGCGAGTCTGCATTTTCTGAAATGAAGATAATTGAGTCAAAACATCGCAATCGACTAACTGACGATCATATGTCATCATGCTTGCGATTAGCACTCTGTGGTTCCATCTTATGAAAAGTATGATGAGGACATGCAGTGCCACGCTTCAACATCCAAAGTCACTCCTTAGTTAAGTTCAACACCATATGTAACTCTTTTGTTTTGTAACAACTAATAAACGGGCAATTTTGAATAACTATGAGCTTTCTCATTGATATTATAGAGAAAAACCTAACTTAACCTAAACCAAACATTTACTGAAATAACGTATATTGTGCGGAAAGCTAAAATTTATATATGCTACGGTACACACCTAGATAGGTTGGTAGGGTGTATCGTGTATGTACGACAACCCTGCATCACAAATACTTACAGCCCGTTAGAGTCGATAGTAAGTAGTCTAGAAATATTGAGGTAGATCGCCAGCAGTTCAAATTTGACCACCTCTGCCTTAGGTAAATAGAATAACCCTTATATATACCTGAAACAATAAAAAAATATGTTATTTATTTTACTTATCTGTTTCTTGAAGATTTTTAAAATGGTGAAAACTGATTAACGTACCCCTCAGATATAATAACTATTTTTACAAAAATTATATGGAGCCTAGTTTCGATGTTCCAAGTAATCCCATCGTACGGTATAGTAAATACGTGAAAACAAATCATGTTTTATTTATCGAGTGTCATTAAAGGTCCCAAAATGTCGGTGAGGATTGCTACTGGGCATAATCGGCCCGAGAGAGTAGAAACATAAGGCCTATTATTATCAAAAATTTTAGTTCGAGCAAATTTTGATAGAACCCTTACCTTCTGAATCGGATAGGATGGAAAGAAAACATTCAAATCACCATATCTCCAGTAATAAACAAAATACACAAATGCGGATTTTACATTATTTCAAGGAATATTATTATGAAAGAATTTTGTTTGAATAGTTTTCAATTCTACCTTTCTAGATCACAAAGGAATAATTCACAAACGTTCATATAGTTTTGTTAATCTTTCTTCGCCTGTGGGCATTGACGAAAGATTTTTTTATAGTATGAACTCCAAACTCAGATTTCAAACAATCAACCAGCTTGATCTTCATTCAATCGATTTGTTCGCTTTGTTTTGGAAATTTTCAAGAAAAAAAAGCAAAGACAGGAAGTCGCATAATTAGGAAAAGCTGCAGATATTACAGTTTTGACAACAGTTTCAAACCTTAACTAAGAAAAAACAACAGACAGCTCATTTCAACTAAAACAATTTACGTGATGCATTAAACGCCACAAAAGATATATAATGAAAACCTAGGAGAGATGTAGGAGACTGATCCCACTACCTCCTGAGTTTCCTTTCATAAAAAGAGGAAATTTTACCGATTTAACTACATCGAGCTTTTAGGTGCTCCGTAAGATAACTTCGAAAAAGTTTTGCGGGATGATATATTACTTCAAAAACTATCAATCACTTTATAATCAGTGCATTCAAAATATTATGGGCGACGCTGGAAAAATGACATTTTAGCTATGATGTCACAGAAAATTGACGATGAAATTCTAAATTCATTTTCACCGTGATAGAGTGCTTTCGAAGTCTTCTCGTTTATTAAAGTTAAAAGAACGAGCGAGATACGCTTCGTGTAAGATATTGCGATTAATATTTTCTTCTTCCGTTTGGACTAGTTGACGCATATGAAACTGCTCTACCTAAGTTTTGATCAATAACCACGTTTTCTCCATATTTAAAAAGTTTTGGTCTATTGATTTTTCAATTATTCTGAACGAACATAATGAAAATCCTATGAAACATTTTGTTTCGTCAGTTATGAATTATCTCATGTATTATTATGCTTCTTGGGTATTCTAGATATCTTCCATAATGTAGAAGTATCGACTCGCAAAAACGGAGTTCCATTCATGGTGTTACCGTATTCACTACGGTATCTAACCATAGATCGCTCTAGACCCCTCCGACCAAACGTGTTACCGTAGTACCCACGCTTTCTCAATCACAAATCGCCTAGTAGGCCTCTCCGACCAGGCTAAGCACAGAACGTACTTTGGGTCTACCTGGACCGATGGTTTAAATCTCCGTGCATTTCAGAGATTCCTTCTCTATTTTAGAAGATGGATGATCAAGGTCAACCTGAAGAAGACGTTAGCAATGTACATCGACCACAAGAAGAGGAGAAATCCGGAAACACCAAAGGAAATCACCATAGATGGACAAAAAATCGAATGGAAGAAGTAAGCAAAATATATCGGCGTAATTCTGGACGACCAACTGAAATACAAGAGGCTCATCTAGGAAATAACAAGGAAAAATAGAACAATACACGGTAAACTATACCCCTTCCTCAACGGAAGAAGCAAACTCACATTAAAGAATAAAATGAAGATGATAAAGGCAAAAATCATTCCAAAATCATCAGATTCGAGAAGAGGAAACTACAAGCAGCACTCAACAAGATTGTCAGGACAGCAACAAACCCTATGTTATATAAGCAACGACCAACTCAGAAAAGAAATGGAAATCGAAACATTGGAAGAAATCATCACACAAGTAACGACGAAGACAATAGACCAGATGAAAGACCACAAAAACAAGGAGATCAACCAAATAATAGAACTATAATCGAGGACAACAGAAAAGGGGACAACTCTAGTAAAATGGAAGAGAAAACTTTAGACCAGCATAGATGCACTACAACATAAAAGAAGGAGGATAACCAATCAGAAAGACCCCAAGACAAACCAAGGAGATGTAAAATGTAAAGAGGATTACAGCAAGACTCCCTCTCTTTCTCCTCACTGACCTCATCGAATTCGCACTGTCTTAGTAAACCGGCTGCAGCAGGCCTTGCCACGAGCCTGCTTTACGTACCCACGCCACCAGCCATATTGTCAAACTGCCGTTGTCTACCAAGGAACCACGTGTTTTTATTTCATTTAACATTTACTTTTACAACGAGTGTTCGTGTTAACCATCAGTGTTTCCTTCGTGTGTGTGACCCCATCCCGCTAGCATGGTTAGTTAGTACTGTCATGAAACGTCACCAGGAAATTTTACATATTTACATGTAGTATACGATATAACTATGTGGACGAAAGCAGGCTGCGCATAGCAGAGGGCAGCAGCGGACATCCTCTAAGCAGCAAATGTTATTTTGTTCCAAATGAAACTCTCAAAGTAACCACGCTTAGGTATTGCAACTGACGCACTTATCCTTCATATACAAAAGAAAAATTCTTCCTCCCAATCGTTAGTAAAATGATACGTTTCAGATTTCTTCGCTGCACTCATTTTGTTGCGCCTGCAGGCGCAACATTTATATCGGCGTGAACTTAAGTCTCGAATGTTTACAGAGCCATCGAGAATGAAACCATGCTTAAAAACTTTCATGAGAACTAATTGATTCCTGTTGTGGTAAAGATGAAATATAAGAATAAATTTGCATTTATACAAAGTGTTGCTGAAGATGTGGATTCACTTACAGTCTTACACACATCTGGACATTTTATCTGAACTTTTTTCTCAAAACACTCCTTTTCGAGACGTGTTTACCCAAAGTTGAGTCATATAATTAGGTTTTCGATTTTTTCTTTGCCAATGAAAAATGCAATCAGCTCGAGATTCTGCAGAAATCCTCAGTATAACAAAGATGTCTTCTGTCGATATTTTTCCTTTATCCACTTCCCTTTAAATTGAGTGGAAAATGCAACCCAACTGATACTGAAAAAGTTTTTTCCTCAAGACACGTTTTGAGAGAATATTTCTTCGTCTTACGTGTTTTCCTCGAAAATTGCACACCTTAACGAGAAGAAAATACATATACTCTATGTCTGCAATTTCAGAACTTATATATCAAAAAAAAGGTAATAAGTAAAAAAAAACAGTGATGGCCATCTCGACCCCAAGTAAATTTCAGTTGTATGATCTAAATATCCATCTTAATCCATATTCTTAATTTATTCATGATGATGATTTATATCAAATTATCGGTGCAGAAAAAAATCTAAATATATGAGTGATATTTATTTATTATTATATTCTATTTTGAAATTTTAAATCAGATTACAATACACCATTAAACCATTAATGTAATATATCCTGGATAAAGCATTATACCTATAAGCCTCTCTTAATTCTCTTATGAAGGAATGCTTGTTTCAACTTCGATATTTTTGAACTAATGAGGAAGGTGAATTCTGTTATATCTATATACAGGGTATCCCAAGTTAGGTGGCCTATTAGACGTTTATGGAGAATTAATAATGCTATCGATCTGAAATTGTGGTAGTTGATTCAGCTGGTCCTAAATTCTATTTCTGAAATATTTTACTTCATTGGGACTTCCGGTTACACCAGAATTACATACCAACTTTGTTATTTAATATAGAACACTCTATATATTAATGACTGGTTCGAAAAGACTTGTCATTCCAATTATAAAAACACCTAACACATAAATCAAGCTTGTTTCGTTCATGAAATATCCTAGTTTTACTCGATAATTATAGATTTTCTGCTTTTTAAAGAAACTGATATATCTCAAGAACGACGTGAGCTACAAAAAAAGTGAAATTCGTATGGCAAATGAGAAAACATGCGGGTCATAACTCATATCCGTCTGAATCACAGTCGATATACAGAGTGCTCTTTTTTCCGCATCACATTTCAACACAAGGAAACATCGAAAATTACGGTTTTTCAGATTTCATATTTTATTCAATTCATTAGATTTTCCTGGACAGAAAAACTGAATAAAGTTGACCATACATACCCTGTACTTGAGATTTCAGGTTTTCAAATTATGGCGAGAAAACGAAATTTACGTACATAAAGTTGGCAAAGGCGGCTTAGATTCCTGCACGTGCCAGTTTTAACAAATAACTGTCCTTTTGGCAGTTCATAATCGATAAATTAGAAAAAAAATGTTGTCGAATTCTCAAAGTCGTATTAGAAACGAACGGAATTCTATTTTCCTAAATTTCATAATAATTGGTTAAAGTGATGACCGTTCACTTCTAGGCGTAGTTCTACTCGACGCATAACACCCTGTGATGTGGTTCGCCTCAGTTCCTCCACATCCAACTGCATAAAAGCATTTTGCACTCTATTATGCAAATCATACCTTGAAGTCACAGGTTCTGAAAAAATTTTATCCTTCAGCGTTCCCCAAAGATAAAAATCCATAGGCGTTAGATCAGGTGAGCTTAGAGGCCAATTCATCTATCTTCAAACATATCAGTTGAAATTCGATAATTTTCACTTGTGCGACGAGCTGGCGCTCCATCGAGTTGGTACCAACAACGTCTTGATTCAGCTACTGATAAAATGTCATCGAAGTCACTTACTACCGTCCTCAAAATGACCATATAAAGGTCACCATTTAACTTTTTATCATGCACAGAATACAAAACTCTGTTTTCCTTCAAAAGTGCAAACACATTGAAACTAAATTTATTTCGACGATTTTTTTCCCTCGTAATATGAGGATTTTGGTTGGCCCATTCGCGCCAGTTTCCTCTTCTCTTACTTTTCGAGTGGTGTTGCCATGTGGTGAAGAAAGCAGGTAAATATGAAGAGGATTTCAGAAAACAGTGAAGTAAATTAGTATCGCACTCCACGAATCTATATGATTAAAAAATAAGACCAAGAAATATTCAAAACAAATAAATGTGATGAATTCAACACTATTAAATATCTCTTTGGTGAATTTACTAAAAATATGTTTCAACGAAAAACAATTTAATAAATTTTCTAAACAGAATGCATCAACTCCAATTGAGAAAATTACAAACTGTTTTCAGAAATTTATCAAGCAAGTTTGGAAAAGTTTGAATAGTTATTTCATTAAACAGCTTTAATAAAAAACAGGTACTGTGTTTTAAGGAATTTTACTTGAGAATTGCGATTCGTAACGCGTTTCACTACACCGTAGCTTCTTCAGACGAATGAATATACAGAAAAAATATAAATGAGAATATAACTATAAATGTTCTTGAGTAATTAGAAGTTTATTGGGTTTCTTCTTCTTAAGTGGTTATTTATGACAGGTATATCCAATAAAATTAAGGAATAGATTGCTCCCCGAAGAGATTCAATAGAGGTGAAGGGCTTAAATCGACTTGTTCATTGATGAATCTATCTGAGTGTTTGTATTTATTGATTTCTGAAGTTTCCCGAAGATCTACCTTCCAATATTTATTATCTGTATGCAAAATTTCAAACTGTGGGTCGAAAGAATTATTATTTTCTAAGAGATGATTCGCGTAATTTGAATCTGATTTTTATTTGAAAAACTGCGTTTATGTTCCGATATTCTAATATTAAAATTTCTATGTGTTCTACCAATGTAGAAATTATCACAGTCATTGCAATTCAATCTATAAACACCTGATTTATTGTTTTTACCTGGTTTGGTTTTATTACTTTTTATATATTTGCCTAAATTATTATTAGTTTGGAAAGCTATGTTGAAATGATTGCTACTTAAGAATGATATCAGTTTCTCACTTGTAATGCCAACGTAGGTTGAGGTGTTGAATTTTTGTTTCAATTTAGCGACAGGGTAAACTTCATTCAATGCGATTCTACTTTGTTTTTCATTTGAAATATCATTTATTAGTTTGGGATTGTAACCCTTATTTTTGGCTATTTGTTTAATCAAATTTAGTTCTTTGTTGAAATTTTCTGGTGATAACGGGATGTTAATCAATCTATGAATAAAACTATTGAATGCTGACATTTTATGTTGATATGGATGACACGACGAGTTATATATTATAATACCTGTATGTGACGGCTTATGGTAAATTGCGAAACATGTTTTCCATTTTCATTCGAAATTCTTACGTCTAAGAAATTTATCGAATTATTGCTTTCTATTTCGGTTGTGAATGCAATTTTGGATGTAATGAATTTATATGTTTTCGAAAATTTTCAACTGTCTTTCTGTTCCTGTGAAGCAAATAATGATATCGTCTACATAGCGATACCAGTATAAACAATACTTACTGAGTGGATGATTATGAATTAATTTCTCTAAGTTATTCATGAATATTTCTGCTAACAAAGGACTTAACGGATTGCCCATAATCAAGCCGTCTTCAATAGTACAATATTTGTTATTGAAATGGAAATAATTTTGATCTAAACAAATTTGTAATAATGCAAGAATATCTGATTTAATGATAGTATTGACGTGATTCTTCTCTAATAATTCTTCAACTAAGTAATACGTATCTTTCGGAGGAATGTTGGGAAATAGATTCTTAACATCGAAAGAAAAGAGTTTGAAATTAGTTGGCATAATGGTATCTTTGATATTGGCAATAAGTTCGTATGAATTTTCGACCGAAAATTTAGATTTAAAATTGCAATGTTTTATTAGCAAGTCGTTGAGAAATTCTGAAAGTTTGAACGAAGGTGCCGTTACATATAACGGCACCTTCGTTCGTGTATATTCATTCGTCTGAAGAAGCTACGGTGTAGCGAAACGCGTTACGAATCGCAATTATTAAGTAAAATTCCTTAAAACTCAGTACCTGTTTTATTATTGATAATGGAATTTTACCAAGTAAAAGCCTCCCAAATTCAAATATTAAACAGCTTTGTAATTTTACTCAACAATGTATCGTAAAAATGTTCAGTAAATTTTCTATGCAGTTTAGCAGCTGTATCACTCAGTTTTGATACTATACCACTCAATTCACTTGAATTGGGTTTGATAAAATTACAGAATATTTTAGGAAATTTACCAAGCTGTTACATAAAATATGATAAGTACATATACTATACAGTTTTCCAATTTTATTCAATAATTGATCTCGAAAATGTTTAGTAAATCTACTATACAGTTTTGTTACTATACCACTCAATTCACTTGAATTGGGTTTGATAAAATTACAAAATATTGTGGAATATTTACAAGAAGTTACAGAAAAGATAAGTTACGGAAAATTTGATAAGTGGATTTACTACACAGTTTTGTAATTTCACAGATAAATTTATTATAACAATTCTTAGTAAATTAACTATGCAGTGTTGTTATTATGCCCTAAAATTGATTTTAATTTTGATTTCTGATGTTATTTAGAAAAAAAATCCATTCAGTTAAATTTTACTAAATAAATCTTGTAGATGAATTATTCGGAAAATTTTCACTCTGGAAATATTTTGCAGGGATGACAAATTTTCGTTGGTATACAAACTTTGTTGTGTTTGGACTTTCTGTGTGATTTTAAATATTCATGGAGATACTATTTTTCAATGAAGAATACAGACACCTTCCCAAAGATATGTCACTTCCCCTATAATGAATTTTGACTCAGATTCAGCTGAGGGTAGGTAGGTTGATTTTATATGTTCCCAACCAACTCAGAAATTGGTCCCGTTCCAATCAACAATTTGACGTATTCCAACCCTTTCCCACAAAAATTAGCTCTTCTTGAGATAGTGAGGTTGGCGAATTTTGGTTGGAACACACTGTTTCTAAGTACTAATGAATAGTAAAATAGGAAGATAATAATGATTAGGGTTTGTAGGAGATTATCCCATACCTTCTACCTGTGAAATTATGGATGAGAGGGATATTTTCCAAAATTAAAAAGGGTTAGGGGACGAGATGGTTATAAGGGAGCTGAGATTAGTACTACCAGGAAAAACAAATTTGTTAAATTTTCGTCATCACCACCTGAAGTACGTCCGCGTTTTATTCGACCCACGACTCATTCAGTGATTAATACAACACTTACTGAATCAATTGAGATAATCCTTTTTTTCAAATAATACTTTACCAAGTATTAAAACATCAAATTCTTCCGCAACAATTCAATTATGGAACTTAATAGCGATATCAAGACTGTAATTCACTTCGTTCAAGCCACTGCATCTGCAATCAATTGCGGTTACGCGTTATTAATTGGCAGTAATATAAATTGAATATTGGTCAACCATAACGATAATTAACCACCGATGCAAATAATTTGTGATTAACTGCTAATCCATGAACTGCGGAAAACCTATGAATGAAAAAATTTCTGAATGTACGGTACATCTAACATCATACATAATTTGAATTGAAACTGGCTTATTACTGCGATTAATACTTTTAAGGTTGACATTTATTTCAATTTTGAAAAATGAGTCTAGATAGATACTACAAGGTTTACAACTTTGCTTCCGACGTTTGCAATAGATGGCTGTAGTGGTAGAAGATAGTTGAAATAAATAGATCATAGATGTCATACAGTAAGTTCAGGTATTTGTAAACATATGTTCACCGAAATATTATTCGATTTGTGTCTGCAGCATAAAATTATTCTTTATTAAAGATATCAGCTTACAAGCCAAATTCTCGTAATTTGCGAGAGGTTCCAATTTTCTGCTTTAATATGAAGAAATCTGCAGTTGAGGATCATCGGATGCTTTAAAATATCTATGGCGAGGTCGCTTTTAGTAGAAGAATGTGCCAAGAGTGGTCTCAACGCTTCAAGAACGATGACTATAACGTCGAAGACCAACATGGCAGTGGAAGAGAGAAGGTTTTCTAAGATGCATAATCAGAGGCATTACTTGGTCAAGATTCGTGTCAAACGCAACAAAAATTGGCAGATCATTATGAGTAACGCAGCAAGCCTTTTCAGAGCGCCTGAAAGTCATGAAAATGATTCAGAAACAAAAAAATTGGATGCCGTACGAGTTGAAGCCAGGATATGTTGAACGCCGTTTGTGTGTTTGTGAACAGCTGCGTACAAGTCAAAGACGGAATGGATTTCAGCATCGCATTGTAACTGGGGACGAAAATGGGTTCATTACTATAATCCCAAGCGCAGAAAAGTATGGGGATATCCCGGCCATGCTTCTATGTCAACGACCAAACCAAATACCACCTTGATCAAAAAGTTCCCGACTTTGTCATCGTGTGGTTTTCATGGACTACCATTGTGTTGTGCACCATGAGTTCCTTCCAAAAGGTCAAACTAAGAACAAGGAGTATTATTTGGGTTTTATGAGGCCTTTTTGTGAAGCTGTTCGCGAAAAACGAATTCTGGCAAAACAACTCATGGATTTTACACCATTATAACGCGCCGTCTCATAATGCCTTCATTATGCGTGATCATCTGACTAAAACCAACACCAATACCATCCAACAACCACCTTGTTCACCTGATTTGGCTCCCTGTGACTTTTTCCTATATCGGTCGACTGAAGAAACCGCTCCGGTGAACGCGTTTTAGCAGCCGAGAGGAAATAATGGAAAATCGAAGATGGCTCTAAAGGCCATACCGCAAATCGAATGTAAAAAAGTGTTTTGAGGATTGGATCAACCGCTAGTATAAGTGCGTTGCAGTCGATTGAGAGTACTCTGAAGGAGACAATATTGATTTTGATGAATAACTTTGTATTTTTGATTCAATTACCAAAAGTCGGGAACTTTTTGATCAAGGTGGTGTTCAAGGTTCTAAGGTCAGTATTTGGTGGAACCAGCTCGGCGTAGTGTGTTAAAACCGACTGAAACAATCAGACGCAATGGTTATCGAACGCAATTAGAGCATTTGAACCGAGTATTGAAAGACAAACAAACACAATACGTCGAGAGACATAATAAAGTGATTTACAGCATGACAATGCTCGAACCCATGATGCAAAAGCGGTCAGGACATACTTGGAAACTTTGTCTTACCCTACTAGCCTTTTTCTATAGACGTTGCCCCTGAAACCATCACTTGTTTCGATCAATGTCACGCGGCCTGGTTGACCAGTACTTGACTAGACATGAAGAAGTAGAACATTGGATCGATTCGTTGATCGATGACCAGTTTTTTCAACGCCGGATTCGAAAGATGAGACAAAGTAGTGGCCAGCGATTGACAATTAGTAAAGTTGAACACCTCGTGATATATCCTGTAGCAAGACCATTCCCAACAAGCCTAGAAGAGTGATAGGGACATTATATCAGATCATACCGGCTCGGTGGCGTAGAGGATAAGATGCTCGTCTCCTACGCAGAGTTACCTGGGTTTAATCCCCACAAAGTCGGTGCGAAATTTTCGATTCTGGGAATCGCTTGAGCATCCATATTTCATAGGAGATGTAAAGCCGTCGGTCCTGTCTAACAGAGATGTGTTGGACATTGAAGATCCCTTCTCTCGACACGAGAGGGGTTCGTGAGGTGAATTCCTCGGCGTGTCATTGGCCGAAAGGCGGAAATAGAACACGTTATAGGAAAAACAAACAAATATGAGATCGCAAGATGACTCACTACTCATTTTCACATAGCAACTAATTATATTCGAAAATTAGCATAAATGAGGACATCTCATTAATGAGTTCCAGTTACGATTTCTTACCATCGAGAAGAAAAAGATATCCATTAGTTGTAGAGAGTTTGGAGAGTAAATGTGAAATATAAGACCATATAAAAGAGAAGGACAAGAATAAATCTTAATCCTCAGTTGAATACCGTATACAGTGATCGATGTTTCAATAACTACCTGTTCAGAGAAGATCAAATCTCGAGGAATTTATAATATTGTTGATGGGGTTGTTTTAAGGAAATTCTTTTTAATACAAATATAATGAAAATCTTTTGTCTGATTTCCACACATGACAGGTTCGGCAGTTACGTCGTTTTCAAGTGTTTAGAACTATCAGTTGTTAGAAAGAAAGAGCTGACTAGACCTATCTTAAATGTTGAGAAGTGGGGATTAATTCAATTCTACTTGACTATTGAAAGTGGTGAATTTTGGGTTTGTACAGAGTTTATTAATTTCCAAACTATCCAACAGATCCATTGCCATATCTTCATTGTAATTTTTTTATTGTCTTATGTAATCATAAGATTTGTAGATTTAATATGTTTAAAATTGCGAATTTGTTATCTTTAGAGAGATTCCTTGGGGATTCGACTTGTTTGTCCTACTTAAGCTATTCTTTTTTATCATTGATATATTTGAAGAAATATCGAGGGTTCTTTCTAAAATCAACAGTTTCAATTCACCTGAATACCATTTTGGGAATTTGAAAACAATTGTTGATAATTTTGGTACAAACCGTTCTTCAACCTCAGAGATGAAATTATAAAAACCATCAACAACATTATTGATATCCTGATATTCAAAAATGCTCCCCTAGCACTTTTCGCTTAAATATTGATGTATAGCACAGTAGTCTGCACTCCTAAAATCGCCTCCTTAGGAGGCATCACGAGACCGAGGAGAACTTTCGAACTTAAGCACAATACCGGGTGATAAGCATCCAGTTTCACCAAAATTTCTTCAGCTGCATATATTTTGAGAATTTTTAGAGTAGAAGAAATTAAATGCAACAAATTATTTTTAGCATTTTCATAGTGTGGACTTGTGCATCCAGCATTGTAGAAAAGCATTCACATACCAATCTTTGAGCTAAAGAACTCCTAGTAATCGCATCATCATCGTTCTTCTGCCATTGTATACTTGGCAAATTGTAATCTCCACAGCTAAGTAACTCCACGTCTGGATATTCGTCCATTGATTGTTCTACATCTACACAATGATTTTCGTAGATTTCATGTTCAGATTTGGGCGGGTTGTAGACGTTAGTAATTAGGAGTTTATTTTCATTGATAGTGATCACAACGAATACCTGCTCAAGGTTCGCACTTGGATTTTTGATTTTATATAAGGAAAGATTCTTGTTAACAGCGATTAGAACCCCTCTCCCAATTGTTTTATTGCTTGATTTATTGGTTCTATCACAACGATAAACTTAATATGGAAAAAACGATATTAGAGAAGGGCTAATGTAAGGTAGACAGGCGTATTCATTTTTTGTTTTTTTTTCTTGCTTTTTGAGGTTAATAATACTGTTTATTAGACAAACAGGAATATTATTATTTAATGCAATTACTTGAAAAGATTGATTTTTATATTAAAATTAGTTATGGATTGCGGAATGGAAGAGGCTCTATGAATTATTGAATTATAAGCGGCTAACATATGTGTAATTAGGTTTGCAAAATCCTTCGGTATTGTTTCGTCTGTAAATAATTTTTTTCTTCATTTGTTCCAGGTGTGATTATCATGGAGTTTCGTGATGGTTATGTCAAGGGAATTTATCTTATTTTTGCGTTCAATTTCAGCAGTGAAGAATAAATTATTGAGTATGCAAGGCCCAAATAGATAAACAGATCATTTTTAACATTTTTTGAATGAAATGCATAATAGAATAACCTTCACTGCTAAAATCATTTGCAATAATTCAATAAACTACCTTAGCTTAACCGTTGCTACACTCCAAAATATTTTCACCAACATTATACCGGGAGGAGCAACTCAAACGAAAAATACTCAATAACTGTTAAACTATTCGTTTCTGGAAAAGAGGCAAAACAGGTCTTTTTTTGCCTAAAGAAGGACATTTTTCAACACACAGTGATATAATTTTACATAAACCACCTAAGATGGGGTGCAATAAACTCAATTTTCTGAATAGGAGGTTTATGTAAAATAAAATCACCGTTTGTTAAAAGATATCCCCCTTCAGACGAAAATTAACCTGTTTCTGCATTTCGTTCAGAAACGAATAGTTTAGCATTTATTGGAGTAATTTTCATTTTAGTTGCCTCACCTGGAATATAGAAAAGAAACATTTACAGACTCAACAATCCTAATTGTATCAAATAACACTGTACCAGTCTCCCATATAAGCGGTACAATTGAAGACGAGGAACAAAATCAAACTTCTGTGGTACTATATTGTATGACAGAAAAACCAGAAAATAAATACGTACGTGTAACTTACATTGCCCCCTCTCTAATGGTATTAGCAATTCTCTTATCAAATTCTATTCAATAATAAAAAACAAGTACTGTGTTTTAAGGAATTTTACTTAATAATTGCGATTCGTAACGCGTTTAACTACACCGTAGCTTCTTCAGGCGAATGGATATACAGAAAAATATAAATGAGAATATAACTATAAATAGACCTGAGTAATTGAAAGCTTATTGGTTTGCTTATTCTTAAGTGGTTATTTATGACAGGTATATCCAATAAAATTAAGGAATAGATTGCTCCCCGAAAAGATTCAATAGAGGTGAAGGGCTTATATCTGCTTGTTCATTGATGAGTCTACCTGAGTGTTTGTATTTATTAATTTCTAAAGTTTCCCAAAGATCTACCTTCCAATATTTATTATCTGTATGCAAAATTTCAAACTGTGGGTCGAAAGAATGATTATTTTCTAAGAGATGATTCGCGTAATTTGAATCTGATTTTTATTTGAAAACTGCGTTTGTGTTCCGATACTCTAATATTAAAATTTCTATGTGTTCTACCAATGTAGAAATTATCACAGTCATTCTTCATCATGTGAAGAATTATTAGAAAAGAATCATGTCAATCCTATCATTAAATCAGATATTCTTTCATTATTACAAATTTGTTTAGATCAAAATTATTTCCATTTCAATAACAAATATTATACTATTGAAGACGGCTTGATTATGGGCAATCCGTTAAGTCCTCTGTTAGCAGAAATATTCATGAATAACTTAGAGAAATTAGTTCATAATCATCCACTCAGTAAATATTGTTTATACTGGTATCGCTATGTAGACGATATCATTATTTGCTTCACAGGAACAGATAGACAGTTGAAAATTTTCGAAAATCATATAAATTCATTACATCCAAAATTGCATTCACAACCGAAATAGAAAGCAACAATTCAATAAATTTCTTAGACGTAACAATTTCGAATGAAAATGGAAAACATGTTTTCGCAATTTACCATAAGCCGTCACATACAGATATTATAATACATAACTCGTCGTGTCATCCATATCAACATAAAATGTCAGCATTCAATAGTTTTATTAATATAGATTGATTAACATCCCGTTATCACCAGAAAATTTCAACAAAGAACTAAATTTGATTAAACAAATAGCCAAAAATAATGGTTACAATCCCAAACTAATAAATAATATTTTAAATAAAAATAAAGTAGAATCGCATTGAATGAAGTTTACCCTGTCGATAAATTGAAACAAAAATTCAATACCTTAACCTACGTTGGCATTACAAGTGAGAAACTGAAATCATTCTTAAGTAGCAATAATTTCAACATAGCTTTCCAAACTAATAATAATTTAGGCAAATATATAAAAAATAATAAAACCAAACCAGGTAAAAACAATAAATCAGGTGTTTATCGATTGAATTGCAATGACTGTGATAATTTCTACATTGGTAGAACACATAGAAATTTTAATATTAGAGTATCGGAACACAAACGCAGTTTTTCAAATAAAAAATCAGATTCAAATTACGCGAATCATCTCTTAGAAAATAATCATTCTTTCGACCCACAGTTTGAAATTTTGCATACAGATAATAAATATTGGAAGGTAGATCTTTGGGAAACTTTAGAAATTAATAAATACAAACACTCAGGTAGACTCATCAATGAACAAGTAGATTTAAGCCCTTCACCTCTATTGAATCTTTACGGGGAGCAATCTATTCTTTAATTTTATTGGATATACCTGTCATAAATAACCACTTAAGAATAAGCAAACCAATAAGCTTTTAATTACTCAGGTACATTTATAGTTATATTCTCATTTATATTTTTCTGTATATTCATTCGTCTGAAGAAGCTACGGTGTAGTGAAACGCGTTACGAATCGCAATTATTAAGTAAAATTCCTTAAAACACAGTACTTGTTTTTATCATTGATAATGGAATTTTACCAAGTAAAAGCCTCCCAAATTCAAAAATTCTGTTTAATAATCTCCTACATAAGAAATTTACTATTCAATACCAAACAAAAACTTATAAGTTTGAATAAATATTCATAGAACATCTTTCCTCAGATAATAAATCCGAAAGTTTTGAACATATCAAATCTATGAATTTCAGAACTACATTTGATGATTCAAAACTTTCGTAAAAAATTTGGAAATTCTGTAAAAACCAATTTTCATCACCACAGTCAAGTAAAGTTGAAGAACATTCCTCTACTGAAAATTTTAAATTGGTTCAGTTGGCACATTCTTCTGACAACTGTAAGTTCTAGACACATGAAAATAAGGCAACTGTTGAAACCGATCTTGTGTATCGAAAATGAACATTGTGGAAATCAGACAGAGAAGTTTCGATCTATTTATATAGCTGAAGGTTATCAAGATCTTCAGATTCATATTGTGTCTTAGTTAATCTGTCATCGACTGTCATTAATCTAATGTTCATCGATTTCATTCAGGAAAGTCGTGCATTCCTCGACTATTTCAGAAACATTTCTAAGAAGAGATATACACAATTCATTTTGCCTTCTTGTGGCTGAGCCCTGCCATAGTCGTTTATTGCGCTATTCAAGAAACTGAGAAGCAAATCTCGAATTTCCTAGAAAATGGAAAACTAGATCTCACCTAGGCTCTTTTCAAGCAAGGAGCAAACACAGGCTACAATCTCCATGATCGTTCACGCGTTGACACAACTATGCAAGAAGAAGTAAAATTGCGCTCGTCCTAACAACATTGTAGAGCAGGATACCAAAGATCCTAAAATCTAATAGAAAAATTATATCATTAGCATATTATATCGACGTATTGTATACTCTAGAGATATACTCTAATCACAATGAGGAGAGTGTATAACAGACCCTAAGGGTCATAGCACAATAGCTGATTTCTAATACTGTTGTAGCCTTTGCCATTTGCAAAACGACTTGAGAGTCCTGTAAATCCGAATCCAAATAGTTTATTTTTTCCCAAGCTCAGAAGATCGCCACAGGTTGTGCATGGTGTGATTTTCAAGTGATAAGGGCTTGAAAGGTGATATTAGCAGCAGAGATAAAGTTTCTTGGTGTAAGACCAAAACTAGCGAGAGTGAATGAAAACACATCTAATTGTATGAGTACATCCCATAAAACGTACATATTGAAAGGTTGGGTTTAGGGCCATTTGAAAATCGGTCGAATTAATACTCCATAATAGATGAAGGACGAAATATATGTAAGACGAAATAGATAAATGACGAGATTATGTACGTTTTTCGAAAAACAGGACATTACGAAAATAAAAAGTGAACAAAACTCGAACCAAATATCAATCTTGAGCAACGCTTCATACATTATGAGATGAAATACTAGACTACATCCTGAATCAATGGAGAAGAATGGTTTGATAGCTAAAACTCAAAAATATTAACTGTCTGCTGATTTCAAAGATCTGCAGAATTGTACCACAACCATCGGATAAAATGCCATTACATTATGACTTTACCCCTTTGGAGGCGTTGTGGAAGACCACACCACAGCAAGAAAGAAATTCTTCTTCTGCATTACAAATGGATCCAAAACGATAAACTGAACAGATGTTGGTATACTTGGCCCAAAGTTTGGACCATTAGTGCCTTTAGGATGCGAATGAACTGAATGTCTAGATCAGCTTCTCAAACAATCAGTGTCGATCCTGAACTATTCTCCAATCTGAACAAACCAGACTGGAACTGAACGATTGTAAGAACTCACCAAAACAGAGGACTGGAGAAAATCTACACGTCTTTAGCACGAAAAGAATATTCGCTAAAGAAGACTGTTCTTTACATTATCGACCTATATACGGACGAATTCGAGACCATAAATAGCCTTCGAACAGATATCACATCTCAGAGAAATGGGTATATCAGAAAAAAAAAGTGGAATGTGCTATGGGGACGACAAACTTGATGAACAAGTTATCTGCAGTTGCAGGGTAATTACTAATAAGAGGCATGCTCCTTTCGGCAGAGGTCTACTAGAGCAATGACAAACTTTGAAGCATTTGTTGTGGGAAAACTGTACCTACGGGGTCTGAAGGATCATGAACAATGATCAACGCTGTTCAATGTACCGTAATATCTCGAAACGCATAAAAAGATCCAAGATCTTATGTGATCATGAAAATAAAAAAGTTCAAAAGGTGCACGTAGATTAGATGATAGTAGGTTGTGGAAAACAAGATAATAATAATCTGTTTCAGTTTTTTAAGATTCTTACTTTCTTTGCATTTCTCGGATGTTGCATGTCAGGTGAATGCAGATACGAGTTTGAAGATACACCAATCATGATACGAAAAACTTTCAAGGTCGAAAGCTTGTAGTTTCTAGAAAACCATGAGGTACAATTACATCAAAAACCGTTATTAATCATTCGAAAGAGGTCAACTTACCTCCGATATGTGTAAAATGACGATGAGCAGTTTTTTTTTTCATTCCAGCGTCATGTAAATTCGCATATTCAAGTGTAAACACTCAAGAAAATCATTATTATTGGTATGCACAGAATAGCGTCTTCCAAATTATTGTTCTGAAACAATCTTATACATCTTGCAGTCAAAATTTCGTCCTCGGTTTTATTCTACGTCATCTGACTGGTAGTATTCGCCGAATAATTTAGCAACCGGCTACCGACGCCCTTTATAGTTCTGAAAAAAATATCACTACTTGTTTTCGGCAACCTCCAAACCGTGCATAAGTCGCAGGAAGCTATATCATTGTTTGTTTGTTTTTCCTTTAACGTGCTCTATTTCTGCCTTTCGGCTAATGAGACGCCGGGGAATTCTGTCACCTCACTAACCCGAGAATTTGGCCGAACCCCTCTCGTGTCGAGGAAAGGGATCTTTAATGTCCAGCATATCTCTATTAGACAGGACCGACAGCTTAACATCTCCTCCGAAAGATGGACACTCAAGCGATTCCCAGAATCCGAAAAATCGTACCGACTTTGTGGGGATTGAACCCAGGTAACTCTGCGCAGGAGACGAGCATCATATCCTATACGCCACCGAGCCGACCTAAACTATATCATAATTCAACGGGAGCTGACATAGCTGCTAGTACTCAAGCTTTGACAATATTGCTGCACAAGATTTGATGAATGACTGAAGCAGCCAATCGACGCATGGCTAGGGCTGCGGCAAATGAATCAGCCACCTATGGTTTGATGTTACTCCGACTTTGCCGCGCTAAAATATGAAATGTGGCTGTAGCTGAAATAGAAACTTTCATTTAGAACAGTGATGATTGGTCGCAGGATCATTACCGCGAAGCCTACGATCTCCAAATATAATCTTCTCAAGTTGATATTCATCATTATCAATCATTTTCGAATTGTCCGGTGCAATTCTGATGCTTTAGAAATTCTGAAGTGAATTTTGCATACACACGGACTGTCTGTGTATTTTCGTTTCAAATCCTTCAAAGATTATTTTCCAATATTCTTCGATCACATTATAGGCGGCGTACAGCTAATCAACGATTTTCATTCATTGCCAGTCGCAGAGGTCCGAAGTTTTTGCCACCTAAAGCGTGGATCGCTATCAACAAAAGCGCGGACAACCTTTCATATCACTCTTTTATTCGAATTATTCTTTGACTCGTTTCCTCCCAATATGGTATTCAGCCAGAGACAAACGTCCTTAGGGACATTGCGAAGACTAAGAGGTTACGTCAACGCTGAATCTGCTAAAAATATACAACCTGTCAATCGATCAGTGCACGTACTCGGAAATTCCTGCGCTTTT
Organism: Cryptolaemus montrouzieri; assembly: GCA_013387265.2. Lineage (NCBI taxonomy): Eukaryota > Metazoa > Arthropoda > Insecta > Coleoptera > Coccinellidae > Cryptolaemus > Cryptolaemus montrouzieri. Next base: position 36,128,203 of record JABFTP020000165.1, read on the forward strand.
GCCCTGCCACCTTCTCAAAGGATTAAACAGAATACACCAGTATCAGGTATGTCTAAGATTAATCCTACAAATGAAAGAATGATGAAGAGAATGTTGATGCACAAGTAAAAAAATAAGAGAATTGTCACATTTACTTATGTTGTTTCCGGTTCAGATGAATCGTCGTGTAGGCTTTGTAAAAGAACCACCAACAATATGGTTTTGGTTGGAACCAAGGTAATCGACATCAATGATCACTCAAATAAACCTTTTGCAAACTCCAAGCCCAAGGTATATTCATGTGTACAGATTTAATCCTGATACAAATGAAAAAGATGTTTTCAATTACGTTGAATCGCAGGCGAATATTTTGAAGTGTGAGAAACATGAATCCAGGAATGAAAATTTATATGCTTCTTTCAAACTTACAAACGAAAAAGAGGACACTGAAAAGGTCTTGGCGTCCGATTTTTGGCCTTACGAGATCTGTGTTCGTAAGTTTTTTCAAAGGAGGACCAGGGCAGCAGAAAGGGGTTGAAAAAAAAAGAAGAAGCAACTTCTGAAAGCACAATTTTATGTATGAAGAAGAAAAAAAGCAAAGTATTCAATAGTAAAGAGGTTTGTGAATTATCTGTTATGCATTTGAATGTCCAGGGTTTAAACGATAGATTGAACCTTCTAGAAGATTTCCTCATAGAAGAGAACCTGACGTACTTTGTCTGTCTGCATATTCTTTAAACGCAATGTCAGCGAATTAACTTGTTCTTGAGGGCTGTAATACAGCGGCAATTTTGGGTCGGTCAGTTCTGTAGCATCGATGTCTATGTTGTGTCGTTATAGTGATTTTAAAGTTTTAGAAGATATCAACTCGCTTTCTGTTGAGATCCACTGCGAAGTTGCAGCTATTCGTTTAAACAAATTTAATACGTTAGTTATTTGTATTTATCGTTCACCTTCGGGTGATTTTGATCGTTTTATTGATGTCATTAATGATATTCTATGTGAGATAAATTTGACTTATAGTGAAGTTGTTTTATGTGGCGACTTCAATGTCCATTTCAATACAAAGGACAGATGGTCGGGGTTATTGTGTGATTTGTTGAGCACTTTTGGTCTCCGTCAGAGCATTTCGGAGCCAACAAAGTGTAGCAATTGCTTAGACAATATTTTTGTAAATTTTCAATCGGAAAGTAGTTCTGCTGTGGTGTGGGACTCTGTGTTTTCAGACCACAGGGCGCAGCAGTTCAGTATGGATTTTCGGATCCAATGTATCATAATGTAGGTATAGGCCTTTCACAGAGGAGGGGTTGAATTCTCTTCATCATATACTGAAGGGGTTGAGCTGGGATTTTTTGGACAACGAGAGTCTCAATGTCAATTATGTTTTTGATATTTTTCACGGAATTCTCAAAATTCTTACCTGACTCCTTTCTCTGAGAAAACTATGAGAAGAATTGTTCTCAGGTCCACTACGCAGTGGTATACGGAAGAACTAAGAGATATAAGGAATCGGCTGGAATTGGTTACAGAATTATATAATAGATACAGAACTGAGAATCTCAAAATGTCAAGGAATAGGTTGCGTTTAAGTTATTGAAATGAAATAAATAAAGCGAAAATCAAAGACAACGATCAAACTATTAGGTTGTCGTCGTATCGGCCTAGAACAATGTGGAGGATTATGAAAGCTAAGCGTAATATCGCTAAAAACGGAATGAATCCATTATAACGGCAAAGGAATATAGTGATTACTTTTCATCGATTGTAGGACGGGTTGTTGATGCTATTCCGGATAATAACGTTGAGCCAGATGATCTTCTTCTGCCTGAAATACCTGCAGGTATGCTTTTCTCGTTCGAGGAAGTTGGTCGTATTATTGTGAGGGATGCAACACTTTCACTAAAAAACAGTAAATCGGAAGATTACTATGGTCTAACAACAGAATTATTGAAAAGGAATATTAATAACATCTTAGGTCCCCTTACTCGCCTGATAAATAAATGCATAAGAAGTGGAATTTTTCCAGACTGTCTGAAGATTCCTCTTCCGGAGAAGAGTGATTTAAATAATGTTGCACATGATCGGCCGATTTCTGTGGTCCCAGTTTTCTCTAAACTTCTTGAAGAAATATTTTCTAACCAGGAAGTTTTGTATTTTGAGAGCAATCACCTTTTCACTCCAAATCAGTTTGGTGTCAAGAGGAACAAAAACACAACTGACGCAATAAGTGAATTTATTTCTAACGTAACCAAATATTTTGAGCAGGGATTGTACTCACTTACTTCGTTTTTGGACTTTACGAAGGCTTTCTCACTCAGCTCTTCCGATATAGTTTCGTTGGGGGTAGTGTCCAACTTATTGAATCTTTTCTGTAGAATATGTATCAATGTATATATGCTTCGAACAGTTGTTCCGAGGGGACACTAGTCAATGTAGGGGTGTCCCAGAGCTCAATAATGGGCCCATCTTTGATTTTCATTAATGACTTTCCAAACTACATAAATGATTGTGGAAGTATATAATTCACAAATGAAACTACAGTCTCTGTGGCCTGTGGAGATCTTGGCGAGGCTAGTGATTTGTTTGAGAGTGCACAGTCGAGGGCTCGGGAGTGGTTTTCGAGGAATCAGTTGGCTATGAATGGCGAGAAGACCGAAAAAGTGATATTCAGTCTGAGACATACAGAGCTCTCTAGTGCTAGATTTTTGGGTGTTGACTTGGATACAAAGCTGATTAGGAGAGTCCACATTGATAATCGCTACGGAATTGAGTACCAATATATTTGTATTGAGAAACTTAAGATCCTCTGTTTCACAAAATGTGTTGAAATCAGCTCATTCTGCGCTTTATGTGTCACATCTGCAATACGGTTCATTGGCATGGGGCAATGGAGGTGAAGTCGACAGCGAAGAGCTATACGAATTGTTAGCGGTCTCAAGTACGGAGACTGCTGAAAGGAAGCTTTTCGTAAATTGAAGATTTTGACATTACCAAATCTTTTCATTCTCCAGTGCCATGTCTTTGCTCACAAAAATATTGACGAATTAAAGTTGTACAGTGATATACACACCTACAATACACGCAATAAGGAAGACTTGCGAATACCTCTTTTTAGATTACACAAATCACAGAATGGCCCCAGCTTTCTGTCCTTCAAATTTTATAATGAATTGCCTGTAAATGTTAGAACACTCCCATTGGCAGAATTTAAGAATAAAGTGAAAACCTTTTTAATTGATAATGTTCTGTATGATACTAAATTTAAATTTCTTCTGCAAGAATAATGTATTTCGTAGCTTACCTAGTATATTTATGTCCCTTATTATTAGGTAGATTTTACTGTGATACTACTGACCTGTGCATACACTTATGTTTCCTTATGTGAAACGCATCAGTAAAGATATATCTATCTATCTATCTAACGCCACACAAAGGTAACTCGATCGTTACGGCGCGGAAATATGTTTGATGCTTTCGGGACAATCCTCATATGCCAACAATTATATTGCGGCATTAGTTTCTTAGTAAGAAATACCTTCAGATAAGTGATGTCGTGAGCATCGAGCTATTTTGAAGAGTGTTTTACAATACTTTCTAATCATTCATTTCCTTAGTGAATACTATATCACTCAGAAACATTATAAGTTTTCATTATTCAAAATCAAACTACATTGTTAGTGATGCTAACTATTGATATAATTGAAACAAAAGAACAATTTATCATCATCCCTGTAAACTTCAGCGATTGGGAAAGATCCCTTGTAAATCATTACCAGTTTTCTGCTTTTCTGCCGGTGTCAGAATAACCCGAAACGTTCGGTAGACTTGACAGCGATCGATGCAAATTTCAGTTGAAGATACTGTTAACTGTTGTTTCAGGTGTTTTGAATGAACGTGATAAATTGTCAGGCTGGAATATTTAAAAGGTCTTTTGTCGACTCTAATAAACCAGTCGCTAAATCTCCCTCCCGTTGGATGAGACTGAATTATAAATTTACATTCATAAAATATGAAACACTGTTTATTGATGCTAAATTCTGTCGGATTTTCGAATTGAATTTGCCGGAAATTAAATGTGAAGAATAGGGCATTAATCAGACGCCATTTTTCTTTGGGACTAGTCAGTGACTTATATTATTTCCTATAGAAAATTACAATAATGAATGAATTCAAATAGACTTCGTTTGAGCTGAGAGGAGCAGGAAAAATGAGCGATATTGTGGATAGGTCTTCCAGTAACTTTAACATTACTTTTAATTTAAATTTGATAGCAGAGTTTTTATTGAAGCCTTGCTTCTTGTCACTCAATACTAAATAAAGAGCAAGCTCCTCAAAAACGGCAAGAGCTTTTGGAATATCCAGTTTCCTGGTCATATACAGAGTGCCAACTTCAAATGAAATAAATTTAGTGAAATGTCACACTATATTTGTTATTTCACAATACACAAATTGTAAGAATGATTGATTGAAATACTTTGAAAATGTTTCAAAAGAATATGTGAATATGTTAAAACACTTGACATATATTTCGGGTTATCAGCCCATTAACAAGAGTTTTACAATACTGGAAGACAAAATAAGTAGTTTTACTGAAATACAGTGTTTGTAACAGGAGATAAGCCCAAGCCTGTTTGGTTATTACAAATCGACTGGTTTCTCCCACGAGCAGACGTGATTTCCATCATTTGTAAAATGTCCATCTTCCCTCTATTACCTGGCTGTATAAGTTCAATTCTTTCGAGATCTATTGAATGATTTTATCTATACAATGGTCAGAAGACCCAGTAGAATTTTTTTTGTGAATAATCAATCAATTTTTAATGCTCTCCTCGATACATCTTCCGATACATTCACATCAGTGTATTTCATATACTCCGTTTTCATTCAATAATTTAGTCTCTTCTTGTCATCAACCAACAATGAACCCAAATTCTTTTCCTTAGTACTGATGGTCTTTAGATGTTGTTTTATTAGTTGGACAATTTCTATTCGCTTTCTCAGTATTCAAAGGGTGTATGATTGGCAGTATATGTTGTTTTTATTTTACTAAGATGACAATTATATTCTGTGCATATCCGATTATATTTAGTAGTTGAACTTATCGAAATCAACAGCTCACAAAGAGATGAAGACAAATCTGAACAAATGAATGAAAAACAGTCAATTTGATATTATGTGACTGAACACTTCTGTAATAAATCAAGCTGTCCGAATAAGTTGTTTTTTATGGAAATGAGTCATGAGCCCTACTAAATGACACGTCCAATAAATTCAGAGATATTTCAATATTTTCAAATTCCATTGTTAATTGAATAGATCGATAAAAATAATACCGAAAAGATATGAAGATGATATTTTCTGTATTTGGATTAGTACAGGCAGACAACAGAATAGTTTTTGAATTGTAGAGGCCGTTACTTGATGTAGATCCATGATATAATGAGATAAAACACAAGGTTTAACTTTAATCTACACTTTATTTGAAAAATTTCGACGACGATTAAAGTTAAACCTTGTGTTTTTATCTCAACAGAATAGTTTCTTGAAATTCTCAGATTCTCTTCATCGATCGATTCAATCTACTTCGGAAACATAAAAGTTGCGCCATTCAAAACAAAAATTCTACTGATTTATCTGGTCCTTTGATATATAAAAATCATTTTGAAGATTCAGAAGAACCGAACTTATACACCCCAGGTAATAAAGGGAAGAAGATGGACATAATAGAGACAATGAAAATCACGTCCGCTCGTAGGAAAACCAGCCAATTTGTAATGAGCAAACAGTCTTTGATCTATCTTTATAAATTGTAATACTCTTGATGATGGGTTGATAATCCGAAACATATATCAAGTATTTCAATGTGTATTTGTGCCAAGTGCTTCAATTATTCCATTATTCTTTATATTTCAAGTTGAAAGAATTGCACACAATCAAATTTATATGGAATCACTCGGTATTTCACATTATTGATTGTTTTTGACCGTGAATCTTCGAACATTTGTGAAGAATGAAGTTTTTTGTTGTAATGAAACTGAATAGTATGATAAGAAATGTTGAATTATCACCACTTCTTCGGGATATTGTACTCAGTCGTCACTGAGATTTGAAACTGTGAATTTCAAAATTTAAAAAAGCCTTTAATCATAACTGAATTGCCTTATGTTGGATTGTCCGATTTGAGGAAGGGTAGAATAATTGCTCTCACTGAAACAGGGACGACACAGGGGGATATAGAGGTCACAATGGGGGTAATGCAGGGGGTGGTTTCAAAAACCTACGCCCGATACAAGGAGCTACAATCTCTGCAAAATAGGCCTAGAAGAAGTCGTAGGAAGATCACTTCTGTAGAACAAGACCGCTTCCTGTGCCGAATTTCCAGAAGAGACCCTAGTGCGTCCCACCACATACTTCTAAGACAATTACTGAAAGTAACAAGCATCAGTGTATCAGTCGAAACGATACGTCAAAGACTTCGTTCAAAGAGTTAATACAGCAGAAGGCCCTTAAGAAAGCCAGAGCTAAACAGACAACAAATAGAAACAGATTTAATTGGTGTATCGTGCACAATGTTGGAATATTGAGAAATGGCGAAATGTTCATTTTTCGGATGAAACCAGAATTGGTGTTCGATCAGATGACCTTCAGATTCGGGTTTTAAGGGGTCGTGGAAGACAAGCTAGACTCCAAGCAGCAAGACAAATTCCGAAATACCAAGGGAGCGGTGTGATGTTTTGAGATAGCATTATGCTGGGAGGCAAAACAGATTTGACCTCGTTTCCTGCGAGTGTAACAGCTAGAAATTACCTAGTGCTGGAGCCCATCATGAGACTCTGGCGAGGTATCAACGGTGAGAATTTTACTTTTATGCAAGATAATGCTCCTCCGCATACCAGCAATCTCGCGCGACATTATCTTGAAACAGAGGGAATCGCTATTTTGGACTGGCCAGCTTGCTCTCCAGACCTGAATACTATTGAAAATTTATTAGAAAATCTCAAAAGGAAAATAAGATCGCGCCAGGATAATCCAAGTACCCCACAACAGCTCATCCAAGCCGCCACAGAAGAGTGGCAGAATATCACCGCATAGGAGGTCGAAAACCAAATTCAAAGCATGCCTAGACGGATTCGGGATTGTATCAGGGCAAATGGAGGTGATGCAAGCTACTGAGGTCGAGAAAAAAAACCTATTCCGTGAGAAAACAATTTTGAACTTTTTTACTACATGTGGAAAGAGTCTTATTTTCTATTATTTGTTTTTTCTTAAAATGAACCTTAATTCATTTCTTTTTTCGATTAAAATATCTCATAAAGGATCAATTTTGATAATCCTTCGTAATTTCCGAAACCCCTGAGGTAATATTCAAAATATCGGGTGATTCCATAAAAATTTGTTTGTGTGTATAACAAGTTGTAAAAATTCAGAAGGCTGTTGTAAGATGGTCAGGCCTCAATTTGCCTACTCCTGATTGGGTGTAGATTGACACTATTCAATGCTTATACAGGGTGACCCAACTGAATTTCAACCATCTTTCTAACTCAGAATATGGCAGAGTATGCGGAAAACGCAGAAACTGGTAGATATTTTTCGAAGAGGACTATTATTTATGGCTTTGAGCATGTCAGATTAATCCCCCACCCCCACGATCACCTACCTATAAAATGTTCATAAGAAATATGGCTCAAGCGGCACATTGTTATATAGGTTCTTGGATTATCTTGATAAATAGTAGTACACATTGAAAAAAAAGTGTTTTTTCTCTATCGCACTGCCAATCCTTCTTTCTCACTTCGATTAACCTTTACCATGATGTCATCCTTGAATCCTTTGTCTTTTCCCTCTCCATAATTTGCCTAGTATTTTTTTCCATGTATCTCTTCCAATTTTCTATGATTCTGTTTGTTGAGAATTTAAAGGGGTTTTGGAGAAATATCTACAGAGTATAAAGAAAATGAACATTCGTTAGATACTAAAAAGAGGATTGCTAGTTTACTTGTAAATAATTCGGGGTACGTAATTATATCTTTCAAGTCATCCTTGTTCCTATCATTTTCCAATTTCTCCTAAATTTCTCAACATTACCTTCATTTAATTTTCATTGTTGATTTCTTGGTTTTGTTTTCTTTTCTCTTGAATAAATCTGTATAACGAATTGTATATTAAAATATTGTAATTTTTTTCAAATAAATTTAAATTGACAGAACGGCTGCATTGATGGGGTGAGAATATTTTTCACTTATAGAATTGATAGTCCTAGGCTAGAGCTCGAAGACTAGGCCTACCCAAACGTTTGGAAATATAAAGACTCCAACAATCCATTTAGCAACCGAAGGGGATAACCGATATCTTGTTGGGGGAATGCTATCGGCAGAAACGTCACCTTTAGTTAACCTCCTTCAGTTTGTTAGATAAGTCTTTGCATTTAGTGTAGGTCAATTGAAACTCCTTGTATCCGATTGTGAATAGTTTAAAAATAATGGGTATTTTAATTAAAACTGTTGAAATTTTAATAGAGGATTCTGAAACATATGATCCGCAACATTTCAGGATACTAGTGAGTCAACCGAGCAGCCGAGGCATGATCTTCAAAGGTTTCAATTTCGTTTCGAATCTCATTGAGAAGATTTCCCAATTTTTTGAACGAATTTGGTCACTTCCTTGTGTTAAGGGTATATATAAAATGTTGAAACCGAAGAACTCATTCCGTCAACCAGCTGAGTACATCGGGTTGATTAATTAAAATTCAAATTTTCAATTCGATACAAGAAGAACAAGAAAAAGGTGTAATCAACAGAACACAAAATAGTATAATTACTGTTCATTTTCAAAATAACTGTTGTGTCAAAATACGGCAGCAATATTTAACACAAATCATTCAGGGAAATATATGAGTCCTTAAATTATTGACGTTGGACGTCTAATGTAATTACACCAAAAGTAACTGAGAAAACTGCTCAAACTGACCCCCTTCTATCTCCAACAAATGATATAAATGGTTCCGCAACCTGACCAAACTCCATGACTTTGTAGGATATATTTTTGATTTTACGTGAGCCTACCGAATTCAAATCTGGTGATCTTGCTAGCCACTCAATTGGTCCCCTCCGACCCCAGTTCACTGGAAAATTATTATCTAAATAGGCTCGCACTCGAGAATCAAATTGAGAAGGAGCACCTTCTTGTTGGAAATACGACTGATCTTCTGAGGGATTGGGACCGCTTTCCAAAATCTTGATAATTCTGAGATAAATCAATTTTTCTAGCAGTTGTAGATCATCAATGTGATTAGCTCGATGAAAAATGGTCCAACAACATGGTTTCCGTAAAACCCTACCCAAATATTCAATTTTTATGGGGTTTGTGTATCTATTTTTCTGTACAAGTAAGGATTTCGGTTTCCCAAAAATGGCTGTTGTGTTTGTTTCCTTCTCCATTGAGCATGAAGGTATTCTCGCTAGAGAAACAGATCATTTGAGGGAAGTTGGTATTATCAATTATATTTTCACTGTAGGCGACAATCAGACTCACTTCTTTCTCTGGATGATGTAAACACCTCAAAAAAGTCTAGGGAACACTTAAAATATGAATTTGATGATTACAATTTATAGAAATCTTTCGGTTGTTGTTAGGATGTATTGTATATAATGTATTCTCAATAAAACAAAATAATATTTGACTTTTCCAAAGCACCTATCATAAAAAAATTGAAATTTGAAAATGACGAAATTTGGTGAAACACAAAAAAAACATCCTGAACTAATATTTTCTGAACGATATGGAAGCACTTATATTTTTCAGTACGCAGAAGGTCCGCCTCTGTTATCAATGACACTTTGGTATCGTCGCGGCATGCTCAATATTAAATTATCTATTACATTTTGGCCTAAGTCATTCCAAGCCCCCTGAACTGCTAATCGAAGCTCCTGTTCATGATGGAAGACGTTTTGACGCAAGAGATTTCTTTTTAGGGTGTCCCACACATGCTCGATGGGATTCAGATCTGGGGAGGAGGATGGCCACGGTAGAAGATCGATACCATTCTCTTCAAGAACGTTCAAGACAATTCTTGCACGATGAGGAGGGGCATTATCTTGTTGGAACAGTGGATTTTGACCCATTGTTTGGAGATACGGTACCACTACAGGTGAAACTATCTCATTTGCGTAAGAATTGCCCGTGAGGTTGTTCTGTATGAAAACGAGGTCAGTTCTTCCACCAAGGCCGATACTTCCCAAAACATCACTGATCCGCCTCCCTGTCTAACAACTTCTCTAGCATGTTGGAGACGGTTTTGCTTTTCAGGTTACCTCCATATTCGAATTCTTCCCGAATCGGGATAATAACTAAATCTAGATTCATCACTGAAGAGAACTGTGGCTCACCTCTCTCGATCCCAGTTTACGTGTTCTTGGCACCAAGCTAAACGAGCAGCGCGATTTCCATGGGTCAGTTGTGGAACTCTTAAAGGACGACTGGAGTGGAGTTGACCTTCGTGCAGTCGATTTCTCACAGTTTGTTCGGAAATTTGTACATTATGAACTCGTGATAGCTCTTGAGCTAATTGAGATGCTGTGGTTGTACGATCTCTTCTGGCTTGTAAAACCAAAAATCGGTCTTGGGCGACTGTAGTAATCCTGACCTGACCTGTATGGCGTTCTTCTACGCTACTTGTTTCATTGAAACGCGACCATAAACGGTTTATGACACTTGGGCTATCTACCAGAACCCTGGATGCTTCCCGTTGTGGAGTCCCAGCTTGGAGCATGCCAACGGCTCGTAACATTTCTTCTCTAGTCAAATGTCGTCTTCCCATGGTCGAATCACAAAACTTGAATCTTTTATTTGTGCTTACAACAGAAACAAAGTGCCAACTAACTGATTTCAAACAATGAATACATGAAATGATTATAAAGCAGCGTCGCATCTGCTGCATTTTTAGTTTTTTATAAAAAAAACTGAAATCTGTTGCGGCACTCTACATAATTTGGTGAGAAATTGATGCAGGTGTTCATTTCTTAAAAAAAAATCATCCATATTGATCGTTCTGGATACGATATATTGATATTCAGAAGTGTTCCCTGGACTTTTTTGAGGTGTTTATGTTTAAATTGTCTTGCTGTTCCTTTTGCGAAACTGTTACTTCGAAATTGAAAGTACACGATTTCTACTGTTTCCTCAATTAAGTACACATTTTTGTGTTTTTCTCGCGGGTACCGAATAATAGTGATTTTTATTGGAACAACAAATGATGAAAGTATTGCTTCAAGAAAAGTGTGAGAAACTGATGTGCTGATTGCATATTTTTTCATTTTTTTTTAATAACAATAGGATGATCTTCTTTGAATTGCAGTTTTTCAATACCATCTGTCGACTGTTTCTGGTTCTAATATTGATGCCTATTCAAGAATGCCGTAGAATGAATCTGAATCAATCGACCCGAGGTACCCAGCAACTTAAAGCAATGAATACCCCGATTGGAATAATCTTTGTAGATCCCTAAGCCGAAGTATTGACCAAAGTTTTTCGGACCATAGAAGGACCTTTTCAATGGTATGTCACATGATAATCTCTGCGTATATTGCTGAGAATTCTTAGGTTCAGATTTGGCCACTCTTTTCCGAGTCCTACCTGATCGACCGTCAGCAGTTCATACAGATTGAGAGTTTTCGTTTCATTGAATTTGTTGCTACATCTGACATTCCGCAGGTATCAAATCTTGGACCTTTGCTATTCATCATGTCCGTTAATGACCACTTGGAAATAATTAATAACCCTACATTGATATATACTGATAATCTTAGAATTATTTTGAAAATAACGTTTGAACGCGACTGTAATATTCTTCAATTATGCTAAAAACAATATTGTCTCAAGAAGGTTCTTTGAAATCGAAGATCTAGATCTCATGTTTGATCAAATATTCACTTTCAATTATTATAGTTGTGTCAGTCTGCCTCAATATTATATGGATTTGTAATATGAAAAGTATTTTGCCAAATCACCTACTTCGATGCTTTTTCTGAAGCTTTCTTAAGAAACCGGTAAAATATATTTCAACCATCTAGCATCCTATTTACTTTTGTCATACTTATCATACGGAGATGATTCAAAGAAGATTTTTTGGTATCTTCTCTGGATAGAGAACGGTGTACCGTATCAGGGAGTATGATTAGGTAGAGCTCTACAATAGATTCGGAACTACAACTTTGGAAATAAGAACAGTCATTTTCGATCTGAAAATTTCATTAATTCTTTTAAATAATCAACCCTACTGCTCTTCTATTCTAGCTCAATTAAAGTTTATTAAATCCGAGATCGAACTGCAAATATTGCCACTTCTTTTCCTCTTGTACACTTGAATTGAAGTTGCTCCAATATTCTTTATGTGCTGTACCTAAAATTTTAACTCCGGACGTTAATGTTACCTTCTTTCAACTATTAGTCGTGTATATGTAAACATGTCTTGAAACGAATGTATCATCAAGGTCTTATTATTTATATTATCTACTATTACTTTTGCTTCAGGGAAATTTATATTTCTTGAAATATTTTCACACATATTTTTTTTCAATTTTTTACTGTTTTTGGGTATACTTGTGTGAGTCATAGGCGACTCAGAGGAAGTTTTGTTCGTATATTTTGGGGCGAGGAGAAGGTGTTAACCCTATCAGGGGGTATGATCATGTTGAGCTCTTGAATAGATTTGAAATTACAACTTCAGAAGAAGCATTTTCCTCTGAAATTGTTATTCAAACTTCTGAACAATTAACTGGTCTGCCTTCAATTCTAACTCAATTTAAATTCTTACTTTCAAGATCGAACGCAAGAGCTCTACCTACAATACAATCTCGAGACTGGGTGACATCAATTTTGACCCTTTTTCAAGTATTAGTAGTGTTATGTGGACATGTATTTTTGAATCGCTTCCAAGATATTATTATTTTCATTATGTATTATTATGTATTAATTAGGTCAAACATACACATACCTCAGCACATATTTATAGATCTTTTTTCCAGTAATTGGAATTTTTATCTGTAGGAAATATTATTATTATTATTATATCATATAATAGATTACGTTTGTATCGCGCGTATTTAATCATTATCGAAAATATTTACAGGATGCTTAGAGTATTTTGAGTGTTCGAAGATTTTACGTACTATGTATTTGCTCATTCGTATAGTGACTCACATCACAATTTGAGTATATGGTCATCCGATTTTTGTCACTCTTTTTTCTACGCAAAAAAAAGGACAAAATAAATAAATGAATCAAGAGAGCGAAAATCCTCTTTCAGGTTAAGCACAGAGTCTTTTAAAACTAGCAATCATAACATCAGAGATATCAAATACTTCTTCAACCCTCAAATAAATTTTCTCGCATTTTAAATTGGCGGTATTTTAGGGATGTAAGTACACCTTGAGTTCTACTAACCAATATTGTTAACTCGAAATGATATCGATTTCACTCGCCTTATATCCTTGTCGCTACGATTCACCGAAGCTAAGTAATTTAATAATATGCGAGAAACGGGCTTCGAACATCCCCTTTTCCGAATTCGTCTTCGGAAATTTTCTAAGAAACACATCAATCGTGATCCGATTTAATTCCATTTCAGTTGTTCTGTCGTTTTATTTAGAACGTCTGGATGACAACACTTCGATCGACGTCGCATTTTTGAAACGAGGCATTTCAACGCGGCTTGTGACAGAAGTGCATTCTTATGATTCGTCAGATAACAATAATGCGTTATTAAGATTCAAATAATAAAGGAGGCACATGGCTGCTTTATAAAAATTCAATATCACACCCTACAAAAATAGTAAAGAACTAGAACCACAACTGATTATATACAAAATTTTTCTATTCTCCATGAACCACCCCATAGAGATATTCCATTCATAATTCTTTTGCACATCCAACTAAACATAAACTAGCTTGCTATAATAGTATGATTCTTAGACTCACCATGTTACTAGAAAAGAATTTCATGAAAGAGGTGAATGTTATAAAACACGTAGTGGTCGTTAATGTTTATAATCTACACAATCAAAGTCGTAAGGCCTTTTTCGGGAATAATCCGAGAGGATAACGGTAGTTTGAACCGGGCAGAGAAGAAAGAATGCGGCCAAAAATCGTTGGCCGAAGGTCTCCTCGATTATGAGGAAGGTTCATGCCAAATTTCGAGCCCCTAGCTCGATCGACAGAGCCCTGAGGATTTTTCGAAAATTTTCGTCGAAACGAAGCCGAGAGCGAACGCAAAGTCCAAACGTCAAGATTTCTTCGGAATCGGAAACTTCGATCTTTCGGAAGGCGATCGGAACGATCGATCGAGCGAAAATTCAGAAAGAAAGCCCCGAAAATACGAAAATAAAAAAGGTCTCCGATTTTTCGCAAGTGGAGGGAATAACTTCGTCGGACTTTTATGTCTATACAAATTTTTCCATCGCGTTCGATGGAAAATATTGCGCTGCAATATTTTCATTCCCGTTGAACGACGCGAAAACTGGAAAATATTTGATTCAACGAAGGGCTATCGGAGGACTTTTGCAAAATTTCGCTCCATTTTCCTCATTCCGGATATCTCTGACGGACAGAAATCAACTAACGTCGAGCTGTCAAAGTAAGTAGTTTTCTTGCATCCGTCCTACTTTCACGGGATTACTGGGAAAATGAATTCGGGTGTCGAACGATTCCTATATATCTCGAGATCGGATCCGCGAAGAGGAATCGTTACTCTACGACTTAATTATCGAAGTTGGTACAATTTTTCAGACCTAGAATTTCGGGAAAAAGAACGGAAACACGGGGGCGGAGCCAATCACTCTCCTACCTCCCCTTAGATTGCTATTCAATGTCGGAAGTGAGCTTTACCAACATGTAAAATTTAATGCTCTCTCTCTTTTGAATGAAAATATTGAGATGGAAATAGTTAGTAACTTTTATTTTCACTGTTTCGGTACTACCAACATCTAGAATATAGTGTTCTCTCTCTTCTGAGTGACAATCGAATCTAACCTTTTTCAATTAGTCTCATATTCGATTTGTCAAAATATATAATTCCAATTTTATTTGAATGCAAAGTTGATGAAATTTAAGAGGTAAGTGAACGTAGTTTGATGTTTATTTTATCCATTTCAACTTTCAAAATTCATAAATTTAACATTTTGTGGTGATTCTTACCTTAACAATGTGTTTTGAACGGAATTTTATAAAAAAGTAATTAAGGAGACTTACAATAATGTTTAAAAGGTAAGGAATGTAATTCGAGGTTTATTTATGTATTTTAATGTATACTTTGTTCAGCATGCTCAAGAAATGTACTCAGAATTCAAATATTTAATTTTCTTTCATAGTTATTTTAATCTAACCTAACCTCTTTGCGTTGAAAAATGAACTGGAATTACTAGGATTTTTAACGAATCAATTGAGGATCTTACAAGTTGATGGGATATCCTTTGAGTTGCTATTAATAGGTATTGAGCTCTTTTATATAATATTATTTTTTCTGGAAGGAACTCGATAAAGTTTTAATAAGGTCATTTGGAGTATGTATCATATGAATATTGAAAGCTATACACTAAAGTCTATAACTGTATTGAAATTTTTCAAACTGGATGTCAATAAGACCGTGCCATTTCGAATTGAGTTTTCGTTTCAGTTTATTCAAGAGGAAGTACGTGTCTACTCTACAATTATCCAAATTTAAAAGTAAATGAGATTCAATGTATTTGACAATGTTCAAGTTTGAACCAAAGAAAATAAGATCTCAAATTTGCACAAAAGGTAATTATTGTGAGTTTCTTCTATTCATAACTCATAGTTACTGTTTCTTAGGCAATTTCATCAAGGTTGTTGAATGAATGACAGGATTTCCTCATTGATTTGAAGTTGAAAGTTTCTCTGTTATAGGTGTCTGATAGTGGGAAACATGATGTTTGACTATGTAAAAGTTGCATACGGAGTTTCATTTTGTACAATCGCAACTTTCATTCAAGTTTTATAAAAGTCACAGGAAACAAGCTGCTGCTTACTTGAATCATATTTTGGAAAAATTCAACTACTACTTGGAGGATGCTTTGCAATGACAATTTTGTTATAGGTAGTTTTATTATAGATATTTCATATTATTGTGTAAAATGAGCACCTTCATCAGGTAATATGGAAATATGAGTTGTTTCAATGCAATTTCTTCCTTAAATTTTCATTTCATTTTATATTATAGAGTTTCATAAAAAAAGAATTGAAGAGAAGTGAAATTGAAGAATAGAAATTTCAATTATTAGAGAGCAAGTTTATAAGAAGCTGACTGCTGGAAACCAACTGCCAACTCGACAGTTAAGGATCTAATGAAATAATATGTCCAAGAAACAGTTTCACTGAAACTCATATATAGTTAACATTATTGTATTGTATATGAGGTTCTATAATATAATTTACAAATTTGTAGATCTCTTTGCTGCGTTCCACAAAAACACTTCAATTCAGAAGATGTTTATTCTTTCTGGTAAGCAAATTGTGTGAATTTTGGTAAATTTGAATTTAAACAAAATAGTTACGCAAAGGGAATCACATAAGGTGAAATTTCTATGTATTCAGTAGTGTTCCTTTATTTGATTACTAATTTCTCGCTTTTGTCTTTTGGATATTCCCAAAAAATATAATTCGAGAAGAACATAAATATACTTGAGAAGTAATTCTCATATCTCGCTGTTTTAAGTTCATTTTGTTGTTTATTATAAATCATGAATCTTATTGGATTCTTATCTGATCTAATACGAATCAGAACTGTTGGGTAAAAATTGAATTGAAACTTAAACTGAACTAAAATTAGCAATATTGTGAATTAATATCAGAATTGTTGATGATTGAATTTCTATGCCTAAAGGGTGATTGAACAATTTGTTTTTGAATCAATGTTGAAATGTTGTTAATTTCATCATATGCTAGCTCAATTGGAGAAAGTTGAGATTTTCAAATTGAGTGTATCTCTTTGAAATTGGGATAGTAGTGAATAGTGTTGAAGTTTGTGTGGTTGATGAGTCAGTATCCATAAAACAATACTGGAAGCTGCGATACCCTAAGGGTGACTGAGGCAATATATGAGAGAGTTTTATGTAACATAAAGAACTATTAATTATAAATATGAATAATGAAGTGGATATAATAAAGCGTTCAGTATAGATAGAGTTGGATATGAAGAATTGCTCAGTATATTTGGGGTAAAGTATTTTAGGCGTTTAATAAATCATGCGTTAAGTATATCAGGCATCTAGTATATTGGCTACTTAGATATGAGAGGCGATTTTAATGGGCTCACTAGTTCTAGTAGATTGACAATATGCTTCTCGTAAACAATTTCAGTATCCACGGGGTGTTCGCCAGTATTATAAAGACCAGTCAAAAATAAAATATATTGACTTATACGATTGTGAGTCAAGACCAAATTTTAAAATGTTTTTTTGTTTGTTTTCATTTCATAATTTAAATAAACTCTTCACAACGTATAACTCTCTAAGTAAATGTATTGAAAACTTTAAATCAAAAATTTATGAAGACAACAAATCAGACGTTCATGAACTCTCTCGTGAAAGTTATAATAAAATTTATATCAGTAGAAATTTTGGAAATTTTAATATAAGGTGGGAGCACAAACCCAATTTCGATAAACTAAAATAAAATTCCCACTACGCAAATCGTTTACTAGAGAGAACCAATTCATGGATAATAATATAGATACTTTGAAGAATGAAAATAATAGATTGAAACTGTTCCTATAGGAATAAGTGGAAATCAATCAATAAAAACTCAGGAAATCTACTTGATAGTAAACTAGACCTAAATTCTTCACCATTACTAAATATTTTCAGCTCTTAAACGAAGCAACCCTGTTTGGATTCTCCTCATATTGGTACCTGCTCATATCAGTATAGTTTCTTCATCATCCCTTAGAATTCAGTAATTATCTCATGAACAATTTATGCAAAACATAGAGCGAATGTTGATTGTTCAATTTTTCAATTCAGCCTATTGATTGCAACAAAAATTTCAAAGGCTCATGATAAGCCCAGGATGGCAAATGAGATGTACTTCACATCTAATACAGACTGTATATGAAAATTAGGGAAATCTTAGTAGAGCGTAACCCTACACTAACTAGCCAATTTGTCCATTATTATAAAAGGGAATTCAAGAGAAACAAGAGACTCAAATATCGTCAAAACGTATACCGAGTCGAATATGAAACTTGACGCCCTGTATCTTAAAACCATGCCATTTCATTAAAAAATGTATCGCTGAAAACCAGAAGCGCAAAGCTTTAACATATCCGACTTTCAGTAAATTTGACTGAAACTAACATTGCTTTCAGCATTTCATTTCTTTTAAACTAACAAAACGCTCGCTTCCAACCCAAACATCAACGTCAACATCTAATTTTTCTGATTCATAGAACATATCGATTCATAACACCATTTTTATAACAAATGATGAAAACCCACGTTTTCCAAAAAAAGTATACAAAAATAGCATCCACATATTCGCCTCATCACTCGCCGACACGGTTCGAAATGAAAGTATGGAAACATAAAAAGTCAGAAAAACTCAGAGAATATCGCAAATTGTTTCCTGCAACGTTCGTGCTGCATCCCGGAACCGATAGCGTCAGAGCCTGGCCGGAATCAAAAGGACCCGACGGAAGTTAGTTCATCAGGCTACCGCTGACGAATCAGCAGCAGCACCGCCGTGGAAGCTGTGCGAGAGGCGATCAATATGGTGGTGCACTCCTCCCTGATGGCTACGGGAACAATGCAAGGATACAAGGACCAGAGTTGGGGAAAACATAATTATTTATACCTGTAAAGTATTTCTTCTATGAGAAGTTTCAGATTAGATTTTCAAACGCCGCAAAGTTTCAATTCAACAATTTACCTGAAACTTTATAAGCAGTATACGTGGGTTGCTAATGAAGTATTCGAAATCGGCAAATGTTGTGAGGCGCCACCTGACATATTTCGGTTGTTCGGATAACTTAAAGTGTATTCAAAAAAGCTGTAGAATAAAAAAACATTATTAAATATGCATGGAGGTACGTAAACGGATGGAATTCACAATTTTTGTTGCAATGTCCATAAATTACTCCGTGTTCAAAGCTCTTGAACACGAAACTTTCCAGTCATTGCTGGTGCTCCATGGGTTGTAATCCACACTAATTTATATATTGATAGCTCGAAGTTTTTAACAAAATTGAAGAAAACGTCATATATATCTTCGCTACGGGTCTTCCCCTTCGGAGGAATGATTGTCAGAAATTCTTCCTTTGACAATATATCATTGATTTCATTCATGTATTTGTTTATCTGCCATGTCCCGACACATGAATTCAATCAGCCTTGTGACAGTCGGACGAGATAACTGAAGTTCTCTAATAGTAGACATGATTTCTGTTTTATTTTCAAAATCTTCATATAAATTCTTAACCGCTTCAATGAATGCTTCCTTCGCAACCGATCCATCTTCGAATGGATTCTTGTGTTTTGCCAATGTATGAGATATTTTAAATGACGCGATCGTAGCAGCTTTTGATTGTTTGGCTGGTCTTGTGAACATGGTTTGTTCTTTTTTCAAACAAGATATCAAATCACGTACTTTACGTTTTCTTAATGCGCTCTGTGTCGGAAAATCCTTTTCATAGTTTTTAGGAACCGTTTTATGATGCCTCTCTAAGTCACCACGCTTAGGTATTGCAACTGACGCACGACAAATAAGATGAAATGCACTTATCCTTCACTATACAAAAGGAAAATTCTTCCTCCCAATCGTTATTAAAATGATACGTTTTAGATTTCTTCACTGCACTCACTAGTAAATATAATAATAAATTCTAGTGAAGGCAATTAACACCTACGCCATTCCAGTGTTGCTCTACTCATTTGGAATAATCAGATGGACTAAGACAGATCTGAATCAAATTCAGAGGCAGACCCGAACGATGCTAACAAAGTACAACAACACTCATCCAAAATCGTCTGAGATACGAACAACTTTGAAGCGGAAAGAAGGAGGACGCGGATTAATAGATGTTGTCAATTTACACATCGAACAGATAAAATATTTCAGAGAATTCTTCTCAGCAAAAGCTCTCACTTCTGACCTCCATAGAGTGGTATCGTTGGCTGATAAGGGATATACACCTCTAAATCTTGCTACCAGAGATGACCTGCTGAATCTACCGTTCCTATCAGATACTGAAAAACAAGAGCAACGGTCAAGAAAGGAATTGCATGGACGACATCACCATGAGATTAATCAACCTCACATCGTCAAAGATGCCTCCAACAAATGGTTGATGAAAGGAGAATTATTCGCGGAAACAGAGGGATTCCTTGTGGCCATGCAAGACCAAGTGATCGCTATAAACAACTACAAAAAATTTATTATGAAGGACGGAACATTGCAAATAGATAAGGGCAGAAAATTACATATAAGATTGGAGACTATACAGTATATTACGTCCGGATGCGAACAACTGGCCAATACGGACTATCTTCACAGGCATAATCAGGTATGCAACATTATCCATCAGAAACATCTCGCACACAAGTACGGACTTCTGAATACCCTCCAGCCATATTACAAGTATCAACCGGCGCCCGTATTGTAAAATGACTATATCAGATTATACTACGATAGGCCTGTTATCACTGATAGAATGGTCACGAATAATAGGCCGGACATAGTGGTGTATGATAAGAGAGCCATGACAGCAATGCTGGTGGATGTCGCCATACCCAATAATTTCAACGTGCTGAACAAGTTCCATACACAGACCATGGTATTGAGATCGAGCAGATGTGGCACCTCGATAAAATAGATATTGTTCATGTCATCGTATCCTCGACTGGGTTAATACCCAAAACTTTGCATGATGGCCTTAAGAAATTAGAATTGCATAAGAATACCTATATAGAAAAGCAAAAATCTGCAATTCTGAATACATGTAGTATAGTTGGGAAATTTATGTAAAGTATATTGTAATTGAGCCTATTTCCTTCGTTTGCCGAATCTGGAAAAGGTGAATGATATCCAGCTAACAGCTGAGATAGTGCATAAGTCCACGATAATAACTAATAATAAATTTTCATTTAGCAATTTGCTATTGAAAACAACATCCTATTGCTGGGTCATAGGTATGTAATATCTTTCACAATATATCCCCAGCATTCTGAATATTACACCAAAAATTAAATGTAATTTAAAATAACTCTCAAGCTCCTATTCTGATTTCTCTGAAAAGTATTCAAATTATTCTTTTGTAAACCAAACATCAATGTCGAGCAAAGGTCAATATGAGGAGACACAATAGCTTTAAACAGCATAAGTCTTGTACCAAAATTCACCTTATCTACTCCTAAGTACTTCATTTGGGTTACACTATCAAGAATATTGTTATTAATTTGAACACTTGAGTTTACCAAATTTAGATTATTTAATTTGTATTTACTTCTCAGTATCATATATTTAAACTTATTAACATTTATTTCTAGACTTTTATCACAGAGCCATTCATTCATAGCAGCAAGATCTTCATTTTTTAATTCAATCATCATTTTTATATTATCACCTGCTATGTACAGCATTGTGTCGTCCGCAAACATAGACACAACACTGAATTCCACAAATTTCACTAGGTCATCTATGTACAACAAAAATAACAAGGGCCCTAAAACTGTCCCTTGAGGTATGCCATCACAATATTCTCTATGTTGGATAGATGATCAATAAATTTTACACTTTGAGTCCTATCACTTGAATATGAAGAAAACCAATTCAAAACATTCCCCCTCATTCCAATTTTCTTGAGTTTCAATACTAATAACAACCTTAAAATGGTTTCAAATGCTCTTTGAAAGTCCAAAAATACAGCTATGACATATTTAACCCCATCATTATCTCTCATCCATTTATCACATATGTTTAAAACTGTACTTTCACATGAATGACCCAAAGTGGTTTTCAACTATTAATTGTTTTCATCACAATATTCTAATAGTTGTTGTTTTACTACAATTTCTATTACTTTCTCATAAACCGGTACTATATTAATCCTCTAAACTCCTGACATAATAATTTTATAATTTAATAATTTTTATTCACTCAATCATAATCACAATGTGAAAACACCCTCCCATTACAAACTATAAAAAAAAACACAAATTATGACCATGACGAATGAACAAAGCACATCAAGGATTACCCACTAAGGCTAAGCCAGTGCGTGGGTACGCAACTACAAACAGAGAAACACAAAAGGTATGCTATGATCAACGAAATACAAATCAATAAAAAAAACTTTATATGGATCAAAACAAACAATGGATGTCATTTCTATCTTTCATTCTGAGAAAACAATTGACCTTCCCTTTGAAACTATTTATATTGGGTACAATTCTTATGTTTAGTGGAAGGAAATCATACATTCTATAGGCATTAAAATCGAAAGAACGTTGAGATATAGTTCTCGAAAAGAAAAGGGTTTTGACCTTTGCCTGTGAACAAGATCGGGTCCCATATCCATGATCAACATATCGAAGTTTGTTTTTACTTTTGTGAATTTGTGTAACACAATCAAGGAAATATAGCTGCCTGACATTCAATACACCAGTTTGTTCATATAAGTCATTTGAGGGTAGGTATTTGGTTTTTTTGAGATTATTTTTAGAATTTTTTTCTGTAAGATTTCCACTTTATTCAGATAACAGCTTGCTGCAGCACCATATATCGTGATGCCGCATCTAATTCTGCATTCTACAAGGCCGTGATAAATCATCTTCAATCTACGAAAATCGACAAACTTAGCAAAGAATCTAAACAAGTATAGCAAACTCCTCAGAGACTTAACCAATAATTCAATATGATAGTGCCATCTTAAATTTTGATCAATTAGTACTCCAAGATACTTCACAGTTTCTTTTGTAGCAATTTTGACAGTTTTTTCCTTTTTTTTCAATTTCGAGTTCTTTGAAGAGGGGTAAACCACTGCTATAGCAACTAAACGGCATGAAATATGTTTTATCATAGTTAACAGTCAATAACATTTCATCAAATGCGTTCAATATTTTACTTAAATCCATTTCTGTCTTTTTCTTAACAGCTTCCCATGACCTATCTGTATAGAACAAAACCGTGTCATCCGCGAAACTAATGATTGTACCCTCTGTTTCAGCTTTCATAATTTCGTTCATGTAAATTATAAATCGAATCGGCCCAAGAACAGTGCCTTGGGGTACTCCGTATTTAACGATCATTTGGGAGCTCAGTGTGCATCCAACCATAACATATTGTTCTCGTCCGTCAAGATAACTTGCCAAAAGTTTTCCAGCAATGCCTCGTATTCCCAAGTCTTGCAATATTCCTAATAATCTTTCATGATCGACAGTGTCGAAGGCTTTGGCAAGGATCGTTCACCCTTCTCAATACTTTCATGAATTTTTGAAATAAGACAATTGATAGCATCTTACGTCGATATATGTTTTTGAAAACCGAACTGCTTAGGAGACATCAGTTGATATTTTTCTAAAAAGTCAACAAGCCTATTTTTCAAGACCATTTCAAAAATTTTCGATATATTACTTATTAATGTTTTTGGTCGTTAGTTCGACATTTGTTCCTTGCTGCCCGATTTATGCAATGGTTTTATTAATCCCACCTTGAATGCTCTCGGCACTATACCCATAAGCATTATTCTATTAATCAAATAAGACAATGGTGAAGCACTGTAATCGACTAAGATTTTGAGAACCTCTGATTTAATTCCATCTATTCCTGATGACTTATTTTCTTTAGTGACATAATCGCAATTTTTATTTCCTCACATGCAGTGAGTGGGAGAAAGATGGAGTTTTCAACAGAGACCCTCTTCTTCAGAATCTTGTCTCTTGGTTTTGGAATTGCTTTCACAAGATTTTCGCCAACTGTGGTGAAATATTCATTGAAGGAGTTCGCAATTTCCTTCTCACTTTGAATTGATTCATTGATTGAATTTACTATACTCTTAATCTCAATACCTCTACCACCGCTCGGATTGATCGAGCTAACAGTATTCCAAAGGGATTTACTATCATGACAGTTTAAATCGACTTGTTTTTGATAATATTTAAGTTTTTCCTTTTCCTAGGAGGGAATGCAAGGTATTTCTATATCGAACATCCTCTTGTCACAACTCTATGTCATGAGGTTTATTTTTGCATTTTTTGAATAAATCGACCCTAGTTTTGATAGATGTGATAAGTCCTACAGTTATCCAGCATTTTCTTTTTTATGTTTATGTTTTATTTTAACTTTAGGGTGAATTCTTCTATTTCATTTTGTATAATATCAATGAGGTATTCTGTAGCCTGATTTATATCTTGAATACAATAAAATTCAACCCAGTCGAGAGACTGAAAGGATTTAACAAGCGCTTCCTTGTCGAGAAAATATTTCGCATATGTTTTTTCGATTGGTTCCCTCTCTATTGACACAGGTAAGTCAAGTATAGTAGGGTAGTGGTCGGTTATGTTTATTCTGACAGTGAAGGAGTTAAATAAGTCACTCTCAGTCCCACTTTTTAGGAATATGTGATCTATACAAGTACCACTGTCTGGTCTAGTTATTGTGTTGATCATAGATATGTAACCACCCGTGCTCATTATATCCAGATATTCACTTGAGACAGCGTCTTCATTCAATATATTTATAAGACAGTACTAGTAACTTTTTCATCTGGAGTAATATTTGTTGTTTTACAATCATTTGGAAACTTTCCGTATTTTAATGGAGCATTAATAACATCCAACAATCTATTATCAATAACGCTAAAAGAATCTCTCAAAATACTCGTTGTTATTCCGTCTTCTGTCCGACCTGTAGTTTTCAGTGTTTTAACTATTTTCTTAAGTTCCTGTAGAGTAATTGTTTTGAAATCAGAAAACTCATTATGTGTATTTATTTTATCAGTATAATATATCTAGTCCTTAAATGTATTTACTCTAGATACAATTTCTTCGATACTATTCACGGAAAAATTATTGAAGTTTTTAGCTATTTGCGATCGCGAGCACCCCTGCCTTAGAGGATAAGACTGCATTACCAGCTTTCTTCTGGCGATTTCAATCAGGGAATTAATTCCTGTAGATGGTTCAAAGAGAAATGCATCGAAAATGCAGATTTTCCAAAGAACGTCTTTTGAAGAGATGAGGTTAGGATGAGCACTAATGAACACTTTAATAAAAAATAATTGACATAATTGGTGAAATTAAAACAAAATCGCTATTTTTTCCAAGATGGAAATCGCTCAGGTCTCTTTAGCTTCAATGTGTGAATGATAATTGGGCAACAAATGTAATACGAGTTTGAATATATGGACCAAATTTGTTGAGACATATTTGGAAAATGTTTCGCTTGTAGACCTCGAAACGAAATGTTTTCAACAATACGGTGCACCTGCGCAAAATGCAGGCAATTCAGAAATTGAACGATATTCTGGGAGATCAGTGGAGAGAGACATTGGCTTCTGTTGTATAGTCTGCGAGATCTCTTAGTCAGTCCATTGGATTTTTTTATGAAATTTTGTCAAGAACCAAATTCATCTCATTCATCTGAAAAGTAGGAAAGATTAGGTTAACTGATTTCTTGATCATTGACCGAACTCTTGGAATCCAATAACTATACAAAAAATTCGATCAGAAGAAGATACAGATTGTTAATCCGAAACATTTTCGAAAACGAATTTTGAATAATGCATCAGATTTCAGTTTTACCAGATGAATAGCACTGGTCTACAATGGTTTTGTTGCCCTAGATATGAAAATGATTTTGGGTCTATTTATGCACACAATTCGTGAAACTATCAATGATTTTGTAGGATTTGCTCTGATTTCTTTTTAAATTCTTATTTTCATTTCACATAACAAAAATCGTAAAACAAGAAACAAAATAACAGATATATTTATAATGTCAGTTATGTTTTAAGAAATTCGGATACATCGAAGTAAATAAAGGGAAAATGTCGAAAATATATTTCATATTTCCTAAAACGCCTTTTTATGAGCTTTTCTTTTATAATTTTTCAGGGACAATCTCTTTTCAAAGACCAGCAGTAATCTGCCATCATGTGACAATCCATCACTTTTAGATCTTGATGAAACCGCTCTCCTGTTCCTCACTATAATTTCCTAAATTATCCGGAAATTTATCTAGATGATTGCGGAGATAGTGTAACTTAATACTCATATTTCCTCCTAAAGTCTGAAAGTTTTTCAGCATATTTGCACAATTTCTTCATAATTTGCTGCTTTATTGTTACCTAGGAAATTTTCGACAACCAACACAAAACTTTTCCAAGCTTTACTTTCCGGAACAGTCATAACTTTGATAAAATCTGAGTCTTTCATCAATTGCCGTATTTGAGGACCATCAAATATTCCACCTTTCAATTTTTCCATACTAAGCTTCGGAAATTTTCTGCAAATGTAATTAAAACAATTACCGTCTTTGTTCAACGCTCTTACAAGTTGCCTAATCATACCTAACTTAATATGTAATGGTGGAAGTATGATTTTGTCTCTGCTCACCAGCGGCTCCCTTATTACGTTGGCTTTACCGACAGTTAAAGAATTTGTTACAGGCAAAACATCTTGTTCCCAATGAAGTTGCTTTGCTCTACTATCCCACATACAAATAAAGCAAGTGTATTTTGTATATCCACTTTGTTGGCCAAGTAAAAAATTAACCATTTTTAAATCCACACAGATCGGCCATTGATGCTCAGAGTATTTAATTTTCTCTGAAACTAATTTTACATTTTCATATTCTTCTTTGAGTTTCGTTGAATGGGCAATTGGAATTGATGCAAATTTATTTCCATCGTGCAATAAGACGCATTTTAAACTTCTTTTGCAACTATCAATAAAAGGCGCCATTCAGTAGATTTGTACTCTTTTAAACCCATGTCTATAAGGAGCTTCGCGATATCATTACAATACACTAATCCTTCATTTTCACTAAAAATTGTAATAACTCTTTTCTCGCGTTCTGTATGTTGTTATTGTTACTGTTGGTGCCAATAAATTTTTTTCTTTCAATCTTGAGGCTAACAGTTCTGATCCTTGTTTTGATAAATTGAGATCACGTATTAAATCACTGAGTTCATTTTGAGAAAATAACTTTGGCGTAGATGTTTCACCTTCCCATTCACTTCCACTAGTAGATGGTCCCGCTTTCTGTGAATTTGGTAACATCATTGTTTCTGAGGGCATGCGAATTACTTTTGAAATGTATATGGGCCGAGGGAGATTTTCACTGTGTAGAACCGGACATTTCGTAGACTGTAAGTCTGGGTATCTCCACGTTTGATTTCGATTAAAACCTTTAACATCTACTACGCAAAAGTAACAATCATCTAAATGATTCGTAGGCTCCATCCAGATCTTAGGAATACCAAAGTCTAATCCAGAACGTTCACCTTTGTTCCACAACCGTAAAGACTCAACACAGGACTTACAAACTTTATTAGGAACCCATGGTTTACCTAATTTGTCCATTTTGAAACCAAAATATTCAACATAAGTCTCCTTGACAAAGTCTGTGATATTTCTTTTTGTTTTTTGGTATATAACCGCAAATATAACAAAATAAATCACTACAATATTTACACTTTCTTCGTGACGAACTCATATTTTAGACTAGAAGACAAATATATAAGAATGGACATTCAGTAATTGAAACAAAATATTAATCCATGACACTTTATCCAGATTTACGTGTATATACTTCAATATTGTCAAATAACTGAGATCTCAGCTGTTCTGTGGAGCAAGGGGTCTGAGAGTGGGGATCATGTGATGTTTGTATGCGCGAAAAAGTTGCGCAGAAGCCTAATCATGACTGGAAAATTAAATTTTATTTCTAACAAGCTTATAATTGTTCAAAATATAAGAAATGCAAAAATCATGAAAATACGAGCACATTGAGAACTTTCATGAATATATTCGTAATCTGGGCACTTGAAAACATAAAATTTGCGATGATATCCAAGGCAACAATAAAAAAAATTTTTTTTATAGAGCTGTGTAGTGAATGTCCCCGAAATTGATTTTCACTAATCCGCGTTTGTCGCAAAAACAATGGACACATCTATTTTGATATAAAGATCACCAGCAGCCTCCTTTTTCAATTGAATACGTAATTTTATCTTATCATATTTTTTGTCTTTCCATTTTTACGGAATCTTGCTCGGAAAAACGAAAATGTTTTCTGTGGTTTTTATTTTCACCTATTTAGCATCGACAGTTCAACGGAATTATTCGGTGACCTCTCTAAGTTCACAGATATACTAATGTTTTACGAATAACAAGATTTCCATCTGATAACGAGATTCGGTTGGATATGACTTTTGAGTGTTTGAAAAATACACCATTATAATATTATTAGCATATTTTTCGAATGCATCAGCGAACTACATTATAAGAAGTGTTGAAAGAATGTACAAACATTTTCACGAAACTCAATTAACACCCGAGATGTAGTCATTCGCTCAATTCAGATAAATTGCGAAATAACGAACAATAATAACTGATATTGCTTTTCACAAAAATTGAGATCGAGAGAGCTGCCCCATAAAACCATCGAATTTGGGATACCCTGTACTTCATGTAATTCCAAATGAAGTTCTCTCTCTGTTGTACAAAAAATTCGAATCAACCTAATTTTTAACCGATTTCAAACAACTTCACCAAATTTCGTAATAAAAATTACATGTAAATAAAACAAAATACACGAACAAAGATAGTATACCTAAGTTATGCACAAATTAATATAAAAAACTTTTGCGCTTCATTCCGTATGGTGTTTGGAAATCAGATGGAATCCTCCTTGTATCCTTACATTTTGGCGTAAAATATAACAACCTTCTGCATAACTCTTGATACTCGTATCCTACGCGCACTCAATAGTTCTTCATTCACAATCAAACTGCTCCATTTCTTCTCCTGAAGGATTGAGTAATTCACGCTGAAAAAGATCTCTCTTCACGTATAACCATAAATTTTCAATTAACCTCGTAAAGCAACCGGTCCCGAAAATGGCAAATACGGTTCTGACACTTATTTCCCGATCCTAAACGACGCAAAGTGATTAGTGTAACCCGTCGAGCCTGAAATGCGGGCCTTTTATATATTTACACCCCAAGTTTTACATTTGTTTCATTCGAGTCAGCCAAAAATTTATCGGCCTTACACAGATTTGATTCGATTATCGGAAGTTGGAACTTTCCCCAGGATAAACAAAACAAAACGAAATTCAGACTGTTTTACAGAATACAATGAGCCCACTTCAATTTCACTTGTTCACCGAATGATTATCTTTGTGTTGAATGCTTAACTTCTGATAAATTACGGAAATCTTTGTGAGATCGTGTTCCTCGAACTTCTTTCTTCAATTTCCCAATATTGCAAGTGTCGTCGTTACCAGTGGAAATTCAGATTGTTTTAGCAAGCATTAATAATCGACTCTCTTTCTATAGTTGGTTAAAGGCTTTACTTTCATTGTTTTACAGGATGCACCGGTTTCGTCGTATAATGCGGGGTTCAATTCCGCCGCCAGATTTCACAACAAAAAATATAAGAGAGGTTATGGTTCTTACTTGGGTTTCAATGACCTTTTCTAGTAAAGGACTTTTTCCTCATGCTATACTCATGTGGAGAAGGCGTGGGCTAAACATCTAAGGTCAACCATCTATTTTTCACATTACCTCTCTCCATTACAAATCTCAATGAAAAAATTTTGTAAGTTAAAACTATCGCAAAAAATAACAGCTATTCTTCCTCAATGATAGACAAATTTGTATCTTGAATCCTTAAAAATACTCAAAGCCAAACACAATACTGACAATAATCAAATAATACCCAACGACTTGACTTATGTTATTCCCCATTATTCGAGATTTTTAAGTAGTTTACAATTATAAATTAGTACCCAATGTTAATCTCTAATGTGTATTTTACCTGTTCTGATAACCCATATAGCTATAAATATAAACTTTTTCATCTCGAACAGTAATATTTTTACGTAGTAATATTCGCAATCCTATATATATATATATATATATATATATATATATATATATATATATATATATATATATATATATATATATATATATATATATATATATATATATATATATATATATATATATATATATATATATATATATATATATATATATATATATATATATATATATATATATAATATATATAAGACATAATGATCCGAGTTTGGCTCTACGATTCAACCAACTAGTCAAATTGTGATCAAAAGATGCGCCCAGTTCAAATTTATAGATAATTGATATATGTACTGAAAGCTGTTTTAATTGAACTAGATTAAATTCATTCAAAGGTTAAATTCAAGTATATCGGTGTCAATCGGAAATTTTTTCAAGGATATTTCTTATCTGTTTCATATGCTCAAAGCAATAGGAATGGTTGATTCTCCTAACAGGAGTACAGCTCAAATTCTGTATCCCAATCGCAGCTCCAGGCACCAATTCTGTGTTGCAAATCTATCTCTATATCCGATCCATCTAGTCGTTCCTTGGTTATTACGCCGATACTAATTAATGACCCAGTAGGGAATTCTCAAGCCAAATCCTAGCTTAGTTTCTCTATCGATTCCTTAGTTATCTTGTCAAGCCTCGGTACTCTGTCCAATCCTTCGTTCTTACAAATTATCAAATATCCTAATACTATCTCAAAATCTTATTTGCCCAAAATGATGATCGATCGAAGGAATTATATCTTACCCCAAGATGTAGAGGGAAACCACGTACTTCCTTCAAGTTCAAATTGGTAGCGAAATCCGTGCAAGACGTATTCTTTAAGTTCCAAAATCCCAAAAGAAGAATATGAGGCCGAGTAATCTAATCAAGAGCAAAATCTGATTCTGAAAATAGAGATTTCCTCACAATTAAAACTGTCTTTATAACCCTGAACTCGGAAAATTTATGAAACTAAAAAGAAGATTTTGAAGGCTCTTGATTGTTCGAGTTCTGAATTCAGAAACCGAGTCAAACATTAAACTCTAAATCTTAGTATCTGCAAGCGTGACCTGTAAATTTACACAACTAACCAGAGCCAACGACAACGTTAAGATATACTATAATAGAACAACTATAACTTCAAGTCCTATCGAATCATCCAACGAACAACCTACGACCCAGGATGGAACGACAGAGACGTGAATAATCTACGTTAGATGGTATGAGATCAAAAATTAGAAAACAAGAGAAGTTTTCCCACTTTCGGTAACGTTGTTTCGATCTTGTGTTAATAATCAAAGTTCGTTTCTAAAAGGAATACTGGATATTCAGATGATTACAATATACTACTACGACCATAAACTGTTTCCTTAACCGAATCGTTCAAATATAAAATCAGGTTTGTACTTGGTCTTTTTAAAACGTTTCAGTACTGCAGCTACTTGAAATGTTGTGATAAGAGAAAAATTACCCCCTTATTTCCTTATATATTTTTCTTTCTTGAATAAATAAATAGATACAATTTTTATTATTCAACAAATGGAGACATTCCGGTAATTTCATGTCATATTTTTAAAACTGTCAAAATTTTTTTGGCAAATTTTTCTTTAAATTAAACCAGAACTACGAAGAAATAATATATAGGAGATGTCAAACCAAATTTTACGGTTCATAATGAATCTAGAACATCTATAGATCATCATCGGCATCACTTACCGACCGAACTTAGCCATCGGGGTTCTCTCGGTCAAACAGAGAGGGAATTGTTTTGTTGAGTTTGAATATTGAAGGGATTTTGCGAGATTATATTTCAGAATTGGCAAGCAAGAACAATGTGATTATGTTTCAGGAGACTCACACTGCGACGGGAGAACATCTTCGTGAAAGAAGAAATATCGCCGGTTATGTACTTTTTGATTATCTCCTTAGTCTTTTTTATGGCCTTGCTTGCTATGTAAAATCCTTTCTTAAATTCAAGTGTGTTAAGACATGTAAGAGTCAGGTATGATTGTTCAAATATTCTTCTGTTGGTTTTCTTTTTCCATTGTTACTGATTCCTGTCCCAAACCCCCTTCCTTTCACCCTTGTCTTCGTCTGGAAATCAAGGAGTGCAAGATGAGAATTGAAGCTGCTAAGCAGAAACATCTTTGGTACTCTTAATTTACATACGACACTAACACAACATAAACAGACAATCTATTGCTAGTGACAGGGAAACGAGTTTTTTCCTCAGGTTTCTTCACTCGTTTATTGAATCGTACGCAAGATAGTATGATTCCCCTGTAACATTTCCTGAGCTCACACTTGTGTTTTTCTGACACAAACCAGAATTATAGATGTCAGCATCTATTGTGAATACAATTATTCGAAGTTTTGTTAATCCTCTCTTTTTCAAAGGAATATACACTCGGAGGCAAAATTAGCGGAACACTCGAAAATTTAACCAAATTCGAAGTCCGATATTTTTCCTAATTCTCAACCGATTCAGATGATTTTTTCGGCAGGTTATAGATCAACTCTTCTGCTTTGTAGAAATTATAAGAGAAAACAACGTATTGCTCAGTTCCTGCGAAGTTCGCTTGATTGTACCGTTCCCGTCGATGCCTCCATATTCTATCTCTACCATCCACAAAATTCACACAATATCGGCTCTCATCACTAAATAAAACTCGTCTCCACTGGTTGATTGTCCATGCTACATGCTCCCTAGCAACCGCCAATCTTGCTACCCGATGGGCTCTATCGAGTCTTGGTGCTCTTGCTTGCGCGTATGATCTCAGACCAACTTCATTTAATCGTTTTCTAACTGTTCTCACACTGACGTTGATGTTATCCACTGCTTGTAAAAGGTTACTTGCCTGAACAGCAGTAAGACGAGGATTTCTTCTGGTTTGATTGACGATGAAACGGCCATATATAGCGCGGGGTGCCCGATTTCTTCCTTGTCCTCGCCTCCTCACGTACAATCCAGTTTCCCTGTAACGTCGGTAGATTCGATGGATAACCGACGTCGAGACACGCATCATGGTACCGACTGAGCGGTAGGTGCGCCCTTCCTCGATCAATGTAACTGCCCTTGCTATTGAGGTTGGTGGTAAATCTCTCATTCTGAATGAAAAATACCGATCGAATTTGTATCAAATCAAAGAATGGAAAACTCTCATTCTTTAAACAAGTGCAAATGTGGTCATATACACAAAAACGTGTGTTGTATTTCATATTTGATAAAAAAAGGTGTGCACATGTGTAAATGAAAAGTTTTATCAATGGTCCCAGAATTCGGTTGTGTATTTTAATACCTACCGACTGTTATCTCCTATGAATTCCTAATTTTCACCAAATTAACCAAATCATCAATAACTAATGCAACTCGAACATAAAAATCGCAAACGACAATTTCGACACGCCTGAGTGAAGAAAATTCCAAATTGATAGAAGAATTTTAATGACAATTTCTTGATTCAATGGAATTTCTCCAAAATGGTGATTTTCCACTTGAAATTAAATATATTTTGCAAAAATAGAGATAAACGCATGGAACAAGAGGGGCGTTACTGTAGGAAGATGTGTCTTGACAGACCATGATATTGTACGTTTCAACTCGGACCACGAAATTCCACAGGGTGTTACGAATTTTTCTCCTATAATTTCTACAAAGCAGAAGAGTTGATCTATAACTTGCTGAACGAATCATCTCAATCGGTTGAGAATTAGGAAAAATATCGAACGAATTTGGTTAAATTTTCGAGTGTTCCGCTAATTTTGCCTCCGAGTGTATACAGTGTGTTCCAACGAAAATTTGACCCCCTATAACTCCGAAATGAGTAACATTAGCGAAAAACACCAAGACACGTCGATTTTTGTTTCGAGGGGAGCATTTTCGAAATAATTCGAAACTTGTCAGATCAACCCCTACCCCAGCAACCCTAATTTCGAAATTCATCATAGGGAATAAGGGTCGAGTGGCACCTTACTGTAAAGGTCTGTCAATTCTCCATTCTGATTTGTCATTTTAGAATTTTAAATTAACATACAGGGTGTCCCAACCGAGGGTAAAGTTGAATTCCTGCAAATCCCAAATACTAAATGAAATCGATTTATTTTGGCATAATGCAAGCGCAGGTTTATGCTCGGTCTAGAAAAACGACCTACACTTGTGAATTTGGAGTTGGTGCAATCAACCCCCTATTTCCAGCATCCGCAACTCAAAAATCATTCGATCGAAAATAGGTCAAGTGGCACCTCGTTGGAAAGGTATCTCAATTTTCTCTTCGAATTTGGTATTTTCGAAATTCAGCATCAGCATACAGGGTGTCCCGGAGCAGGAACACTGAAAACCCAAATAACTTTTTGAAACTGGTTCATTTCGGTATAATACGAGAACATGTTTATGTTTGATTCGAGAATAAGACTCTCTTGCGTGAATATGGAATTTTTGCAATCAATCTCTTCCATTCAGCATCCCCAACTCAAAAAATCATACAAGTGATTACAGGTTGAGTGGTAAAGTTCCAGAAAGATTTTTCTATTTTCTGAATCACTGAGGCATTGGTTTCAGTTTGGCAATCGAGGTTTTCTGGCGTGAGGATCAGGATGAGGGGATGATGGAGAAACTGATTGGATGCTCATCTAAACAGGAAAACGAGATTTATTGAACTTGTATTCAATTGAAAACAAAAAACTAACTTGATTATTACAACAATTGTTCAAAATGACCTCCGCCCACCTCCATACAGTTATACAGACGATTTTCGAACTCTCTTCTCACATTAGCGAAAACTTCAGGAGTCAAAAGTCGGCATTCTGTGATAATCCTCATCCGCAGCTCCTCCAGGTTTTCTGGTCTTGTGGCATAAACTTTAGATTTTAGATGGCCCCACAAAAAAAATCTAGGGATTTAAATCTGGTGACCTGGCTGGCCACTCAACAGGTCCTCTTCTACCAATCCACCTTCCTGGGAAATTTTCGTCTAAATATTGGCGCACCCGAGCATCATAATGCGGAGGAGCACCGTCTTGTTGAAAACGCATTTCGTCCTCAGAAAGAGTTGGATCGTTCTGTAAAATTTCTGTCAATCTAGGATGTATGTGTTCCTCTAACAACTGTAGGTAGCCATTTCCATTCAGATTACCCTCAATAAAGAAAGGCCCAACTAGATGATTGCCAAAAATTCCTGCCCAAACGTTCAACTTCTGAGGCCTTTGCGTGTGGGCCTCTCTAAACCAATGAGGATTCTGTGTGTCCCAATATCGACAATTATGTCTATTCACTTCACCACTGAGCATAAAGGTGCTTTCATCAGAAAAACAGATGTTATAAGATAAAAACACAAGGTTTAACTTTGATCTACACTTTATTTGAAAAAATTCGACGACGTTTCGCTGACACAGCAGCTTTATCAAGAATGAAAAATAGAATGAAGAGTATGGTATTATAAACAAATCGTAGAACAAGTTGGATTAATAACAGGAAAATCCACACCGAGCCATTGTACAGTTAGTATGAAAGGTAATAAAAACTAATTGAACAAGTTAAGTAGGGTGAGTAATTTAAATCTACCTGTTCATTCAAAAGCTTGTCTGAATGTTTGTATCTATTTATTTCTAATGCTTCTAGGAGATCTAATTTTGAACTTTTTGATTTTATATGTAATATGTCAAAGTTTTTATTGAATGAATGGTTTTCTTTTATTAGGTGGTTTGAATAATTTGAATCAGATTTATTTTTGTCGAAGCTATATCATGGATCTACATCAAGTAACGGCCTCCACAATTCAAAAAACAGATGTTATTCAGAAAATTTGGATTAGCGTTTAGGTTTTCACTTAGATTTTCACAAAACTGTAAACGACGATCTGGATCATCTTCGTTTATTTCATTCACTAATTTTACCTTGTAGGGTGAAATTTGTGATGTTTCACGATTCTATGGACAGTTGTAGCTGATACACCAGTCAGACGAGATAGTTTTCTGATCGAAGTAGTATTCTCCATTTGTAGATGACCCACTACTGCCACTTCCGTTGCCTCATTTCTGACAAGACATGCCACTTCATGTTTTTGTTTGCCACCGAACCCGTAGCTAGGAATTTGTCAACCAAATATTTAACGTACTGGTGACTGACTCCCTTTCTCTTTCAGGATGGTTCCTATCGAATATCCTTGCCGTTTCTTTGGCACAACTGTTATTTCGAAAATACGTCGATACAATTTCCACCCTTTCCTCAGTGGAATAAACCATTTTCAGATTAATTTCAACTGACGAACAACAACAATAATGAGGAACTGATCTGAATAATAATAATATTTCATTGCAAAATGAGAAATAACAGATGACTGCACGCCAGATGGAAATGAAAAAAATGTGAACATTTTCAATGCAGAAATCAGCTTTATTTCTTCGTAATTGATGCTCAACACATCGTACCCCAATACTTTTAACAGTTTCGAATTAATTTTAGTTGATAATTTCAAATGACGATATTGAATTTTTCGAAAGCGACATCCTGTATGGAGAGCCGAACTGAATGAAATGCTTTAATCATTCTGGAATTCAAAAAACCTTTCTGAAGATATGCCACTTGAATTATTTGTATGATTTTCAAGTTGGGGATGCTGAATGGAAGGGGTTGATTGCAAAATTCTATAACCACACAAGAAAGTCCTATTCTCGGATCAAACATGTTCTCGTATACCGAAATGAACCAGTTTCAAAAAGTTATTTGGATTTTCAGTGTTCCTGCTTCAGGACACCCTGTATGATGATTCTGAATTTCGAAAATACCAAATTCGAAGAGAAAATTGCAGTACCTTTCCAACGAGGTGCCACTTGACCTATTATCGATCGAATGATTTTTGAGTTGGGGATGCTGGAAATAGGGGTTGATTGCACCAACTCCAAATTCACAAGTGTATGTCGTTTTTCTAGACCGAGCATAAACCTGCGCTTGCATTATGCCAAAATAAATCTATTTCATTTAGTATTTGGGATTTCCAGGAATTCAACTTCACCCTTGGTTGGGACACCCTGTATGTTAATTTAAAATTCTAAAATGACAAATCAAGGTGGAGAATTGACAGACCTTTTCAGTAAGGTGCCACTCGACCCTTATTCCCTATGATGAATTTCAAAGTTAGGGTTGCTGGGGTAGGGGTTGATCTGAGAAGTTTCGAATTATTTCGAAAATGCTCCCCTCGAAACAAAAATCGACGTGTCTTGGTGTTTTTCGCTAATGTTACTCATTTCGGAGTTATAGGGGGTCAAATTTTCGTTGGAACACACTGTATATAAATATTCTGGTTTTCAAACAATGCTTTGCTGAGTCCATCACAAATTCATTATCAGAACCCAACAATCACAGAATCATGGAGAAATGTCGATAAATTGAATTCTTTGAAGAAATTGTCATTCAGCTCAGTAGATTCTCTGACATAGTTAAAATTATTCTTGAGTTTCATAGTTTTAGTTCTAATTTGAATGAAATGTGTGCTTCCCACACATGGCACATACACACAACCAAATTTATATGGAATCACTCGGTATTTCACATTATTGATTGTTTTCAACCATGGATCCTTGAATACTTGTGAAGAAAGCAGTTTTTGTTCTAAAAAAAACTGGATACAATGATGAGAAATGTTGAATCATCACCATATGTTCGGGATATTGTACTCAGTTGTCTCTGAGATTTGAAACTGTGAATTTCAAAATTAAAGAAGACAATGATTATAACTGAAAATGCCTTATGTTGGATTCTCCGATGTGAAGAGGGGTCGAATAATACCTCCCATTGAAGAAGGGGTGACACAAAGGAATATAGGAGCCACAATGGCGGTTTCACAGGCAATGATTTAAAAAAACCTAAGCCTGATCTGTGGAGCTACAATCTATGCAGAATAGGCCTAAAAGAAGTCCCAGGAAGATCACTTTTGAAGAACAAGGCCGCTTTTGCTGCCAAATTGCAGAAAGATATCCTAGTGCGTTGCACCCCATACTCCTAAGGCAATTTCTGGAAGCAACAGACATCAGTGTATCAGCTGAAATGATACGTCAAAGACTCCGTTCAAGGGGATTGTACAGTAGAAGTTTCACAGCTTACCAGACAACAAAAAATGAACAGACTTTCAATTGGTGCATGGAGCACCAAAATAATAAATATTGGCGGAATAGTCTTTTTCGGATGAGACTAGAATTGGTGTTCGATCAGATGTCCGCTGTATTCGGGTTTCAAGAGATCGTGGAAGACGAGCTAGACTCCTAGCAGTAGGATAAATTACGAAATACCAAGGGGGCAGTGTGATGTTTTGGGGTGGCATTATGCTGGCATGCAAAACAGATTTGATTTCGTTTCCTGCGAGTGTAACGGCTAAAAATTACATGGACCTAGTGCTGGATCCCATAGTGAGAGTCTGGCGAGATGTCGTCATTGAGAATTTCACTTTTATGCAAGATAATGCTCCTCCGCATGCCAGCAACCTCACGCGAAATTATCTTGAAACATAGGGAATCACTATTTTGCACTGACCACCTTGCTCTCCAGACCAAATCCTATTTAACATTCATGGAATAATCTCAAACGGAAAATTAGATCGCGCCGGGATAATCCAAGAACCCCACAACAGATCATCCAAGCCGCCACAGAGGAATGGCACAAAATCTCCACAACGCAGATCGAAAACCTAATCCAAAGTATGCCTAGACGGATTCAGGCTTGTATCAGGGCAAGAGGAGGTGGTACAAGCTTTTGGAGTGAAGAAAAAAGCACCTACTTTGTGATAATGTTTTGATACATGCGGAGAGTCTCTCATTTTCTTTCATTTGTTTCTTTCTTAATATAAACCATAATTCATTTCTCTTTCCAATAGAAATATCTCAAAAAGGATCAGTTTCAACAATCAATCGAACTTTCCAAAATCCCTGAGGTAATATTCAAAATATCGGGTGATTCCATATAAATTGGGCTGTGTGTATAGTAGGTACGTCAGTGGTGAGATATAGTACAACCAACCTATAGAATCAATTCAATACAGGAAGATTCATTTATATCCGACTTACAGTCTCTAAAATTACCGCTTCCAAACAAATTGACAAACTTTTCCAGGCTATTCTATTAATTCACCGAATTTCCCAGAATTTTATTCAGTATTTCCGTTTTCTGTTCGCAGTGTCCGTATATATTATCAGAGTCCACAATTTAAAATGAAGTTTGCGATAATAGAATGGCCTAATCCAGAACTCTATCGATGTCTATCGGATTATATCCTTCATTGTCTTTTTCCCGTTCCGGGGATTATGTAGGTTTAGTTCTCCACTCGTATTTTCATGGAACTCCTTCAACAAGGTTCGTAAACACCCAAAGTAGTTCATGAGTTTGAAATTCCGAAACATTACTAAAATTATCACGAAAGAACTTCACAATAATTGAAACAATCAAGTTAACTCTTTGAAACTGCTTACAAAGATTCTTGCCGATGACATAACGTCAACAATGCCAATCAGGGAAGAGCAACAAGGCTTTCGAAAAAACCGGTCCACGGTCGATGCACTATTTATAACAAGGCAATTAGTAGAAAAGTCTCTTGAATATAACACTCCAGCATATCTTTGTTTCATAGACTTAACGAAGGACTACGACAGAGTCCAACTGAAGGATGTAATCAAGATACTGGAAAACAAAGAGGTACCCAAAAAATATATAAGACTCATAAAAGATCTGAACACTAATACCACAACGCAAATTCGAACAAACCACACCCAAACGCAGCATTTCGGAACAACGTCGGGCATCCGCCAAGGTGATAGTCTTAGCCCTCTACTATTTAATACTGTTATGGACCAACTTGTAGAGACCGTTGAAAACTTGGGACTAGGATACCACATGGGAACCTACAAAATTAACATCTTATGCTATGCCGATGACGCCGTACTCATTGCAGAAACAGAAGACGCCCTACAAAGAATGGTATACGCCTTTAGCAACCGCGCAAAAATTTCAATATGGAAATCTCAATAAGTAAGACAAAATGCATGACCACAGCTAAGGAACCTGTGCGCTGCAAGTTAACAATAGACAACGCCACTATAGACCAAGTCATGTCATTCGAATACTTAGGGTGCAAAATAACAAGCACAGGATACCTTGAAGATGAAGTGAGGAGACAAGTGAACAAAGCAGCTGCAGTATCGAGACATCTTAAACAACCAATTTGGAGAAATAAACACCTCAGTATACCATGCAAATCCAGAATCTACAAAACATGTGTGCGACCAATTATGACATACGGGGCAGAAACAAGAGCGGAAACGTCGGTAACAAAGAGGATA
The DNA here is from genome assembly GCA_013387265.2 of Cryptolaemus montrouzieri. Lineage (NCBI taxonomy): Eukaryota > Metazoa > Arthropoda > Insecta > Coleoptera > Coccinellidae > Cryptolaemus > Cryptolaemus montrouzieri. Next base: position 36,168,589 of record JABFTP020000165.1, read on the forward strand.
CTAAGAACAACAGAAATGAAAACGCTAAGAACTATTACCGGTTACACATTGAATGACAGACAAAGAAATACCGACATAAGGGAAAAATGTGAAACAGACGATATTGTAAGATGGGTAAGAAAAAGAAGAAGAGAATGGAACCAGCATGTAAACAGAATGACCACAGATAGAATAGCCAAAATCGTATATAAAAACATACCACACGGAAGAAGACCCCTTGGACGACCACCAAAACGATAGCGGGATAGTTGGCAATCAACTTCACAGGAACTGCTGCAGGGAAACCGGAACTGAACAGGCGCTACGCCTTCTACACGGTGAAGAAGAAGAAGTTATCTGAGCTCTAATATATTTCAAGTACTTGTACAGTAGTTCACAGTGGTCCAAATTCGGTGTATATACAGTGTTCAAACGAAAATTTGCCACCCTCTCTATCTCAAGATAAACTAATTTTGACGAAAAAAGCTGGGAAACTTCAAGTTTTGATTGAAGGAGACCAATTTCTAAGTTGATTCGGAGCATGTAGAATCCTTACACATTCCTTACAGTATTTTAGAGAGGTAAGGCAAGTCCGATCACACCAATATTTAGGATAATCATATCTATGACAACCCCCCCTGTATATATCCTCACCTTTATAACCCCCTCTCAATGAACGTACAATTCATTTCAATTGAAAATCGTTACTACTTAATTTGATGAGATGAAGAACTTATCAAACTAAATATTTCAAATCCCACAAATGATTTATTGGTGTCCTAACCAATTCTCAAATTGCTCGGACCTAAATCAAACCCGTAGGGACGACATATAATAAAATTGATAAGAAATAGCTGAATGGCCTGTGTATATATATCGTTATTATCTCAACCCAGGCATACTTGCTCCCAACTGCGTTTGATTTATATTCAACTAATATTGTCATTATGAAGTATCTGTGGTCGTTTCTGTTAATAGGAAACCAGATTCTCGACGTAATGGGGAATTGAATAGTTCCATTTCGAAGAACCACTCAATTCTCGGAGTGTTTTGTGTGTTATCGAATGGGACGTTGATTGCCGTCTTGTTTTGTTCATAAGAATTCCATATTTCGCTCGATGATGAATAATGGTTTCAAAGTTCGATGAACACAGCGCGGCGTTGGATATCGACGTTGGGAAATCGTTTTATATAAACACTAGTGGACCCGGATGACGTCTTACTCTGAAACCCTTTCGTTTAGCCACCAATTAGCAATTAACCATGCTACATAGTATTGATGATTTATATATTTTATGGAAATTCATCTTTAAAGTAAAACACATGGGAGACAATTTTGTCACTTTTCCACAATTTATTCAATATTCACGACCGGTTTCGGCCCTACGTTCATTTTCAATTAATTAACAATATAATATTTGAATTTGGGAGGCTTTTACTTGGTAAAATTCCATTATCACTAATAAAATACAAGTACTGTGTTTTAAGGAATTTTACTTAATAATTGCGATTCGTAACGCGTTTCACTACACCGTAGCTTCTTCAGACGAATGAATATACAGAAAATATAAATATAAATGTTCTTGACTAATTAAAAGCTTATTGGGTTGCTTCTTCTTAAGTGGTTATTTATGACAGGTATATCCAATAAAATTAGGGAATAGATTGCTCCTCGAAGAGATTCACTAGAAGTGAAGGGCTTAAATCGACTTGTTCATTGATGAGTCTACCTGAGTGTTTTTATTTATTAATTTCTAAAGTTTCCCAAAGATCTACCTTCCAATATTTATTATCTTATTCTATGATATAGAAATTTTATATTAGAATATCTGAACATAAACGCAGTTTTCAAATAAAAACCAGATTCAAATTACGCGAATCATCTCTTAGAAAATAATCACTCTTTCGACCCACAGTTTGAAATTTTGCATACAGATAATAGATATTGGAAGGTAGATCTTTGGAAAACTTTAGAAATTAATAAATACAAATACTCAGGTAGACTCATCAATGAACAAGTCGATTTAAGCCCTTCACCTCTATTGAATCTCTTCGGGGAGCAATCTATTCCTTAATTTTATTGGATATACCTGTCATAAATAACCACTTAAGAAGAAGCAAACCAATAAGCTTTTAATTAGTCAAGAACATTTATATTTATATTTTCTGGACATTCATTCGTCTGAAGAAGCTACGGTGTAGTGAAACGCGTTACGAATCGCAATTATTAAGTAAAATTCCTTAAAACACAGTACTTGTTCTTTATTAGTAACAATATACTACATGAGTAGGCAAGTACAAGTACAGAATGAAATTTATCCTAAATATTGAGTAGTGGGGATCCATTATGCTCTAGTTGGCTGTTGAGGGTGGTAAATTGTGAGTTTTTACATAGTTTGTTAATCTCCAAACTTTCCAACAAATTCATCTCTTTCCCTTTGTTACATTCATGAAAGATTTTAAGATTGTTCAATGATATCAAGTGGTTAGTGGATTCTATGTGTTCAAATATTGGAGAATTTTTATCTGAGGAAATATGTTCCTTGAATCTAGCTTCAAAACTTCTCCCTGTTTGTCCGACATAGGCTACCTGACATTCATTGAATTTGATTTGTAATTACCTGATTGCTTGAATTTATCGTTTTTTTGTTTGGCATTGAATGATAATCTGCTTAAGTTGGGGCCGCTTGAGAATGAAGTAGTTATGTTCAATGTAGAAAAGTAGTTACTGATTTTGTTAGAGAGTTTGCCGGTGTATCTAAGACTAGTGTATCTTTTTTTCGGGGTTTCTACGATGCTATATAGTAATTGAGAGGTAATACGTTGTTCTTTGCGTTTAATGATTGTATTCAGGAAATGTTGTGGTGTGTTGTCATTTGTGGCAATTCTTCTGATGATATTAAGTTCAGTTTGAAAATTTTCTGTTGTAAGGGGAACAGAGTAAGCTACATGAATCATGGAGTTATATGCAGCTAGTTTGATGCTTAAATGACTGAACGAGTCCATTAGAACCGATGCGTCTGTGAATGTTTCTTTTCTGCAAATTTTATAAGTGAGTTGGTTGAGTTTTTATTTTCTAATTCAGAAGTGAAGCTGATATGGCAATGTATTTTATTCAGGAAATTTAAAAATTGCTGAATTTGTCTGTTTGAACCACGAAAACCAACTTAAATGTCATCTACATATGTGTACCAGAAAGTAGTGTGTTTTTTAGCGAAATCTGTGTTTAATATTGAGTTTTTCTCTAAATTATTCATGAAAATGTCATCTAGTAGAGGACTAAGAGGTGAACTCATTGAAAGACCTGAGTTTTGTTTAAAGAATTTAGATTGCAATTGAAAGTAACTTCGAGATAGGCATATTTGAAGAAGATTGCTAAATTCATTAGCGATATATGGCGGTTTGTTAGACTCGGATAAGATATCTGTGACAAGGGGAAGAAACTCATTCATTGGAATGTTCAGGTACATATTTTTGACATCGAAAGAGACTAACTCAATATCTTGGGAGATTGTGAGATTTGAAAGTTTATGTATGAGATCTACAGAATTAGAGACAGTGTATTGTTCTTGAAAATTCGAGAGGTCTAGAAATTATTGATTCAAGAATTTTGCTAGTTTACCTGATGGTGTGTTTATATATGACACTACAGGTCTTACAGATTTTTCCTCCGTATATAGTTCAATCAATCCGTACATTTTTGGAGCTTGAACATTCATGGAATCAGTTTCCTCTCCTCCCATTCGGTGTGTGATAGGTGTGCTATTAAACTAAGCTCTTCTTTAATTTCTTTTGTGGAAAGTTTGTTTGGCTCTTTTGGTATTTCGGTGATATCCATTGTTTTCAGTTCATCTTGCATCTTTTCTTCGTATAGGTCTTTCTTGAGGCATACAATGTCTGCTTTAGTCATTATGAGATCTTCGGCTTGGATTTTGCTTGATATGGACTTTATTATTTTCAACTGATTCTGATTGTTAGTTTTTATGTCAGATTCTCTAATAATTTCTGTGAGTTTTTGTTAATGGAGGCTTGGTAATGATATCTTTATGTTTTTGGATAGCCAGCTCTGCTTGCACTCCGGTTATTTCCTTGTCTGTTTTGAATTTGCCGTTTTCCGGGGTGAATTTTGGTCCTTTGTTCAGCAGATCCGTTTAAACTTCATCAAATAATTTGTTCGATATATTTATGAATCTAAGATAAAAAGTGATATCTGATTGTTCGATAACATCTGTCTGGATCAAAGGTTGCTGAGGCTTTTGATTTCTCTTTTGTTTTCTAAGGTTGAGAGTTTTTTATGTAAGTTTTTGTAATTTTCTTTTGAAATCTCACTTATTTTCATATTAATTTTATATTCAATGAACTCACATTCAATATAATGTTAAATAGAAAGTAATTCGTACTGCGCTGATTTAATGTGAAGTTTCATATTATCACGTACCTTATACCACTTTTTAATTTCTTCCTTGAGCCAGAGAAGTTTCATTTTTGGTTTGAATTGTGGAGGCCGTTATTTGATGTAGATCCATGATATAAAAGAGATAAAAAACACAAGGCTTAACTTTAATCTACACTTTATTCATTTTTCATTAACATTAAATTCACGATAGAAATTGAACAGAACGATTCCATTAATTTTTTGGACTTGAAAATCACTAAACGAAATAATAATCATGTTTTCTCGGTCTTTCGTAAACCAACACAAACAATTATACATAACTACTCATTACATCCAATTCAACACAAAGTTGCAGCTTTAAACAGCATGGTACATCGGTTACTCAATTTACCTTTATCAGTAGAAGATTATAATAAAGAGTTAAACATCATCAAACAGATAGCCATTAATAATTCATATAATCCGGATATGATAGATCTAATCATTCGTAAAAAACAGTATCAGAAAGCAATAAATGAAGTATATCCTATACATAAAGATAATAAAATATTCAACAGTTTAACATTCTGCGGTTCTGCAAGTACAAATATTAGATCCTTTCTCGTCAAACAAAATCTTAATATAACTTTCAAAACCTCTAATAACTTAGGTGAACATATTAAAATAATAAATCTCGTGATGAAAAATCAAGTAAATCAGGAATCTATAAACTCAATTGCGGTTCTTGTGATAAAATTTATATCGGTAAGACCAATAGGAGTTTTGGCATAAAAACATCTGAACATAAACGTAGCTTCGATAAAAATAACCACTTAATAAAAGAAAACCATTCATTCAATGAAAACTTTGACATATTACATATAAAATCAAGAAGTTTAAAATTAGATCTCCTAGAAGCATTAGAAATGAATAGATACAAACATTCGGACAAGCTTTTGAATGAGCAGGTAGATGTGAATTACTCACCCCTACTTAACTTGTTTAATTAGTTTTTATTACCTTTCATACTAACTGTACAATGGCTTGGTGTGGATTTTCCTGTAATTCATCCAACTTGTTTCTACGATTTGTTTATAATACCATACTCTTCATTCTGTTTGTCATTCTTGATAAAGTTGCTGTGTCAGCGAAACGTCGTCGAATTTTTTCAAATAAAGTGTAGATTAAAGTTGAGCTTTGTGTTTTTTATCTCATTTATTCCATTTTTGGTTTAATTTTAGAGGTTGTTTCATTATTGATACACATTTTCAACTTGATTTAGTTAGGAATCACTTTACGTTTCAGACACTCTTCGTTGAACCACAAATTCAAGGACACTCTGTTGTATTTCATCTGTTGTCGATAGTACATGTTTACCAATTCTGCTTGACAAGCTGTTCTAATTGAAAGTATTGATGATTTATTCATTTTATTGAAATTCATATTAAAAGTAAGACGAAATGAGACACTTTTGTCATTTTTCCACAATTTATTCAATAATCACTACCGGTTTCGACCCTACGGTTATTTTCAAGTGAATAAAAATATATAATACACGAGTAGACAAGTACAAGTACATAATGAAGTTTATACATAGCTACAATTTTTTAAATGTTCCTCAAAATCGAGTTTATAACAAAATAATTAAATCTGTAAAAATTTTGACAGATAAGTGCCAACAACTTGGGTATTTTATGCCTTGCTTAAATATCGGATCTAGATGCATGATAAAAGAGGTAGATTGCTATTTGAAATAACAAAGTGATGACCCACTTCCTGTATAACCGAAAATGGTATCACTTCGAAAATATTTCACTTCAATGTTAAATCGCTAGTTATGGCCACGTAGAAAATTTCAGCTTGATATTGTAATTGGAACTTAAAAACTTTTTAACGGACGGTCCCGGTGGATATCCTTGTATAAGGGTTAGCTTGTTAGTATAAATTCAGCAGTTTTCTATGACTATTTTGACTAGACTGCCTATAGCTAACTCCTTTGACAGATTTTTCTCAATTATAAATGAAAGCATTCCTTATTTCAGTACGACGAAACAAACGATATCATCTCCTTAAATTGATCCATCTGATTCGTATTTAATGCTGGCATACCTGAATAAAATTCCAGACATTTTTAGCATTCTCAGGTATATATTCTCGAAGGAATCTTGTCCTAAATCAGCTACATAGCAAGGCAAGAATGCATCAACATAAGTTCCTAAACTATACTGGCCGCTTGTATAATGTAATCTGAACTACAAAGCCATACCAACACCGAGCTCCCTGTTGTGAAACAACCTTTGCACGACACCAATCCCTTTATGAATATCGCAGCTCACTTTACGTCTGAAATCCAGCTTCTTCGTGGGAATACTCTGCTTTGTTAGAACCGATGACGTCTAGTGTGAAGGATCCATTCTCGCTCGAGCAAATATCTTATTAACTGAAAATTGCTGAAAGCACCTGAGGATTGTTCGAGCCGCTTTATGACGATAGTCCTTAATTCCTTTATCAATAAATGCTTGATGTTGAACAGCGAGTGCTCCTTGAGTTGGAACGTAATATCGCCGGGGGGAATCTAAGTAATCTTAGTTGTTATCGAAAGGAATTAGCAGTTAAATTTGTTGGCTACCAATTAAACGAACGACGTATAATCGATCAAGAAATTGATTGAATATACGAAGTTTCATTGAGATAGCTATGTGGAACACAACCTCGAAAATTTTCAGTTTTTCGTATTGACCTCGACAAAAACCGCGCTTGTTTGGTTGCATTGACGAGTAATTTTCCAAATTTCTTCGAATTTTTGTAATCACAATTTCTAGTTTTATGAAATCTCTCTTCGTTCGGAACATTATTGTTGCTCGCTCACGCAGAGTTTTTGATAATAATTAAATTACACAGGTGTGCAACAAAAATGCTGTCTGGAGATTTTCAACTGATTTCCATGTATTTAGGTATTCTGAAAACAAAAAACATACTCGAAAAATTCCAGAACGTAAGATTATTTTACAAAACGCAAACTTTTATTATAAAAAACGGATTTTTTGGGCTGAAAAGGGATTAACTTGTAGTATAAATGATTTTATTTTGATTACTGTTTCAAAATGTTTACAGGACATAATTATCATTAATTTCTAAATAAGGAACACCCTGTTTGACCTACATTAACAAGTATGAACATGTTGTAAGCTGAACGTGCGCGCTCCGATAGTGTAGAAGTGGCGCGGGACAATTACGTGTTAACTCATCATTGTTTTATAGATCTTGGTTCAATACAGTGCAATGTCGTCTGTGCGAAAGTGTGTGAACTCTTCGGACAGTTTCTGTTACACTTGTGAAGAATATATGACATTAAAGCAACAAGTTAATATTACGGGCTTTGTAAAAAAAGTATACTTCGCGTACTTTGGCATCAAACTTGGAGATCAGGATAAAGTATGGGCACCTCATAAAGTCTGCAAACGATGTGTTGACCTTCGAAATTGGTTTCAGGTCAAGAAAAAAGCTTTCGATAGTGATGATTGTTATTTTTGTTCGTGTAATGGGAAAGGGTATAATTCAAAACGGAAGCATTCCATTTCATACCCCATCCCTCATGGGACCGAAATACCAATGCCCAAGGTCCCTGCTACCTTGAAGGAGGTTCCAAGTTCTGATGAAGATGGTGCTTTACCAACACCCGATGACCAGTCACTTTTGAATTTGAAGATGACAGAAGTCCAAAATTGTTTTCCCAAGGCGAGCTTAATGATTTGGTAAGAGACTTGAATTTTTCCAAGAACGCTGCTGAGATGCTTGGATCAAGGATGAAAAGCAGGAATTTACTTTTGCCGGGAGTGTCTTCCTCCTGGTTTAGATATCGTGAAGAGCAGTTTACTTCCTACTTTGCCCAAGACGACGAGTTGGTTTATTGCACCAATATTGAAGGTTTGATGAATACATTTAAGATCTCATACGACCCAGAAGAGTAGCGTATTTTTATAGATTCTTCAAAAAGAAGCCTTGAAACAGTTCTGCTTCACAACGGCGGTTTCTATGCTTCCATTCCTGTCGGCCATTTCGTACACCTCAAAGAAACCTACAAAAACTTGATTCTTTGTAAATTAAAATATAGAGACCACGGTTGTCTAGTGTGCAGTGATTTCAAAATCTTGGCATGGCGCTCGGACAGCAATCTGGGTTCACCAAATTCCCTTGCTTTTTGTGTCTATGGGATAGTTGAGACCGAACAAATTACTAGACCAAAAAGTGTTGGCCTGCGAGGGAGCTTAAAGTTGGCGGAAAGAATGTCCTGCATGAAACTTTGGTGCCTCCTCATAAAGTTCTTTTACCCCCTCTCCACATAAAGCTGGGATTGATGAAGCAATTTGTAAAGTCACATCCAACAGATGGAAATTGCTTCAAATACTTTATGTCAAAGTTTCCTGGCCTCTCGGAGGCAAAGTTGAAGGAGGGTGTTTTCGTTGGATCAGATATTAGACAGCTTATGGCTGATCCACTATTCGCCACAACCATGACGGATCCTCAAAGTGAAGAGTGGATTGCCTTAGTGAAGTTATAACAAAATTTTTAGGCAATAAAAAAGACCCTAACTACAAACAAATCGTCAAAAGAACGTTAAAAGCACTTCAAGCTTTAGGTTGCTCAATGAGTTTAAAACTACATTTTCTTCATTACCAATCCGACTATTTTCCAGAAAATTAAGGATACGCGAGTGAAGTGCCAGGTGAGCGATTTCACCAAGATATTAAGGAGATGGAAAAAAGATACCAGGGAAGATGGAGCATCTCAATGATGGCAGACTACTGTTGGACGCTCAAAAGAGACCTTCCAGATGCTTTCCACAAGCGAGATTGTACCAAAAGGAGTCTCACTGGGAAAAAGAAATGTGTTTAGTGTTCACTCATTAATGTATCTTAGATAAGAAATGAGTCCAAAATAGCGATTCCCTCTGTTCCAAGATAATGTCGTGCGAGGCTGCTGCTATGCGAAGGAGTATTATTTTGAATAAAAGTGAAATTCTCACAGTGAGCACCTCGCCAGAGTCACCGTATGGGCTCCCGTTCTAGGTCCACGTAATTTCTAGCCGTTATACTCGCTGGAAACGAAATCGAATCTGTTTTCCTCCAGCATAATGCCACCCCAAAACATTACACTGCTCCCTTCGTGTTTCGGAATTTGTCTTGCTGCTCGGAGTTTAGCTTGTCTTTCATGGCCCTTTAGAACCCGAATCATTTGGCCAATTCTCAATATTCCAAGTTCGGTGCTCGATACACCAACTAAGTCTGTTAATTTTCTGTTGTCTGGATACCTCTGGAGCTCCCAAGGGTCTTCTGCTGTATTAACACCTTGAACGAAGTCTTTGACGTATCGTTTCGACTGATACACTGATGCCTGTTACTTCTAAAAATTGTCTTTTGAGTATGGAGGCCACGCACTAGGGTCTCTGCTTGCAATTTGGCACAAGAAGCGGTCTTGTTCTACAGGAGTGATTTTCCTACGACTTCTCCTACGCCTATTTTGCAGAGATTGTAGCTCCACGTATAGGGCGTAGGTTCTTGAAATCCTGTGATACCCCCATTGTTGCCGCTATATACCTCTGTGTCGTCCCTCTGCACATCGGACAATCCAACGTTAGGCATTTTCAATTAGGATTAGGGGCTTTATTATATTTTGAAATTCACAGTTTCAAGTCTCAGGGACGACTGAGTACAATATCCCGAACATGAGGTGATAATTCAACATTTCTTATCATACTATCTAATTTTTTTTACAACGAATAACTTCATTCTTCACAATTAGTCAAAGATCCATGGTTAAAAACAATCAGTAATGTGAAATACCGAGTAATTTCATATGAATATGGTTGTGTGTAAGTTATCACAGTAAAAGATTCCCTTAAGGAGAAAAATCGTGAAGGATAACTCTAAAATCAAGATCTATAGTTCACTCGATAATTTTATAACCGTCTAGTTCATACTTGACTGAAAATCGAACCATAAAATTATTAAATAAATGTAACCTAACTTGGGAATGTTAATAAAGATCTTTGTTCTAGTATAGACCTTTATTGTACGAGGTTCATAATCACTTTACCGCTTTAATTTTTCCCTTTTAAACGATACTGAAAGCTTTCAGAATTTATATCGAAAATTCAGGGAATAAATTACATGCAAATAGACTATTTGTATCCGGTATTATGACCCATAATGAAGATGCATCAAAGCAAGAGTGATGTAATAAAGTCGTGTAATATTGAAGAAAAACTCAATGAGCTATTGATCCAGCGGACGAAAGTTTAAAAAAAGTTATTATCGAGAACTGCCAGCCATGCAATAAAGTTGCATCCTGTCACTAGTGGTTTGATAAAACTACTTTGTATTATTTTTATGTTGGAATTCCGGTCGTAAAAGTTATGTTGAGTTCTTTGTAATTAACTGAACAAAATCAGCCATCGCGAGAGATGGAGTTGAAACGATGACAATGCGGAGTGATATCAAATTGACAATGAATGTGGAAGAATCGTTTGTAGAATTCATTGTGGTAATTTCAGTTGCGATTTCAGACAAAATTGGGACTCAGATTCAATGGATTACAATGTAGGCATCTGAAATCGTGAAAAAGCCATCGTTTTCATTGCTGTATGAGCTACATAACTTACAATGAAAGCTGAGTACATGTGTCACATATGATCTAATCAATCAGTAATTAGATAATAGATTATATATGGACGAATAGAAAAAAATCTTGAAAGGAATGGGTCATTCCACGTGATGTCAACGAATAATTGGAATTGACTCAATTTAATTTGGCAAAATAATTCCTGATGTTATTTTGAATCTGTCCCTTTTGATATAAGGAATATATTCCCAACCATTCCCACAAATGCATGTCCGCCTCTTATAAGAGAAACCTCCAAATTCGTCTACATTTTCTGAATAAAATGCATAATAAATTATCCCACACTACTGAAATTAAACACAACAATTCAATGCTTTTCCAAGATATAACCTTCACTAAAATAAATAATAATCTCACCAACAATACACAGGGAAGTAACAAAATAGTTTGTCACAACTTGTCAATCTACGTGCAATTTAAAAAAAAAGTTCATATAAACATAGGTCCGCAGAAGCATCGTTACGGAGCTACAGAGTGTTGAAATTTCCGGGAAAAAATTGATTTTTTCTTCAAAACACCTGCAGTTTTTGAGATATTCTGCCCAAATTTGGAATGCAAGCTATTTTTCACAGCCTCCATCTTTACACGTGCTGAATTTCAACTAGAATCTTCAAGTTATCTTCTTTTGCAGTAAGCCACTGATCAGAGTATAATCAATAATCTTTATCTCCGTTCAATTTAGAAACTTTTTCGACACTTGTAAATTCTTCGTATCTCCAACCGTTCTCGAGCAAAAAATTTTTAAACGATTCTATGCATTCGCTGAATTGAAAGCACTTCTAATTGAAAAAATGGCCGGTAGGCTTTGATTTTTTTCATTTATTTATTTATTTCGACAGTTTGAACCAGTGTCTGCTCGAATTGTATATTGAATTAACGATGAGTTTTAAGACTTTCGAAGTAATGGCTGTAAGAAAGAATGGCTAATTTTGCTAACGCCGAATTGGCTAATATCCGTTACATGTATGGTCTGGCTGACGGAAACACAACAGAAGCTAGGCGATTATATCAGGTGCGCCTTTCATATCGAGTAACACCAGACAGGCGAACATTTTCAAATATTCACAGAAGGTTGAAGGAAACTGGTACTTTTACTGCAAATAATCATTTAAAAGGTCCAACTCAAACTATGGGAACTCAAGATATTGAGGAAGCAGTTTCGAATTGTATTGATTTGAATCCTCATGCGAGTTAAAGAAAAATTGGAAACTAGTTGAATATTTTACATGCTCTAGTTTGGAGGATTCTTCACGACGTCTTATTGTACCCGTTACATATTCAACGCTTCCAAACTCTACTTCATCAAAATTTTCCTTTAAGTCTGAATTTTTGCCGATGGTTTTAAGATAAAATTAGAAAGAATGCTCATTTTGATAGTGAAATAATGTTCACAGACGAAGCTAACTTTTCGAGAACTGCTATCACAAATTTTCACAACAATCATTATTTGGCTGAGGAAACCCCCATTTGATTGAAGAATCTCATCATCAAGAGCAATTCACACTAAATGTCTGGGTCGGAATAATTGGAAATTGTTTGATTGGGCCAAACAGACTAAACGGTCTCGCTCATAGGCAATTTCTTGAGGAGGAGTTATTTTTATGGCTCAAAGATGTACCACATTTGGTGAGAAACAATGTGGTTTATGCATGACGGGGCACCAGCACATTTTAGTGGAGATGCTAGGAAATTCTTGAATAATACATTCAACAACCGATGGATAGGTCGGGGTGGGCGAGAGCCATGGCCTCCTAGGTCTCTAGACTTAAATATTTTAGAATTTTTCGTATGGCGATATCTCAGAAATTTAGTTTATACCGTTGCTGTTAACATTGTAGAAGAATTGAGAAATTGAATACTAACCTCTTATGGCACGATAATAAATACCCCAGGAATTATTTAAAGAGTATGTGTTGATTTGCGAAGGAGAACTGGAGGCTGTATTCTTGCAAGTGGTGGACACTTCAACAATTTATTCAGTTTTTGATTGTTCCCTTTTTAGTTTGATATTGAATAAGTATAAGTTGAATCTTAGAAGACAAGCTAACGAAATAAAATCAAATTCAAATAATTCAAATTCCATAAGTTTTCACTCGAAAACGGTTGGAGATACGAAAAAATTACAAATGTCAAAAAAGTTCCTAAATTGAACGTGGATAATGGAAATTGATTGTACGCTGATCAGTGGCGTACTGCAAAAGTGTGAAAGGGCAAAAGGAGTCTTGGTCTTGGAAACGAAAACACCTTGTGAATTTCAGTTAAAATCTAGGACGTGTAATGATGGAGGCTGTAGAAAATAGCTCGCATTCCAAATTTGGGCAGAATGTCCCAAAAACTGCAGGAGTTTCGAGGAAAATACCAATTTTTTCCGGAAATGTCAACACCCTGTAGCTCCGTAACGAAGTTTTTGCGGACCTTTATTTATATAAACTTTTTTCCTATAAAATTGGACGTATATTTACCCCTTCAAGTTGTGACATACTATTATGTAACACACTGTATAAAGGTTTTCAGAGAAAACTCACTTCACGAACGTTTTTGAGGTATTATAGAACTATTTTATAGTTATTGATGATTCACAATCATAATATGAATCAAATAAAACAATTTCTTCTGATTTCCACCATGTTTATTTTCAATAGACACGACCTGTTCTGTCAGTTGCGTCATTTTCAATTGTCAAGAACCGAAAATTATGAGAGAGAAAGTGAAGTTAGAAAATCTTCAACCAAAAAATAACTGCACCACGCATTATAGATCAATTGTGTGATCTTTAAGAGATCTGCTTGTCACAAAATTATTTCAAATTTGAATAGAAAATCTTCAACTGAAACTCGAGATCCCCTTGGGATCCTCACTCAGCTCTTTATTAGCAGATATTTTCATGAACAATTTATTATAAATAAAAAGTCAGCATAAGAAATTTTTTTTTGGTACAGATTCGTTGATAATACTCTTGTAAGTTTTAAGGCTTAAAGAGAGAAATAGACCCGTTTTACCTTTCTTCACACAAAATGTATAATAAAAACCTTCACAATTGAAATCATACGCTTTCTCATATACATCATTCGACAGTACGCTAATCTTGAAACTAAATTCTCAATAAAAACTCGTCAGTCCTAATAAACAAAATTCAGCACACAATACTACCACCGAACGCTAAACTTATGTCATGGGATGTAGTAAATCTCTTCCTAGTGTTTCGCTTAGTGATACAGTGAAACTCATCAAGAAAGCCCTTCAAATTAATAAAGTCAATCCGATAATTCAATCAGAAATCTTACACCTTTTAGAAATTTGTTTAGATCAAAATTATTTTAACTTCAATGGAGTATTATATAATAGTAAAAAAGGTTTAATCATGGGTAATCCTCTGAGCCCTCTGCTCGCTGAAGTTTTTGCGGACCTTTATTTATATAAACTTTTTTCCTATAAAATTGGACGTATATTTACCCCTTCAAGTTGTGACATACTATTATGTAACACACTGTATAAAGGTTTTCAGAGAAAACTCACTTCACGAACGTTTTTGAGGTATTATAGAACTATTTTATAGTTATTGATGATTCACAATCATAATATGAATCAAATAAAACAATTTCTTCTGATTTCCACCATGTTTATTTTCAATAGACACGACCTGTTCTGTCAGTTGCGTCATTTTCAATTGTCAAGAACCGAAAATTATGAGAGAGAAAGTGAAGTTAGAAAATCTTCAACCAAAAATAACTGCACCACGCATTATAGATCAATTGTGTGATCTTTAAGAGATCTGCTTGTCACAAAATTATTTCAAATTTGAATAGAAAATCTTCAACTGAAACTCGAGATCCCCTTGGGATCCTCACTCAGCTCTTTATTAGCAGATATTTTCATGAACAATTTATTATAAATAAAAAGTCAGCATAAGAAATTTTTTTTTGGTACAGATTCGTTGATAATACTCTTGTAAGTTTTTAAGGCTTAAAGAGAGAAATAGACCCGTTTTACCTTTCTTCACACAAAATGTATAATAAAAAACCTTCACAATTGAAATCATACGCTTTCTCATATACATCATTCGACAGTACGCTAATCTTGAAACTAAATTCTCAATAAAAAACTCGTCAGTCCTAATAAACAAAATTCAGCACACAATACTACCACCGAACGCTAAACTTATGTCATGGGATGTAGTAAATCTCTTCCCTAGTGTTTCGCTTAGTGATACAGTGAAACTCATCAAGAAAGCCCTTCAAATTAATAAAGTCAATCCGATAATTCAATCAGAAATCTTACACCTTTTAGAAATTTGTTTAGATCAAAATTATTTTAACTTCAATGGAGTATTATATAATAGTAAAAAAGGTTTAATCATGGGTAATCCTCTGAGCCCTCTGCTCGCTGAAATTTTCATGGATAATATCGAAAAAACTATCCAAGAACATCCGTTATTCAAACACTTTATTTATTGGTTTAGATATGTCGATATCATTTGTTTCACTGGCACAAACAGACAATTAGAGTCATTCAAAACATTCATTAACAAAATTCACGATAATATTAAATTCACGTTAGAGATAGAAACAGAAAACTCCATTAACTTTCTGGATTCAACTATTGCTAAAATTAACGGCAAACATGATTTTTCTATTTTTCATAAGCCATTGCATACAGTACAAAATTAAAATCATTTCTCTCGCATTATAATTTCAATATAGCATTCCGAACTGATAATTCTTTAGGCCGACATATCAAAAACTGCAAATCTAAAATTGATAAAAGTAATAAATTCGGTGTTTATAAACTGTCTTGCGGGGATTGTGATAAAATTTATATTGGTAGAACTTTCAGAAATTTCAAAGTTAGATTATACGAGCACAAACGTAGTTTTAATTATCATAAATCAGATTCCCATTATTCTAATCACTAACTCGAAGAAAACCATAATTTTAATGATAATTTCAAAATTTTACACAATGAAAATAACTGACAAAAACTCAATCTATTGGAAATTTTAGAGATCAACAAAGAAAAGAATTCAGGTTTGTTACTTAATAGTCAATTAGATCTAAATCCTTCTCCTTTACTCAATCTTTTCAATTCATAAAGTAAGCAACTCCGATGGGTTTTCCAACATACCTCCTAAACCTATTGTCATATTAAGTAGGAAATAAGACTAATATATAAGGAATAACTCTGTTCATTAGTTTGTATCTATCTGATGAAGCCACAGTGTGGCGAAACCGGTCATAGTTTTGTTAATATAGTGAAAATCTAAATACTTCAATTTTATTTCATTGAAAATATGTATATCGATTTTCATCAAGTAACGACCTCCTCAATCAAATGAGGTACTTAAGATTCGTTTTGTCCCTATAACTTGAAAGCTTGAAATCACAGGTACAGGGTTAGTATGGGAAACTTCATTTAGTTTTTTACTAGGTCTCTAGTCACACAACATTAATCATATTAATAAAGACATCGCAGTTAGGAGCCTTAAACTTGGCACGACTTTGTCCAGATTTCATTACATTTTAGAGATAAGCAAGCAGCTCCATCGAGATTAGTTTTTGGTGGGATGTCATCGATATTTTGCGATTGATTATCAGTATCAACCTCGCGTTGGTGAACGAAAAGTCACAAAATTCTCTGTCAACACTTTATTACTTTCGTTTTAGGTAACAAGAAGTAACCGAAGCCTTATACAACCAAAGTTGGGATGGTACAATATTTACTCATTGGATCGACTGTTCAATGACTAAAATTAAATATCGCAAAGGAATTCAAGGAAATAATTAATTTACTCATGAAATATGAGTCTTAACACGCAAAACATTCCGAAAGACATAAGCTACTATATTTCTCATCAACCCTCTGAATGAGTCTCAGAATCTTCAAACTGTAGCAATATAAATTCATCAACTCCATCAACCCTTATCATATTAGCACATCTGCCACTTCGCAGCCACAGCTTAAGTGTCTTTCACACCTTATCTCCCATTGTTGAACAAGCATTATGGAGCTGTAAAACCCTGTCATGTGTCTCCGGAAAAGACGTAAAATCGGAAAAATCCCGTCTGGAAAGATATATTTTCATTGGTAAATAAACTCTGATAAGTGACTCTAAGCCGTAATTTATGACCGTGGGGAAGTCGGCTTGTAGAGGAAATTTCATTATGAAGATTTTTCAGCATTAGTTTTTCTACAGGAATTGATTCACGTCCGAACTCATTTCCAGATGAAATATGGCGAATAATAAAGTGTTCGAGGATATCGCGCAACCTTCGACCCCTTCACGGATAGGATTTCGTATCAGACATTTTTATATGTCAAGATTCCTTCGTTATTGGACGACAATTTGCCATTCTCTCGTCGATATCGTCCGACCGGTTCACTGGACATTTTGTGACTTTTGTATTCGAATTGGAGTCGATATTGTTGATGGATTTCAGTTATGTTTTATGGTTTTTATTTTGAGAACAATGTGTGAAGAAAAAGATCTTCGAAACACAGAAACCTAACTTGAAATTATACAGTTTTCTTTTACATGGGCTTTTGTGTCAATCTTGTTCATTAGAGGCATGTGAAGTCCTTTCCAGATAATGACGCTCAAAATTCAAAGCTAAATTCGGCCCCGGAGATTCTGAATACAAAAAGTACGATATCACAAGTGATGCATAATTTCAAATATTCACACATATCTTTTGATAATGATAGATTAAAAAATTGGAACCAAACTGAAAGTTGTACAATATTAACATTGTAACTAAGTGATTTTCGTTTATAAATACAAATACTTGTGATTTACATTTCCATTTAATTTTTCGTTCGAATCTTGATTCCTTATATTGCAATTGGTTTTGATCGGGATTGGTCTCCAGTTCTTGTTGGTACTCTCCCTAAACACTAGAAATCCGTCGGTCACTCGTGAAATTCATGACAATCATTCAGTTTATTTCACCTCAACTGATTTTCAGTTAAATTATTTATTTTTCCTGAAATTTGGCGAGTCGCTTGATTAGCTGACACAGTGATACAATCATTGTTATTTCCTTTGATTTTATTTATTGTTATAAATTATTCCGTCCAGTTTTGATAGAAATTGTAGAAAATTTGTCACTATATTCCGAAAATATAACATGCGCTTATATTCCGAGAATAAACAGATTTATAGTACTCTTGTTTTAGCTTGTCATTATGAATTATTTCACTCCGGTTATGGTAGGAAAATGTGATCAAATTCGTACTGCTATATCCGAAAATTCACATACAAGGGTAATCCGAAGAGTAATATATTATGTAAAACGATTCAAATCAGTACTCTTTGTTTATAAAGTATAAACTGTCTATTTTAGTGTGTGCTAAATAGACATTTTACAAGTTTCATATGACCTCGAGCTATTTCATGTTTGCTATCTATGACATCTAGAGAGATTTACATACCGACGGTAACTACTTTCTTGTTATTGGTTTAACAATAAAATTTTTTTCTTCTTGTTGTATCTTCGTGATTATTTCCGAGGATCTCGTTAATTCTGTGCTCTGCTGATGCCCTTTCACATGCAATACATGGATCTGGAAGTGTCTACTGCGCCCTACACACTCTACAGTGGTATTCATAGGATCTCGACAACTCCGTAATGAATAATTCATAGATTACACACAGCGTCCTTCGGCTTCCGTCAATTCGGTGCTGTGCTCATTCATATGTAGTATCCGGGTTTTTTAAATTGTCTACTCTCTGTAGTGCTAATACCCTCATACACCCAACAATGATATTTATAGGATCTCGAAACTCCGCAAAAACTTCCAGATAGTTCACCTAAACTGAGTCTCGCTCAATTCCTGGTTTCAGTCTCTACAGAGTCTATTTAACCCGGCATTGCTGTTAGCCACACACACACTACAGTGAAATTTGTAGGATTTCGAATACACCGCATAAACTTCCTCATAGATTACCAAAACCGTTCATATTGTAATTTCCGAGACTTTAGCTGATTCAGTGCCAGACAGAGCATCCGTTCGGCGAATTTTGAGGCTTCCGTCGATTCGGTTCTGTGCTTATTTCCCTACACATGCAGAATCCGGGTTTGAAAGTGTCCACTTCACTCTGTAATGTTGTTACCATCACACACGCAACAATGATATTTGTAGGATCTCAGAAACCCCGCAAGAACATCCTCATAGTTTACCTAAACTATTTTTTCATTTTTGAGTACCGTTGAATCTGTGCTGTGCGCAGTACACGCATCTTGAAGTACCTATCGCGCTGCATACTACTATTTTCCTACACAGACTTCAGTGGTATTCGTGAGGTCTCGCTTAATTCCTGGTTTCAGTCTCTAGAGAGATTTTCGAATCACTGAAATCAATTTTGTTTTAACTGATTCAATATTATAATTCTATTCTCATCCTGTTGCGTTTGCGTAACTATTTCCGAGACTTTCAGTGATTTCATGTTAAGCTGTTTTCCCTACACTAGTAGTATACTGATATGGAAGTACCTATTGCCCCTTACACATGCAGTATCCGAGGTTGGAAGTGTCTACTTCTCTTTGTAGTGCTATTACCATCACACACGCAACAAAGATATTTGTAGGATCTCAAAAACCCCGCAAGAACATCCTCATAGTTTACCTAAACTATTTTTTTATTTTTGAGTTCCGTTGAATCTGTGCTGTGCGCAGTACACGCATCTCGAAGTACTTACCGCGTTGTATAATACTGTTTTCCTATACAGACTTCAGTGGTATTCGTGAGGTCCTGCCTAATTCCTGGTTTCAGTCTCTAGAGAGATTTTCGAATCACTGAAATCAATTTTGTTTTAACTGATTCAATAGTAGTATTTTATTTTCATCCTGTTGCGTTTGCGTAACTATTTCCGAGACTTTCAGTGATTCTATGTTAAGCTGTTTTCCCTACACATGCAGCATACTGATATGGAAGTACCTATTGCGCCTTGTGGTACTATTCCTCCTACACACTCTACAGTGGTGTTCGTATGATCTAGACTACCCGTACTAATTTATTCATAGATAACGCACAAGGACACAAGCAGCATCCGAGTCTACTTCACCCAGCAGTGCTGTTACCCCTACACACACTACAGTGAAATTGGTAGGATTTCGAATACTCCGCATAAACTTCCTCATAGATTACCAAAACCTTTGAAAGAGTGATTTCCGAGACATTAGCTGATTCAGTAGTAGGCAGAGCATCCGTTCGGCGAAATTTGAGGCTTCCGTCGATTCGGTGCTGTGCTTATTTCCCTACACATGCAGTATCCGAGGTTGGACGTGTTCACTTCTCTCTGTAGTGATATTACCATCACTTGTGCAACAAAGATATTTGTAGGTTCACAAAAACCCCGCAAGAACATCCTCATAGTTTACCTACACAATTTTTTTATTTCTGAATTCCGTTCAATCTGTGCTCTGCGCAGTACACGCATCTCGAAGTACTTACCGCGTTGTATAGTACTGTTTTCCTACACAGACTTCAGTGGTATTCCTAAGATCTCGCTTTATGCCTGGTTTCAGTCACTAGAGAGATTTTGGAATCACTGAAATCAATGTTGTTTTAACTGATTCCATATTATAATTTTATTTTCATCCTGTTGCGTTTCCGTAACCATTTCCGAAACTTTCAGTGATTCTACGTTAAGCTGTTTTCCCTATACATGCAGCATACTGAGTTAGAAGTACTATTGCACCTTGTGGTACTGTTCCTCCTACACACTCTCCAGTGATGTTCGTATGATCTAGACTACCCGTACTAATTTGTTCATAGATAACGGACAACGATACAAGCAGCATTTGAGTTTACTTCACCCAGCAGTGCTGTTACCCCTACACGCACTACAGTGAAATTTGTAGGATTTCGAATACTCCGCATAAATTTCCTCATAGGTCACCAAAACCGTTGATATAGTGATCTCCGAGACTTTAGCTGATTCAGTGCTAGGCACAGCATCCGTTCGGCGAAATTTGAGGCTTCCGTCAATTCGGTACTGTGCTTATTCCCCTGCACATGCAGTATCCAGGTTTATAAATGTCCACTTCACTCTGTAGTGCTGTTTTCATCACACACGCAACAATGATATTTATAGGATCTCAAAAACCCCGCAAGAACATCCTCATAGTTTACCTAAACTATATTTTCATTTCTGAGTTCCGTTGAATCTGTGCTATGCGCAGTACACGCATCTCGAAGTACTTACCGCGTTGTATAGTACTGTTTTCCTATACAAACTTCAGTGTTATACAAACTTCAGTGTTATTCGTAAGGTCCTGCTTAATTCCTGGTCTCAGTCTCTAGAGAGATTTTCTAATCACTGAAAACAATTTTGTTTTAACTGATTCAATATTAATATTTTGTTTTCATCCTGTTGCGTTTGTGTAACTATTGCCGAGACTTTCAGTGATTCTATGCTAAGCTGTTTTCCCTACACATGCAGTATACTGATCTGGAAGTACCTATTGCGCCTTGTGGTACTGTTCCTCCTACACACTCTACAGTGGTGTTCGTATGATTTAGACTACCCGTACTAATTTACTCATAGATAACGCACAATAACACAAGCAGCATCCGAGTCTACTTCACCCAGCAGTGCTGTTACACCCACACACCATACTGTGTAATTTATAGGATTTCGAATACTCCGCATAAATTTCTTCATAGAATACCAAAACTGTTGATAGAGTGATTTCCGAGACAGCTGATTCAGTGCTATGCTGTTACCCCTATACACACTATACTCGGATACCTAGTGCATTACGTATTATTGTTGCTATTGGACTACTTTCCCTTGAGGAAGTGTTGATCACTCTGGCATTCGCATGTTGCTAATCCATTCCGCAATAATATTTGGTACTCCTCTGGCTCTCGCAAACCCACATACCGAGCTAGTTGGGCTGCATTAAAGGCATCTTCAATGTCCATGAACACTGCAACTGCAATCTCCTTACGGCCCAGAAACTGAGTTATTCTCCCAACTAAGTTGTTAAGTGCCAGATCGGTTAATTCACTTTTTCGAAAGGCGTGTTGATGTTCACTCAGAGGCCTCAGCGATAACACGTGGATCCTGATGTATCCATCTAACACCTTCTCCAGGGTACTCGAAACAAAAAACGTAGGACTAATTGGTTTAAACGACTTAGGGATGTAAACAACCCTAACTCTTCGCTAGATGGCTGAGACAACATTCCAGACAATACTCGACCGGAAGAGCCTAACTAGGTATGGGAGGAACACATCAATCCCCTGTTGTAACAAGGCAGGGATGATGCCTTCCTCTCCAGAAGCTTTAAATGGCTTGAATGAGCGAATTTGGCAAGGCCCTTCAGGGCGACTGTGTCACAGCTGTCTCTGATATCAAGAAACCGACAATCTGGGAAGTGCATTCTCGCAAGAACCTCTAACGTCTCCTTGCCAATATCAAATTAGTCTAGTATCTATATAAGTCAGTTCATTTTCTGTAGTTAACCACTTGGGAATTACTTAATGGTCGAAACCGGTCGTGTTTGTAAAAATTGTGCAAAGTATAAGATATATTTTTCTTATCTTCGTTGAATTTCCATAATTTAAATCCATTAATACTATCATTAATCAGTTCTTGATGTGGATGGCCTGCCACTACGTTCGACATTCTCGATAGACGCTGCCATTTCTAAAACGTTCGTACCGCTGGTAAACAATAGCTTCCTTTTAGAGAATAGTTGCAAAAACAAAATATCAAATAGGTAACAATAGAGAATCCGTTTTTCACACGAGTTTAACATAAACTTGTTGCAGATTCAATTTAATTTTACAAATTTCTAAATATCAAGAACATATACTAATAGGGACACAACTTTTACAAACGTCGGGAGGTGTGGCCCAGATTTGTTTTGAACGAAGTGAAATGATCAGTAATTTTTGGAAGAGTTGACTAAGTCTATTATATTTTTTTTTAATGAGAACTGCTCTCTATTTATAACAGAGTAGCCAGCAGCTAGTCATAAAGAATCACAAATTTTTCTCTATTCTACTCTAAAGAGTGCGGGCAGAATGGAAAAAATATTTTTAACGTTGCTTCCATTGGAACCCAGATATTTTTTTTATTGGTATCACAGAATATCCAGAATTTCGGAACATCGTTAAAACAGAAAACGATAGCTGACACTGGTTCACAGTGATGAGCCTATTGTTTTTCCATTTATTTAAGAAACGACTTTTCAGTTCTCGCCAAGATTTTCCGCTCATACAAACATAAAACCTCGAAGTTTTCAAAGAGAAATATATTTGCGTTTCCACAATAAAAATATTTTATTGGAACTTACAAATGGCCAATGCAAATTTCCCCATCTGTAACACTAATAATTGCTTCAGTTTCCTAATTATGAATCACCTTGCGCGATCTAATGGTCCATTATTAAAAATAAACGTCTCAACTTTTGATATGTTTTTACGTTATCAAGTTTTGCTCATAGTCATAAATATTTATTTTCGAAATTGGTCCACCTTAATGTTATTCCACTTACCTTTTAATATCCAACTGTCGAGCACCTGAAACAAAAAAAAACATTATCTCATTATCCGATAAATGCTTGAAATTACTCGCTATACAGGGTGTCGTCGTTAATGAGAACATTAGACGTATCTGGGGAACGATCATATTGATTAATTTCGAATTTTGGCATTAATTTAAATGGATTTTAATCTACAATCTCCATTATTTTCAGAGCAGACATCGACTACAACTTTGGTATTTCAATTAGCAAGCTGTACTTTTTTTTTCATTAAAGATCAAGCATCTTTTGCTTAAATTAATCCTGTTGTTACCATGTCCACTACGGTATCTAACTATAGATCGCTCTAGACCTGTCCGAACAAGCGTGTTACCGGGTTAACCACACTTCCTTAATCACAGATCGCCTAGTAGGCCCTTCGACGACGCTAGGCACAGAACGTACTCTGGGCCTACCTGGACCGAGGGTTTAAATATCCGTGCATTTCGGAGACTCCCGGCTCTTTCTCTTCAATGACATCTTCGAATACACACGGTCTTAGAAAACCGGCTGCAGAAAGCGTTGCCACAAGCCGACTTTCCGTACCCACGCCATCGACAATATTACCAAACCAAATCTAACCAACGAACCACGTGATTTTATTTCATTTTAAATTTACGTTTACAAAGAGTATTTGTGTTAACCATCAGTGTTTCCAACGTGTGTGTGACCCCATCCCGGTAGCAAGTGGAGCCTAACGTGTGCAGTAGGGCATTGTTTTCTCCGTTGAGGAAAAAAACCCATCCCGACTGAGTTAGCTGATAAATATTGATACGAGAATCCAAGTGAAGAATTCCGCTACTTCCGCACACGAGGTGAATCCGACGCACGTGGTAGGCCAACGCGAACAATAGCAACGACGCACGTAGATAGTATTCGTCTAATTCATCTACCGCAGAATTAATCCACCACCGCAGCAGCCGTGAATGAAGCATCCGGTTCTTGGACCGAAGACAACACCAAGTGGCGCCCAAAGACAAGTATGTGAGAGCAGTATTATAAAACAACCAGTGCGCTGATGAATCTGGAACCTACTCATAGTCGCAGTTGTACAACGAAAGATAAACTCATCATGTGTCCTATGTGTTTTAGGTTAGTAAATTGTTTTTTTTTTCAGTACTATTTTTCTCTTTTCAGGTACTTTCAATATCTTAGTTTTATGTGCGATTGACAAATAAAGATACGAAGTAGATGCGTTTTAACCCCCCCCCCCTCAGATTTGTTATTGTACATATCTTAGATTTAAATAATTTAAATACAGTGGCCATATGCTAAGAAACAGTTGTTCTGGAAATTTCTCCTGCCAGTATCTGACATGGACGACTTGGCCCACTTTGGGGGAGAAACTCAAATTGAAGAGGGCGATCTATACTTACAAAGTTTTAATAATCTTTTCACCTATTTGTGTATTTATTCGAAATTTCATTTGATGTTCAATACTTATTCCTTTTGTGTTCTGTTTGATAACTGAAAAATTAATTCTTTGTCACGTGTTTCTGTGATGAAATATTCAAATGTAAATTGACCTACTTGAATTTTGTCTTGAATTTTTCGAATTACTTGTATTGTGTTTTATAAAAGCTTCATGCGGATGTGATAATCCGAAATCTAGTAACTGAAAGTGAGCGTCCATTTAGAATTTGGCGCGAAGAATTATGAATTTAGTACGTTCAGTGTATTTCTAGAATTGAGAAGTAGTAAATGTTCAAGTTCGAAGCTTCTAGTTTGAAGCTTTTTGAGTAAGCGTAATCTTTCTTGTTAGCATCATAAATTTAACTGAAAAGTTGGAAATTTAGAGGTACTTGGTCCGAAAATACTGAATGGATGGATGGTGTGGCTCTATATAGGACTAATGTAAAAAACAATAAATATGAAGGGGTGGTAATTACTGGGGCTGACAACGATCAGGATGAATGTAGGAAAATTAGAAAAGAATGAATAAAAATACAAAACAAAAGTATTTTTGATGAAAATGAATCATAAAGCTAAGTGTTGTGAAAAAAGTTAAAGAATGCATGACCTCATAAATTACTTTTGAAGAGAACTAACATATAAATGGTCGATTCAAACGGATTTTTCCAAATATTCAGTATTAATGTTGATAGTATAAAAAGTATTGTAACCAACATCACTAATGCCCATGATAATTAATTTTTATTAGAGAACATTGAACATAACAGTGATGTGTTAACATTTGAGATAGTAGAAATCAATGAACTGAAAAATATAGTAAAATGTTTAAAAATACCGAAGGGCTGAATATTGATTGTCTGCTAAAGTTATTACGGATGATACCTGATGTAATTCAGAAATAGGTTTCTAGATACAGTGCTCTTTACATTATGTCGAAGACAGTCGGCCAATATGTTCTAGTCCATGTGGAGGTGCTAGAATTAGTAATTGAGAACCGAATCATGGATTTTTGTGATGTGAAAAGGTCAAACTAAGGACCAATTTGGACCTTGTGTGCTTTTGAAACAATGAAGCTTCTCCTAAAAACTACAGAAAATCGGATTGAAGGAAGTTTTCAGAAGGTTTTAAAAAAGTATTTTTGATGTAAATGAATCATAAAGCTAAGTGTTGTGAAAAAGTTGAAGAATTCATTACCTCATAAATTACTTTTGAAGAGGACTTACATATAAATGGTTGATTCAAACGGATTTTTCAAATATTCAGTATTAATGTTGATAGTATAAAAAGTATTGATATGACGGGAAGAATAGAAAGTAAAATAGAAAGTAAAATACAGTTTCTTAACAGTGTCCGATGAAATCGGAATTGATTATGGATATCGCAAGGGAATGTATTGCAACCAATTCTCTCTATTATTTATACTTATGATATTTTTAAAGAATTAAAATTGTGAAATAAAAATATTTTCGGATAATTTAATGGTTTCTATAGTTGAAAAAAATTGTTTCTTCACATATCCCATGGATTGCAGACTTTAGTATTCAGTACTAACGTTAGCTTGACACCTTAACACGTTTATTTCCCCAAAAAAGTTTTTTGATTATTTCACAATTTAGTTGTTTTTCGATTTTTCCCTGTATCTATGTTTAATGATTGTTTCATTTAATTGCGTAGTCTTGAAAGTATAATCTTTTGACAGCTTCCAGGAATTGTCGACTGGATTATTTAGTATCAATTTCATCTCTATACTTACACCTGATTCTCAATAAAGAGTCTCGACAGACAGGCAGTAAAACTCAAAGGTTTCCGCTTCACTCTTCAGGATTGGGAATCTTAAAATCATGCATCATTTTTTCAGGGGCATGAAATTCCCAAATCTAGCCTAACCCAAATTTAGCACAGATACTCTATTGGTTGAATGAAAGTTGAACGTTTATTCAGCATCTGATGTTATCGGGCCTCAGTTCTAAAACAAATAGATCGAAGTCTATTTCTAACTAACCGTTATAAGAATGGAGACGAAATTTTCGCATGTCATATGCAAGACCTATCATGTCCACGCATCCCTCTGCTTTTTCCAAATTTCATTTGGCCTTATTGAATTCAGACGGACGAATTCCTTTTTGAGAAGACAAATTGAATTCGCGACTGCCTCTTCCCGGCGAGTCCTCGAAAGTCGAGATAAGGGCCCCTAAAATAAATTTAACTGGAAGTATTTCTGTTATGGAACAAACGAACTAGAATTCCAGAATAGGTCTTCAAGTGATCCTCAAATGCCGACGTTCTACTGAATCACATCAATCTCATCGCTGTTATATACTGAGCATAGAAGAAAAGCACTTTGTGTTCATTCAAATTAATGGTACGGTTTAGAATATTTTTGATGTTCTGAATGGGGAAAGTTTGAATATCAAGCGAAGGTGCAATTTTTACTCTCGAAACTTTGAGTGAATGTTTATGAGATGATTGCAGCAAGTGTTCTCTGTTGAATGGGCTAGATACAGGCTGTTTTATGTGGAGCACTACACAGTTATATGGACCAAAGAAAACATTCAGGCCCATTTTGCTAACCACCAGTTCACGAACACTCTATTCCAAAAGTTGGAACCATCAGGAAATGTACACTAAATCTAATTCGATGTGATATGATCCTAGAATTTTGGCGAGGTCCAGATTTTTATACTTTTTTCCGTTGGTCTTAATTAGTTTTCATCTGCTGGGTTGTCCTGGGTTCCTACGTGTTCGTTATCCTCCTTCTTTTATGTTGTGCTCGATCTGCGCTGGCTTGTAGTTCATTCTTTGATTATACAAGGAATGTCTTCCTTTCTGTTGTATTCAATTGTAAATCCATTATGAAGTTGATCTCGTTATTTTCGTGATGATTTTGATATATTGGAAAATAAATCTAAAATTGAAAGTTGGAGGCAGAAGGAAGTTTGTTACGGATAAACAAAATCGAATAACATACATAATTGATATTTTTATACCCGATAATCTTAAAATACAAAATGAATATAATGAAAAATGTCTAATATATGATGCTTGCCGACGAGATAACAAAAAAGTAGAAAATGAGGAACATATTTATTTAACCTATTATTATTTCTACAACTGGTGTTATTCCATAAAACTTCAAAATATTGAGAATTAAGGTCTGAAGAAGAATTTATTAGAACTGTTTCAGAAGATAACAGTCATCAAATCTTATAATATTTTTCGTAGGTTTCTTCCGATAGAAATAAAGGGTATAAACATACGTTTTCTCTTTAGTTTATATTAAACAGAATCTCATCTCACATTTCAATAATTTGTATAGATAAATGTAATATAATTAGATAACAATTTTATCAAAGCAGTATTCTTTTCAATGGTTCATCACTTCACACAAAAAACTATGAATGAATAACATACAGTGTTACTCGACTCAGGTCCGTACACTGAATTTTTCCAGAGATAAAGCCTCTGCGAATACTCGTACATTTGTGTCATTGGTGATATATATATATATATATATATATATATATATATATATATATATATATATATATATATATATATATATATATATATATATATATATATATATATATATATATATATATATATATATATATATATTATATATATATATATATATATATATATATATATATATATATATATATATATATATATATATTTGAATTGTGGTCGTGTTGAAAAATCAAGTAAATCAGGAATCTATAAACTCAATTGCGGTTCTTGTGATAAAATTTATATCGGTAGGACCTATAGCAGTTTTGGCATGAGAACATCTGAACATAAACGTAGCTTCGATAAAAATAAATCTGATTCAAATTATTCAAACCACTTAATAAAAGAAAACCATTCATTCAATAAAAACTTTGACATATTACATATAAAATCAAAAAGTTTAAAATAAGATCTCCTAGAAGCATTAGAAATAAATAGATACAAACATTCGGACAAGCTTTTGAATGAGCAGGTAGATGTGAATTATTCACCCCTACTCAACTTGTTTAATTAGTTTTTATTACCTTTCATACTAACTATACAATGGCTCGGTGTGGATTTTCCTGTTATTCATCCAACTTGTTCTACGATTTGTTTATAAACCATACTAATTTGTCATTTTTGATGTCAGCGAAACGTCTTGAATTTTTTCAAATGGAGTGTAGATTAAAGTTAAATTTTGATGATATATATATGCTGTATATCAGCGAAACGTATATATATATATATATATATATATATATATATATATATATATATAGTATATATATATATATATATATATATATATATATATATATATATATATATATATATATATATATATATATATATATATATATATATATATATATATATACAAATGTACCAACGAGTATTGGCAGAGGCTTTACCTCTGGAAAAATAAAGAGAGGATTTACAAAAATTTGAATAATTGTAGATTGATATATTTTCATAACATTTAACGTTATCCTAATATATAACAATTCCAGGATATTTTTGATTTGTATCGTTCCTTGGAAATGAGGTCATGTTTTATTCCAACATTAAAATGAATAATATTAGCGGCGGCACTATGTCTTTCTAAATAATCTGTTGAGGCAAGTACTGAGCAAGATGATAATATATGAAAAACTGTTTCTGAAGAACAAAACCATCTACGGCAAGAATCATCTATATTTTGCTTGATGATGTGTTTTCTATAATTTCTTGTGAAAACAACCTGCCAAGCCCCCTACTTCAGCAAACAATTCTCCAGATACTAAATATCTATTTGATACGATATCATCAATATAATTATTTTTCAATTCTTTAGGGTACTTTTCGTGTAATTCCTTCAGCATCCAACTTTCTCTTTAGATTTATTATCCAACAATCTACCTTTTGCAATGTCAAGTTCAGAAGTATGAGATTATTATCTGAAGTAACAACAATTTCATGTCATCTGGACGTTCTCTGTTCATTATGAAAATGGGAATCTGTTCACTATGAAGATTGTTAAAATCTGTTAGTCCACGACCTACGAGATGTCTTGGTAGTGTAACTCGTGGAATTGCTGACTTTGGGTGGTGCTTATGATATTTACAAAGCATTTTCCTCATTTTATATTGTAATTCATTTGGATCAGTTTTAGATCATTTAAAAATTCCAAAAGAAGATGTAAGAATAGGAACTGCATAGGAGTTGATAGCTCTGAAAAGATTTATATATAGAGATATATTTCAAATTGAAAAAATTTCAATCTTATTTCAGATTGAAATGAAAATATTTCTGGAAATAGAGTTGCTTAAATTCATGTTCTAACTGTTTGGACAGCTCTAGCCAACAAAAATCCAATGCAAGTTGAATTTCGATTGAAAAGTCTGGATTTTCTAAATAAGAGTAAATTTCACATTTTCAAACGATGAAATAACATCAGTTATTAAAAACATAGAGAATTTGATATGTCCAGGTGTCAACGGTTTTGATAAATATAGTTTTTCTTGAATTCACTTAAATTGGCAGAATATTTTTCAGCTATAATCAAGAAACCCTCATCTGCTCCTTCATTTTTTTAGACATGGAATTACTTATTCGAAACCGAAAAGTGATAATACTATCCATCGCAATGTAGACCAATTACCTGCTTTCCAACAGTATTTAAAATTTCAACTGCATGTATCATCCAAAATATCTATCACATTTAGAGAATTAAGTTTTCTTTCCGAACATCAAAAATAATGTAGGAAAAACTTTTGGGTAGTTGACTGTATTGCTTTGAATCCAGCTCAGACAAGTAAGAGAAATATTCATAAATCTTTTGTTGATAACCAACAGGCTTTTGATAGTTCTTCTCAGTCATGGATAAAAGAAAATTTCGTGATATATAAAATTGATAAGACATTTCGCCTTTTTCCTGAATTTGTCATAAACAATTAGAGAGCTAATTTTCATTTGAATATTCTTGATCAAACGTTAACATTCTAAGTCTTTCCAATCAGAGAAGGCATTTTTCGAGGAGATTCTTTGAGTCCTCTTTGGTTTCGTCTTTGCATGGATTCATTATCTCATCAATTAAATGCTTCCAACTTCACCATCAAATTGAAGCGTCTATCAGCTGAATTGAGGTTAGTTCATTCAATTCATTCAAACGATATATCTACATGTGAACATTTTTCTACTGAAGAAATCACTTCTGATTATTAAAAGATTTCTAATACCGAAATTGAGTCAATTTATCAAGAGGAAACCTATAAATATTTATAATTTGAACAAAAATGACAATTAACCATTGCATCCCTGAGGAAAATATTGAAAACATATATTAGAACAGACTGAGACATTAAAAGTCATTTAAACAACAAAACGTTTTTAGGGCTATCGATTCATATGCGGTTCATATTTTGGACTCATTGAATGGTCTTAGACAGATCAAATTGAAATACAATGTAAAACAAGGAAAATGCTTTGTAACTATCATAAGCACCACTCACAGTCAGTTATTTACAGGGTTACACTACCTAGATATCTTGGAGGTCGTAGATATACAATTTTCAAAGCAAACAGTTGTTTCATATATGTTCTCATTTTCATATTAAACGGACACTAGAGTTGCGTGATATTGTTTTTGCTTCAGATTATAATCTTCACTTCTGAATTTCACAATGTAATTGGTTGATTCTTATTATGTATTAGATAATGAATCTAAAATAGTTAGTTGGATTCAGAAGGAATTACACGGAAAGCTCCCTTAAGAATTAAAATATAATTATCTATACTATTAAAGTCATAAGGCCTTTTTCGGGAATAATCCGAGGGGATAACGGTAGTTTGAACCGGACAGAGAAGAAGAGACGCTGGGAAAAATCAGGGGGCCAAATTTAGAGCCCCTAGCTCAAACGACGGAGCTCTGTAGATTTTTCGAAAATTTTCGCCGAGACATCGCCGAGAGCAAACGGAAAGTCGAAACGGCGAGATTTCTTCGGAATCGGAAACTTCGGTCTTTCGGAAGACATTCGGAACAATCGATAGAGCGAAGGCCCCGAAAAGGTGAAAATAAAAAAGGTCTCCAATTTTTCGCGAGTGGAGGGGATAATTTCGTCGGACTTTTATGTCTATACAAATTTTTCCATCGCGTTGGATCGTTTCAAACCCTGCACAAAGAACAAGCTCCTATTTCTTCATTCCGAATATCTCTGACGGCCAGAAATTAACTATCGTCAAGCTGTCAGAATAAGTGGTTCTCTTCCATACTTCCTACTTACACTTACCAGGAGGATGGATTCGGGTGTCGAACGATTCCCACATATCTCGAGATCAGATCCGCGGAGAGAAATCGTTACTCTACGACTCAATTCTTGAATTTGAGACAATTTTTCAGACCTAGAATTTCGAGAAAAGAACGGAAACACGGGGACGGAGCCAGTCACTCTCCTACCGCCCTTAAATCGCTATTCAATATTTTCACCAACATAATTTCGGTACTACCAACAACTAGAATACAGTGCTCTCTCTCTTCTGAGTGACAATATGAAACGGAATGAAATATCCATTACATCTAATCGAATCTAACCTTATTTCAATTAGTCTTATATTCGATCTGTCAGAATAAGAAATTCGAATTTTATTTGAATGAAAAGTTAGATGAAATTTAAAATAAACTTTTCGAGGTAAGTGAACGTAGTTTGATGTTCATTTTATCCATTTTATATATATTTTGTTTGAGGAAAGAAACGACAATCCATCAAAATTCATTAATTTAACATTTTGTTGTTATTCTAACCTAAACAATGTGATTCAAACAGAATGTTATAATAAAAAGGAGTTAAGGAGAATAACAATAATGTTTGAAAGGTAAGTGAATGTATTTTGAGGTTTATTTATTTATTTTAATGTTCATTTTTACAGCATGCTCAAGAAATGTTTTTAGGATTTTTTAACGAATCAGTTGGGACTTACCATAATGATGTGATATCTTTTGAGTTGTTATTAAGAGGTATTTAGCTCTTTTGTATAATAATTTTTTTTCTGGAAGGAACTCGATAAAGTTTTCGTTAGGTCATTTAGAGTATGTATCATATGAATATTGAAAGCTATCCACTAAAGGCTATATCTGTATTGAAATATTTCAAACTAAATGTCAATAAGACCATGCAATTTCAAATTGAATTTTCGTTTCAGTTTATTCAAGAGGAAGTAGGTTTCAATGTGTTTGAGAATGTTCAAGTTTGAAAATGAGATCTCAAATTTGCAAAAAAGGTGATTATTGTGAGTTCCTTCTATTCGTTACTGTTCTTTAGGAAATTTTATTAAGGTTGTTGAATGAATGACAGGAATTCCTCATTGATTTGAAGTATAAAGTGTCTGTTATAGGTATCTGATAGTGGAAAACATGATGTTCGAATAAAAGTTAAAGTTGCATACGATGTTTCATTTAGTACAACGACAACTTTCAATGAAGATTTATGAAGGTCACAGAAAACATGCTGCTGCTCATGTAAATCATATTTTGGCAAAAATTCAACAACTACTTGGAAAATGATTTGCAATTTGAAAATTTTTGTTATAGGTAGTTGTACTTATAGATATTTCATATAATTTCTTCCTTTCATTTTCATTTCATAATATATTATGAAGTTTCACAAGAAAATCAATTGGAGAGAAGAAAAATTGAAGAATAGAAATTTCAATTATGAGAGAGCAAGTTTATAAGAAGCTGAATGCTCGAAACCCACTGCAAACTCGACAGTAAAGGATTTAGGAAATTAACGGTTACAAGAAACAGTTCCACTGAAACTGAAATATAGTCAACATCCCATGTAACAGGATTTCCTTCTATGGGTTGTGAAACTGAAATTGATTATGGTAATTCAGGTATACTTTCTAAGCTTGTTTCACCACTTTATTTTGATTATAAAATTGTTTCTGAGCCGGACACCATGGCAAATTGTAAAACCATGTAGAACGATTCATCAAAATGAAAAGTTATAGTTATCATTGTATTGTATATGAGGGTCCATAATGTAATTCACAGATTTGTGGATCTTATTTCTGCTTACCATAAAAACACTTCAATTCAGAAGATATTTGTTTTTTCTGGTAGAAAGCAGAATTTCTCCAAATTTAAAAAAGATTAAGGTCGTGCTGTTCTTACTAGTCTGTCTTAGAATTTTTTCAAAAATCAGCTCTCAAAGACACTCGGTATTTCGATTGCTTTTCTTTCTTAAAATTAATTTGAAAATGGCCCACATCGATATTTTATTAGTAAAAAACCTATACTATAATTCGGTATCCAGTTTGACTCGAAAAGCCTAGTCCGTTTATCGCTGTGCATACTTTCATTTCCACAACATTTCATCCCTTGAGCTTATCGGTCGGCTTTCAGACGGTGGCTACCCCGTAGCGTCTAACAAGAAAGACTTTTAGTATATACTGAAAAAACAGTAGAAGTTTATCCACACGAAAAATAAAATCTCTGGCACACCACTTAATTCAATGCGATAAACTCGTTTTTCCGGCGTACAGCTAAGGTTCCGAAGTTTCCGTATAATTTTCACTGGACCAGATAACTTGCTGCCTCTCAACGTAGACACAACGCTGTCAACGAGAAACGCAAGTTAATGGGAGCGTTCAGATTAAGAGAGAAAACAAAAGGCCGTAAGTCATATCCGGTACGAAGGACCAAACTCGCAAACAAAAGGTAGAGATCATTTGGACCGGAAATGGCGTTGCATTAGTCTGAGTTCCGTTTCGACCCGTCAAGGTAGAGGTTAGGTTCATGACTTAGTGACAACTAAACCAGCACTTAATGGCCGAAAGAGTGTAATTTATATATTCGTGATGTAATACAAGTTTCCAAGACAAATTATCCGCCTAATGTGCCATTGTTGTAACGATATTGCCTGGCAATTAGTTGATCATTCCCGAATTATATGGTGATATAGGAAAACAATATTTGAGAACTTTGATATAAGAAAACTTCTCGTAATATAATTAACCCAAATTTTATTGTGTGAGTATAGTTGCCGTTTCTTGCTTTCATGAGAAGTCAAACCTAGTTTCATAAAATTCTCAAGGCAATTTTCAAATTTACAATTCTGGGACTTTCCTACTTTTTGTAGCTTCATGTTCTTTCCACACGAAATAATAATGAATGAGGACACGATTTGGAGTCTGCATAACAAAGCTCTTCATATATATGTACAGGGTGTCCCATTTCAAATATATAATGGCTACTATATTAAGATCTGCAATTAGACGAAAATGATTGCACTATCTCTGTTAACAATTTTCTGGAATATTCTTTAGTGAAAACAGATCGCAGCTATCTTCTTTTGTTTTCGAGTTATTCCGCATTTCTCGAATTTTCGTTATTTTGGCATACGTCAATACGTCGGCTTTTACCAAAATCAGTTGAAATCTATTCGGACATTCTACGGGCACTTTTTCAGTAGCATGCTTGCAACTATTGAAAAATTTGGTTTTGCATCATAGCAAGAATTTCTATCTATATATATATATATATATATATATATATATATATATATATATATATATATATATATATATATATATATATATATATATATATATATATATATATATATATAGCACCCTGTATATATATATATATATATATATATATATATATATATATATATATATATATATATACAGGGTGCTTCAACGAAAACTAAACAGAGGCTATATCTACCAAGAAATTCATTTCTGATCAAAACGCAAAAACTCCCTAAGCGGGGGTTGCAATCCATGAACATTTTGTATAGAGCAACTGAAAAATAGGAAAGACTATTCCCCTGAGACTATTCAAGTTTCAGTGAAGTTAAATGGAACTTATCCATGCTGATTAATGGCAGTCATCATCAAGTACCATCCCCATCTCGAAATTCAACCCCTAGATCAGGGGTGACCACCCTTGAAAATTTGGAAGAGGGTGAGCTACTGAAAAATAGAGGAGACTATCTATCTCCCTGAGCTATTCAAGTTTCAGTGCAAAAAATTGGAACAGATTCATTCCAGATCAAAGGCTGTCATCTTTGATCCAAATGAATCTATTCCAGTTTTTCGCACTAATACTCCAATAGTCTTAGAGCGATAGTCTTCTCTATTTTTTCAGTGGCTTACTCTGTATCTTCTACACTTTTCAATCAAAAATGAGAATTCTTTCAGAGGAATGCAGACGAAGATAATACCTCTCTTCCGAGTTATCACTCGACCCATCTACCCCCTTCCAAATTTTGAAGGGTGGTCACCCCTGCTCCAGGGGTTGCAATTCGAGATGAGGATGGTACTTGATGATGATTGCCATTGATCAGAATGGATCTGTTCCATTTTATCTCACTGAAACCTGAATAGTCTCCGGGAAATAGTCTGAAAGATCAGTTGCTCACCCTGTGTCTTTTACAGTTTTCAATTAATAATGGAAATTCGTTCAAGGCAATGTAGACAAAGATACCTCCCTTCTTTTGAGTCATCACTCGACCCATCTTCCCCATTCAAAATGTTCAAGGGTTGCAACCCCCGCTCAGGGGGTTGATATCTCAGGCAAGTATTGTACCCCAAAAGATGTCCCCTAGAAACAAGTGGATTACAGACTTAGATATATATATATATATATATATATATATATATATATATATATATATATATATATATATATATATATATATATATATATATATATATATATATATATATATATATATATATATATATATATTTCATCTTGGTAACTGATAATGAACCATTATCACGGATTTTCCTTCTGCGAGATTATTACGTTAGGCCTCTTTCCTATCTGGTTTCAACTGAAGAACTGAAGTCTGTAGTCCACGTGTATGAGTTCCATACGATCCAGTTTTACCACTTGTATTCACTACAGATGCAAGTCCAGATGGAGTGGCTGCAGTTTTGAGTCATGAAATTGATGGACATGAACGGCCAATTGCTTTTGCTTCCAAGTCATCATCAACAGCAGAACAAAACTACAGTCAACTCGATCGCGAAGCTTTAGCAATTAATTTTGCAGAACATTACTTCAACAATCACCTTCTTGGTGGACATTTCATCTTGGTAACTGATAATGAACCAGTATCAAGGAATTGGGAATTGAATCAACTTTGAAATTTATAGAGAAAAGGCAACTCAGCTGATGGGGACTTTTTCAGAAAATGGATAATACACGGCTGGTCAAACTATGGGAGACAAAGACTAACGGAAAGATGAAAAGAGGTAGACCACGAAAAACATGGGATGGAATAATAGTAGAAATATTGAGACAACATAGGAAAGGAATTGGGAATTGAATCAACTTTGAAATTTACAGAGAAAAGGTAGCTCAGCTGACTGGGACTTTTTCAGAAAATGGATAATACAGGGCGGAAAGATGAAAGGAGGTAGACCACGAAAAACATGGGATGGAATAATAGTAAAAATTGGACAGAGGCTAAAACAATCTTCATACAGGAGATTGAATGGAGAAATTTTATATATGAACAATATTGTTGATATATCGAATTCTCCTGAAATGTTAATATATTGTAGACCCTACACCATTTCAGATGGTAAAGGGATTTTATATATATATATATATATATATATATATATATATATATATATATATATATATATATATATATATATATATATATAACAATTATCACATTCAATTTAACAACCCCTTCTCCAGTAGCCCCATCATAAGAAAATTATAATTGAATCCTAAACGAAGAACTAATGATTCAAATTAGTCTGGAATGAACTGAAAGGGATGGAATGAATGTTCAACATCTTACATAGAACAAACAGGTCGGAATTTCGAATCATGATTCAAAGAACATCTCTCCTCGGCTAACAAATCAGCAGTTTCTGAACATATTGAATCTACAAATCGCACAATTATATTAAATAATTTAAAAACTCTCCACAAATGCATAAAAACAGGGATGATAATGCATCTTTTGAAAAGATTGGAAAATTCACTACTCTCAAGAGTCGAATAGAATTGAATCAGTTCTCACTACTCTACATTTAAAAAAGGTATAGTAAGCATATTCTTACTCAAAAGTGCTTGTTCTTGATAGATGAAAATTACGTTAGTGTCATTGTTTCGAAAACAAACATTGTGGAAATGAGACGAAAGTTTTCATTTTTATTTTAGTTAGTAATGAAGACTTCTTTCTGTACGATTATTTCGAAGGTTAAGTGTACACCAAAAGGCCAAATACTACGATCAATTTACTCCAACCTCTATCAGTAAATTCAGAGTGCAGATTCTGTGGATATTCTCCCCTTCCTACAAGAATTGTAATAAATCAAATTACACAAAATTCAACAACCTGCTACTCTTCTAAGCTTCTTTATTTCGATTTATCATGAAAGGGGGTTACATCACATATTGCCTGTTTCATTTTAGATTCGGATGAAAGAAACTTGATGAAATCTGAGCATCATCAATATTTTATTGCATTCCAGATATATCGAATTCTTCTATGCTATGTATGTACTGTTCCAGACGAGATGCCATTCGAAGAGCATCAAACCAATATTGATCTGCTAGATTTTCTGTGATCTTCCTTCTTTTTCGTTAATAACAATCGAAATTACGATTCCTTCATGAATGGAATTCGCATTAGACTCAGAAGAGGTCTCAGGTTTTCAGGGAGCGTCAGATGTAGTAGATTGATTCAGTATAAATAAAACATCTGTGATACAATTCAATTTCGTGATAAAACGTAGGAGTGATACATTACAATAGGAATTGTTTCGTCGTGGTAGATACATGGGCACTCGGTCTTTTAATAATTTATAGTATGCTTCATGATCGACAGAGTATTGGTTTCGCCAAGTGCGAGTAAGGCACTTCCGTACAAGTTTTGAGCTATTTAAGTTAAAAATATTGTTGTTCCATTAACAGAAATTGCTGTTCGGTTTTATTTCTATTTCTGACAGTATTCCATCACAATTCTGAAACATTGAACGTTGATATTATTTTTGACCATTTGGACCTAAATAATTATACAGGGTCATTCATTTGTGATCGTACATAGGTTAACAGTAGTTAGAGTCTAACCAAGGGGAGTTCGAGTCAGCACTTAGAATACGCTATAAAATTTCAATACACAGGCTGTTTTATGGATTTTCCAATCGCGATAACTCTTGAACGAATAACATGGCTAATGTTAACAAAACTGTTCGTTAGCGAAAATGAGGTTTTTTTTATATGCGCTTTCCAGGAATAGGCGAACCTGTTACACCACATGAGTAGGCGGCTGGAAAGAATTGAGGTGTCTGTTTACTCACTTCTGGAAAAGGGCCAAATCGTAGGATGTTAGTAAGATGTTGGATTTCTGGTCCTGTAAACGAAGGAATTCTTACAGAGAGAAGTTCGAGGTGTCGTTAAATGTAAACGTGGGTTCTTTTAGAACAAGGTTCTTGGAGCATCTTCCGTGGAAGTATCTGTAAAACAGAGAAAGGACAACAATTTGTCCTCTGAGCCAGCGGTTAGGGATCGCGCGTGATCTCCGGGTGGTCTATGAGGCGCACATCCCGTTTTTGCACACTATCCAACATCCGCAACGAATGTTTGAGTGCAAAGTCTCATACATGGGAACAATATTCCAAAGCAGGTCGAATCTGTGCCCTATATATAAGCGACAGCTGAGTTATCGTGAAGTATCGATTGGTTCTAAAAAGAAAACTAAGTTTAGCTGATGCCGACTTAGTTATTGCTGATACATGTTCATGTTAGCAAAACCCGGAGTTGACCGTTATTCCGAGAAGATGCATAGAATCTTTGGATGCAATTTGTTGGCCTTGCAAATGCTGCAATGAGAGGAGATTCTT
This sequence comes from Cryptolaemus montrouzieri, assembly GCA_013387265.2. NCBI lineage: Eukaryota > Metazoa > Arthropoda > Insecta > Coleoptera > Coccinellidae > Cryptolaemus > Cryptolaemus montrouzieri. Next base: position 36,208,423 of record JABFTP020000165.1, read on the forward strand.
CAGTGGTGACGTTTCTAGAAAACGTAGTTGCTTGCGTCTTGCTCGTGTTGAAGCTCACCAGGTCCGACTGACCCCATTCATATATCTTTTGTAAGTCAGAGTTTAAATAATTGATTTTTGACAACACTAACGCTGTGATTCCAAACCTGTTATTGGCCGCAGATTACTGAAAGACGAAACCAGGGTACATTCGTCTGCAAAAATAATAAATATCAACTGTCTATTCTCTTCAGGTACTCGGTGTCATCAGTACATAATAGGATTTGCTTCCCTACGCGAGTAACTTTCAGATAAAATCTTGCTCGCGCTGAAGCTCACTAGCTTCAACTGACCCCACTCAGATATCCTCTGTGAGTAAGAGTTCAAGGTATTAATTTATTGACATCTCTGGCAATATGATTCCGCAGCTGTAATCGGCCGAAGAATACTGAAAGTGTACAATCGACTGCAAAACCGAAGATCTTATTCTCTGTAGATGACGAGATGATGAGTGACGTAGGCGAGCATAACTCATGACGATCTTTGCCTACGAAAGCCAAACTGACAGACGTTAATAATTCCCTGCAACTGAAGATATTTCATGAGTTCATCATTTATGACTCTCTCCATCACTTTGGACATAATGGGAAGAAGTGAAACAGGGCCGTAGTTTTGGGGTAAGTACTTCTTTCTTTTCTTTTGGTTCGGTTGAATTCTCCCTATTTTCCAGCTGCTCGGAAAGTCTGGCTTTCATAAGAAATCTGAAACAGACGCTTACGAATGGGTGCCAGTTCAAGAGCACAGTTTCTCAGGACGATTAGCGGTATTTCTTCTAGACCAAATGCCTTCTAGCAGTTCAGCTGCACGAGAGCCCGTCTCACAGTTCGGACGTCAAACTTGATTTCGATCATGGAAGAGAATGTTGGTAGAATGATCGGTGGTATTGCGTTAAATTAATCTAGCACAGGGTTCATTGAGAACAAGAGAGCAAACAGACGGGCTTTCTCTGCGATAGTTCCGTCCTCTCTTACAAGAAGCGGAAACACAGATTTGCAGAAATTGGCACTGACAGTCTTCGCCATAGACCAGAATTGTCTAGTCCTGTTTGCCTGTTCATGGGGTTTATTAGTTACCCCTTCAATGAAATTGGGCTTTGCTCTTTCAGTTGTCAGGTTGCATACGTTCCGTATTCGTACGAAGGTTTTTCTTGTTTCCTCTGTTGGATTCCAGGATCGGACAGAAAAAACGTGTTTTTTCATCGAAATAATTGAACAATCATTCTGTATATGGCTTTTCGAGAATTACTCCTTTTAATCTCAATCACCAACAATTGCTATAAAAAATGAGCCTACTGAAAAATTTTTCATATTCCACTTAAATTGGTCATTTAGGTATAATTACGAAGATAACTCATGTGTTTTTATTTGGGAAAATACTACACGATCATCTAATGTACTTACCTTCCAACTAACAATTCAACATTGGGTATTATCGCTTTTGTCCACGGAATACTTCAGCTAATCGTTTCCCCAAAGAATGAAGTCGAGAAAAAATTACACAGGCGTATTCCGAAAATAATTCTCCAATTTTGTTATTGAAGAAAAACAGCTTACGTCATGTATTCTCTCAGGAAGTGTCCCATCCCATGGGAGTATTACAAAACCTCTCCATTTCAAGATGCTCTTAATACCAGCAGTGCTGAACTCGCATACAATCTCTTCGATACATTACGATTAATATTTAGAAGGTAATTAATGCATGATTTAAAGGATATCAATCGAAGACGAATATTTTACGTTGGTAAGAACTCAAAATAAGAATGAAAAATTCGTTCGAAAGCGGAAACATTAAAACAGATCAACCACTAACAAAACAAATGAACGAACAGAAAATGAATTTAAAAAAAATCACTTGTTTTCAAACACGTATAAAACGGTACGTGTACAACTCCTTTTTTAATAACATCTGATTGTTTTCGAATAGATTCGCAACCTTCCTCAATTCTTTGGATCAGGTGCTAACTATTTCTTCACCATAGAGGTTTCCTCAGGTAACTGTACTAAAACGAGTCATTAATTATCTTCTGAATATTAACTGAAATGTCTCTTAGGTTCAACAGCAGCTGTTGAAAACAAAACGTTGCTGTGAAATTTCCATTGGATTGGAAAACTGCCTAAAAGATGATAAAGACACGCAATATTTTTTCAATAATAAAATTGAAAATTAATATTCCAAATGCCCCCCTGTAATTCTTCCTCCACTTAATTATGTGTGGAGAGGATTACCTGAAGTTATCACAGGACAGAAACGATAAATACCCAATGCTTTCTTCAAAACAAAAAAAAATTAGTTATTCTCATAATCATACTTTAATAAAAAACTTAATGAAATGTGACAGTTTTCGCAGTAGAATCGTTTTCTAGAGCAATTCTTGCTAAATAGTAGCGTTTGCAAGGAATCTCGAAAAGGTATGTACAGGGAGTTCGTTCAGTTATTTCTAAGAGAATCTCATCTCATCTGTTCGTCCCTGGAATTTGATTGTCTACACACAGTTTTTTCAACAGCAGCCTTGTTATGTGTGTTACGAAATATCGAGGAAATCAGTGTATAAGCTCAAGGGTTATTGCGATTAGAAAAGTCGATCCGAATCCATAAAACAGCCTGTTTATGGAAAACGAAAAATGTTATCTTGTATTCTAAAAGCTGACTCAAAATCACCCACGTATACTCTAACTACAGTTAAGCCATGTACGATTACTCGTGAATAACCCTGTATTTAATATGTATTTCAAAATAGAACAACTATTTTTGAATATTTAGTGATGGTCTCTGTCACTTAATGACGCGTTTCCATCGCAAAAAATATGTACATATATCATATCAGCTGATTCATGGTTAACGAAAAAATGGCATTTCAATTTGAAAAATTTATGGTTTCAAAATAATTACCCTTTGTCGAAAAAGACATTCGGACGTTCTTCTTTCAAAAGTAACTCAACATTCTCGATAATCATTCTGCTATGGTTACTAATGTCACCTCCTGTACAAGAAGATATGTATTTCATTCCATCTATGATAACACCACATAATCGCTATCGTATGTTGGGAAATGAGATTTCAAGAACCTTGAGGATCAAATTTCTGAAGCTGAATTGAAAAAAAATTAGGACCCTCCTGTTCTCACTAATTTTCCTTTGAACCACTTCTCAAAATTTTGTCATAGAGCTTGGTGGACACTCAGTGAATAGAGAGGAAAATTACTTTCCCGATTTTATCCGACTTCTCATATGGCCCACATTAAGGAAAACCACAAGTTTGTATTATAATTCGAAAAACACGAAAAACAAAATTTTCGAATACGTCTCTGCATTCTATTCAAAATGTCCATAGAATGTCAAATAGTTTTCACCCTATTTTCATAGAAATTTAGAGATTGGCACATGCTGATTTCTCGGAAAATCTAGAAATCCGGAATATCACGAAAACATAAAACGATAGCTGCGATCTTGTTTTCAGCAATGAATTGACCTCCTGTACGGTTTTGGGGGGTCAGGGAGGTAATTGTAGAATTTTACATAGCTGCCGTAATAAATCATCGATAATGAAAAATTTCATTAATAATAAATGAATAAATAAATAGAGATTAAATTTGCTGTTCGGAATCTGGAGAGAAGCAAATTTCGTACAGAATATGGATAACGATTTTTTTGAAAAGAAGCTAACGAAATCTCAGTGGGTTTCAGACCGGTTTCTAATCTGAAGATGTTCATTTCATTCTGTAGAAATTTGATACAAACTGAAAAGATGAAAAAACTTTATTAATATGAACAATATATATATTTTCTCTAAAACGCAAGAAAAGTATACAGGATGTTATATAATAATATGTCACAACTTGTGGGGCTAAATCTACGCGCAATTTTAAGAAAAAAAGTCATATAAACATAGGTCTGCAAAAGCTTCGTTACGGATCTACTGGATGTTGAAATTTCCGGAAAAAATGTTTTGTTCTTCAAAACTTCTGCAGTTTTCGAGATATTCAGCCAAATTTGGAATGCAATCTATTTTTTACAGCCTCCATCATTACACGTCCTAAATTTAAACTAGAATCAACGAGGTGTTTTCTTTTCCGGAGCCATGTCCTCTTTTGCCCTTTCAAACTTTTTTGCAGTACGCCATTGATCAGCGTACAATCCATTTTTGTCATTTTCGTTTAATTTAGAACTTTTTTTGGCACCTGTAATTTTTTCGTATCTCCAACCGTTCTCGAGCAAAAAATTATTGAACGATTGTATGCATTTGTGAATTGAAAGCACTTCTAATTAAAAAATTGACTAATAGGCTTTGATTCTTTCATTTATTTATTTATTTTGAATGGTTTATTGAATCAACGATTAGTTTTAAGACTTTCGAAGTTATTGGGGTAAGAAAAAATGGCTAATTGCACTAACGCCGAATTGGCAGATATCCATTACATGAAAACACAACGGAAGCTAGGCGATTACATCAGGTGCGCTTTCCAAATCGAGTAACACCAGACCGGTGAACATTTTCAAATATCCACAGAAAGTTGAGGAGAACTGGTACTTTTACTGCAAATAATGATTTAAAAGGTGCAACCCAAACTATAAGAACTCCAAATATTGAGGAAGCAGTTTGGAATTGTATTGATTTGAATCCTCATGTGAGAACAAGAAAAATTGGAAATCAGTTGAATACTTCACATGTTGTAGTTTGGAGGATTCTCCACGACTTTTTATTGTACCCATTTCATATTCAATGCGACCAAACTCTACTTCCTCTAGATTTTCTTTCAAGACTGAATTTCTGCCTATAATTCATAGATAAAATTAGAGAAAATGCTCATTTGGATAGTGAAATAATGTTCACAGACGAAGCTAATTTTTCGAGAACTACTTTCGAAAATTTTCACATCATTATTAGGCTGAGGAAAGCCCCTCATTCGATTGAAGAATATCATCCTCAAGAACAATTTTCACTAAATGTTTGTGTCGGAATAATTGGAAATTATTTGATTGGGCCATTTTTTTGCCTAACAAACTAAACGGGACATTTTCCGCAATTTCTCGAGGAGGAGTCACTTTTATTGCTCGAGAATTTGCCACTTTTGGTGAGAAACATAAAGTGGTTCATGCATGACAGGGTACCAGCACATTTTAGTAGAGAGGCTAAGGAATTCATGGATAACACATTCAACAATCGATCGATAGGTCGGGGTGGGCCAGAACCATGGCCTCCTTGGTCTCCAGATTCAAATAATTTGGACTTTTTCTTATAGAGATATCTCAATAATTTAGTTTATAGCACTCCAGTGAATACTGTAAAAGAATTGAGAAATCTAATAATAACCTCTCGTGACACGATAAGAAATACCCCAGGAATATTTCAATGAGTGCGTGATAATATGCGAAGAATGATAGAGGCCTGTATTCTTTCAGATGGAGGTCACTTTCAGCTATTTATTTAGATTTTAATTGTTCTTTTTTTTAGTTTGATATTGAATAAGTATGTATTGAGTGTCAGAAGACGAGCTATCAGTATAAAAGCAAATGTTTGACATACTTACCGGGTATTTCTATTATTTTTTTTTGTTTAGCGAATAACATACAATTTAAATATTTCAAATTCAATGATTTTTCACTCGAAAACGGTTGAAGATACGAAAAAATTACATGTGTCAAAAAAATTTCTGATTTGAACGGAGATGACGAAAATTGATTGTACGCTGGTAAGTGGTGTACTGCGAAAGAGTTTGAAAGGGCAAAAGGAGACATGGCCTCGGAAAAATAGCATTTGTTAATTTCAGTTGATATCTGGAATGTGTATAGGTAGAGGCTGTAAAAAACAGCTGGCATTTCAAATTTGGCTTAAGTATTTCAAGAACTGCAGGAGTTTTGATGGAAAAACCAATTTTTCCCGAAAATTACAACACCCTGTAGCTCCGTACAGAAGCTTTTGCGGACCTACGTTTATATAAACTCTGTTGAATGAAAATACATGAAAACACATGTGTCGAGAGTTTATGAATTAATATTCTAACTATAGAGTTACAATGTTTAAGTTCTATTATTAAAAACTATTTCAGAATCATTTCATTTAGTGATGGTCATGGAGAAGACAATATTCTTTCCGTTCGAAGAATCTTCCGTCCTGATTTGGTAATTTCCAGGGGTAGTAAAGCCATCAGCAACAAAATAACTTTGGCTTGTGTCCAGTCAAATGAAAAATATATAAGAGATTCCATCTCCGCACATCCAATTTATTCCTTTATTATTCCGAAGGCATTGCGCCTGGCTACTACGAACAATATAAATATATTTTCAATAACGTTCACTTCATTTTATCTTGTTACAGTACAATAGACGTCATTATTTTCAATATAGGAGGAAAGTTCGGTGGCAGCTCATGATCATTGGATTCATCGAGCCATATACACAAGTTGGCAGCTTTATCTCTGAACATAGAATCCTTATATGAGGTCACGAGCGCCGTACAAGATGGAGCTCAGGGGCGCATTCTGAGTATACAGACAGTGCTGGACATAAACGTTGATCATTTTCTTGATACTAACATCACAGATGACTCAAATTATATTTATGTCGAAATTTAACCCATGAACCCATCCAAGCATTAGATGCACCCCAATTTTCCATTGCCTTCTGAAGAAATATGCATCGAAAGAATTTCGAGGGACCGCTACAAACGTCAAGTGACACGCTATTCTTCTGGGGTTTCGAGCCGTTTCTTTCTTGAGAAATTATCGCGACATTCTTCAACGCAAAAAATTCTACTTCAATTCAGAAATCGATACTTTTTTATTAAAAATATCATCTATTTCAATTCTTCTACCCCAAAACTCCAACTCGTTTCAAAATTACCTACGCCAGTCTTTTCTATGGATCTTTCAAACCAGAAAATAGCCAATATGAACGAAATTCGTGCTGTCAAAAACTTGAGTTTATTGCTGAAGATTATTTAATAAACTGCCAATGAGAATCGACGTCGTTTCGCTGACACAGCAGCTTTATCAAGAATGACAAACAGAATGAAGAGTATGGTATTATAAACAAATCGTAGAACAAGTTGGATGAATAACAGGAAAATCCACACCGAGCCATTGTACAGTTAGTATGAAAGGTAATAAAACTAATTAAACAAGTTAAGTAGGGAAGAATAATTCAAATCTACCTGCTCATTCAAAAGCTTTCCGAATGATTGTTCTATTTATTTCTAATGCTTCTAGGAGATCTAATTTTGAACTTTTGATTTTATATGTAATATTTCAAAGTTTTCATTGAATGAATGGTTATCTTTTATTAGGTGGAATAATTTGAATCAGTTTAATTGACGAGTAGTTTCAATGAAACATACTAAGATGTCGTCAACATATCTATACCAATAAAGAAATTTTTGAAATTTTGAAATGAGTGGATATGTATGAATTTCATTGAACTACTCGTCAATTAGACTTATTTCTTAATTTCATTAATTCCATCCATTTGAACATTAAATTCACGATAGAAATTGAACAGAACGATTCCATTAATTTTTGGACTTGAAAATCACTAAACGATATAATAATCATGTTTTTGGTCTTTCCATTTGAACATTAAAACCAACACATACTGATACAATTATACATAAATACTCATTACATCCAATTCAACACAAAGTTGTTGCTTTAAACAGCATGGTACATCGGTTACTCAATTTACCTTTATCAGTAGGAGATTATAATAAAGAGTTAAACATCATCAAACAGATAGCCATTAATAATTCATATAATCCGGATATGATAGATCTAATCATTCGTAAAAACTGTATCAGAAAGCAATAAATGAAGTGTATCCTATTCATAAAGACTATAAAATATTCAACAGTTTAACATTCTGCGGTTCTGCAAGTACAAATATTAAATCCTTTTTCGTCAAACAAAATCTTAATATAACTTTCAAAACTTCTAATAACTTAGGTAAACATATTAAAAATAATAAATCCTGTGTTGAAAAATCAAGTATATCAGGAATCTATAAACTCAATTGCGGTTCTTGTGATAAAATTTATATCGGTAGGACCTATAGGAGTTTTGGCATAAGAACATCTGAACATAAACGTAGCTTCGATAAAAATAAATCTGATTCAAATTATTCAAACCACTTAATAAAAGAAAACCATTCATTCAATGAAAACTTTGACATATTACATATAAAATCAAAAAGTTCAAAATTAGATCTCCTAGAAGCATTAGAAATAAATAGATACAATCATTGGGACAAGCTTTTGAATGAGCAGGTAGATTTGAATTATTCACCCCTACTTAACTTGTTTAATTAGTTTTTATTACCTTTCATACTAACTGTACAATGGCTCGGTGTGGATTTTCCTGTTATTCATCCAACTTGTTCTATGATTTGTTTATAATACCATACTCTTCATTCTGTTTGTCATTCTTGATAAAGCTGCTGTGTCAGCGAAACGTCGTCGAATTTTTTCAAATAAAGTGTAGATTAAAGTTAAACCTTGTGTTTTTTATCTCATTTATATCATGGATCTACATTAAGTAACGGCCTCCACAATTCAAATATTTGACAATTATCTGAATTCTGAAGATGCGGACAAGGGCGTTTTCTGAAGAAAAACCAAAATTCCAGTCCATTCAAATAATATTTGGTCCTTGTAGTACGGGAAGTAGAAGTACGGGATCTATGTCAAATCTCCGTCCTCTAATTTCGAGGAAAAAAAATTGTCTGTTAAAACTAATCGCAGCTATGTCCTTTTACCCACTTGGTTTACCGGTATTTCGGCTTATGCCAATATCTTTAAGGTGTAGATTGCAAGGAGGGCTGCGAATTCATTTTGTTAATTGGTTTTCGGATTGAATACTAAGTTGTGATTTCTTCAATGTAAACTATAGGGGAATTGTGATTAGCTAGAAGGAGTATTTTTTGTCTTTTCAAATATATACAACATGTCTGACAAATCTCCTCGAGTATTTGAATTTCCAGAAATGAATTGCTGGTGAGAATTTATGCAAAAAATTTCAAAACTTTCAATTCTATACTCACAAAAATGAAGGTCACTTATAATAAGGACAAACGAAAGTTATTTGTTATCCATCAGTAATGAGATATTAAGAATAATGAGTAACGAAAAAGAACTTTCTCGAATAATCAACGTTCTTCCATTATTTATTCGAAATGCGAGGAGTGAAACGAGAAACACTTCTCGATACATTCTGAGTAAAAATCTTACGGGGTTAAATCTGGTGAATAAGGTGGCCATTTCATTAGTCATCTCATTTCCATCCAGTTATAAGAGAAAGACTAGATTAAATGTTCTGAGACATTTATTGATAGGCGTAAGGATGCACAGTTTTGTTGATAATACACTAACCTTACTGGAGCAACAGGAATGTCGTCCAATGAACCCATAAGTATTCTTCATTCATTATATCATAATAACTTTCCCCACGGTGCTTTTACGCCGAAAACACGGTTCATTGAAGCGTACCAAATATTAAAACCGACTTGTAACTTCTTTATTATCGTTTTTAGTTGAACTTTCTTCTCTAATGCTTTGAAAGAACCAGTGCCTATGAGATTCTGTTTCAACCTTTGAAATATATACTTGTATTTTCTGTCAGGAAAACGAACAGATTAATTTTCTAAAGCTGCTTCACAATCATACGAATCCTGAACGTAGCATTCGAACATATTTCTCAAATTCCTGAACACGAAAAAATATGAGATTATTATTCGTGTATCAAAAATGTGAATTTCATAATGGCAATTCAAAATCTAACATATATCTATAATTTGATCTGTTCGGGTTTTATTCTGTGGGCCATTTTGATTTTGGGGACGTTTCGACAAGTTGTCCCTTGTCATCTTCAGTTATGCTCGAGACATCGTCTACCGCAAGCCTGAAGATGACAAGAGACAACTAGACAACTTGTCGAAACGTCGCCAAAATCATATATATATATATATATATATATATATATATATATATATATATATATATATATATATATATATATATATATATATATATATATATATATATATATATATATATATATATATATATATATATATATATATATATATATATATATATATATATATATATATATATATATATATATATATATATATATATATATATATATATATATATATATATATATATATATATATATATATATATATATCATATTTATATTCAGAGCAGTATTCTATTCGATCGTTCACCACTTCACACAAAGGAAACTAATAATGAGTAACATTCAGTGTTACGTGACTAAGGTCCGTACACTCGATTTTTCCGGGGAGAAAGCCTCTGACTTTACTCGTTGGTACATTGATATCATTGTCTGATGATGCTATAGTATGTATATATTCTGGTAGATTGATATATTCCCATAACATTTAACCGTATCCTTATATATAATTATTCCAGGATTTGTTTTGATTATAATCATTGCCTGGCAATGGTATTAATTACCGGGTGGTGGATTTATATGTTTTCATGAAATCAGTTTGATTGCATGAACAGATATATGGAGCATACGGGGCGAAACCCCAATATATATATATATATATATATATATATATATATATATATATATATATATATATATATATATATATATATATATATATATATATATATATATATATATATCAAATTTTATTTTATCTAGTGACTGTTTGTCGACACACAGTCTTGCAATGACAATTCAGATAAATTATTTAATATTTTTCGTCAAGTTACAATTATTGTGTGAATTAAGTATTGTTCGTAATAACGAAGCGACCATACTGTACGAATATTTTGAAGAGTTTGATATGATTGAATGTAATGGTACAGTGTAATTCTGTTGAGGACACTGCAGAAGCTGCTTAATTGGATCGTTTTCGTAAGATTCCATGAGAGGAAAACCCCATAAAGCAAGTTACATTCCACTTCCCGAAGATATAAGAATATGAAATAGTTGATGGAAAACAACAATTGATATGAAAGTTAGTGTAATTGCCAACCCCTCTATTTCCAACAACTGAATTGCAACGAAAACTGGGGTGACTAATGCATCAATCAAGATGCAATTTTGTATTTCATTATTTCATTGAAACCGATCAACAATTGTAGAAGCTACAGCTTGGGGAGTTTTCACGGAACATCTGAGTTAGGATTTTCAGGATATTTAGGAACTGATTATGTTGAGTTCATATTTTTCATCATTAGTTTCCTTGAATCATCACATTATAGTCTAAGATCGCTTGCATAGTGCTCGTTGTTATTGTGAGTTTGCTGTTTCGGCTAGTATTTGAAAAAATTACTGTTTTCCGATCTTGGCGACATGAAAATCGAACTCTGATTATCAAGCAGAAAAAACAACAAAAAGGGCTATAGTAAAAGGTTCTCTATAAAATCGATTTAATCAGAAAAAATCCTGTTTTTTTTGATACGCTAGTTATGCCATCTGCTGTGACAAGGACGGTGAGAAAAATTATCACGGCAGGAATACTCGGCTTAATGCGAACTCAACGTTCTTTTCGTAAATTTTATGATCCTCACAACAACAGGCTATATGAAAAATAGCTGAAAATCAGAGCGAGGTTCTGCTTCCCGCAATAAGAGAAATTCAACGAGACATCGAAATATGGGAAAGACGAAAAAATTGAATCTGTGAGTGCTAGTGTTGCGGGAGATTCAAATCTTTCAATTCCTCGTCAAGAACTTGGATTTTCGCAGATCTCTACGTGGCGAATTTTGCGAAACGACTTAGGTTAGTACTCTCATAAGGAAATTGTGCTAACTCAAGAACTAGAGCGTACCTATCTTCGTTGTCATCATTAGTTGCTTCTTGGGCGCTTTAGATGCTTCAGAATGGCCCCCACTTTGGTCAGAAATTCATCTCTTCAGTCTTAGCACATTTTAATCTCGGCATACTCATCAAAAACAACTGTAGATTCGCAAAACAATCCGCGGAAGGTTGTTGAGAAGTCGTTGTATCCGCAGAAAGTAACCGTATGGTGTGGTTTATAGCATGGTCGCATCATAGCGCCATATTTTTTGAATTGTGTTTCGACTAGTGGATCCTGAAGCTACAACAGACTGTTGTTTATTGCTGCATTCTGCCAGGCATATACATTTTGAAAGTAGCCAAATACTCGTTTCGCTATAGTACTACCAATCGAATAATGTGATATTTTTTTGTAAAACTAAAGACACAGGCAGATTGTTGAGTTTGAAGTGGTACTTGAATTTGAGGACATCAGCCTTACAAGTACATCTACTCATTTAATTCTCTTGTCGAACCAAATAAGGTGAAAAGAAATGTTAATAACTCGACACCTCCCAGGAAGCTGAATGATTCTACTGAAGTAATGGAGAATATCTCTGTCAAAGTAGAGTACGAACAACGAAGCGAAGCTTCTATATAATATTCAGGTTAGCCAATTAATGCCAGCTAGAATGGTCCAATTGTTTTGAGCCATAGAATTCAACCCTTGATGTTAAAATCAAATAATTACTCCACCCATTTTATGTAAGCGAATAATTTGAACCATATTCGTCTTTCACCTCTACTCGAGGGTAAACAGAATTGCCTAAAGTTATGACGACGTTAGGGAAGTAGAGATATTGAAGAAGAACGCTTAATCATTATTCTATTCTAAGCATTCACTATTATCCTTTAGATTATTTTGATGCTCGAATCTGCAAGTTGAAGACAGGGCATGTTTTAAAAGAATGAACCCTTTCCCAATAGGTACATCTCTGGATCTTTAATCTGTAGAATATCATTTCTCAATTGATGGGTCGTGACCTTCCGGGGGTCGCGTTTATATTAAACGGGTCTGACGGTCTATCGGTCTGTCGCAGAGAGACCTCGAAACATACAAACAATACAAAAGATTTGTTCATTCAAGGAATGAATTTTAAAATGTAATAACATCATGAAGAAATAAACTTATAGCTCACTTAATTTAGGTGAGTGAAATGATTATTCTAATATCATCTATTAATAAAGCTGCCATGTACAAACAATCAATAATAGCACTACAAGGCGCACATTAAAACATATCAATAATAAATTTCCCCAATTCATTCTTGAACATTGGCAACTCGGTACAACCTGAGTGATAAGCTGTTAAAAATTTCAAACCCTCGTGAGAACACTGATTTTTCTATAAGTATCCTACTGAATGTTTCCACATAGCTGAGTAACATACGTATGAACCTCCCATTATATTTTATATTCTTGAGAGATAAGATGCTTAATATTGAATTTATTTTCATATATAAATATCAACGTTCTATATACTACAATTTGGTGCACAATCATGAAATTCAGAACATTCTGCATCAGGCTAATAGGTGAATATCTATTACATTTTTGCCGAGTAGCATAGGTAAAAACATCCTCTTTATATTTTCCATTCTTGAGAAGATAAGATAGCAACATATTGGATTTAACTTCATATAAAAATATCAACGTTCTATACACTACAGTTTGAAATTCGGAACATTCTGTATCAGTCTAATAGGTGCATATCTACATTTAAGACTAACTCTCCAATTTGAATCCTCTGAAGCATTTGAAACTGTTCATTATTGAAACTGAACAACTCCAAATGAAGCACAACAACACCCCTATACAGTAACGTTCTTGTACACAAGCTAAGGGAGTTACTAATACACACACAATACAATTTCATCCATTATATGTATAGTCAGAACTGAGATGCTTATCAATTAAGACACTGAGATACTTCATATCTACTACACCTCTATCTAAACTCTCATTATTCATCATGACACTTATGCTGTGAACTTCAAGTGGCATCATTAACTTATTTTCTCTGATTTCCATATATTTGCACTTCTCAATATTCACACTTAGACTATTGACACTTAACCATTCAAATAGACTACTCAATTCCTGATTAACAATGTTGACCATTTCACGGATATCCTCACCAGAAATATAAACTATAGTATCATCTGTGACCATGCACACATTACATTTTTTGATACACTTAAAGATATCAACATATAAAAGAGAAAATAGTGGACCAAGTACGGTGCCTTGTGGTACCTCATACTTTGTTTGAGTAGACGCAGAAATACGATTTTTGTATGTAACTTTCTGATATGGACCACAGAGGCACGACCTGAACCACTCCAAGGCTAAGCCCCTTATTCCCGTTTGATGCAATTTATCCAACAAAATTTTCCTTCTCACTGTTTCAAACACTTTTTAAAGTATAAGAATACCACAACCACATATTCACCATTGTCCAGGGTTCTCAATCACATATCACATATGCTTATCACCACCATTTCAAATGAGTTATCCCTATGAAACCCATAGGTTATAGTCGAGAAACGAAGCATTAAACCTACCAATTCTTCCGAGCAAGATCAATAGCTATGAAACTTTCTGAATTAATTTTGAAAAAGCATCAAAAAGTTTGTGAACTTAATCGGTAGTGGTAATATGAAAATTACATTTTCTGCATGAGAAAAATGTGCATATAATATGAAAAATTTGCAACTTGGAAAATATTGACAGAAATGAGTTTCAATTTGTTACAGGGGGTTTTCGAGGTCGCTGAATACGAATATAATAACGGCGATGGTCCTCGAGCTACTTAGTGCCCAGGGTGCACCTCGTCTCTTGGTATTTTATGTTTATTTGATTTTCAAGGTTTTTACGAAAGTGTGGTATCAAATAATAGTTGAAATGTGATTTCTTGAGTATAAATACAAAAAATTTTTTTATTAATTAAAAAATATGGTTAACATATAGCCGTATCATTCAGACTTGGTTCTTCTTCATCATCTTCTGCATCAGATTGATTTTCTTCAAAGTTTTCCATATTCGTGCAATTGGACCCAGCACAATTTTTGCATGCCAAATTGCAAACTAAGCCATTCTCCCTACATCCAACAACCACAGTCTGTTTTGCAACTGCAAAATATTAAAGTCATGACACTTGGTGGACCAGGAAGCTGTGTCATCTTCACTGGATGATAGGAGTTTTCTTTGAGCTCCCATCCCCAGTCTGTAACATTGGAAACTCCTTATTTGTTCACTAGTACATATGAGAGAATAAGTATAAGAGCACATGTGAACGTCTAAAGGCGGGAGATCGAGCTGCTCTAAGAGAAGAAGATATTAACCTATCACCTGGCAATTCATCAGCACTGCCAACTGTTTGAAGGCGGCAAATTTAAAAAATATTTGGAATAACGTTTTGAATTTTTATGTGAATTTGCATAAGGCATTCTAAGATCATTTATCAACGTAATAATATATTATAACAGCAACCCCAAAAACCCACGAGTAATGATTTTATTTCGATTTCGAATAATAATTTCATAAAATTTCAGGAGACGAAGTGCACCCTGGACACTATGTAGCTCGAACATCATCACCGCTATCATATTTGTGTTCAGCGACCTCGAAAACCCCCGGGTAACACATTGGAACTCATTTTGGTCGATATTTTTCGAGTTGCAGATTTTACATATTATATGCACTTATATGCACATTTTCTCATGCAGAAAATGCAATTTTCATATTACCACTCCCGATTAAGTTCAAACTTTTCTAATGCGTTTTCAAAACTAATGCAAAAAGTTTCGTAGCGATTGATCTTGCTAGGAATAATTGTTAGTGGTTTTTAGTGCTTCGTTTCCTCGACTATAACGCCATGATTATCACAGAATTTCAGAAGTTAGTCTTTAACCACGATCACTAATTCTTTTTCGTACACAGGACGGTATTAAGTGGTCTGAATTCTTAGCAAATAATTATGCCACCAACCTTTGGCACATGATTGATTACACTGGTTTTCCAAGCAGATAGGAAAGCACCGATGCTTTCGATGTTTATGATATCAAGCAATCCGTAGGCTATCACCTCTGTAGCCCTGAGTATTCTCGCCGATATACCATCTTCCACCCCAGATGTATTCTTAATGTTCTTAACAATCTTTTTCACTCTCCCATAATGTACAGTATTCCTTTCTTCTTCTTCAATGTCATCTTAGGAAATACTTATTATAATATCATCTATACATATCTGCAGTACAGCCATTTATCCATCAATTTAAAAACAAAAAGGAAGAACTGGGTCTTCCTCCTGACCGAATCTATAACGCAGACGAGAGTAATCTGTTCTGGAGATTGTTGCCCAATAAAACATTCGTATCTTCTAAAGAAGCAAGTGCACCAGGTCGTAAAGTGAGTGAGGATAGAATCACATTCATGCCGTGTTCAAATGCTACTGGAATTCACAAATTGTTTTTATTAGTGATTGGTAAAGCAAAAAATCCCAGAGTTTTTGAGACCTTTTGTCTGTCAGTTTGCTCACAAGAACCAAATTGGAAGTTTGATCACGAGAAAGGTATTCAGCGAATGGTTTCATGAGGACTCTGCCTCAGAAGTGAAGAAGTACATGAAAAGATCCAACTTGCCCATAAAAGCTTTACTCGTACTTTACAATGCTCCAAGCTACTCAAATGAAGAAGAACCTAAATCAAGTGATAGCAATATCCAAACCATCTTCCTACCACCAAACTGCACACCTCCATTTCAGCCATGGATCAAAATATTATCCAAAAAGTGAAGTCTTTGTATGAAAATGAATTGCTGATACATATTATATCTCAGGATGCTGATATAACGCAGAGCCTTAAAAGATTGAATTTGAAAGATGTTGCATATTGTAGATTTCTGATCAACTTCACTCTACAGAGAAAAGAACGATTGAGAAGTACTATACCCTGGTGCCTTCATTTTTTAGGCACCGTCCTAGACATCGACAAAGATATTGACAGGGCATTCCACTGAATTTAGACTAGAAGAAGATATCAGAGTGGGGTCTGCTTCAAGACGAACAAGACGCAATGAACAACGTTGTCCAGAAACGTCACTGCGGAAAACCTCCTTTAATCATGCAAGGACATCAAATTTCCTCAAGAGCGAACATGAATCTACTCGGCATCACCGTCAATTCTAGGGTTGGGTGGCATGAATATTTGTCAGCCATGCTAAATCAATTTCTACTAAACTCAGTTTTCTTATCGCAGGTCTAAGCAGTAGTTCACGTCATCACAACTGATGCTTTTATTAAAACCATAGATGCAACCTGTGGCTCTGCATCTAAACGGTCATTACATTTATTGCATAGTATCCAGAAGAGAGCAGTGCGCTTCATTGACCACTAGATAATCAAGCATGATCTCCAACCTTTCGCTCAAAGGCGCCAGTTTGCTGATTTTCTTCTTTTTACAGATACTTCCATGGCAAATGCGCTGAAATACTGAAAGGCTTGATCTAGGAAAGAATCTAGGCTTGCGGAAAACTCTCACCAGTGAACGGTTCAACTAAGTACCTCTCTTTGAAAAAATTCTTTTGTTTACAATGTCAGAGTGCTGTGGAATTGGGTTCCATCGAACATCTTTCCACTAACTAACAAATTGGCCGTCTTCAAGAAGCGAGTGAACAGATACTTTAAATCATCTTGACCCACATCTATGGCAGCAAGACATGCATCGTTCTATACCAAAAGTTGAGAATAAAATAGAAAGAAGTCAACGTGATGATAATCTTCAAGAATTCAATACAAGAATCTCCTGGGTCGCTTTCATTACCAACAATTTTGGTAGGTTGTTGTGGCTTCAACATTACACATGTCGCAATGAAATCATTTTCTAATATACAAAACTTAAAAAACGTTTCTTGTTGTTGATGGTGTTACCTACCCAGGTTTGTATATTTGTAATGAAGAATAATGCATTGGTATTGTCACTATGATGTTTACATAAAATTGTAGTTCATTCTTTTGGATGATTTAATGAATTCAAAGATTCTTCTACATTCATTCGGTACGAAAATTCTTTCTGAACAAAACATATGTTCTACCAAGTAAATATTTTTTCAGGTTAGTTTTATAAATTTACTCTAGCGTATGAAAGCTCCTCGCCTGCAAAATAGATATGAGCATTTTCCCTCGGAAATTCTGAACTGATTTCATGCGAGTTGACTTTCATATTACTTGGGTGTTGAAACTTCAAACGAAATATAGAGAGTTAGTGAATATATAAGTACAGACGTCATATACCACTATTGCATATAATTATATTGTGTTCAAGCAATGTATAATGTAAAATCTACTTTCATCTAATATGCAGCCGAGTATTGCATGCTGAAGAGTGTCCTCTATAGCATTCTGCAGTGAAATGATTTTGTAACGTTTCCATTCAGTCGTTGGGGATTTCATCTCATTATTCTTTTCATTTCTTGGAGGAAGTTCTGGTAATTTGTTTGAATGACAGATGAATCATTTTGTTAGGAAAATATTGTCATTGCTTTCACTCCTTTTATGGACCGATGTTAAAATTAGGATACTCATTTGAATATAAACGCATCCACTACATCTAGAGATATGAAGGATTGTTGAAGTTAATTGATCAATTTATCATTTCCTTGAATTTTCAACAATACTACGCCAAGAAATTGAAGCAAAATGTCAATATTTCAACTTTCTCTTTTTATAGGCAGCTAAGTTTAAACACATATTTTTTCAGATATGTCAGGTTATATGCCAAAAATTTTTTGTTTTTTCTCTTTTTTCAACGCACATATTCCTCTAATGAGAAATAAAATGGAAGAAATACATTTTGCAAGAAACTATCCCATATTGATAACAGAAGTTCATGAATTTTTGCGAGTATCGTGCGTTCTCCTTGAAAATTTTTGGCAATAATATAACGCGAATCACTAAACTTGGCAACGACAGAATGTGCTGACGCAGTGATCTTGAGTGACCTTGGTTGGACATATACGAGAGAAGGCCAAAGACTAGAAGTATGAAATTCAGTTATTTCCAGAATGATGCGCAGGTGCAGAAAGACTGGTAGTCATGAAAGGAGACCTGGGCAAGGACGACCTCGTGCAACAACAGCAGTACTTGACCATTGTTTAGAAATTTCCTCGTTGAAACAACCGTTTGCTACTGCTAGACAATACTGCAACGCGAATCACGAAATTTCATTTCGGCAGTGTTGACCTAGGATCGACTTATAAGAAAATAGCTTGGAGAGTCCTACTCAACTGTTTCCAGAATGATTTGCAAGTAAACGGAGATTGTTAGTCAAGAAAAGAAACTTCCCCGTTGAGACAACGATTCGCTACTGCTAGGCACTTTCGAATAAAGCTTCCATAGAACAGTGGGAGGCAAATTAGCATCGAACCGATATGACAACGCCCAGGAAATTTGATTTGTGTCCTCGTATCGAAGCTCGAGAACCAGTTCTCTAACAGCAGCTTATCAAGAGTCAGATTGAAATTTGCCAGGGAACATCTCAATTGGCTACAATCTGACTGGGAGAGAATGTTGTTTAGAGATGGGTGGAAATATGGTATCTGTCTTTGTGATCAACGTTCTCAGGTGCATTTAAGTCAGAGTGACAGATATGTCCTGTGCAACTCTTTTCCTAACTATGGTTTGGTGCAAGCAGGGGAAGTCCTCAGGAAGGAAGTACTTTCCCATCTCCTCAAGAACCTTGTTTCGGACGGGCTCTTAGTGGAAATCGCTGATGCTGGGCACTTTTGCGGTTGGTTCATCCAAACAAAATAGATATAATTCAATTTACTCGTGAAAAGAAAATACTGGCTTTCAAGTCACAAATTCTATTTAACAAGGAACTTACACTTGTAAAAGAGTGAAATCTCTAGGTGTGATGCTTGACGCCAAACTAAATTGAGACAATCACATCGAAAGACAAGCGCAAAGAACGCAAAACACGCTCTGGACTTGCCGAAGGTTATTTGGTGCCAGATGGGGACTCTAACCAATCATAATGTGATGGATCAGAATGCTATAAGGTCATAGTCTTCTTGAGCGAGAGTCATGTACTAATTCTCACCATAGGTGAAAGTATGCAGTTCAATATTTTTCATTAACAGTTTTATTTCAATTTCTATTTACATTTTCATTTCGATTATTCACAAGCATTCCATAGTACTGCTGAATTACTGAAAAAATAAATAACATATCTTAACATCTTCTGAATAAATTTGAGTTTTGAATTTTGTACGTTAATTTCTTGGCGCAGTGTAATTTTTACCTTGTCATGGATCATATTCATTTTCGACTTATTTACAAACATATTTCGTTTTTGAAGATACGTGCTTTATTTATTATAGAGGTTAATTAACCAGTTTCGGGTATTTGTTTGGACTATACAGATTATCCAAGGAATGTTGTATATTTGATACACTTTTGTGTTGCGTACACCAAAAGAGAAAAAAGAATCCCTTATACGGTTACTAATGTTGTCTGTGATTCCCTTTGCCGGTTTGTGTCTCAAGACACATTTCTCAGGATCACGTGTGGGTAAAGTATTGATAAGGTATACTTGGGTTAGTAATCTGTTATGGATGTGAGGAAAAATCGAACTTATATATCAATGTTATCCAGATATATCACCGTTTATGTTGTATTTGGCGGCATATTTTGACATTGTCAAGATAATCAAACCTATAGGACACTTGCCATAGTCCTACCAACATGAAATTTGGCGAGAAATATTGTCTTTTAGTACAGATAGAAAAAATTCCGAAAATTGAAAATTTCAATCTAGTTGAAAAAAAATGTTGACTACAATGAACGTAGGAAGCACAGAGAGCGGAGCAAAAGAATAATGCAAGAGAGCTCTACCAAATTACTAAAAGATTAACAGGAAAAGGCTCATATCAGTCAAAAAATTTAGGATCGTAAACAAGCATCGTGTTAACTACGGAAAGCAAACAACTGAAGAGATGGAAAGAACATTTCCAGAATATGTTAGGTACCCCGCAAGATGAAGGGGATGATGTAAAACGAGGATGTTTCTAAAAACATCGTGCAATTGCCAATCTCCTGCGACACGCCCACATTATCCCAAATAATCAGCGCCGTAAAAAGTTTGAAGAATAACAAGGACCCAGGAATTGACAATGTGCCAGCTGAACTTTTGAAAGCTGATCCACAAATAAGTGCCGAGTTACTAGCTCCCATAATTACTCAGATATGGAAAACGTCCCAGCGGGCTCGAATGAAGATATCATCATAAAAGTGCCCAAAAAATGTGATCTCACCTTATGCGAAAATTGCAGTCGCTCACAACGGCAGAAGTACTGACAAGTTCAACCTCTTGTCAGGAGTGAGACAGGGCTGTGTACTCTTCGTATTTAAAATCATGCTGGATTATGTTCACGAAAAAGCTAACGTTGACATGCGTGGGGTTAGATGGACACTAACTGACCACCTGAACGACCTAGAGTATGCTGACGATGTGGGTATTGTTGGTCAAGCATTCCAAGATACCGCGTGACAACTTTAAGCGCTAGCCGACGAAGCCATGAACATTGGACTGCAAATTAATATAAAAAAGACCAAATCCATGAGGCTGAACACCTTCTGTGTTGGAAACGAGAACATAGAGGACGTCAACGAATTCACCCATCTTTGCACTTTCACCCGGAGTGGGGGAGCCGAAGCCGATATAAGACACCGACTACGTAAATCCCAACACGCCTTCAGCATACTCAGACCAGTGTGGAATGCCAGCCAGTGTTGTACACAAACCAAATTGCGTCTATATCAGTCTAACGTGAAGTCTGTACTGTTGTACGGTTGCGAAACTTGAAAGGTAACGAAAACTCTAACTACAGGTTTTCGCGAATAAATGTCTTAGAATTATACTCAGAATTTTCTGGCCACAGACAATTAGAAACGAGGATCTCCTCCACCTGACCGATCGAAATGAAATAGAGAAGGAAATCAAATTACGGAAATAGGGCTGGATCGGACACACCCTCTGCAAGGATGACAATTGTATTGCTAAGACAGCACTGGGCTGGAACCCACAGGGTAAAAGAAAAGTAGGAAGGCCAGCGCACACATGGTGAAGGTCAATTATGTATGAATAGAAGAAGGTGGGAAAGACATGGAGAGAGGCCAAAGTTACGGAGAGAAATAAGGTCCGCTTGCGAGCACTTACTGAAGCTCTATGCTCCGCTTAGAGGTTGAAGAATCCTATATATATATATACACTCTGAATGAACACCTGGCATATTTTTTGTGACATCATGAGCTTCGCGCTGATTAATTAGATGGGTTGCAGTTTCACCTTATTTATATTATAAGGTTCGCTTTGATGTCACGCACTGTATAACTCTTCTTTTAGACGAAATAAGCTTTGCCATTTTGAAAGAAATCTAGCAGAGGGTTTGATTTGTTCAAAATATTTTTGTTAGTTGAATATCCTCTTTCCTTTATTAACCTGCATTCAATCTGACAAATTGTCGGGGATTACACAATGGAAATGATTGCAACCTGTTTAATTAAACCATACCCACGACGCGATGACTGCTGGTCAGAATAATCTGATGACAAGTGAGCGGTTTCCCATATTGAGAGTGTTGATTTTACGTATTTCGTTCTCATTCAATTAACACGTTGAGCAAGTTGGTCGGCCTTTAATTGAACAATTTCATGAAGCATGATTGCTTTCGGTTGCTGATTGAATTTTGATGATGTACAGAGGAGAGAAGTTGTTAACTCATATTTACATTTCTGGTATGACAACCTTAATCGATTTATTAGTTCGTTGGCTGCTCATTACTAGAGTAAGCGTACTGTATGTTCTGCATTGCATGCAATTTACGTGGGAATCGATCCGATTTTTCTCATATTTATCTGTAGCTCATATGCATTGAATTTTGATAAAGTGCAATCTTGCGAAATATTAAATGTCATCCCAGTCGATTCAATTTGGCGAACAGTTGGAGTGCTTTCATAATTACACAGCTCTCCAAAAAACATTTTTTTTATTGTTGCCCTGGATATCATCGCAAATTTTCGTTTTCAAGTGCCCAGATTACGAATATATTCATGAAAGTTCTCAATGTGCTCGTATTTTCATGATTTTTGCATTTCTTATATTTTGAATAATTATAAGCTTGTTAGAAATAAAATTTAATTTTCCAGTCATGATTAGGCTTCTGCGCAACTTTTTCGCGCATACAAACATCACCTGATCCCCACTCTCAGACCCCTTGCTCCACAGAACAGCTGAGATCTCAGTTATTTGACAATATTGAAGTACATATACACGTAAATCTGGATAAAGTGTCATGGATTAATATTTTGTTTCAATTACTGAATGTCCATTCTTATATATTTGTCTTCTAGTCTAAAATATGAGTTCGTCACGAAGAAAGTGTAAATATTGTAGTGATTTATTTTGTTATATTTGCGGTGTTTATATACCAAAAAAACAAAAAAGAAATATCACAGACTTTGTCAAGGAGACTTATGTTGAATATTTTGGTTTCAAAATGGACAAATTAGGTAAACCATGGGTTCCTAATAAAGTTTGTAAGTCCTGTGTTGAGTCTTTACGGTTGTGGAAAAAAGTGAACGTTCTGGATTAGACTTTGGTATTCCTATGATCTGGATGGAGCCTACGAATCATTTAGATGATTGTTACTTTTGCGTAGTAGATGTTAAAGGTTTTAATCGAAATCAAACGTGGAGATACCCAGACTTACAGTCTACGAAATGTCCGGTTCTACACAGTGAAAATCTCCCTCGGCCCATATACATTTCAAAAGTAATTCGCATGCCCTCAGAAACAATGATGCTACCAAATTCACAGAAATCGGGACCATCTACTTGTGGAAGTGAATGGGAAGGTGAAACATCTACGCCAAAGTTATTTTCTCAAAATGAACTCAGTGATTTAATACGTGATCTCAATTTATCAAAACAAGAATCAGAACTGTTAGCCTCAAGATTGAAAGAAAAAAATTTATTGGCACCAACAGTAACAATTACAACATACAGAACGCGAGAAAAAGAGTTATTACAATTTTTTAGTGAAAATGAAGGATTAGTGTATTGTAATGATATCGCGAAGCTGCTTATAGACATGGATTTAAAAGAGTACAAATCTAATGAATGGCGCCTTTTTATTGATAGTTGCAAAAGAAGTTTAAAATGCGTCTTATTGCACAATGGAAATAAATTTGCATCTATTCCAATTGCCCATTCAACGAAACTCAAAGAAGAATATGGAAATGTAAAATTAGTTTTAGAGAAAATTAAATACTCTGAGCATCAATGCCGGATCTGTGTGGATTTAAAAATGGTTAATTTTTTACTTGGCCAACAAAGTGGATATACAAAATACCCTTGCTTTATTTGTGTGTTTGATAGTAGAGCAAAGCAACTTCATTTGAAACAAGATGTTTGGCCTGTAAGAAATTCTTTAACTGTCGGTAAAGCCAACGTAATAAGGGAGCCGCTGGTGAGCAGAGACAAAATCATACTTCCACCATTACATATTAAGTTAGGTATGATTGAGCAATTTGTAAAAGCGTTGAACAAAGACGGAAATTGTTTTAATTACATTTGCAGAAAATTTCCGAAGCTTAGTATGGAAAAATTGAAAGGTGGAATATTTGATGGTCCTCAAATACGGCAATTGATGAAAGACTCAGATTTTATCAAAGTTATGACTGTTCCGGAAAGTAAAGCTTGGAAAAGTTTTGTGTTGGTTGTCGAAAATTTCCTAGGTAACTATAAAGCAGCAAATTATGAAGAAATTGTGCAAAATATGCTGACAAACTTTCAGACTTTAGGAGCAAATATGAGGATTAAGTTACACTATCTCCGCAATCATCTAGATAAATTTTCGGATAATTTAGGAAATTATAGTGAGGAACAGGAGAGCGGTTTCATCAAGATCTAAAAGTGATGGAAGAAAGGTATCAAGGTCGATGGGATTGTCACATGATGGCAGATTACTGCTGGTCTTTGAAAAGAGATTGTCCCTGAAAATTATAGAAGAAAAGCTCATAAAAGGCGTTTTATGGAAATATGAAATATATTTTCGACATTTTCCTCTTTATTTACTTCGATGTATCCGAATTTCTCAAAACATAAATGACATTATAAATATATCTGTTATTTTGTTTCTTGTTTTACGATTTTGTTATGTAAAATGAAAATAAAGATTTAAAAAGAAATCAGAGCAAATCCTACAAAATCATTGATAGTTTCACGAATTGTGTGCATAAATAGACCCAAAATCATTTTCATATCTAAGGCAACAAAACCATTGTAGACCAGTGTTATGGGTTCAAATTCTGTAGAAAAGCATAGTCGTTCCGATTCGTAATATGCCTGAATATAACATATTTTCTTCACATTGTCACGCTAACTTTCCATTCTGGTTATTTTTTTTTTCATTTGGATAATAGGACTCCTTAGTTCAATAATAATCCCTCATGAATTTGAAATTTAAAGATTAAAAATAAAGACTTTTTTCTTAACTTATGAAAACATTTCAATATCAATGACTTTTTGTACTCGGTGTAGATGATATTGTGGAAATATTTATGTTTTTCTATTCTTCACGAAAACGTGTCGGGAGTGAGAAAAGTGCTGATGACATAATTCTGAAGAAGTATATTAGGTCTAATTAACACAATCACATTTAAACACTGGGCATTATTATTCGAACACGTTATTTTTTATGTGTGTTGTTTGTGATCAGGGTGTTTTTTGTTCGTAACAATTTTCCTATAAATTTTGCGTATATGTGATTTCAAGCGCCTTGAGGGTTTTCTGTTTCTCAGGAATTCTGTGAGGTGACCGATTTCTGCTCTAATATTATCAATATCCTTCTCCAGTCGTTTTTGCCATGGTGGTTTTCTGACGTTTTTTGGCTTAGCTTGAATCAAACTTGTGGAGATTTGTTGTTTGTGAAGTCGAAGAACCGCTACTGCTCCACAGTAAATCAAAGTGTGAATCGACTGCTTTTGGCTTAGCTTGAATCAAACTTGTGGAGATTTGTTGTTTGTGAAGTCGAAGAACCGCTACTGCTCCACAGTAAATCAAAGTGTGAATCTTCTATTCGATCAATGATCAGTTATAAAAGAGACTTCTATCCTCGATACAAGGTACCGATCGAGTTTCCTGGTCGTAACTTATTGTATATTCTTCAAACACTGAGAAAAATTACGCTTGCTGAAAGGATGATATTGGTGTTCTTGTTCGTCTTGAGTTTGGGCAGTTTAGGTCTTTTAGTTGGGTTACTGAGCATTTTAGGCGCCAAGTTGACGACACCACTGAATTCAGTTATCTGACGCCGGGAGAGCTCTGTTGAGTTCTGATCTTGCTAAATACATATATTCGTTCTGCTGATTCGGCTCAGGAGGCGCGTTCCATGTTAATATTCGTTTCAAGATAGTGGCTTCGATGTTATCTGTAACACCCGGCTAGGCGTTTGATATTGACTGCCCGGATAGGCAGGTATACCGTTATGAGTATCATTGGTGTTCTTTTCGCTTGAGTTTGGGCTGAGTTCCATTATGACCTCTTGCTGATTCGTAAGCTTTGCAGCGTTTCTGAAGGAAGTAGCCTTTGTTTTTTAACGATTGTTCTTCGTTGATCAGAAATTCTCTGCTCGGATATGTGCTGTATTCAGGATATTTTTCTATGAACGCAAGATGTAACGCGTATCTGTATGCTGTCATTTCCGATTCCAAGTTTGTAATCTTGTAATAGGAACGCATAATGAAGGTATTCATTTCAGGAGTCCACTTCATGCGTTTCCTAGGGAGTCCGGCTCTCGTGGTCGTAGGCATAATGGCTTGCGCCGCCGTTGAAACATCAAGAGTCGGTTGGGAGGTGTTGAATAGTCTCAGGGAAATAGTCTTCCCTATCTTTCAGTTTCTCACCCAGTATCTTTTACAGTTTTCAATTAAAAATGGAAATTCGTTCAAGGCAATGTAGACAAAGATGCCACCTTTCTTTTGAGTCATAACTCGACTCATCTTTCTCATTCGAAATGTTCAAGGATTGCAACACTCGCTTAGGGGGTTGATATTTCAGGCAAGTTTTGTACCCCAAAAGATGTCCCCCTTGAAACGGAAAATGCCTTTTTTTTGCATTTTGATCAGAAATTAATATCTTGGTAGATATAGCCCCTGTTAAGTTTTCGTTGAAGCACCCTGTATGTATATCAATACAGAAGTGAACAGATGTTCCTAATAATTCAAGCAATACGCGAACTGAGATCGCGATAAGACTTATATGGACCGAAAAACTAATGCAAAGCGAAATACAACAGGATTAAAATCGCGAAATTACTAATTTTGGAATTCATATCCGGTCCAACGGATCAAAGTGTACTCGATAAAAATGGACTGTATAATAAATAGCGGTTTTAGGGTGACTTAGCCGATTTCATAGGATTGCAGCTCCTCCTCAGTGTAAGAGTGAGTCCTTCAACTTGTTCGAAACCAGGAAAGTTTAATAGGGAAGGAAGGAAAGATGATATTCTCACCTCGTAAATTTATATATAAAATCCTATTTAAACGAAGAATTATATTAGTGACCTTCCCAATTTGTTTATATCCAGCTTATCCACTTTTTAAATCTAGACTTTTAACTTAATCGCAGCTGGAATAGATTAAGTTTATATCCCTCTGTCCAAGTTCGGTTCCGGAAGCTATTTCTGAATTAATGCAACCCATCCAACTAGTAAGAATTCGTCCTCTGCTTGACGCGCCGCAAATTT
The DNA here is from genome assembly GCA_013387265.2 of Cryptolaemus montrouzieri. Taxonomy (NCBI): domain Eukaryota; kingdom Metazoa; phylum Arthropoda; class Insecta; order Coleoptera; family Coccinellidae; genus Cryptolaemus; species Cryptolaemus montrouzieri. The sequence continues at coordinate 36,236,076 of JABFTP020000165.1, forward strand.
AATGTTTAAGTCGGCCCTCTACCATGAAAGGGACGGCTAGCATTATAATAAATTAGGACCAGAACTCTGAAACACAATGAAGCTGGACAAGGCAGATTATGAGGAAGCCCAAGTTTCGCCTTTCAAGGTTTGCAAGTAGATGCAGTTGGAAGTGAATTTACTTGTGAAAGAAGTTTTTTATTAGCGTCAGAGAAGCATTAGGTTGAATAAAGTTTATGTGTTGTTTCATTCGCTTGTATACATCGCAGATTAAATCACAAATGGAAGCAAAAAGAAAACTCAGGGGTGAAGGAGCATAGTTAATGAAATTAAGTGGCATCGAAACGTAGATGCCCATTGAATGGGATCAACGTCATGCGGAACAATACTGTGATAATGTTTAGGATGATTATTATACCGCTTGAGGACTTCATAGTGTCTCGCTATAATTTTTTCGCTTGAATCTCATAACGTGATAACATCAAACTGATACATTTTAATTCAGTAAATTTCAGCAATGCATTGCTAGAAATATAAATACACAACTCTGCTGTTTCGCTGCTTGAGATTCTGAGATGTACTACAATAATTTTTAATCTGAAAATTTATGATACGATATTTGATTGTAGGATATGCTTGAAAGGGTTGTGGGGAGTTGTGATTTCTGCATTGAATTCAGAACATATTTAACGAGCTTACTTGGACCAAAATTGATATTGATTTATTTTAGATTATACAGGACAGATTATAACACAAATCTGCAAAAAAAAAGTTGAGAGCTGTTTTGGTTTTTTTGTGTAATTCTTATGTTTTTGGGTGTGCTGAATTCGAAGATGACTTTCATTTTGTCCTAGCACGTCACGTTTTTTGACATTGTCTATGCTAAACAAGTTATTATCTTAAAATAAAACATAACTTTTTTTTTAAATAAGGTAATTCATAATTGCTCATCAAAACTTATTTTCTTATCTAAAATACATTAATCAGTGAGCACTTAACACATTTCTTTTTTCCAGTGAGACTCTTTTTGGTACATTTTGGTGGGAAGCATCTGGAAGGTCTTTTTTAAGCGTCCAACAGTTGTCTGCCATCATTGAGACGCTCCATCTTCCCTGGTATCTTTTTTTCCATCTCCTTAATATCTTGGTGAAATCGTTCACCTTGCTCTTCACTCACGTCTCCTAAATTTTCTGGAAAATAGTCGAGGTGGGAATGACGGAAATGTACTTTTGAACTCATTCAGCAACCTAAAGCTTGAAATGCTTTTAACATTCTTTTGACGATTTGTTTGTAGTTAGGGTTTTTGTTATTGCCTAAAAATGTTGTTATAACTTCCTTAAAGGCAATCCACCCTTCTCTTTGAGGATCCGTCATGGTTGTGACGAATAGTGAATCAGCCATAAACCGTCTAATATCTGGTCCAACGAAAAAAACTTTGATATTAAGTATTTGAAGCAATTTCTACCTCTTGGAAGTGACTTCACAAATTGCTTCATCAATCCCAGCTTTTAGTGAAGCGGTGTTAAAAGAACTTTATGTGGATGCACCGAAGATTCATGCAGGACATTCTTTTCGCCAACTTTAAGCTCTCTAGTAGGCCAACACTTTTTGGTCCAGTGATTTGTTTGGTCTCTACTATCCCATAGACACAAAAAGCAAGGGAATTTGGTAAACCCAGATTGCTGTCCGAGCGCCATGCCCAGGGTGTTGAAATCACCGCACTCTTGCCAACCGTGGTCTTTATATTTTAATTTACAAAGAATCAATTCCGAGTTCTTGTAGATTTCTTTGAGGTGTACGGAATGGTCAACAGGAATGGAAGCATAGAAACCGCCGTTTTGAAGCAGAACTGCTTTAAGGCTTCTTTTTGAAGAATCTATAAAAAAACGCCACTCTTCTGGGTAGTATGAGATCTTAAATGTATTCATCAAACCTTCGATATTGATGCAATAAACCAACTCGTCCTCTTGGGCAAAGTAGGAAGTAAACTGCTTTTCACGATATCTAAACCAGGAGGAAGTTTCTGCTTTTGTGCCTTGATCCAAGCAACTCAGCAGCGTTTTTGGGAAGATTCAAGTCTCTTACCAAATAATTGAGCTCAACTTGGGAAAGAATTTTGGACTTCTGTCATCTTCAAATTCAAAAGTTGACTGGTCATCGGGTGTAGGTAAAGCACCATCTTCGTCAGAACTTGGAACCTATTCCAAGGTAGCTGGGACCTTGGGCACTGGTATTTCGGTCCCATGAGGGATGGGACGAATTGCAGATTGGGGTATGAAATTGACTGCTTCCGTTTTGAATTATACCTTTTCACATTACACAAACAAAAGTAACAATCCTCACTATGGTTCTTTTGCTCGCGCCATACCATAGGAATCGCAAATCGGAAAGCTTTTTTCTTGCCTTTAAACCAATTTCGAAGGTCTTCAACACATCGTTTGCAGACTTTATGAGGTGCCCATACTTTATCCTGCTCTCCAAGTTTCAAGCCAAAATACGCGAAGAATACTTTTTTTACAAAGTCCGTAATATTAACTTGTTACTTTAATGTCATATATTCTCCACAAATGTAACAGGAACTATCCGAAGAGTTCACACACTTCCGCACAGACGACATTGCACTGTATTGAACCAAGGTCTATGAAACAATGATGAGTTAACACGTAATTGTCCCGCGACACTTCTACACTATCGGAGCGCACGTTCAGGTTACAACATGTTTATACTTGTTAATGTAGGTCAAACAGGGTGTTTTTTATTTAGAAATTAAAGATAGTTATGTCCTGTAAACATTTTAAAACAGTTATCAAAATAATATTATACCTTCCATTTATACTACAAGTTAATCCCTTTTTAGCCCAAAAAATCCGTTTTTTGTAATAAAATTTTGCGTTTTGTAAAATAACCTTACGTTCTGGAATTTTTTGAGTATGTTTTTTGTTTTCAGAACACCTAAATACATAAAAATCAGTTGAAAATATCCAGACAGCATTTTTGTTGCACACCTGTGTAATCTTTTACTTAGTCTATTCAAAGGAGTGTATCATCATTTGGAGGGTTTTACTCAGAACTGCGATTTCGTCAAACTTTGGGGGAACAGAATTGGAAACCAGTTTTTCTAATTGATGAAAAAAAAGTAAATGATCATCGGTCTAAATTTGTGAATATGTTTTTGACTATTTTTCATGAATGTTTTCCTCTCAAAATTGTTGAAACTAAAAATAGAAATTGCCATAAATATTTTGAAAGTGTTTCCAAGAGTAGATTAGATATTCTCCTGCAAATAAGTAAAAAGAAAAAAGAATAAAGTGTATAAAATAGAGAGAAACAACTATTGTGAATTGCTAGGGAAAGCAAGAGAAAATTTTTATAAAAACAGAATGAAATTAGATATTAAAACAAAATCAATGTGGTCGATTTGCAATGAGATCCGTGGTAAACCAGATCGTTAAAACAAAATGGATTCTCATCAAATAGCAACTGATTTCAACAAGTTTTTGATAGTCTGTACAAAAATAAATTGAGGATCAAGAATTCTTCCCCTTCTCTTGTTCTATTAGGTTCACAATAAAAATCAATAAACTTAGTAGAGTAGCTTTTGGTATAAGAACTTTGATCAGTTACGTTAGTGACGAATGTACAAAAATGGTCTATTTTGAAAACTTCGAATCGTTACTGAGATAGGGCATCATATTCTGGGAATCCAGCACACGAGTACATATTTTTGATTTCAAATCAATGAAAAATATCTCAATGTACAAAAAAAGAATTAAAGATGCTCTAATTTAATTGGAACCACACTCAATTGAGGAATATTTTGAAAGTAGGGTGGGGCTAGCGGGTGTGATCTCTTTTGAATAGATAGTAGGTGGATAATTTTAGTTGTTTAGTTTACAAAAATGGTCTATTTTGCAAACTTCGAATCGTTACTGAGATAGGGCATCATATTCTGGGAATCCAGCACACGAGTACATACTTTTTCAAAAATATTAACATGTTTCTGTATATATTGCTAATCATGTTTACCCTACAAGATATACCGATTTGCACTACCCCATACATTGACTTACACTATCACAAAAACATCCATCCATCATACATGTGTATAAAACTTTCAATAATCTATCGGATGATATCAAATCAATAAAAATATCTCAATGTACAAAAGAAGAATTAAAGATGCTCTAATTTAATTAGAACCACACTCAATTTAGGAATATTTTGAAAGTAGGGTGGGGCTAGCGGGTGTGAACTCATTTGTATAGATAGTAGGTAGATAATTTTAGTTGTTAAGTTCAGATTAGTTAGTTGGCGTCATTTCGTTCTCATTGTAGATTCCATTTTTTAGTTGTAAGTATAGATTCGAAAGTAAAGATAATATCTATCTATCTATTAGAAATACCTTGCGAATAAACCCCACAGCACAGGGTGGGTCTTAGCCTCCCCCACGACAGACCTCCCGATGCCACGATCTTCAACCAACGCTATCAATCCAGTAAGGTTCATCAACTAAGATCTCCGTGATCCTGGTCCAGCTATCTAAGACGTTCCTTTCTAATTTTTGGGTTGATCTAAGTCATAATCATTTCCTCAGGAATTTTTGTCTCTACCATTTGTTGGACATGCTCGTACCTTATTTTTTCATTCAACTCAATCAATTTACTCCAGAAATTCCTTCGCTACGGTCTAATCTTCATTGCCATGCATATCTGTTGATCTCATCACGATTTGTTTTGCATGTTGAACTTATCTGAGATGAGTTTGTCTTAAACTTTGGAGTTAAATCTTATGTCCTTCTAATTTCTGAAGCTTTCCTGAAAAAATAATATCAGTGCTCCTTGATTCTGGCATGTTTGTGAATTTTCACTTCCATTTTCGCCAGGAGCCTGGTTGATTATTCTCCCTCTTCTGGCTTTTCCTGCCTCTTCAATCAGTAGAAGTTGACCTTCATTTTCATTTGTTGTATTAGTGAACTTCCTATTGATAGGCTGTGGATCTTGAAATAGACCAAAAAAGTGACGATTTCTCTTCACAGGTCGGAACTAAATTCATATAATAATCGTTCGCGCAGCCAAAGATATCACAATCATCTCTCGGGTAGTTGAGGCGAACGAAATAAAAAACCTGAATTCAGCAAGAGAGTTTGGGTACTTCAGAATCGACAAAAGTGACACATGTCTTACAACACAATAAGGAGATTTAGATTACTGATAAATGCTTCAAGAACATTCTCAAAGTGATGACTAGAGACTCATGCATTGTATTTTTTGAAAGAGAAAAGATACTCACAATTCCTGGGGTTTATATTATTGGAGCACTAAAATATGTGTATTCTAAAATGCTAGCTTTATCTAGTTGCAGTGATTTTCGATCTTTCGTTACAAAGTAGAGGATCGACTGGGTGACTTCGATTAGATTTTCAATATTTCCTTATAAAGTGGAGGATAAAGAGAATATCACACAAAATTCCCATGAATACTGGGAAATAAAGTAGTATAACGACTTCCCAAAACATTTAGAAGAATGAAAAAAAGGGATCTCTCGAAAATTTAGTATTGATGAATTTCTGACACACTGTAAAATTTGTTGATTAACTAAATTGTAAAGTTTATCATTTGAGTTTGTTAGTAGAAATATTTATGAATAATTTAGAGGAATTGATTCATGATCATCCACTTAGTAAATATTGTTTATACTGGTATCGCAATGTGGACGATAGCATTATTTGCTTCACAGGAACAGATTGACAGTTGAAAAAAAGGAAAAAAAATTTTGAAAATTATATGAATTCATTACATCCAAAATTGAATTCACAACCGAAATAGAAAGCAATAATTCAATAAATTTCTTAGACGTAACAATTTCGAATGAAAATGAAAAACATGTTTTCGCAATATACCATAAGCCGTCACTACAGATATTATAATTCATAACTCGTCGTGTCGCGCCTATCAACATAAAATGTCACATTCAACAGTTTTGTTCATAGATTGATCAACATTCCGCTCTCACCAGATTATTTCAACAAAGAATTAAATTTAATTAAACCGATAGCTAAAAATAATGGTTAGAATCCCTAAATAATAAATTATATTCTGAATAAAAACGAATTAGAATCGCATCGTATGAAGTTTACCCTGTCGATAAATTGAAACGCCCTAACCTACGTTGGCGTTACAAGTGAAAAACTGAAATCATTCATGCGTAGAAATAATTTCAACATAACTTTCCAAACTAATGATAGCTTAGGCAAATATATAAGAAACAATAAAACCAAAACAGATAAAAATAATGGATCAGCTGTTTATAGATTGAATTGCAATGACTTTAATAAATTCTACATTGGTAGAACCCATACAAATTTCTACATTAGAATATCGAAACATAAACTCAGTTTTCAAAATAAAAAGTCAGATTCAAATTACGCGAATCATCTCCTTGAAAATAATTACTCTTTCGACCCACAGTTTGAAACTTCGCATACAGATAATAAATATTGGAAAGTAGATCTTTTTAGAAAATTTAGAAATCAACAAACACAAACACTCAGGTAGACTCATTAATGAACAAATCGATTTACGCCCTCCACCTCTATTGAATCTCTTCAGGGAGTAATCTATTCCTAAATTTTATTGGATATACCTATCATCAATAATCACTTAAAAAGAAGCCATTCAATGACCTTTTAATTACTTAAGAACATATATTTATATTCTCATTTGTACCTTTATATAGTTGTCATAATTTTTATACATTCATTCGTCTGAATAAGCTACGGTGTAGTGAAACGCGTTACGAATCACATTTATTCAGTGAAATTCTTCAAACAATATTACATGTTTTTATTATTGTAAAATTTATGCCTGTATTTTTGCTTTTTATTAATTCATGTATACAAAATGTACTGTGAAGTTATTGTATGTATTTATGTATTTGTTTTCATTTATTTCTTTGATTTTGCTGAATGTAAAGCTTATTATATAAGGGTTATTGATATTTGTGAATGATACCTCATGCAACTGTTTTGATCTTCAATATACTTTCGTTCTTTCTTAAATTCAATTATTAAAACTTAATAAATTGTGCAGACTCTACATTAGCCTAATTGTCTCTGAAAATAGATATTGTCCAAAACGTTTTCGTCCAGCAACAGCGTGTAAGTCATTTCCTTATTGAAATACAACAATGCATATTGATTAACTTCGAGGGCATAAGCCATCGTCCGATTCCTCTTTCCATGTGAATACTTAAATATTTCTACCTTTGAGATCTATGACGCACGCTTTTACGGACCCTTCTGTTCCGACTAGGGTGCCATGAAACATCAGCAACCATCACCTTGAGAGGCCAGACAATGCAGGAGTATCTCTTTTGCTGGAAACTCACTCTAAGCGAGCCCCTCTGTTCTCCCTTAGTTCTTTGTTGTTTTCCAGTTTGCTGTCTGCACTTCCAGTCCTCCTGGGACGAGGGACATATCTAGACTATCAAAGCTATCAGCCATTTAAATCCCCGCTGCTTTGATAAGATGATAAAATATTTATTAGTTAGGGGAAGTCCGATGTTGATACTATTCGGGGTGAACAGTTTTATTACTCAGTGAATTGTTATTTTTAATAGAGTTTGAAAGTTTCTATATAATTTATCATGTTAAATATATACGAGAGAAAACTTATAATAAGGATTCCAGCAAAGAAGTTACAACTGGTTCAAAGATATATCAGCAAAAAACGTTGTAGTAAATGTAGTACTGACCATAGCAAATTTATGTCTGAATAAAAATAAACTATACAATTTCTCAATTCTCAGTCGTCAAAATTGATTCCACAAAAACGGAATTTTCCGTGCATTTTCCAAATTCTGGGACAATAAAATTAAGTTATACAAACAATTTTGCTGCAATTTCACATTCAAAATTTTTTTAGAGTTCCATATTCAACGAAGCTTTGTTTGTCCATCTTTTAGCATGAGAAAGATGTCATCGTGTGCTGTGGTTTGTTTATGGGTGATTTTTTGTTTAGTTTTATGAGTATAGCTTTCAATAAACTAAGGTCCGCATCGTAACGGATATACAGGGTGTTGAAGTTTAGATATTTTCTTTCTAGCTCCTGCAATTTTTGAGACAGTTACTTCATTCTTTTTTGTATAAGGCTACACAATATAAACTACATAAATACGGCTTTCAATTGTCTACAGAAACTTAAATTTAATATTTTTTTTAGGAGTCATGCCCGATCTACCCCCTGTTATTTTTTGTGAAGCACGTTTGGGTGGTTATAATTACCAATATAGTCATCATTATCCACTTCTTTTGGGAACCTTTTTTTCCTCTTATATCTCTTCGTATTTTATAGAAAAAAGATGAAAACGAAAGCCTGTACTTAGTTGAATATTCTCTAGTATGCGATGACTCTAATTGGATATCTATTGAGTTAGTCATTCATTAATGATGATCAAGTTGAAAATTGAAGCTTAGATGACTAGGTCTTTATGAAGAACGATTATATAATTAGTAGAAAATATTGATCAAATACAATAAAATTTCCAATGTTTAAGAACTACTTCTGAAAAATTGTTGGAAGTGTCTTCCTCCAACTCTTATATGGTATAGACTGATTCTGAAGGAAAGAGAAGTATTTTCCCCTTAGATTACATAAAATTGAATTCGATATTTTAGACCAGGAATCATCAATTTTTCAAAAGATTCATAAATTTAACCAAACAAATTTCACCATAGATGACACAGCGTTATTGGAGAAAGGATTCAAACACAATATTCATCCTTAACATCATTCATCGAATTTTGAACAATTAGCAATAGCTACTGAAATTTGCCTCAGAAATGTTGAAAACAATAGCTCCCTGAAACACCAAATTGCGTCCGTGATTAAGAAAGAACACCTGAAAAAGCTTAGTAGACCAATTAGAGATCACATATAAATCAAAAATATAAAAGTTAAATCAACATCGAATGGCATTATTTTCACAGAAGCAGATAAAAGCAATACAGTTATAGCTATAAATAAACAAGATTATATTTCCAAAACATTGGATTTCATTAACGATTCTTATTATTCAGTTATATCCCGAGATGCAACTAGTAAATTTAATAAGGAAGTGACGACAGTCATTGAAAATTCAAAATCCATCATTACAGATAGCAAAAAATTTAAACTTATCTTACCGAATCGTTTACCACCTCAACTTTATTCTTTAGTTAAATTGTACAAAAATTGTTATCCAATAAGACCAGTGGTATCATTCACACATGCCATAGCATTCAAGATTTCCAAATTTCAAATACATATTCTGGAAAAATGTTGTAATTTTAAACCTTCTTTTTCTATTCGTAATTCAAATGATTTGATAAGGAAAATAGAAAATATTGTCATTCAATTAATACAGTTAGTTAGTCTCTTTTGATGTCAAGAATTATTTCCAAGTATTCCACCGAAAGAACCCTATAATATAATTAATAATTATTATAAATAATAAACACAAAATATGACGAATCCACGAATTAAATACGACCTTATGGCTTTATTAGATGTTTGCATATCTCAAAATTATTCTTTATTTAACGATTGTTTTTATAAAAGTGATGAGGGACTTATAATGGGAAACCCCTTCAGCCCTCTTTCAGCAGAAATCTTCATGGATAGCATAAAAAAAACTATTCATAAACGCCCGCTTAGTAAACATTTCCTATATTGGTATCGATATGTCGATGACATTATTGTGTGTTTCACAGGAACAAACAGACAGTTCACTGTATTCGAAAATTTCATCAACAACCTGCACCCAAAAATAAAATTCACATCTGAAATAGAACAGAACCATTCGATCAATTTCGTAGACCTAACAATAACAAGGTCAAATAAAAAACACCAGAATTCAATTTATCATAAGCCTTCTCATACAGATATCACAATTTATTATACATCAGAACATCCTTACCAACATAAAGTTGCAGCATTTAACAGCTACATACATAGACTCTTGAACACACCGATGTCTAATGATAATTATTTCAAAGAATTGAATTTGATAAAATTGCAATAAATAATGGTTATGATGCAAATTTAGTTAGCAGCATACTACATAAGAAAGAACAAAAATTAGCTCTACAACATATATATCCAATCGGTGAACACCAAGACAAGAAATTCAATAGTTTAACATATATAGGCGATATTAGCAATAATGTGAGATCCCTTCTTAGAAATTCAAATTCAAATATAGCGTTCGAAACATCAACAAATGTAGGTTCATTTATCAGGAGTTATAAATCTTCAATTAATAAAGAAAATAAATCAGGTGTTTATAGATTGGATTGTGCAGATTGCAATTGTTTTTATATAGGTGGAACAGGAAGATATTTTAATGTTAGAATCTTTGAACATAAACGCAGTTTCATCAATGAAAAAACCGTTTCAAATTATTCAAATCAACTTAGGGAAAATGGTCACTCTTTCATTCCAGAATTTAAAATCCTACATTCTGAGAAGAGAGGTATAAAACTCAACCTTCTGGAAGCACTTGAAATTAACAGATTTAGGAATTCATGAAATTCTTAATGATCAGGTAGACATAAATAACTCACCCTCATTAAATTTATTTCCTAAACATTAGCTCGTGTACGGATAGCTCTGAGTGAATTGCCCCTTTAGTATATATAAAAATTTGTAAGTAAGATATACACTCGGAGGCAAAATTAGCGGAACACTCGAAAATTTAACCAAATTCGAGGTCCGATATTTTTCCTAATTCTCAACCGATTTAGATGATTTTTTCGGCAAGTTATAGATCAACTCCTCTGCTTTGTAGAAATTATAAGAGAAAAAAAAATTTGAAGAAAAATTTATACGGGGGCAAAACTAAAGATTTTTTCGTCAAAAATTCGTAACACCCTGTGAAATTTCGTGGTTCGAGTTGAAACGTACAATATAATGGTCTGTCAAGACACATCTTCATACAGTAACGCCCTTCTTGTCTTATGCATTTATCTCTAATTTTACAAGAGTTATCCAATTTGAAGCGAAAAGTCACAGATTTCAAGAATTTATTTTTAATCTTGCGTAGGTGCATAACATCGGAGGTTAGCCAAAAAATTAAAACAAAATTAGAGGAGCGGAAATCTAACGAAATGAAAATGTTTGAAATTCACTGGCCAATTTCACGCTCCTAGAGAACTCGAAGTACACTGGAAAAATCGTTGATTTTGCACATTTATTTTTGAATTTTTTTGTGTGACACTCTATGATAATTATCATTCCTGTCCAAAATTGAGAGCATGTGTGTATCCTGGCGATACATTCGTGAAATGAAATAAACATGTTGAGAAAAATGTTCATGATGACCCACAAAAAAAAACATTTGATTTTAGTAGCGAGTATGACCCCCCCGAGATCTTATTACAGCGCGCATACGATTTCGCATACTCCCAGTGATGTTGTCTATCATCTGTTGAGGTATGTTGTCCCACTCTTCCACCAATGCCAATGTCAGCTCTTTAACGTTGCCTGGATTCCGTTGTCGAACCCTTCTTCCAAGAATGTCCCAAACGTGTTCCATCGGGTTTAAATCTGGTGACCGCGACGGCCAGTCCATTCGTGTGATCCCAACTTCATTGAGATATTCTATCACTATGCGCGCAGTATGAGGGCGCGCGTTATCGTGCATTAATAGGAAATTTTCCCCAATGTAAGGAGCAGAAGGCACAACATGGGGCTCCAAGATTTCTTCTATATACCGATGGGCATTAGGTGATCCATTGCCATCTCCAGTTCTGTTCGTACTCCCACGCATATGCCACCCCATATCATAACTGACCCTCCACCGTATTGCTCAGTTCCTGCGAAGTTCGCTTGATTGTACCGTTCCCCTCGATGCCTCCACATTCTATCTCTACCGTCCACGAAATTCACACAATATCGGCTCTCATCACTAAATAAAATTCGTCTCCACTGATTGGTTGTCCATGCTACATGATCCCTAGCAAACGCCAATCTTGCTACCCGATGGGCTCCATCGAGTCTTGGTGCTCTTGCTTGCGCGTATGATCTCAGACCAGCTTCATTTAATCGTCTTCTGACTATCCTCACACTGACGGTAATGTTATCCACTGCTTTTAAAAGGTTACGCTGAACAGCAGTAAGACGAGGATTTCTTATGGTTTGATTGACGATGAAACGGTCATGTATAGCGCGGGTTGCCCGATTTCTTCCTTGTCCTCGCCTCCTCACGTACAATCCAGTTTCCCTGTAACGTCGGTAGATTCGATGGATAACCGACGTCGAGACACCCAACATGGTACCGACTAAGCGGTAGGTGCGCCCTTCCTCGATCAATGTAACTGCCCTTGCTACTGAGGTTGATGTTAAATCTCTCATTCTGAATGAAATATACCGTTTCGAATCGTAAACAGTAAAAGAATCACAAAACACCGCAACCGATCGAATTTGTATCAAATCAAAGAATGGAAAACTCTCATTCTTTAAACAAGTGCAAATGTGGTCATATACAAAAAAAAACGTGTGTTGTATTTCATATTTGAAAAAAAAAAGGTGTGCTCATGTGTAATTGAAAAGTTTTATCAATGGTCCCAGAATTCGGTTGTGTATTTTAATACCTACCGACTGTTATCTCCTATGAATTCCTAATTTTCACCAAATCAACCAAATTTTCATCAATAACTAATGCAATTCGAACATAAAAATCGCAAACGACACGCCTGAGTGATAATAAGAAAATTCCAAATTGATAGACGAATTTTAATGATAATTTCTTGAAAATGGTGATTTTCCACTTGAAATTGAATATATTTTGCAAAAATAGAGATAAACGCATGAAACAAGAAGGGCGTTACTGTAGGAAGATGTGTCTTGACAGACCATGATATTGTACGTTTCAAGCCGGACCACGAAATTCCACAGGGTGTTACGAATTTTTGACAAAAAAAAACACTTTTAGTTTTTCCCCCGTATAAATTTTTTTTTCAAATTTTTTTGTTTTCTCTTATAATTTCTACAAAGCAGAAGAGTTGATCTATAACTTGCCGAACAAATCATCTAAATCGGTTGAGAATTAGGAAAAATATCGTACTTCGAATTTGGTTAAATTTTCGACTCGCGCTAATTTTGCCTCCGAGTGTATTTGTAGTATTCATTGGCTCTTGATAAAAATAATGTGTATCGAAACGCGTCGAGCATTTAATAACATATTTTAGTGGACATCATCGTTTACTTATATTTGAGAAGTATTTTTACTACTGGTAAGAATCATTCGTGGAGAAATTAGTATATTTTCGAATATACTGAAAAGAAGGTTTTATCTAAACGTGGTGGATATTTTGGACGTCATAACTCTGAGATGGATGAATCAATTTAGATGATCAATTGCAAGAATTATTAGTGTTTAGTAGTTAATACTTTAGCCATTCAAAATTTCACCTCTAGTACAGGGTCGAAAAATCTGATTTGACTGTCAATTGTCAATATAACACCATGTGCACCATCGGAAAGAAAATTAAGCGAAATTCATATCCGTAAGCTTCATATACTACTGTTTTTCACAGCACCTATCGTTTTTTGGTGAAGGCGCAGCTCTGGCAAAAACTCCAATCACAATCATCATCATGTTTATCGTCGATTCGAATGAAGATGTCCAGGTTTGATATTATCCAAAAGGCCCTATCATAAAACTAAGATTGAAAGATGTAAATATTTTGAAAAAAGTCAAAGAATATTTTCACCCTTGTCGAGAATTACTGTATGACATTTAATCTCAAAAGAAACTCCATGAGACCTTCTCGTATCGTTTCAGTGCTAATTTTCACTTCACTGTTCTGAGCTGTATTTAAAGGTACCTAGAAGTAGCGAACTGTTGTCTTAGCTAGGAAAAATTTTCAAGTAACGATCAAGGATCGCAGTTGTTGCTCGAGCTCGTCTTCGCCCAGGTCTCCTTTCATGAGTACCAGTGTCCTACCTGCGGATTATTCTGAAAACAGTTGAATGGAACGACCCAAGTCTTTGGTATGTTTTTCTTTAAACCAACCCAACAGCAGTGCACCAAACAAACATTTCTCGTAGAGAGTACTGCCCGCTTAGAAGTCCTCACTATCGAAATCCTGTTTTTCACCTATTACATAATTGGTATGATCAAAATGAAAGCTTCCATAGTTATTCAAACCACTCTCTTCACTTCCCTCCACCCACACTTAACATTGCGTGTTCTTACACTTTTTTTTTCGAATTTTGATTGCTTTGAAAATTTGAAAAAAAATCATGAACAATGTTAACTATTTCACTAAACACGCAGAATTTTCTCGGAATTATTGGCACCTTAAAAGAGGCCCTGCGCTTTATGGATGAGTAGGTGGGTCTAGTTTCTACGGCGTTTGGTCTCTGTTGCTGAAGAAGTACTCTCCTGAATTTTTTAAGAATTTTCCTGATGCATCGCTACGTCCAAAAACGCGAAAATCTTTTTATTTAGCTTTTTAGCGAGGAAATTTAATTTTCCACATGGTTATGCGTGCAGGAAACAAGAAAGCAGTTCAATATCATATTTTTCTATGAAAATAATATCCAACTAAACATTTCTTTTTCCAAAACAATATTTTAGTTAGAATTTCTAGATGTATCGACAATCAATCTCAGTTTTTAGCCCCTTTCATTACGTAAACTCAACTTTCCCGTTTTAGTGTTTACGCCAAACAATAAAAATAGTTTGATTCTATGTTATCCTATATTATACTATGTTTGATTGCGAAAAACTCAATATGCTATACAGAATGAATCGAACAAGTTTCAAAATTTTGTTTTATTCGTTGATATTACATTATTGACACAACGGCATTAGAGGCAATGTAGAACTGGTACTATACACAGCAGAAAAAAATCTTGGCAATGATGAAGAAATGACAAGAGATGTATTTGACATTCTCGATCACAAAATGGCTTAAAATAGTTGCGGGAAAAAAATCTATATTTATACTGCCCTCTGAACGCATAACCTAAAAAACAAAAAAGTCAATAAAAGTCTCGCCCATCAGGATATTGATTACTTTGCTGAATGTTATATTTTTCAACTGTTATTTCATAAATGATTGAATTCCAACAAAATTACGTTTTGTTAATCATAGTCTCAACTTCAAGAAGCAAAAATTGAAGGAGATAATAGAAATATCTACAAATCAAGAATAAAAACTTTCTGGAGTTAAATGATCTTCAGTTGGCTTTTATGTTTCCGGGATAACATAGTTTTAGAATATTTTCATTGTTTTCAGCAAGCGCAGAGGCGGGAAAGCTAAGTTTTCTGCACAAAATGGGGTAAAAAAAGGTAAGATGAATTGCGAAAATATCTGAAAATCATCATCAGAAAATTTCATCGAATTGATAAATCTCAAGTGGTATAATATGTCTGTTATATTATTAAGCTGTTTCCAGTGTTTCCCTTGCACACCAAAGTGGAAAATTGGAATTTCCGCAATTTTTGGTTTTTTCGGAGGTGGCGCATCATCAGGAAAAATCTGAACAATTTCACAGAAGACCTTTCAACAATATAAACCAAACGGATTAGAAACGAAACCTGCCTAGATATCTATTAAGTATTAAGAAAATATTTTCGAAGACAAACAATTTTTTCGGGGTTCTTCCGGTACCCAATTATTAGTAATGAATTTCGCATGTTTAATGAGTAGGTAAACATTATTATCAAACGATAATAATTCGAGGAAAAAATAAAATGTGAAAAAACGCACACACACACACACACACACACACACACACACACACACACACATATATATATATATATATATATATATATATATATATATATATATATATATATATATATATATATATATATATATATATATATATATATATATATATACATTCTCGTTTTTGCGTGGGGTAATCAATAGAGAGTAAAATGAGAAATATGGAATATTATTAATTTGAATCAATTTTTCTTGTATAATTATTAATTTCGTTTTTTTCATATTTCATGTTTGTGTAAAGGCGCTTACTATATACTTCACTTCCTCTGCTCCTGAAAACCACTTTATTGAGTCAAAACTTTCCTGTAAACAATATTTGATGTTGAGTTATTTTGTGGCAGCAAAATAAATTGATTTTCAGGATCTCGAACACGCCATAGAGCAACATACAGTTGTATAAGAAAAACATCATTTTCGTAGGTCAATCCCTAATAATTCGATAGTTTAAAACAACACTTCTTTTGACAAGACTATAAAAGTTAGACATATGCTATCGCAATATTTGTTATGGATAATTATATGTTCTGCGAAGTCGTAGTACCTTATTTTGTTCTATAATCAATAGTTTCAGCAGTGCACGAGATGTAAGAAAGTTTTTTGGTAATTTTTTCACACCTTAGGCTACATTATTGTAGTTTTAGTATGGATACCTATGTATTTTGAAAATTTAATATAGCCTATTTTCACCGGAGATAGTGTAGCTTCCCAACAGTGAAATAAGTTTTTTAAATCGGTCAAGTAGTTTTGGAGCCTATTTAATGCAAACAAACGTACAAACACAATCAAATCTTTCCTCCCAACAAAAATTGTAGCATCACCCTACTTTACGACAATACTATATAAACTTTTAGGTTGGTCATTGAAGAGTCGCTTGGTAACTTTCAGAAGTGTAAAGTAAGAAAATATTATTCAAAAGAGATGAGTTTACGAACAACAATTTTCGAGTTAATAAAAATCTGAAAACATCTACCATTTTCAAACATTCGCGAAGAGACCTATCAATTACACTGGTCTACAATGGTTTTGTTGCCCTAGATATGAAAATGATTTTGGGTCTATTTATGCACACAATTCGTGAAACTATCAATGATTTTGTAGGATTTGCTCTGATTTCTTTTTAAATCTTTATTTTCATTTTACATAACAAAAATCGTAAAACAAGAAACAAAATAACAGATATTATTATAATGTCAGTTATGTTTAGAGAAATTCGGCTACATCGAAGAAAATAAAGAGGAAAACGTCGAAAATATATTTCATATTTCCATAAAACGCCTTTTATGAGCTTTTCTTCTATAATTTTCGGGGGACAATCTCTTTTCAAAGACCAGCAGTAATCTGCCATCATGTGACAATCCCATCGACCTTGATACCTTTCTTCCATCACTTTTAGATCTTGATGAAACCGCTCTCCCTGTTCCTCACTATAATTTCCTAAATTATCCGGAAATTTATCTAGATGATTGCGGAGATAGTGTAACTTAATACTCATATTTGCTCCTGTCTGAAAGTTTGTCAGCATATTTTGCACAATTTCTTCATAATTTGCTGCTTTATGGTTACCTAGGAAATTTTCGACAACCAACACGAAACTTTTCCAAGCTTTACTTTCCGGAACAGTCATAACTTTGATAAAATCTGAGTTTTTCATCAATTGCCGTATTTGAGGACCATCAAATATTCCACCTTTCAATTTTTCCATACTAAGCTTCGGAAATTTTCTGCAAATGTAACTAAAACAATATCCGTCTTTGTTCAACGCTTTTACAAATTGCTTAATCATACCTAACTTAATATATAATGGTGGAAGTATGATTTTGTCTCTGCTCACCAGCGGCTCCCTCATTACGTTGGCTTTACCGACAGTTAAAGAATTTCTTACAGGCCAAACATCTTGTTCCCAATGAAGTTGCTTAGCTCTACTATCCCACATACAAATAAAGCAAGGGTATTTTGTATATCCACTTGGTTGGCCAAGTAAAAAATTGACCATTTTTAAATCCACACAGATCGGTCATTGATGCTCAGAGTATTTAATTTTCTCTAAAACTAATTTTACATTTTCATATTCTTCTTTGAGTTTCGTTGAATGGGCAATTGGAATTGATGCAAATTTATTTCCATTGTGCAATAAGACGCATTTTAAACTTCTTTTGCAACTATCAATAAAAAGGCGCCATTCAGTAGATTTGTACTCTTTTAAACCCATGTCTATAAGCAGCTTCGCGATATCATTACAATACACTAATCCTTCATTTTCACTAAAAATTGTAATAACTCTTTTCTCGCGTTCTGTATGTTGTTATTGTTACTGTTGGTGCCAATAAATTTTTTTCTTTCAATCTTGAGGCTAACAGTTCTGATCCTTGTTTTGATAAATTGAGATCACGTATTAAATCACTGAGTTCATTTTGAGAAAATAACTTTGGCGTAGATGTTTTACCTTCCCATTCACTTCCACTAGTAGATGGTCCCGATTTCTGTGAATTTGGTAACATCATTGTTTCTGAGGGCATGCGAATTACTTTTGAAATGTATATGGGCCGATGGAGATTTTCACTGTGTAGAACCGGATATTTCGTGGACTGTAAGTCTGGGTATCTCCACGTTTGATTTCGATTAAAACCTTTAACATCTACTACGCAAAAGTAACAATCATCTAAATGATTCGTAGGCTCCATCCAGTTCATAGGAATACCAAAGTCTATTCCAGAACGTTCACCTTTTTTCCACAACCGTAAGACTCAACACAGGACTTACAAACTTTATTAGGAACCCATGGTTTACCTAATTTGTCCATTTTGAAACCAAAATATTCAACATAAGTCTCCTTGACAAAGTCTGTGATATTTCTTATTTGTTTTTTTGGTATATAAACACCGCAAACATAACAAAATAAATCACTACAGTATTTACACTTTCTTCGTGACGAACTCATATTTTAGACTAGAAGACAAATATATAAGAATGGACATTCAGTAATTGAAACAAAATATTAATCCATGACACTTTATCCAGATTTACGTGTATATGTACTTCAATATTGTCAAATAACTGAGATCTCAGCTGTTCTATGGAGCAAGAGGTCTGAGAGTGGGGATCAGGTGATGTTTGTATGCGCGTTTGTATTTCTAACAAGCTTATAATTGTTCAAAATATAAGAAATGCAAAACTCATGTAAATACGAGCACATTGAGAACTTTCATGAATATATTCGTAATCTGGGCACTTGAAAACATAAAAATTTGCGATGATATCCAGGGCAACAATAAAAAAAAAAAATTTTTTTGTGTAGCTGTGTTAGCATCGAATGGCTACTAATCCATTTCAAAATTGAGTGTTTTCTTCCCGGGCCCTAATTTCTGCCAGTATACGTCTCGGAAACCCCTCAAACATACTTTGGATGTACCCTTGAGTCACTGAGTTCCAAATTTGAGAAAGCAGATTTCCTAGTTGTTGGAATTTTCTTGGCATATGTGTTAGTAATTATTTGGAGCAGTGAAATTTCAAAAAAACCCTCCTATAAAATATCTCATTTTATATATAGATCCCTTCATTAGAGTTATTCTCCCCAAGTTTGTAGAAACATTTACAGAGCAACTGAAACAACATTCGCTCGCAGATATTCAAACTTTAAAAATATTCCTTCGCTCGACACGACTCAGTAGGGTGAATTTTGGAAGCCTTCTAAACTGTTAGCAATAACTCCAAGTTTCCTCATTTGATACCAACTCCGGCAAAGTTCAACTGAATATATGAATTCGAATACTGTGAACATGGCCCTGCTTTCTACAAATTCAACAATACTCGAGTTTCGTAAGAGACTGAAGGTTATTTCGATTCAGTTTGAACGGTGGAGATTGCAAACTTTTCTTGTTGTTCTATAGTTATTTAATTCTATCAGTATTTTTGAACTGTATTGAGTTTCGATACAATAAAACTTCAACTGTTCGAAAATATGCAAATGGACAGAGTAACTCTGTCAAGTTATGTGCCAACATCAATTTTTCAAGTTATTTTACAGAATGGACTCAGAGAAAAATGTGAGGATGTTAGAAGAATTCTCACTGAATCCCTAAAACTCAGAAAAATGAAATTCAGGTATTATTATCAATTTACTTATCATTCAACCACATATTAATTCTGAATAATTGAGAAAAAACAATGGGCTCAAAGTTAAAAAAGCAAATTTACAGCAGAATTATAATATTGAATTAAATTGAAAAGAAAAACAAGGGTAAAAAATAGTTCCAAGGAAATTTGGAGATGTTTCAAATGAGATAAGCTACATTTTGGCTGAGTAAAGAAAACTTATGCGGAAATAAAGAAGAAAATGAAAAGTGTTCAAATCAAAATTGAAACGTGTCTGCCTAGTTCATTTTTGAAAGCAGCAACCGAAACACCACTAACTACTTCCTCTGGAAATACAATCCATTCCGAAAACACCCTGTTGCAGAAGAAATTCTTTCAGCTGTATTAACTCTAACAGAGTAGTTCGGTCGTGTGCGCCCGAAAGCCAGTCGACTAGCACGGCGTTCACATATTCGAAAAGACTCTTGTCACGCATAAGATCAAGTGACCACACTGTGCCACCATATTAAAGTAAAAGAAGAACGCTTGTATTGTATAATCTACTCAAGTTTGCAATGGACATTCCCAAAAATGATTTATCCAGTCGGAACTCCCTACTATCGACCGTTCTTACAATGTTATGTATACACACAACCAAATTTATATGGAATCACCCGATGTTTTGAATATTACCTCAAGGATTTTAGAAATTTAGAAAGGACTCTTAGAATTGATCCTTTTTGAGTTATTTCAATTGAAAAAAGAAATAAACTAAGGTTTATTTTAAGAAAGAAAGTTTTCTCACAAAGTAGGTGTGTTTTTCTCGATCTTTGTATCTTGTATTACCTCCTCTTGCCCTGATACATGTCTGAATCCGTCTAGGTATGCTTTGGGTTAGGTTTTCGACCTCCTCTGGAGTGATATTCTGCCGCTCATCTGTGGCGGCTTGGATGATCTGTTGTGGGGTTCTAGGCGTAATCTTATTTTCTTTCTGAGATTATTCCATAAATGTTCAAAAGGATTTAGGTCTGGAGAGCAAGCTGGACAGTCCAAAATAGCGATTCTCTCTGTTTCAAGAAAATATCGCGCGAGGTTTATTGTATGCGAAGGAGCAATATCTTGCATAAAAGTGAGATTCTCAAGATGGTAATTTCTAGCCGCAAGAAACGAAACCATATCTGTTTCCTAGCATAATGCCACCCCAGAACATCACACTGCCCCTTGTTATTTCGGAATTTATCTTGTTGTTCGGAGTCTAGCTTGTCTTCCACGACCTCTTAAAACCCGAATCCGGCGGTCTTCTGATCGAACACCAATTCTGGCCTCATCCGAAAAAAGAATGTTTCACCAATTCTCAATATTCCAATTTTGGTGCTCGATAAACCAATTAGGTCTGTTAGTGGAGTATGGAGTGCGTTGCACTAGGGTCCCCTTTTGTAATTTGGCACGAAGAGCGGTCTAGTTCTTCAGAAGAGATCTTCCTACGACTTTTTCTAGGCCTATTATGCAGAGATTATAGCTCCACTTATCGGGCGTAGGTTTTTGAAATAACGTCCTTCGATACCCCCATTGTGGCCGCTATATCTGTGTGTCACCCCTTCTTCAAGGAGAGCAATATTTCGACCCCTCTTCACATCGTACAACCCAACGTAAGGCATTTTCAATTATGATTGTAGGCTTTTTCAAATTTGGAAATTCAAAGTTTCAAGTCTCAGGGACGACTGAGTACAATATCATATAACATGTGGTGATAATTCAACATTTCTCAGCATACTATCTACTATTTTACAACAAAAAACTTCATTCTTAAGAAGTAGTGAAAGGTCTATGGTTAAAAACAATAAATACTGTGAAATACCGAGTAATTCCATATAAATTTCGTTGTGTGTATTTTCTGACCAGCTTAATCTCACCTTTGATCACTATCAGTCAAACCCAATGCATCACACTTGTTTTTTGATATTAGATAGGTTACTTTACTATAATGATAATTGGAAAATATCACCATCGCCTTTGGAACAACTATCATCTTTCAGATTTCTATAACTAGAACAAGATTATGTTTCATCAATCGAAAATATGGTCTAGAATGAAAATTTGGACTTGAGA
Organism: Cryptolaemus montrouzieri; assembly: GCA_013387265.2. Classification (NCBI taxonomy): domain Eukaryota; kingdom Metazoa; phylum Arthropoda; class Insecta; order Coleoptera; family Coccinellidae; genus Cryptolaemus; species Cryptolaemus montrouzieri. The sequence goes on from JABFTP020000165.1 coordinate 36,258,016, forward strand.
TGAGATTCTCAGCTATTTTATATAGTATAATGATAATGATAATGCATCAAGTGTTGCCAGAAAGATGAGGAATATTGGTTTTTTCCTTATAATACATAGCCAAGCGATAATTTACGTTATCTCAGCTGTTGCTTCTATGTAAGGCGCAGCAGATTCGACCTGCTTTGGAATATTGTTCCCATGTATGGGGATCTGCGCCTACTATGCCCAATTATTTTTTGCGGGATGTGCGCCTCATCGACCACCCGGATATCACCCGCGATCTTCAACAGCTAGCACTCAGAAGTCAAAATGCTGACCTTTCTCTGTTCTACAGATACTTCCACGGAAGATGCTCCTAGGAACTTAAGGACCTTGTTCCGGGAAAAAAACACGTTTTGCCGTAACACCAGGCTGGCAAGGAGTTCTCTTCATATGGCGGTACATTTAACGAACCCTCGAACCTCTCTCTATAAGAATTGCTTTGTTTACAGGGCTAGTGAGCTCTGAAACTCGCTTCCGTCCAACATCGTCCCAACATCCCACAATTTGGCCTTCTTCATGAAGTCAGCAAACAGATACCTCAATTCTTCCCAGGCTTTTACTCGTGTGGTGTAACAGGTTCGCCTATTCTTTGGAAGCGCACAAAAAGAAAGACAGGCCAGCACTTGTCGAACAAAATGACATATTCAACGTTGAACCTAGTAATCTGTTAACCTACAGGCGACTTAGTGCACTTCGTCCTGAAAATATAAGTCCACAGCCTGGATAAGTCGCATGATATAAGAAAATCTACTTGAGAAAGATAAAGCTACAAAGAACCAAGATCAATCTCTCAATGACAATTTGTTGGTGAAAATCGAAACTTTTCTAACAGCTGGGGCATGAAAATCAGTCTGTTCGAAGTTGAAACGCTCATCCGCCATACTAACCGATACTCTGGAGAAGTTGGCTTCAGGAAATGCAAATACAGAAAGTGAAGCGGAAGTAAAGAAATAAAAAGTTTGGTCTGAGATGATTCATTCGGAAGAAAAACAAGAGAAGCGTAAAAACTAAATCTCTGAAGAGAAGAGAAAAGCATACGGATCAGACCTTATCTGATGAGGAAGAATATTTTTGTTTGGTGTGCATGGGAGCTTTTTCACACAGCAAACGTCCAAAAAATGTATGGTAAACGAAGAATCTGCTTCATTTAGGCTCTCAGAAAATTATAGATGTGACAATTGTGATTCAGATTGATTAAACCGAAACATGGTCACTTTTTATACTGTTTGCATATTTTACTTTTTCTGTATTTTATATTTTCCAATTATCTTTTTTATTTATTGAATCAATTTCGAAAAAGAATGATTTTTATGTGAGATGTATAATTCGAAATATGTAATCATTTATTAGCTAAATTGCTCCAACTATTGAGCCGACAAATCCCATTGATGAGTCAATCTGAATAAATATTATTATTATTATCGTGGACTTATGCACTATCTCAGCTAGAAGCTGGATATAATTTACCTTTCCCAGATTTAGCAATCAAAGGGAATAGGCTCGATTACAATATACTTGACAGAAATTTCCTAACTATCCTACATGTATTAAGAATTACAGCTTTTTGCATTTCTATATAGGTATTCTTATGCAATTCTAATTTCTTAAGGCTATCATGCAAAGTTTTGGGTATTAAACCAGTCGAGGATACGATGACAGGAACAATATCTATTTTGTCGAGGTGCCACATCTGCTTGATCTCAATAGCAAGGTCTGTGTATTTGGACTTTTTCTCCTGGAACTTATTCAGCACGTTGTTATTATTTGGTATGGCGACATCCACCAGCATTGCTGTTTTGGCTCTCCTATCATACACCACTATGTCCGGCCTATTATTCGTCACCATTCTGTCAGTGATAATAGGCCTATCGTAGTATAATCTGATAGAGTCATTTTCCAATACGGGCGCCGGTCGATACTTGTAATATGGCTGGAATGTATTCAGAAGTCCGTACTTGTGTGCAAGTTTCTGATGGATAATGTTGCACACTTGATTATGCCTGTGAAGATAGTCTGTATTGGCCAGTTGTTCGCATCCGGACGTAATATGCTGTATCGTCTCCGATCTTATATGGCATTTTCTGCACCTATCTGTTTGTAATGTTCCGTCCTTCATAATAAATTTTTGTAGTTGTTTGTAGCGATCACTTGGTCTTGGATGGCCATAAGGAATCCCTCTGTTTCCGCGAATAATTCTCCTTTCATCAACCATTTGTTGGAGGCTTCTTTGTCGATGTGTGGTTGATTAATCTCATGGTGATGTCGTCCATGCAATTCCTTTCTTGACCATTGCTCTTGTTTTTCAGTATCTGATAGGAATGGTAGTTTCAGCAGGTCATCTCTGGTAGCAAGATTTAGGGTGTATATCCCTTATCAGCCAACGATACCACTCTATGTAGGTCAGAAGTGAGAGCTTTTGCTGAGAAGAATTCTCTGAGATTTCTTATCTGTTCCGTGTGTAAATTGACAACATCTATTAATCCGCGTCCTCCTTCTTTCCGCTTCAAAGTTTTTCGTATCACAGACGATTTTGGATGATGATTATTGTACTTTGTCAGCATCGTTCGGGTCTGCCTTTGAATATCATCTAGCTCCGTCTTAGTCCATCTGATTATTCCAAATGAGTAAAGCAACACTGGAATGGCGTAGGTGTTAATTGCCTTGACTAGATTCCCCGAGTTCAACATCGATTTCAGCACAGACTTCAGACGCTGACTGTATTCTGAACGAATCTTCTCCTTTGATTGTTTTTGGTCTAACAATCTGGCTTGTTGGTATCCCAGATATTTGTATGTTTCGCCATCTCTCATGCACTGTATAATGTCACCGTTTGGAAGTTGTGTTTCACCATCTATGACTTTCCTCTTTGAATGTTCAGGGTCTTACATTTTTCAATCCCGAATTTCATATGAACATCTGCCGAGAACTCACTGACAGTTTTCAGCAAATCATCCAATTGCTTCTTGTTCGAAGCATATAATTTGATGTCATCCATATACAGCAGGTGGGAGATTGTATGATAATTCCTTTCTGCTTTTATCCTAAATCCGTATCCAGTTCTATTGAGCATTGAGGACAATGGGTTCATTGCCAAACAGAACCATAGTGGACTCAGAGAGTCTCCTTGAAAAATTCCACGACGTATGGGTATCTCGTCGGTTTTAATTGATTTATTGTTCATGTTGACCTGCAGAGACGTGCGCCAGTGTGTCATTGTTGTCTTCAAGAACTCTACCAGGGCTGGGTGAATTTTGTATATCTGCAATACTTCAACAAGCCAAGAATGGGCGGTACTATCGAATGCTTTCAGATAATCGAGAAAAGCTGAATGAACATTGCGATGCCCTACGTGTGCCTGTTTCATTATCACAGAATCGATGATGAGTTGTTCCTTGCACCCGTGGTGTTTCTTTCTGCATCCTTTCTGCTCCTCTGCTAATATATTGTTGTCGTCAAGGTGTTGGTATATTCGATTGGATATGCATGAAGTGAGTATTTTGTAGAGTGTTGGCAGGCAAGTGATTGGCCTATATTGAGACGGATCCTGTGTTCTATCGCTCTTAGGTAGCATATATGTTAAGCCTTGCGTTAGGAAAGTGGGTGTTTTCTTGGGATGTTGAAGAACATACGTGATCTGTTTCGCTAGGGCTCCATGGAGCTTATCAAACTTCTTGTACCAGTAGTTGTGGATATTATCTATACCAGTGGCCTTCTAATTGTTGGTCGCTCCAATTACTGCTGTAATTTCTTCCTCCGTTATTCCATCGAAGTCCATATGTCTGATATCGAGGCGTTCTTTTTCATTCGTGATCCATTCCGCATCTCTATTGTGTTCTTAAGGGTTCGACCATAGTGATGACCAATAGTCGGTCAAGCACTGTGCGTCAGGTACTTCTCTGTTATTGTTGGTCGCAGTTTTGTTATTTCCTTATGAAAATTGGCAGCGTTTTGGAGGAACCTTTGGTTTTGGTGTTTCCTTTCAGTACACTTGACGTATCTTGAAAGCCTCTTTGCTTTTGCTTGGAGTTTCTGTTTCAAAGTGTCCATATACACGTCGATGTGTTGTTTGTGATCAGGGTGTTTTGTGTTCGTACCAATTTTCCTATAAATTTTGCGTATATGTGATTTCAAGCGCCTTGAGGGTTTTCTGTTTCTCAGGAATTCTGTGAGGCGACCGATTTCTGCTCTAATATTATCAATATCCTTCTCCAGTCGTTTTTGCCATGGTGGTTTTCTGACGCTTTTTGGCTCAGCTTGAATCAGAGTTGTGGAGATTTGTTGTTTGTGAAGTCGAAGAACCGCTACTGCTCCACAGTAAATCAAAGTGTGAATCTTCTCCAAGGTGTTCTGGTCGGTATATTCTTCAAACATTGAGTTTACACTTGCTAGGATGATATTGGTGTTCTTGTTCGTCTTGAGTTTGGGCAGTTTAGGTCTTTTAGTTGGGTTACTACCACTGAATTCAGTTATTGCTCTGTTGAGTTCTGATCTTGCTAAATACATATATTCGTTCTGCTGATTCGGCTCAAGAGGGCGTTCCATGTTAATATTCGTTTCCGTGGCTTCGATGTTATCTGTAACACTTTCATTGACTCCAGCAGGTATACCGTTATGAGTATCATTTTCGCTTCTGAGTGCCATTATGACCTCTTCTCGTAAGCTTTGCAGCGTTTCTGAAGAAAGTAGCCTGTTTTTAACGATTGTTCTTCGTTGATCCGAAATTTTCTGCTCGGATATGTGCTGTAATTCAGGATATTTTTCTATGAACGCAAGATGTAACGCGTATCTGTACGCTGTCATTTCCGATTCCAAGTTTGTAATCTTGTAATAGGAACGCATAATGAAGGTATTCATTTCTGGAGTCCACTTCATGCGTTTCCTAGGGAGTCCGGCTCTCGTGGTATTTATTATCGTGGACTTATGCACTATCTCAGCTAGTAGCTGGATATAATTTACCTTTCCCAGATTTAGCAATCAAAGGGAATAGGCTCGATTACAATATACTTGACATAAATTTCCTAACTATCCTACATGTATTAAGAATTACAGCTTTTTGCATTTCTATATAGGTATTCTTATGCAATTCTAATTTTTTAAGGCTATCATGCAAAGTTTTGGGTATTAAACCAGTCGAGGATACGATGACAGGAACGATATCTATTTTGTCGAGGTGCCACATCTGCTTGATCTCAATAGCAAGGTCTGTGTATTTGGACTTTTCTCCTGGAACTTATTCAGCACGTTGTTATTATTTGGTATGGCGACATCCACCAGCATTGCTGTCTTGGCTCTCTTATCATACACCACTATGTCCGGCCTATTATTCTTCACCATTCTGTCAGTGATAATAGGCCTATCGTAGTATAATCTGATAGAGTCATTTTCCAATACGGGCGCCGGTTGATACTTGTAATATGGCTGGAATGTATTCAGAAGTCCGTACTTGTGTGCAAGTTTCTGATGGATAATGTTGCACACTTGATTATGCCTGTGAAGATAGTCTGTATTGGCCAGTTGTTCGCATCCGGACGTAATATGCTGTATCGTCTCCGATCTTATATGGCATTTTCTGCACCTATCTGTTTGTGATGTTCCGTCCTTCATAATAAATTTTTGTAGTTGTTTGTAGCGATCACTTGGTCTTGGATGGCCATAAGGAATCCTCTGTTTCCGCGAATAATTCTCCTTTCATCAACCATTTGTTGGAGGCTTCTTTGTCGATGTGTGGTTGATTAATCTCATGGTGATGTCGTCCATGCAATTCCTTTCTTGACCATTGCTCTTGTTTTTCAGTATCTGATAGGAATGGTAGATTCAGCAGGTCATCTCTGGTAGCAAGATTTAGAGGTGTATATCCCTTATCAGCCAACGATACCACTCTATGTAGGTCAGAAGTGAGAGCTTTGCTGAGAAGAATTCTCTGAGATTTCTTATCTGTTCGGTGTGTAAATTGACAACATCTATTAATCCGCGTCCTCCTTCTTTCCGCTTCAAAGTTGTTCGTATCACAGACGATTTTGGATGATGATTGTTGTACTTTGTCAGCATCGTTCGGGTCTGCCTTTGAATATCATCTAGCTCCGTCTTAGTCCATCTGATTATTCCAAATGAGTAAAGCAACACTGGAATGGCGTAGGTGTTAATTGCCTTGACTAGATTCCCCGAGTTCAACATCGATTTCAGCACAGACTTCAGACGCTGACTGTATTCTGAACGAATCTTCTCCTTTGATTGTTTTTGGTCTAACAATCTGGCTTGTTGGTATCCCAGATATTTGTATGTTTCGCCATCTCTCATGCACTGTATAATGTCACCGTTTGGAAGTTGTGTTTCACCATCTATGACTTTCCCTCTTTGAATGTTCAGGGTCTTACATTTTTCAATCCCGAATTTCATATGAACATCTGCCGAGAACTCACTGACAGTTTTCAGCAAATCATCCAATTGCTTCTTGTTCGAAGCATATAATTTGATGTCATCCATATACAGCAGGTGGGAGATTGTATGATAATTCCTTTCTGCTTTTATCCTAAATCCGTATCCAGTTCTATTGAGCATTGAGGACAATGGGTTCATTGCCAAACAGAACCATAGTGGACTCAAAGAGTCTCCTTGAAAAATTCCACGACGTATGGGTATCTCGTCGGTTTTAATTGATTTATTGTTCATGTTGACCTGCAGAGACGTGCGCCAGTGTGTCATTGTTGTCTTCAAGAACTCTACCAGGGCTGGGTGAATTTTGTATATCTGCAATACTTCAACAAGCCAAGAATGGGCGGTACTATCGAATGCTTTCAGATAATCGAGAAAAGCTGAATGAACATTGCGATGCCCTACGTGTGCCTGTTTCATTATCACAGAATCGATGATGAGTTGTTCCTTGCACCCGTGGTGTTTCTTTCTGCATCCTTTCTGCTCCTCTGCTAATATATTGTTGTCGTCAAGGTGTTGGTATATTCGATTGGATATGCATGAGGTGAGTATTTTGTAGAGTGTTGGCAGGCAAGTGATTGGCCTATATTGAGACGGATCCTGTGTTCTATCGCTCTTAGGTAGCATATATGTTAAGCCTTGCGTTAGGAAAGTGGGTGTTTTCTTGGGATGTTGAAGAACATACGTGAGCTGTTTCGCTAGGGCTCCATGGAGCTTATCAAACTTCTTGTACCAGTAGTTGTGGATATTATCTATACCGGTGGCCTTCCAATTGTTGGTCGCTCCAATTACTGTTGTAATTTCTTCCTCCGTTATTCCATCGAAGTCCATATGTCTGATATCGAGGCGTTCTCTTTCATTCGTGATCCATTCCGCATCTCTATTGTGTTCTTTGGGGTTCGACCATATTGATGACCAATAGTCGGTCAAGCACTGTGCGTCAGGTACTTCTCTGTTATTGTTGGTCGCAGTTTTGTTATTTCCCTTATGAAAATTGGCAGCGTTTTGGAGGAACCTTTGGTTTTCGTGTTTCCTTTCAGTACACTTGACGTATCTTGAAAGCCTCTTTGCTTTTGCTTGGAGTTTCTGTTTCAAAGTGTCCATATACACGTCGATGTGTTGTTTGTGATCAGGGTGTTTTGTGTTCGTACCAATTTTCCTATAAATTTTGCGTATATGTGATTTCAAGCGCCTTGAGGGTTTTCTGTTTTCAGGAATTCTGTGAGGCGACCGATTTCTGCTCTAATATTATCAATATCCTTCTCCAGTCGTTTTTGCCATGGTGGTTTTCTGACGCTTTTGGCTCAGCTTGAATCAGAGTTGTGGAGATTTGTTGTTTGTGAAGTCGAAGAACCGCTACTGCTCCACAGTAAATCAAAGTGTGAATCTTCTCCAAGGTGTTCTGGTCGGTATATTCTTCAAACATTGAGTTTACACTTGCTAGGATGATATTGGTGTTCTTGTTCGTCTTGAGTTTGGGCAGTTTAGGTCTTTTAGTTGGGTTACTACCACTGAATTCAGTTATTGCTCTGTTGAGTTCTGATCTTGCTAAATACGTATATTCGTTCTGCTGATTCGGCTCAAGAGGGCGTTCCATGTTAATATTCGTTTCGTGGCTTCGATGTTATCTGTAACACTTTCATTGACTCCAGCAGGTATACCGTTATGAGTATCATTTTCGCTTCTGAGTTCCATTATGACCTCTTCTCGTAAGCTTTGCAGCGTTTCTGAAGAAAGTAGCCTGTTTTTAACGATTGTTCTTCGTTGATCCGAAATTCTCTGCTCGGATATGTGCTGTAATTCAGGATATTTTTCTATGAACGCAAGATGTAACGCGTATCTGTATGCTGTCATTTCCGATTCCAAGTTTGTAATCTTGTAATAGGAACGCATAATGAAGGTATTCATTTCTGGAGTCCACTTCATGCGTTTCCTAGGGAGTCCGGCTCTCGTGGTATTATTATTATTATTATTATTATCGTTGACTTCTGCACTATTTCAGTTGTTAGCTGAATATCATTTACCTTTCCCAGATTCAGCAATCATAGGGTATAGGCTCGATTACAATATACTTGACATAAATTTCCTAACTATCCCACATGTGTAATAAAAAACAAGTACTGTGTTTTAAGGAATTTTACTTAATAATTGCGATTCGTAACGCGTTTCACTACACCGTAGCTTCTCCAGACCAATGATTATGCAGAAAAATATAAATGAGAATATAACTATAAATGTTCTTGAGTAATTGAAATCTTATTGGTTGCTTCTTCTTAAGTGGTTATTTATGACAGGTATATCCAATAAAATTAAGGAATAGATTGCTCCCCGAAAAGATTCAATAGAGGTGAAGGGCCTAAATCGACTTGTTCATTGATGAGTCTACCTGAGTGTTTGTATTTATTGATTTCTAAAGTTTCCCAATATTTCCAATATTTATTATCTGTATGCAAAATTTCAAACTGTGGGTCGAAAGAATGATTATTTTCTAAGAGATGATTCGCGTAATTTGAATCTGATTTTTTATTTGAAAAACTGCGTTTATGTTCCGATATTCTAATATTAAAATTTCTATGTGTTCTACCAATGTAGAAATTATCACAGTCATTGCAATTCAATCTATAAACACCTGATTTATTGTTTTTACCTGGTTTGGTTTTATTATTTTTATATATTTGCCTAAATTATTATTAGTTTGGAAAGCTATGTTGAAATTATTGCTACTTAAGAATGATTTCAGTATCTCACTTGTAATGCCAACGTAGGTTAAGGTGTTGAAATTTTGTTTCAATTTATCGACAGGGTAAACTTCACTCAATGCGATTCTACTTTGTTTTTATTTAAAATATTATTTATTAGTTTGGGATTGTAACCATTATTTTTGGCTATTTGTTTAATCAAATTTAGTTCTTTGTTGAAATTATCTGGTGATAACGGGATGTTTATCAATCTATGAATAAAACTATTGAATGCTGACATTTTATATTGATATGGATGACACGACGAGTTATGTATTATAATATCTGTATGTGACGGCTTGTGGTAAATTGCGAAAACATGTTTTCCATTTTCATTCGAAATTGTTACGTCTAAGAAATTTATCTTATTTATCTTCATCATCTTCATCATGATCTCATTTATTTATTTAATATTAGAATATCGGAACATAAACGCAGTTTCTCAAATAAAAAATCAGATTCAAATTACGCGAATCATCTCTTAGAAAATAATCATTCTTTCGACCCACAGTTTGAAATTTTGCATACAGATAATAACTATTGGAAGGTAGATCTTTGGGAAACTTTAGAAATCAATAAATACAAACACTCAGGTAGACTCATCAATAAACAAGTCGATTTAAGCCCTTCACCTCTATTGAATCTTTTCGGGGAGCAATATATTCCTTAATTTTATTGACAGGTAGTCATAAATAACCACTTAAGAAGAAGCAACCAATAAGCTTTCAATTACTCAAGAACATTTATAGTTATATTCTCATTTATATTTTTCTGCATAATCATTCGTCTGAAGAAGCTACGGTGTAGTGAAACGCGTTACGAATCGCAATTATTAAGTAAAATTCCTTAAAACACAGTACTTGTTTTTTATTATTGATAATGGAATTTTACCAAGTAAAAGCCTCCCAAACTCAAATCCTACATGTATTAAGAATTACAGATTTTTGCATTTCTATATAGGTATTTTTATGCAAATCTAATTTCGTAAGGCTATCATGCAAAGTTTTAAATGGTATTAAACTTGTGGAGGATACGATGACAGGAACAATATCTATTTTCTCGAGGTGCCACATCTGCTTGATCTCAATAGCAAGGTCTGTGTATTAGGACTTTTTCTCCTGGATCTTGTACAGCACGTTGTTATTATTCGGTATGGCGACATCCACCAGCATTGCTGTTCTGGTTCTCTTATCATACACCACTAAGTCCGGGCTAATATTCGTCACCATGCTGTCAGTGATAACAGGCCTATCGTAGTATAATCTGATAGAGTCATTTTCCAATACGGGCGCAGGTTGATACTTGTAATATGACTGGAAGGTATTCAGAAGACCGTACCTGTGTGCAAGTTTCTGATGGATAATGTTGCACACTTGATTATGCCTCTGAAGATAGTCCGTATTGACCAGTTGTTCGTATCCGGACGTAATATGCTGTATAGTCTCCGATCTTATATGGCATTTTCTGCACTTATCTATTTGTAATGTTCCGTCCTTCATAATAACTTTTTTGTAGTTGCTTGTAGCTATCACTTGTTTTTGGATGGCCATAAGGAATCCATCTGTTTCCGCGAATAATTCTCCTTTCATCAATCTTTTGTTGGAAGCTTCTTCGTCGATCTGTGGTTGATTAATCTCATGGTGATGTCGTCCATGCAATTCCTTTCTTGACCATTGCTCTTGTTTTTCAGTATCAGATAGGAACGGTTGATTCAGCAGGTCATCTCTGGTAGCAAGATTTAAAGATGTATATCCCCTATCAGCCAACGATACCACTCTATGGAGGTCAGAAGTAAGATCTTTTGCAGAGAAGAATTCACTGAGATTTTATTTTTCTTTTTTTTTATCTGTTCAGTGTGTAAATTGACGACATCTATTAATCCACGTCCTCCTTCTTTCCACTTCGAAGTTGTTCGTATCACAGACGATTTTGGATGCTGGTTTTTGTACTTGGTTAGCATCGTTTGGGTCTGCCTTTGAGTATTCCAAATGAGTAAAGCTACACTGGAATGGCGTAGGTGTTAATTGCCTTGACTAGATTCCCCGAGTTCAATATTAATTTCAACACAGTCTTCAGACGCTGACTGACTTATTATTATTATTTAAATATTGGATTCGATAATAACTGATCGACTCTTTCATCTATGCAGTTCTAGAATCACAAAGTATCAGCAAAGGGAAATCAGTTCTCAAGAATTCAACCCGATATATCAATCTTGTCCCGAAGTCTTGATGATGCTATTCAGGTGAACGCGGCTTATACAGACATGGCTAAGGCATTCGACAATAGGTCATAGTTTGTAGTGATAAATGGGGTATCTTCAGAAATGCACCTTGTAACATCCGGGGTACCTCAAGGTTCTCACCTTGGACCCCTCCTTTTTGCTATCCATACTAATGACATTTCTGAGTGCTTTTCAAAGCACTTCACATGAACTCTTTACTGATGTTTTGAAACTTTACAAACGAATTGAATCTCATGCTGATACACAGTTGTTCCAAAGTGATTTAGCTCCTTTTCTTTGTTCTTTATGCCCCGATATTTTGAACTAAATGTCGATTAATGTAATCAAATAACCTTAACAAAAAACATCAACATCATACATATCTCCTTTCCTCTCAATAATCAGGATGTGAGTAGGATTGAACAGGTTAGGTTAGATTTTATACTTAGAACTACTAATAACTTTAAGAATATTGAGTCATTGAAAACACTATACTTTGCCCTAGCCAGGTCAAATTTGCAGTCTGCTACACCTGGGCACCTTTTTACCACGTTCATGTTCAGAGAATTAACAAAATACAGAGAAAAATTCCTAAAAGTTCAATTTACAGATTTTATCGCAATTTGCTGCAAAGTGATTATAAAGTCAGCTTATGCCGATATCGTGTCTTAAGCTTGGAGGGTAGACGTGCTCTATTTGATGGTGTTTTTTGTACCGAATTTTGAATAACTATTACAACTACCCTTTGATTAATTTCCTCACTTTTAAAGTTCCTCAATATCATAATCGTCTTAACACTAAAAAATGCTATATTTCTCGTTGGTGAGGAGCAATTTGGAATATGCTGCACCTATTTGGTCTCCTCACTATTACAAGTATATTGACAGAATTGAACAAGTCCAGAGAAAGTTTGTCAAAAGCTTCAACTTTAAATTTTTCAGTCATAACCATAATTATCAATTAGGTTTGCGTCATCACAAACTTTTAAGCCTGGAGCAGAGGAGAGTTCTTTTCGACACTGTATTTCTTTATCAAATTTTAAATCATTCTTTTAGTTTTCCGCTTGTTAATTATCTCACTTTCAATGATCCCGTGTATCCTAGTCGTCGAAATGCACTTTTTCATGTTCCGAAGACCCGTATTAGTTTATTTTTTCATTCTGTTTTCTTGTGAATTATGCATCTGTGCAATTGGGATATTGCCAGTATAGATATTTTTCATGAATCTCTTTCTTCTTTCAGAAAGAAATGTTATTGCATATCTCATTAGATCTGAATCGTGCTCCGTGTAGCAGTTTTTAGTTTTCATGATATTTCACTTGATTCTGTAGTATTAGGTGAGTCTTTTTTTTTCCTGAATTTTGATGAAAGTTATAATTTTCATTTAGTATGACAGTTTCACTTCTGTTTATTATCATTCTTTGTGGACCCTGGTAATTGGGTCTATCCTGTAGGGGTTCCTATGTTTTGTAACTATAAATAAATAAATAACACATTATTTTACGTACCTAAAACTCGAACTGCTCTATACTACAACTCTGTCGTGTTAAGATTAATGCGTTCCTGTAATTACCACTTGAAGAATTTCGATTTGTTCAAAATGAGCTTGGTTTATTCCAAGAAAAAAAAATTGATTTTGTACCTAGCAAACCATTATAATTCATGAAATGAAGCTACAATCGACATCTTTGTTTCTATATGAAATTGAGAATATTTTCTTCTGTTTTTCATTAGTTAGTCAATATTGAAAGAATATCTGTCGAACTTCATTTATAATTATCTTGAATTATTTTTGTAGATAACCCTGTAATTGCAATTTTTCTGTTGGGGTACCTGATTCAGTAAATAAATAGTTGAATAGATGATGCATAACAAGAAATAACAAGCTGAGCAATAACTATTATGTGATGTACAATCTATCATTATTTCAATTTAAATTCAAAAAGAAATTTTCAATAACTTCTATATCAATAATCCAATTGCAACTCTCGTTCCTTTTAAAACTCCGAGTAGTTCAAGGGAATCATCGGAAAACACCGATTCCTTTTACGAAAGAATGGAATTTAATTTCAGACAACTCTGAAGCCCTATTTTATATTTGTTTTTTCTTTGCCGTGGCGATGTTCGAAAGAGGATTCAGAAAAATCGAGGTTCGACAGAAAGCTCCTTACTTCGTTAATCCTTTTGGCAGGTTTTTCAAGCAATCAATGGTTCATCGAACCATGACTTGTGAGAATGCTTAAGAGCAGCGTCGCGTCGTTCATTAACGAAATGCAAAGTAACCAAATGTTCAAAAAAGTTCGATTCTGCAGTATTGAAGCTTTTGCGAACTTCACAAAATAAAATTATATTCAGTCTCTACAAAGCGTTCTAACAGGAAATGGTGTATTAGTAGAGTACGTCCATAATTCGAGACAGGCAAGATTTTTTTAATCTAGATAATGATTAGTTGGCCATTTTTCTTATAAGTTATTTCGAATTGGTGGAATTCAGCCAGTTTTTTCCAAAGATCTTCATTTATACATTCAGTCGACGTTTCGGCATAATATTTTGCCTTTTCAGGACTCTAAAATGAATTAGGTCGAATAATAGAAGTTTTTCCTGGTAAGGACAAATGTTAACGCGTGGTGAGTGTGAAAACATAGAGTGGTGAATATAAACGTAACGAGACACGAGTGACGCCTCTGCCAATTAATTAACGGACCTCAACACAATGAGTAGTTTTGGTAATTAACAACCGATATAATTCACTGAATACCTATAGTTCAATATTAGTTAAACTACATGGATTCAAGGCTGGAGGAATGTTTAGAATTCATGTCCTTAGATTAAGGCATCCGTGGGAAAGAAAATGTTGGTTTTAATAAGTACTTGATAGTGTAATGATGTAAGAACTGTATCAAATCAGTCAATATAATTCCTGAGTATAACTGTTATATATCTAAACCAGGGGTGCTCAAACTTGAACTGCTGGCGATCTACCTCAATATTTTTAAACTACTTACGATCGACTGCAAGTATGTGTGATGCGAGGTTGTCGTACATACACGATACACCCTATATACCTACCTACCTGGGTTGGTTGTACGGTAGCATATATAGATATTAGATTTCCGCACATTATACATTATTTTAGTCAAGGTTTGGGTTAGTTTTAGTTAGGATCTTCTCTATAATATCAATGAAAGAAACACATAATTATTCAGATTTGCGAGTTTATTGGTTGTTACAAATCAAAAGAGCTATATATGATGTTAAGCTTAACTGAGGAGTGACTTTGAATGTTGAAGCGTGGCACTGCATGTCCTCAGCATACTTTTCATAAGATGGTACTTAACAACAGAATGATAATCGCAAGCACGATGACATATGATCGTCAGTTAGTCGATTGCGATATTTTCACTTAATTCTCTTAATTCCAGAAAATGCAGACTAGCGCAAGTAAGTTGACCCAAACATTGCCTTCGGTTGAAGGATGATATTCCCTAGGTTTGGAGAATTTATCTTCAGTTATAAAACACCAGAAATTTGTATCAGATGCTGTAGTTTTGAGATGTATATCTGATATAATCTGCACCAACTCATTTGTTCCTCAATGTTTTAACATGAAAAAAGATAACCCATAAAAGATGCCTTATTTGCAGATTTAGTGAAATCATAAAAACGCATTTCGAAGGTCCCAAAATATTTGATAATTCAGCCTCATACACATCATAATTCAACTGGGGAGTCCTTGCTTTCAAAGACGGAAAATGTTTCAGATCCTTTCTTTTCAGTTGATCTATCATAAGTGGCAATTTACTTTTGAATGCATATACTGCGCTTATCATCTCACTTTTTCCTTCACCTTGAAGCTCCAAGTTAATTGTCTTTAAGTGCATTGTGATGTCAGTCAAAAATGCCTAATCAGTTAGCCATTTTTCGTTTTTCAACATCTGAGTATCATCACCTCTTTCGTCTAGAAATGCTGTTATTTCTGGAAATAATTATTGAGACGTTTCTAGAAATTTTCCGCGACTCAACCACCTGACGTCCGTGTGAAGAACTAAATCAGTGTGTTCAGCTGACTCCCTATCCTCCAACAGCAACTTGAAGAGCCGAAGTTGATTGTTGAGTGCACGGATAGGATTTACAATTTTTGTTGCAATGCTCATAATTTCCTCCGTATTTAAAACTTTTGAATACAAAACTCGTTTATGTATAATGCAATGGAATCAATAAAATTAAGGAAAATCTTCATTAGCTCGACACAATGCCACAAAACCGTCTTTGTTTCCAGTCATTGCTGGTGTGCTGGTTGAAATTCACACTAATTTATATATTGATAGCTTGTAGGTGTTTAACAAAATTGAATAAAACGTCATATATATCTTCGCCACGGGTCTTCCCCTTCAGAGGAATGATTGTCAAAAATTCTTCCTAAGCCATCATGTCATTGAGTATCTTTCGAATAAAAATACACAGCTGGACAGTGTCTGTCATATCGGTGGATTCGTCGAATTGTAAAGAAAAGTATGTACATTTCCCAATATCATGTTTTAGTTCATCTGCCATATCCTGGCTCATGACTTCAATATGTCTTGTGACAGTCAAATGAGATATTTTAAATGATGCGAGCGTAGCAGCTTTTGATTGTTCGGCTGGTCTTGTGAATGTGGTTTGTTCTTTTTTTAACCAATATATCAAATCACTTACTTTTCGTTTTCTCAATTCGCTCTGTGGCGAAAAACCCTTTTCATAGTTCTTATGAACCGTTTTATGATGCCTCTTTAAGTTACCACACTTAGATATTGCAACTGACGCACGACAAATAAGACAAATGCACTTATCCTTCACCATACAAAATAAAAATTCTTCCTCCTTCCAATCGTTATCAAAATGATACGTTTTAAATTTCTTCGCTACTCTCATTTTGAACTATTTAATAATTAACTTTGTATCGACGTAGTATTGCATTCATGTTAAAATTCAGAATGACTGCAGGCGTAACATTTATCTCGGCGTGAACGAAAGTCTCGAATATTCCCGTCAAACGAGCCGCCTAAAATTTTTGAAAAGCGACAAGAATAAAAAAACTTTGACAAGTACCGCGCGTTCCTTTAATAAAGTCCCCTGTTGTCGCTAGCAGTGTTATTCTATTATGTGATAAATTTTTTTAGTTTAGTTACCTCCTTATTAAAAACTTCTTTCATCTCCAGATCTACTCAGGAAGCACTCGAGATCGACTGGTCGATCGCGATCGACCGCTTCAGTACCGCTGCGCTAGAACCTACAAGACTTCCGCAACAGAATAGAAATATTTCATGGTGCAGTATGTTTGCTCTATTTCATGATTACATATGAACATTATGTTTCTCTATACAAAAATATTCGCAAAATTTTACGGTATCTTATAGTTATTTCGCATCAAAATATGTAACTTCAATATTTGAATTTGGGAGGCTTTTACTTGGTGAAATTCCATTATCAATACTAAAAAACAAGTACTGTGTTTTAAGGAATTTTACTCAATCATTGTGATTCGTAACGCGTTTCACTACACCGTAGCTCCTTCAGACGAATGAATGTACAGAAAATAAGAATGAGAATATAAAAATGAATGTTCTTGAGTAATTAAAATTTTATTTGGTTGCTTCTTCTTTAGTGGTTATTTATGACCGGTATATCCAATGAAATTAAGGAATAGATTGCTCCCCGAAGAGATTCAATAGAGATGCAGGGCTTATATCGACTTATTCATTGATGAGTCTACCTGATTGTTTGTATTTATTGATTTCTAAAGTTTCCCAAAGATCTCCCTTCCAATATTTATTATCTGTATGCAAAATTTCAAACTGTGGGTCGAAAGAGTGATTATATTCTAAGAGATGATTCATAATTTGAATCTGATTTTTTATTTGACAAACTGCGTTTATGTTCGAAATACTAATAATAAAATTTCTATGTGTTCTACCAATATAGAAATTACCACAGTCATTGCAGTTCAATCTATAAACACCTGATTTATTGTTTATACCTGGCTTGGTTTCATCATTTTTTTATATATTCGCTTAAATTATTATTAGTTTGGAAAGCTATGTGGAAATTATTGCTACTCAAGAATGATTTCAGTTTCTCACTTGTTATGCCAACGTCTGTTAAGGTGTTGAATTTTTGTTTCAATTTATCGACAAGGTGAACTTCATTCAATGCGATTCTACTTCGTTTTTTATTTAGAATATTATTCATTAGTTTGGGATTGTAACCATTATTTTGGCTATTGTTCAATCAAATTTAATTCTTTGTTGAAATTTTCTGGTGATAACAGGATGTTAAATCTATGAATAAAACTATTGAATGTTTTAAAATTGAAATTTTCTGGTGAAGTCGATTAATCATTATAAATAAAAAAATTGAACACCTTAACCTACGTTGGCATTATAAGTGAGAAACTGAAATCATTCTTGAGTAGCAATAATTTCAACATAGCTTTCCCAACTAATAATAATTTAGACAAATTTATAAAAATAATAGAACCAAACCAGGTAAAAAAAATAAATCATGTGTTTATAGATTGAATTGCAATGACTGTGATAATTTTACATTGGTAGAACACATAGAAATTTTAATATTAGTATATCGGAACATAACGCAGTTTTTCAAATAAAAATCAGATTCAGAAAATAATCACTCTTTCGACCCACAGTTTGAAATTTTGCATACAGATAATAAATATTGGAAGCTAGATCTTTGGGAAACCTTAGAAATCAATAAATACAATTACTCAGGTAGACTCATCAATGAACAAGTCGATTTAAGCCCTTCACCTCTATTGAATCTCTTCGGGGAGCAATCTATTCCTTAGTTTTATTGGATATACCTGTCATAAATAACCACTTAAGAAGAAGCAACCCAATAAGCTTTTAATTACTCCAGAACATTTATATTTATATTCTCATTCTTATTTTCAGTACATTCATTCGTCTGAAGAAGCTACGGTGTAGTGAATCGTGTTACGAATCGCAAATATTAAGTAAAATTCCTCAAACTATCAATATCATTGCGTTGGCTTGAAATTGTTATTTCACATTTCACTAGATTGTGACAAGAATATTAGGAACCATTTTCAATTGTATACTTTCAGGTGTTTCTGAGAAAATGTCTGGACAGACGAACAAACAGGCACACTGACAGACAGCGAGAAGGGAAACGAGGTCATTCTATAATTGTTCCTTTGGGTGTAGAAAACCCTAGAAATTACAGTAGAGAATGTTTCAATATAAATAGTGCTCATTGGGGCTGAGGTTCCAATAGGGTGAAGGCAGATTTTTATTTCGTCGAACAAGTCTTATATCCTATCAACAATCTTTTCACATCTTTCTTTCTAGACTAATGCATTTTTCCTTTGGTATCTCACCAGAGATTGGTTAAAAATGTCAAAAATGTTAGGTTAAGTTGAAACATTATTCTGAGTTCTATCAAATTCCGAACACTGCGTATTTCTACTTAGATAAAATATTGATCATTTTATTTTGAGAAACGTCAATGAAGTGATGAATTCCATCAGAATATAAAAGCATTACTCGTTCCTCATAAAATATAGATACCCCTTATATTAAGGCGTAATTCCAACTTTTCTCCACACTGTATAATCGCCAGCTAATTCAAAATATTATCTGAAGTTTACATCGGGAAATTCTATATAACTCGAAATAAGCACTGCAGATAATATCTCAAAACGTCTTCTTAAACAACATAGAGACCTAAGCTCCAGCCTATATTATATGGGTATCATGGCACTATCGTATATCACATGAATACGCTCCAAATATTTCCATTTTAGATGAATATATATTAAGGCACAGCAGGGTGTAATGACAGCGAAAGTGGAAACAAGGGCAAGCGACCCTCGGGAACAGATATGAATTGCCGGATCCCTTTTGGAGTCGATCGACTGTGAACGAGTTCGATACAGTTACTCAGTAAATTTTTTATCGAGAAGTGCGCCGCCGAGGCTCGGCTCACCGATTTGGTCATCCTATCGAGAGGTTTTTAACTTTAAAAGGCACTACTGTTGATCTTTCGAGATGCGCTTATCGGAAACCAATGTAGAGGTGAATCTTTTTTGCGACTTATAGTTCGTAGTTATGAAGAATTCACGATGCTCCAGACTTTCTTTGTTTCCAGTAAAGCCTTGATTACGAAATATGTCACTTTTTATTGAAACTTATCGTTGTTTTCACTCTTTCTTTCGCGCCCTTCCTGAATTAATTTACAAGTCTGTCGGAACTGTATCGTGTTGGGCTGTTCTCTTATCCATTTTCCTTATTCCAAATGGAAACTGGCAGATGAAGATGAGAGTTTTTTCAGTTAGCCTTTATAATGTCGTACTTTTTTCTCATCTTCATACCATCATTTAAGCGACATAAAAACAGAATCATTAGCTATCCAATTTCTCATATTTGTACCGGCCTATTCTATTTTCACGTTACCACATTACTTTTGAATTGTGGAGGCCGTTACTTGATGTAGATCCATGATATAAATGAGATAAAAAATACAAGGTTTAACTTTAATCTACACTTTATTTGAAAAAGTTCGACGACGTTTCGCTGACACAGCAGCTTTATCAAGAATGACAAACAGAATGAAGAGTATGGTATTATGAACAAATCGTAGAACAAGTTGGATGAATAACAGGAAAATCCACACCGAGCCATTGTACAGTTAGTATGAAAGGTAATAAAAACTAATTAAACAAGTTAAGTAGGGGTGAATAATTCACATCTACCTGCTCATTCAAAAGCTTGTCCGAATGTTTGCATCTATTTATTTCTAATGCTTCTAGGAGATCTAATTTTAAACTTTTTGATTTTATATGTAATATGTCAAAGTTTTTATTGCATGAATTTTCTTTTATTAAGTGGTTTAAATAATTTGAATCAGATTTATTTTTATCGAAGCTACGTTTATGTTCAGATGTTCTTATGCCAAAACTTCTATAGGTCCTACCGATATAAATTTTATCACAAGAACCGCAATTGAGTTTATAGATTCTGATTTACTTGATTTTTCAACACGAGATTTATTATTTTTAATATGTTTACCTAAATTATTAGAAGTTTTGAAAGTTATATTGAGATTTTGTTAGACGAGAAAGGATTTAATATTTGTACTTGCAGAACCGCAGAATGTTAAACTGTTGAATATTTTATAGTCTTTATGAACAGGATATACTTCATTTATTGCTTTCTGATACAGTTTTTCACGAATGATTAGATCTATCATATTATAATCTTCTACTGATAAAGGTAAATTGAGTAACCGATGTACCATGCTGTTTAAAGCTGCAACTTTGTGTTGAATTGGATGTAATGAGTAGTTATGTATAATAATAATATGTATCAGTATGTGTTAGTTTACGAAAGACCGAAAAACATGATTATTATTATTTCGTTTAGTTATTTTCAAGTCCAAAAATTAATGGAATCGTTCTGTTCAATTTCTATCGTGAATTTAATGTTCATATGGATGGAATTAATGAAATTAAGAAATAAGTCTAATTGACGAGTAGTTCCAATGAAACATACTAAGATTTCGTCAACATATCTATACCAATAAAGAAATTTGGAAATGAGTGGATGTGTATGAATTTTCTGTTCAATATTATTCATAAATATCTCTGCTAGAAGTGGACTCAAAGGATTTCCCATGATCAAACCATTTTCACTACTGTAATAGACAATTTCGCAATTGTCGCACTACCACATAGATATCATTAAAAATTATTGTTCATTCAAATCAAAATTTTCTATAAAAAATTCTTTCGAATTGATAAATAACATAAAAAACGTTAACCTACCACCTAGCGCAAAACTTATTTCGTTTGATGTCGAGAATTTATACCCAAGTGTTCCTCCAGGTGATGTCAAAAGATTAATCGAAAACATGTTGAACTCGAATCATGTTAACCACATAATTAAATCAGAAATATTGAATCTGTTGGACGATTGCATTGAATATAATTATTTTTCTTTCAACAACATCTATTACAGTAGTGAAGATGGTTTGACCATGGGAACTCCTTTGAGTCCACTTTTTGCAGAGATTTTTATGAATAATATTGAACAGAAAATTCATACACATCCACTGATTTCCAAATTTCTTTATTGGTATAGATATGTTGACGACATCTTAGAATGTTTCATTGGAACTACTCGTCAATTAGACTTATTTCTTAATTTCATTAATTCCATCCATTTGAACATTAAATTCACGATAGAAATTGAACAGAACGATTCCATAAATTTTTTGGACTTGAAAATCACTAAACGAAATAATAATCATGTTTTTTCGGTCTTTCGTAAACCAACACATTCTGATACAATTATACATAACTACTCATTACATCCAATTCAACACAAAGTTGCAGCTTTAAACAGCATGGTACATCGGTTACTCAATTTACCTTTATCAGTAGAAGATTATAATAAAGAGTTAAACATCATCAAACAGATAGCCATTAATAATTCATATAATCCGGATATGATAGATCTAATCATTCGTTAAAAACTGTATCAGAAAGCAATAAATGAAGTATATCCTATTCATAAGGACTATAAAATATTCAACAGTTTAACAATTCTGCGGTTCTGCAAGTACAAATATTGAATCCTTTCTCGTCAAACAAAATCTTAATATAACTTTCAACTTTCTAATAACTTAGGTAAACATATTAAAAATAATAAATCTCGTGTTGAGAAATCAAGTAAGTCAGGAATCTATAAACTCAATTGCGGTTCTTGTGATAAAATCTATATCGGTAGGACCTATAGGAGTTTTGGCATAAGAACATCTGAACATGAACGTAGCTTCGATAAAAATAAATCTGATTCAAATTATTCAAACCACTTAATAAAAGAAAACCACTCATTCAATAAAAACTTTGACATACTACATATAAAATCAAAAAGTTTAAAATTAGATCTCCTAGAAGCATTAGAAATAAATAGATACAAACATTTTGACAAGGTTTTGAATGAGCAGGTAGATGTGAATTATTCACCCCTACTTAACTTGTTTAATTAGTTTTTATTACCTTTCATACTAACTGTACAATGGCTCGGTGTGGATTTTACTGTTATTCATCCAACTTGTTCTACGATTTGTTTATAATACCATACTCTTCATTCTGTTTGTTTTTCTTGATAAAGCTGCTGTGACAGCGAAACGTCGTCGAATTTTCTCAAATAAAGTGTAGATTAAAGTTAAACCTTGTGTTTTTTATCTCATTTATACCACAATACTTGTTTTTCAGGATGTTGAAAATCTGCTTTTTAGTTAAATTAGGCCACAACGCATATTCCGTAATTTTTTAGACGGTATTCGCTCGTGCATCACGAGGGTGATTAACGGGCGCGTGGAAAAATATGGACCTATACAATTGCGACGTTCGTGGTTTCGTTTTCAGTTAGTTCAACACGTTTGACAAAGATGAACGACGAAATTAGTATCGAAACTGCTGTAGCTTTATATGATAAAGAAGCGGAACATCAAAGGTGTGAAACACTTACTTTCCTTGATATTTGCGGGATTTTTTCGGTATAAGATTAGGGAAACGCTAGGTGCCTGTTGGTGGGATTTACGACAATGGTATGAAAAGTTCCGACCTCTGCGTGAAGATGGCAGCACTCGATAATAAAAATTAATGACTTTCCATTGTTCATCCCAGGACAGTTTCTCACCAAAGTTTCAGCTATTTTGGACCCGCAGTTGTTATGGAACAGTCGTTCGAGTGTTTTTGTGAACATGGACCAAATCGAGTATCGTGCTATCATTATTTATTGTTTTTGGAACGTAACACGCCTATGAAAAGTGAATATGAGTTGTATTATGTAAATGGAGACTCTGTACCATCATTTACCACAGTGAAATTTTGGACAACTGAATTTTATCGTGGCCGTAGGAGATAAGAGTTCGGGAGACGATGAATGTTGGAGACGTCCGAAAATGGCAATTACCGACGATAACATCGCCAATGTTCACCAAATGGTGCCAGACGATCGCCGAATTAACATGAGAGAGACAGCAGAGGTTATCAACATGGTTGCCGCGTATGTTCAAGTGAAACCAAGAACATCTTCGAATGAACATTTTTTATGCTAAGTTGGTGCAGTTTTGGCCCTACTAATTACTTCAGATGATACTTGAAAACAACATTATACGTCTGAAATAGAAATACAGTCCAAACAGTTAACTGCAAAGGCGGAACCGGTTCCTAAAAAAACAGAAACTGTTTTTTCGTCTATTTTTTGAGATAGTTATTTCAATCGATTATCTTCAAAAAGACAAAACCAGCATAGGAATAAATTTAACATTACTTAAAGAGCTGAAAACAGAACTGGCGGAACAACGGTCGCCGTTATAGGAAAAGAAAATCCTGTTCCACCAAGAGAACGTATTGCCTTATACCTCAGTGGTTGCTGTGAAAATTCACGAATTTTGGTTTTCACTGCTTGATCATCCGCCTCACTGACCACATCTAGTTCCAAGGGACTTCTTCTGTTCCTCATCTGAAAATTGCGCTTGGAGGCTAGAGATTCTTGTCAAAAGAAGAGACAATCAGCGTTGTGCAGGGAAAAACAACACGCACTATTTGGACAAAGATGGGAACATCGATATGAAAATTGTATTGAGTTACAACTATGTTAAATAAAACAATAAATTCAGAGAATCTGTCTTGTATCTTTGTAGGGTCAGAAACTTTCAGACCACCCTCTTACATACTATGGAAATATGAGCCGCTGCGTTTTGCGTCGAATTTTAACTTCCATCTAATGTCACATATGCGTTGAATCTGTTAGAAACAAGTTGTTTGAGTAGTTTCTATTAATGACAATATAATAATTCAATAAGATTGTCATAATATTGTAAAAAGAATTATTAGGATTTTCGATCGATTCTTCTGGTTTTGAGTATGCAATAAGCATTAAATGTTCATGAATAATAAAGAATATGTCAAAATCATGCGAATAACATCACTTCACTGCATGATATCAGATCAAGATCTTTAAGAGAAAAACTCCTGGTTCTCGAAATAATCACAGTTTTGCACAGAAAATTTATTTACTATCAATGATATATCTTGATCCTACAAATATAGAAAACATGTTTCTGGAATGGTACTTTGATTGTACAGGGAGAACCATTTTTGATGTTTTAGTACGGTAGCTATATGAAATATAGTAAATCGAGCAAAATATCTCCTCACCCGTCCCTAATTTCTGAGAAAAATTCCGTTCGGTTAGAATTATTTTGGCATTATAGGAGCTCTTTTTAAGTAGTGTGCAGGGATGTATTAAAAAAAATCTTATGGGTGGTTGTCGGATTGAAATATAAGCTAGTGTTTTCTTAATGTATTCAATAGATGAAGATATATTTTTTCCTTAAACATTGAAGAGTGGGGAATTATTGAATTCAAATTGGCTGTTGTTAATAGTCCAATATGTGGGTTTATTAATTACTGAAGTTTCCAACAGATTCAATCACTTTCCTTTATAGCGTTTGTAGAGGACTTTGTTCATTGAATATGCTCGAATATTGGAGATTTTTTATCTGAAGAAATATGTTCTTTGAACCTGCATTCAAAATTTTTACCTATTTGACCTACATAAGCTGGAAGGCATTCGCTACATTCGATTTCGTAAAAACCAAATTAATTGAGTGCATCTGTTTTCTGTTTTGAATTGAAATGTAATTTGCTAAGATTCAGACCTCTAAGATATAATAGATATCCTTTTGGGTATTCCTTGAATGTAAGACAGGGTATCCCAAGTTGAGAGGTCTATTAGACGTTTATGGAGAACTGATAATGCTATCGTTCTAAAATTTTGAAAGTTAATTAACCTATTCCGAAACTCTATTTCAAAAATATTTTTACCTCAATGGCATTTTCGGTTATACCGGAAGTGTATAAGTGCATACGAACTTTGTTATTTAATAAAGAACACCCTGTATAATGACAACTGGTTCGACAACACTTGTTATTCCAACTACAAAAACAAATAAATCTAGCTTGTTTCGTTCATGAAATATCCTAGTTTTACCTGAAAATTATCCATTTTTTGCTTTTTAAAAAAATTTATATATCTCGAGGAAGGCATCAGCTACCAAAATAACGAAAGGTGAAGTTGGCACAGGAGGCTTAGATTTCTAACAGAAATCTAGAAACCTAACAGAATGGCTAGCAACACAAATGAGCAAATACTTAATATATTTTTCATTCATGGAGATGAGAGACGGAATGTGAGTAGAACTTGTAGGAGATTTAACGAATCATATCCAAATATGCCGTCTATGACAGCTAAAAAATATAGGAGATACGTTACATATTTTATTTCCACTGAAATAGTCCAGAATAAGACATCATTTTCATTGCCTGTAGGCAATAATGAAGACAATGAAATTGCAGTTCTAGCTTATTTTGATGTTAATTCACGTGCATCATAGGCGATAGCAGAGTGCGATCTGAATTTACCTCATAGTAGTATTCACAGAATTCTAAAAGAACTTAAACTGAAAAAAACTTATAGATTTTCATTGGTCCAAACTCTACAAGTCCTCAGAATAAATATAATTTTAATGTGTTTGCAGTTTTGGAAGACAACAGACTTACGTATTTTGTGTATGATGATAACTTGAGTGGTGAAGTTTATATGAAGATTTTGAGGACGGTAATTTTGTTGACACTTTATCAGTAGCTGAATCAAGGGGTTGTTGGTACCAACTCGATGGAGCGCTAGCTCTCAGCACAAATGAAAATTATCGAATTTCAACTGATACCTTTGAAGATAGATTGATTGCAACGAACGGTCCGCCATTGTGGCCTCTAAGGTCACCTGACCTAACGACTATGGATTTTCATCTTCCGGGAATGCTGAAAGATAGAATTTATTCTGAACCTTTGACTTCGAGATATGATTAACATAATCGACTGCAAAATTCTTTCATGCAGTTGGATGTGAAGGAACTTAGGCGAGCCAAATCAGAGGGTGTTATGCGCCGAGTAGAACTATGTTTAGAAATGAATGGTCATTACTTTGAACAATCATTTAGAAATTTAGGAAAATAGAGTTTAATTCAGTTTGATATTTTTCAACTTGACTTTCGAAATTCGACAACAACTGCAGTTTCATATTATTTTTTCTCTTAATTTATCAATTTTCTAATATCAAAAAGACAGTTATTTGTTAATACTGTGGGAACTGTCTCTGCACGTCCAGAAATGTAAGCCCCCTGTGCCCACTTTAGGTAGGTACGTAAAATCCGTTTTTTCGCCATATTTTGAAAACTTGAAATCTCAGTTACAGAGTATGTACAGGAATTTCATTTATTTTTTACGGAAAATCTGATGAATTGAAGAAAAATATGGGTTACAATTCGAAAAAACGTCGTTTTCGATGATTCGAAATGTGAGGATGAAAAAAGAGCTCTCTGTATACTGTCTGAGATTCAATCTGATATGAGTTATGTCCTACATAGTTTTTTGTTTGTAACACACCTTCCATTAATTTGGTGGCTCATGCCGTTCTCGAGAAATATCAATATTCTCAAAAAGGAAAAATTTGATAATTCAAGTAAAACTAGGATATTTCTCGAACGGAACAAGCTATACTTATCTGTTTTTGTAATTGGAATAATAAGTGTTATCGAACAACTCACCAATATGTAGGGTGTTCTATAGTAAATAACAAAGTTGATATGCACTTCCGGTATAACAGAAAGTGCCATTGACGTGAAGATATCTTAGAAATGGAGTTTCGGATCAGCTGAATCAACTATCAAAATTTCAGAATGACAGCATTATTAATTCTCCCTAAACGTCTAATATGCCACTCAACTTGGGTTACCCAGTGTAGAGAACAACGCCTGCGTTATTATTCAACGACAACCCAAATTACAAGTGTCTATATATCAGAAAGTTCGCTGTTGCATGGAACGAAAGAGCCCACCACAACTTCTTGCTACATCTCGAACGATCTGTATATTTTTTAATCTTGTAGTGATTGTAATAAAGTTAGTTTCTTTTAGGTTTTAAACGAAACGAAAAGTTTCTTGGCAACCATGACACGTGGAACGTGTGGATCTCTACGACATATTACTGCAGTTTTATATGTTAGCCAATCCAACGTTTTCAAATTTCAGATAGATACAAGTGACATCCGTATTAAATGAACTGAATCCTTGAATTAAATAATGAGCATTTGGATAGAAGGCAAGAGTTTCACGAAATTATGGCTTAGCTTATTGACAATAATCCGCATTTGTACAACGTTTGCTTACCTGACGAATGTACTATTTCACGTCACGTAGAGACTAACCTGCAAAACTGAAGATTTTAGAACGAGACAAATATTTATGTAATTCGGGAACCCCCCACTCAGTATCTGAAAATGAAAAATATTCGGGAAATTTTGGTGTACCACCTAATTATACCGCTCTTCAGTTATAGTAATTTAAACGGCGAAATTGATCTCGATATATTGGAAATTGCGATTGATCCATTGAAAATATAAAAACTCAAAAATGATCCCCTATCATTTGAACAAGAATTGCATTTTACACGAGACGGACCCCCTCCTCACTACACTGCACCACTCAAAGATAACCTTCATTGATAAAGTAATTGATGAATCTTCTAGTTAAGTAGAAACTATGTGCGACATCGTTGACTGCAAAAAATGATAATATTGTCAATACCCTTGAATACGTCGAAGACCATTAATCTGCGTGATAAAGACTTTGAAGCGACATCCAAAAAGGACATATGTGCCAATAACAGTTCTCAATTTATTGAGGTTACATAGAATAATGTTAGGAAGGTAATACACAACTTAATAATTACAAGAAAAAATCAACTTCATAATTTTTCCTCTCACTAAAATTACTAATAGATGTCTAAGAACTGGGGTATACACTGAATGTCGTAAAGTCTACAAAAATGTTCCTATCTTCAAAAAGGGTGGCAGTGAAGATATTTCGATTTACCGACCCATATCCTTGGTTCCAGTTTTTTCGAAAACCATACAAAAATTAATCTGCAACCATTTATAAATTATTTTGAACCGATGATGGTACAATCAGTTTGGTTTTTATGAAAGGGAGAAGCAACCGTAATGCGGTGTTAAGTTTTATTGGTGCTGATATGGAGTTCATGGAGCTCGGCTTGTACACACTGCAATTTTTTTTTTTGTATCTGATCAGGGAATTTGATAGTGTTTCCCTTAACAAGCACCCATAGAAATCGGAGTCCTACGGCTTCAATCGCACGAGAAAAGTATTGCCGTACTTCATCAGGTATATACCAAACTGTGCTAGTAGCTGGAGGATTCACCAAAGAGAAAACAGTTGAGATCAGTTGTGTAGGGATCAATCATGATAAATTCAGTCAGCAGAAGGCTTTGAAAGTGTCAGCTTCCAATTGGAGAAAATTACGCCTATTAGCATGAACTAAAGTACATACTCTTCTGGAAGAAAACAAACTGAAGAGTGTTATGTTAGTCGAATCCACAGCACATTCATACTGTGGACTGAAATATCACATTGTCTCTGAACTGTGATCGTTTGATGTACAGACTTCATAAGCGAACGTTGTTGTGATTTTATATTAGAATCCTATTATTGCATATGCGAAAGATGACAGTTCGAATCTCGATGCACCACAAGAAACCTTAAAGAACGTAAATAAACTATTAATCAATCAATCTGCAGATCTGAATTTCATTGGAGAAGCTGAGTATTAGCTATCCAGGATCATAATTAATTTAAAAACATATTTCAGTATATTCGACAGTGCAAGATCGTAATTCTATGAGGTCTGGTTATGATTAAGGTCTAATCGACCTATCTCTTTTTCTAGCAAGATGTAAACAATAAAAATAAAAGTTAAATGAATCGATAACTCAATTTGTTTTTGTGCAGCTCTGATTGTATCCATAGTCGATAAAATAGGTAGTGTAGAGTATATTGCCATAACTCAACAACTCCATTTCACCTACAATCCCCATTTTAAATTTTTATTGGTCTTGTTCGTAAATAGTCATTATTGCCATAATATTTATGAAATTTATATTACTACTTTGTTATGGCTAGTACGTTCGGATTTTGTGATAATAGTCCTGATTTTTTTTGTTATATTTGTGGTGAATATATACTGAAAGATCAGCGTAAATCTAATACAAACACTGTGAGATGTTGGTATTTTGTTTACTTCGGCATTGCCATTTGACACCAGGATAAAGTGTGGGTGCCTCATAATTTCTATTACTATGTCTTGAACATTTCCAACAATTTGAGAAAGGAACACGTAAGTATTTGAAGTTTGGAGTCCCTATGGGTATAAGAATATCGTTATCACGACAGCTTCTGTTATATAACTAATATAGAGGGCATCAACATAAACAATTGCCGTAAGTAGAAATACCCAAATATTTTAGAGCACAAAGACCAATTCCTTACTAAGAGAATGTTTCGATATTAGCTATTCACCAGGAAGTGCAGCAATCTCAGGAAGATCAAACTGAAATATCTATTGCTTCCCAAGTAGATGACGACTTTGAATATTGCGGAAAACCATCAAATCCTAAGCCATGTTCGCAGAGTGAGCTTAATGACCTCATCAGACACTTAGATCTTTCTAAGAATAGTGCTGAGAATTATTGAAGTTTTTTTCATCACATGGAAATTCTGTGTATTGTGAGTCGTTTGCTGATTTTATGGGTTTGACGATTCATCAGCCGAATGAATGGCATCTCTTCATTGACAACAGTAAACGAAGTCAGTTCTCATGATGGAAATTAATAGGCTCCTATTCCAATTTCAACATTTGTGAAACATGAATGCGAGGTTATTTCAAGATGCAATATTTTGAACATGATCTGTGTCGACTTGAAGATGATAAATTTCTTATTGGGTCAACAGATTGATTTTACTCATTAACTATGCTGCTTTGGTCTCTGGGACAGTCGAACTAAATCAAATAATTGGACTCAAACAATTTTCCTATGAGGGGTGCTCTTGTTGTTGGGAAACAAAATGCTTTGTATAGATCCTTAGATTCAAGAAAAAATCGTTCTTCTACCATTGTATACAAAACTAGGGTTATTGAAACAATTTGTTGAGGCTCTCGACAGAAATGTTCGATGCCAATCCTAGTTGAAGTACTGTAAATCTAAATGCAGTTATCTTTGATTGACCTCGTATACGTCAGTTAATGAAAACTAATTTTGAGACTTCTATGAATGATTCGGATGGTGTGGAGTGGATACTCCACTTGCACTTGCACAAAGTTTCCTTCGACATTAAAACGCCGATAGCTATGTAGAATTTGTAAGGCAAATGCTTGTTCGTTTCAAAAATTCAGGCTGTAATTCGAGTATAAAATAAAAGTATCTGAATAGTATTCTAGATCAATTTCAAAACCATTAATGAGATCTTAACGAAGAACAAGGAGAACATTTCCACTAAGATTTAGGAATGATGAAGAGTAGATATTGAGGAAGATGGAGAACTCATATGATAACCGACTATTGCAGGTAAGGCTATAGAGATTGTTTCATGAGCCCTAGTTTTATAAGCAATGGCAGAAGAACGATTTTTCTCATGAACCTGAGGGTTCATTCATAACATTTCTTTTCCTAACAAATTCTCATAGAACTATTATTTTGAGTCAAATTATGTGATTTAGCTCGACTATCCCAGAGAAGAAAGCAGCATAGGAATTGAGTACCACCACTCTAATTTGATTGAGGAGGTCGTTACTTGATGAAAATCGATATATATAATTTCAATGAATAAAACTATAGTATTTAGATTTTCACTGTATTAACAAAACTATGGCCGGTTTTACCACACTGTGGCTTCATCAGATAGATATAAACTAATTAACAGAGTTATTCCTTATATATTACTCTTATTTCCTACTTAACATTGCAATAGGTACAAGTACAAGGGTATTTTGGAAAATCCATCGGAGTTGCTTACTTTATGAATTGAAAAGATTGAGTATAGGAGAAGGATTTAGATCTAATTGACTATTAACTAACCTACCTGAATTCTTTTCTTTGTTAATCTTTAAAATATCCAATAGATTGAGTTTTTCTATCACTTTTATTATGTAAAATTTTGAAATTATCATTAAAGTTATGGTTTTCTTCGAGTAAGTGATTAGAATAACAGGAATCGTATTTATGATAATCAAAACTACGTTTGTGCTCGGATAATCTAACTTTGAAATTTGTGAAGTTCTACCTATATAAATTTCATTGCAATCCCCGCAAGACATTCTAAAAACACCGGATTTATTACGTTTATCAATTTTAGATTTGCAGTTTTTGATATGTCGGCCTAAAGAATAATCAGTTCGGAATGATATTTTGAAATTATAAAGCGAGAGAAATGATTTCAATTTCAGACTAGGAATACCAATATAAGTTAAGGTGTTGTATTTTGTGTTCGAACTTCTTATACTTGGAAATACTTCCTGGATTGCTTTTTGAAATTTTTTGCGTGAAATCATGTTCTCAATCATACTTGGACCGTAACCGTTGTGGACTGCTATTTGTTCAATTATTTAGCACTTTCATAAAATCATTTTGTGACATTGGGATACTAATGAGTCTATGGACCATACTATCGTAAGCTGCTAATTTATATGAATAAGGATGCGTAGATGAGCTGTGAATAGTAATATCTGTATGCGATGGCTTATGAAATATAAAAAATCATGTTTGCCGTTAATTTTAATATTAGTTAAATCCAGAAAGTTAATGGAAATTTCTGTTTCTATCTCTAACGTGAATTTGATATTATCGTGAATTTTGTTAATGAATGTTTTGAATGACTCTAATTGTCTATTTTATGTCGACATATCTAGACCAATAAATAAAGTGTTTGAATAAAGGATGTTCTTGGATAATTTTTCTATATTATTCATTAAAATTTCAGCGAGTAGAGGGCTTAGAGGAATACCCATGATTAAACCTTTTTAGTATTATATAATACTCCATTGAAGTTAAATTAATTTTGTTCTAAGAAACTTTCTAAAAGGTGTAAGATTTCTGATTGAATTACCGGATTGACTTCATTAATTTGAAGGGTGTTGTTGATGAGTTTTACTGTATCACTAGATGAAATACTATGGAAGAGATTTACTACATCCCATGACATCAGTTTAGCGTTCGGTGGTAGTATCGTGTGCTGAATTTTATTTATTAGGACTGAAGATTTTTTTTTGAGAATTTAGGTTCAAAATTAGTTGTTGAATGATGTCTATGTGAAAGCGTGAAAGTTTAGCAGCTGAAGCTTGAAAATATGAAACTACTGGTCTAATGGGATGCCTTGTTTTATGGAGTTTGACGAAGGAGTGAAGTTTTGGTGATTGCGGGTTGTAAATGAAAAGCTTATTTTTTCGGTTGGTAGGTATTTTAGACTTGGAATACTCTTAAGCGTTTTTTTAGTATGGATTGAAATTTATTAGTTGGATCTTTATAAGTTTTTTATTTGACGCTATGAATGATGACCTTTGTCTGCTTTGGTGAATATGATATCTTCAGATGCGGACTCAGATTTAATGGATTTAATGGAGTAGTAGTTAGTAGTTTCTCTATTTTTGAAGTAGTAACGCAGAATAGTGTTTCAGGTGTTTGGAATACGATGAATATTTTAGGGCTATTTTGGTTTCAATTCCTAACAGATCTAAATGGAGACGAGCGTTGTTTGACTCTAAATTGTGTTTGAAACCCTTTTCTAGAAGTGAAACTTCATCTTCGGAAAAATTAGCATCTGAAAGATTACTGAACCTATCATAAAATTGGTGATCGGAAAATTTAGACTTGTTTTTTATAGTTTCAGGTTTATAATTCAATAATTTATTCAATTTTCGCAACTGAATTTTATACTTTTTGTGAATTAATGAATGAACTTTGAATCTTGTTATAGAATCTAAAATGTCAAATTCTACTGAATGCAATCTATGAAGCACCTCCTAATGGACTACCTTAAAAAGATGTTGTAGCTGTCTCGTTGGCTGTTATGAACCTTGATGTCTAACTTCAACCATTGCTTCTTGCCTTGTAGTACTTCATTTCGAGCAGCGGGGCTGATATTATGTGTCTTCAGTTGGATATATTTCGGAAATACTTCCTTAGTTTTATTTCATTGAAATATGTATATCGATTTTCATCATGTAACGACCTCCTCAATCAAATTATTGAAAGTAGCTGAGACAAGCTTTTTGGTCATTTGGTATTTCAAGCTAATTCTTAGATGTGCGACCAACACACAGAATATCTGGTTCCTATCCAGTTGTTTGAAGAACGAAGTATTTCCGAAATAGATAAAGCTGAAGACACATAATATCAGCTCCGCATCCCAAAATGGAGTACTACAAGGCAAAAAGAAATGGTTGAAGTTAGACATCAAGTTTCAATACAGCCAACGAGACAACCACAACATCTTTTTAAAGGTACTCCATTCGGAGTTGCTCCATAGATTGCATTCAGTATAATTTGACATTTAAGATTCTGTAACAAGATTCAAAGTTCATTCATTAATTCACAAAAAGTATAAAATTCAATTGCGAAAATTAAATGAATTATTGAGTAATAAACCTGAAACTTCAAAAATCAAGTCCAAATTTTTTTCGATCACCAATTTTATGATAGGTTCAGTAACCTTTCAGATACTAATTTTTTCCGGAGAGGAATTTTCACTTCTAGAAAAGGGGTTTAAATACAATTTAGAGTCAAACAACGCTCATCTCCATTTCGATCTGCTAGGAATTGAAACCGATAGCCCTTATTCATCGCAATCCAAACACCTAAAACACTCTTTAGCGTTACTACTTCAAAAAGAGTTCAATAGTTTTCAACCTAAGAAATTCGAGAATACTACTTTAAAGTCCATTAGTTCTAATACCGCATCTGAAGATATCATATTCACCAAAGCAGACAAAGATCATACAGTCATAGCCTTAAATAAAGCAGATTATTTATTGAAAACCCAAAATTTCATTGAATCAGGTTGTTGAAAAAATTGTTGAAGATCCAACTAATAAATTTCAATCCATAGCAAAAAACGCTTTGGAGTATGCCAAGTCTATAATACCTACAAACCAAAAATATAAGCTTTTCATTGACAACCTGCAATCACCAAAACTTTACTCCCTCGTCAAACTCCATAAAACAGGATATCCCATTAGACCAGTAGTTTCATATTTTCAAGCTCCAGCTGCAAAACTCTCAAGCTTTCTCATAGATATCATTCAATAGTACGCTAATTTTGAACCTAAATTCTCAATAAAAAAACTCTTTAGTCCTAATAAATAAAATTCAGCACACAATACTACCACCGAACGCTAAACTTATGTAGTAACAATGAATGTACAGAAAATGAGGAATTTTTTGTACATTCATTCGCCTGAAGAAGCTACGGTGTAGTGAAACGCGTTACGAATCACAATTATTAGGTAAAATTCCTAAAATCACATTACGTGTTTCTATTATTGATAATGGAATTTTACCGAGTAAAAGCCTTCCATATTTAAATGTTACTAATATATCATTGCAAAAAATGTAAATGAACTCCCAAGACGTGATAATTTTATCCATTGAAATAAAAACGTGTTCCTCCCGAACTTATTTCGCTTCCATTGCTAGGGGAAGATACTTTAGATCCAATAGATATCCCATTTTAATCTTATACAGAACTTTTCCGAATTAGGTATATCCCGAACGAACGTACCAATCTTAACGGATTGTTTGTTCAGGGTATAGATAATGATACAGAGTTTGAGAATCCCAGAGGGAAATTTGCGGTTCATTTGCCGAGTAATTATCGAAATTCCCTCCCTCGTAAAGGGGAGCGTCGCTTCTGAATAATACGTTTCCTATATAATGATGTCGATAACGTCCTCGATTTTCTGAAATAAATGTGAATTCTGAGAACAGCGGTGGGTTTCACTGAAGGCGATAGAAACAATTCATCATATTCGAATTTTTTCCCATTAAATTTCTTTCATTTTTTAGACGGGTAAGTTCTTCAGAGGACAGAAAGCAAAAGAATCTCGGAAAAATTGAAGGGTGATGATTTTCTTCGTAAGAAATAGAAAAATGAAGAAAGTAAACGGTTTCGTTCTTCTAAGCATCATTTAGTTTTCTTCAGAATAACCAAAATATGTCTAGTTTCCACCATGTTTATTTTTAATACAAACTTCAGACTTTGATGGTTACGTCATTTTCAAGTGTGTGCAGCTAACAATTGAGACGAAGAACGTTCTAACTATACCTATTTGTTGTGGAGAGTGGTGCAATTCTATTTGACTATTCAGTGTGGAGACTTTTAGGTTTTAGAAAGTTTGTTAATTCACTAACTTAGCAATAGATTCATGGTAATTCCATCATTGCATTCGTGGAGAATTTTTAAATTGCCTAGCGTAATTATGTGATTTGTAGATTCAGTATATTCAAAAATAGCGGATTCGTTATCTGACGACAGATGTTCTTTGAACCTACATTAAAATTCTCGACTATTTGTTCTACGAAAGCTATTTGGCATTCATTGCATTCAATTCTGTATTTTACAAACTGTTTTGAATTGACTAGTTTTTATTTAGTATTGAATAATAGTTAGGAGGTTATTGAATGAAATTTCTAAAGATAATAGCTGATGATATGAGAAAGGAGTCAATATAAATTAGACATTCATATTTGTTTACTGTTTGTTGTTGTTGTTTTCCTGAAATGGAATAGAGTAATTGAAAAATTCATTCTTGCTTTTGCGTTCAATAATACTGTTTATGCGGGCGACTGGAATCTTATTATTTGATGCAATTTTCATAATTAAATTAATTTCGGTATTAGAATCTATTACGAAAAAGGAAATGAAAAAGTCCCTATGAGTCATTGAGCAGTTAATTTATGTGTAATGTGATTAGAAGAATTTATTGAGTTAGTTGAGTATGTTGCTATGTTATGTCAAGGATACTTATTTAATTATTGCGTTCAAGTTCACAGTGAAGGTTATTTTAACGTTATTCTTATAGAGGGATGTTCGAGGGGTCGTTAAATATTTATGATGAGAACTCATTGTTAGCCTAGTGTAGCGGCAAAACATGAGTTTTCCAGGAACAAGGTCTTTCAGTTCCTTGGAACACCTTCCGTTGAAGTAATTGTAAAACAGAAAAAGGTCAGCAACTTGTCTACTGAGAGCCAGTGTGATCTCCGAGTGGTCGATGAGGCACACAGCCCGTTTCTGCACACTATCCAACATCCGCAAAGAACGTTTGCGCGCAGATCCCCATACATGGGCACAATATTCCAAAGCAGCTCGAATCTGAGCTTTATATAGAAGCAACAGCTAAAATAACGTGAAATATTGCTTGGCTCTGAAGAGAAAACTAAGTTTCGCTGATGCCGACTTAGCTATTGCTGATACATGTTCATGCCAGCAAAACTTGGATTTGACCGTTATTCCGAGAAGGTGCATCGAATCTTTGGATGCAATTTGTAGACCTTGCATTATTAGAGGTGGTTTTCCAGTGGGGACCTTCCTAGAAAACGTAGTTGCTTGCGTCTTACTCGCTTTGAAGCTCACCAGGTTCAACTGACCCCACTCAGATATCTTCTGTAAGTAATAGTTCAAGTTATTGATTTGTTGACATCTCTGACGAAGAGATTTCGCAGCTGTAATCGGCCGCAGACTATTGAAAGACAAAACCAGGGTACAATCATTTTCAAAAGAGAAGATCTTGTTATCTGTAGATGACCAACGATCGCCTATCTGCAACCAAAACAAGGTTGACGAAAGAATGGATCCCTGAGGTACTCCTTTTTGCAACTGGAAACAGTCTGATGTTATACCGTCGGCCACAATTTGTATTGATCTAATTTAATTTGAGATTGTTCATAAAACTATCTGCTAATAAAGGGCTAAGTGGAGATGCCATGGGGAGTTCTAAGTTCTGTTTGGAGAAAGTTGATCCGAATTTGAAAAAAATTCTGTAAAAAACAGGTCTCTAAAAAATTACAAAATTCATCTGTAATGTGTGGTGAAGTGTTATTTTGGTTAAGGCTTTATTTTGTTGGAGGCAGACAGTCATCTGCTAGAATGTCTGGGTACATATTTTTTATATTGAAAGAGACAAATTAAGAATTGAAACTGTTGAGTGTCGAAATAATATATATCAGGTCTATTGAATTTTAAATGGTGCTATGCTGATGACAGTTGATAAACTCCACGAATTTGTGGTTAACACCAGTAGGTTGTTCTATGAAAAATACAACTGGCCTGGCGGGGTTTTACTCTATATATTAAACCATATAGTTTTGAAGCCTGAGGTTAGTTCAACAGGTTGACTGCCAGGGCGGTCAAATATGACCGCTAGGTGATTATTCCAATCCGCTCCGGCGGTCACATATGAGCGCTATGACATATCACAGTAAACTTGCCAAATACGATGGAACGATCATTGCTACACTCAAATGCTTTGGAAGAATGGCTGCTGGAGCATTTTAGGATGTTGGACTGGTGGGAATTTTCCAATCGAAGTTTCAGTAAGATCAGCGGATTTTGAATTTATGAATATCGAAATTCTCTCTTTTCATATTTATTCATATTAAAATCCATCATCTAACAGAAAATATTACCAAAATGATTCGAAACAGGAAACGGAAACAGTTCCATATAAAAAACAATACTTTTTGGTATTGCACAAAAATGTAGAATGAAATGCAAATCAAAATATACAAATATTATCCCCAAAACTATAATGTTTAATTAAGTCTAGAGGTTATGATCTACTGAAGATGCAGTATGTTGTTGTTTCGATTTCAAATTATGAATTTTCCTTTCAGGTAATGTTTTGTTGGTGTTTATTAGTTTTCAGACTGGGAACTTGTATTAAATTTGCCGTGAAGAAGACCCAATAAGGGTGTCGAAACGTCGGCTGTTTTAAAACAATAAGTTTTGTTCTTCCTTTGGTCCTTACTTCTCAAAAAAACTCACTACTATAATGTTTAATTTTTACATGTTCGAAAGGAACGCCACCTATCACAAGCATTCAGAATGTTGTTCAAGAATGAACATAATTTTTTCATGTTAAAAAACATCCTAGCGGCTACACAGATGAACATTAGTCATTTGCTGTGGATCAAATTAAAATAATCGAAACCGTAATGGGGGTTTGCTTCGCAATGAGCGCAATACGTAGGCATGTTTTTACTTTGTTATTTGAAATTTTACCTCTCTTTTTTTTCTTGTAGCAATCTCTACAGTACTTCCTAGGTTTTCAACAGGACCTTCTCTTTTCATGAATGAATGCGATTTCATTGACGACGCCCTCTTCAGATCGTTCAGTTCTATGTGTCTTACTACCTCTTCAGGCGTATTGTTATCCACGCATTTCAAAACAAGTGTCCTTATTAGTTCCTCTCTAAACTGCGTAATCTTCATTCTCTTATCAGAAAGTTTATCATTAATCATATGGGCATTCGCAAGGATTGTTCTCAAAATGAATTCTATAGCCAGTTTCCGATATCACTTCAAAGATTTTCTGAGAGCTGTGTGATAACTAGACATTTGATCTGACATGTCTATGGATGATGAGAACATCGGATTCGTCGCGCCACTTCATGACACATACACCTCTACGTTTTCAAGACCAAAACTTTTCCCTTTCTTTAGCTTCTTTACCATAACATCTTTCGTTATAGGATCTGAGCGTTTTTCGATTCAAAAAATTATTCACCAGTTCGAGGCTGGAATAAAAATTGTCGGGTACGAGCGTTCTACCAGAATCAAAAATAGTTCTGAGAGGTTCAAAACGTCATTCGGAGGAACAGAACCAGAATCTTCGTATTTTTCTCTTCCTACATAATTCCGAATATTTCAGGTGTAGCCATTATCACATCAAAGTTTGGACAGTTTCACCCCATACTTGTGAGTTTTTTGAGGAATACCATATACTCTTTTATAGCAAGTCTTCCTTGAAATAGTATCATGCATTCATTGATCGACACTCTCCTTGAGTGTTTATGGCCTGATTTTTCTATTGAGACGATCTAGTAGAGGTTGAATTTTCGGTAACCTATCGCCTTCAGGCCATTTTTCGTTATTCAATAAATGCCACATTCTCAATAAAAGCTTAAAGCGATTTCTATTCTCAACTTTAGAGATGAAAATTTTTTTTATATAATTTGGCTTTGATCCAACAATCATTTAGAGAGGGCATCGATGTAATATGGAATGTCTACTTATTGCTTCGGATTCTATGAGTATTTTCGAGAATGTGATACAGAAGGTGTGTTTTAGGGGATTCATCTGTGATCTGTGATGATTAGACAAAAAAGAAAATACCCATTCGATTCTCCGCATTGGGCCCATTTCACAATCTCCATATTTACCAGAACAGTGGCTTTAGGAGGCCAAGATCATAACGCTCAATGAATAGCAGTTACTCACTGACTGGAGTTAGTCCATTAATGGGCATGAGTAAGTCTTGCCAGAGATTCGTTTGGATTCTTCAGATTCACACTGGATACATTCATCGAAGTTGGGTTTGCATATGTGACAGCCAAGGCTGTCACCCTAAACCCGCTACTCAGAACAGAAATGATAACTGAGTACTCTCTACTCTAGATTACACACATGCGTTTTGGCGGGATGTGAGAAGGGCACATATCAGCAGGTAAGGTTAGAGACGTCCGGAGGCTTCGCCGTTGTTCCCTCTGTTCTTCTTATGGTGAGGGATCAGTGTAATTCTTGAGCTAGTCCAGTGTGAACGACTCTAACCATGAAAATACATACACATTCGTTTATGCCACAGAAGACATAACCAATGACTGAAAAGCCGGATCCATTAAAGCGGTAACTCTTGCTGAAACCTTCGTAAGGAAGCCAGTGTAGTTTCTGTTAGCCTATAATGACAGTGCTTAGATGAAGTACTAGACGAAAATTGTTGTAGAGAAGTTTTTATGGCTGATAAAGTATATAGAGTATATTGGTTAGATTCGGTGTAAATTCTCCTATCGAGATAACATCATAAAAAACTGAAAGCGTCCATTTATAATCTCATCAGTCAGCTGACCGTTTTTGAGGCGATTCGGTTATGTAACATGTTGAACTATTCAGTAGAGGCCACATATCGACATTGTTCATAGTGTTAGGTTCGATTTCAATTCACAATGCAATTGATCAAAATCAACAGAAATTACGGGTTGAAGCAGTTCCAGTTTTCATATATTAATTCTTTTACTTCAGAAAATCAGAAAGTGGGCTTACTGAGTACTTAAACAATAGATAAGAGTTGAAAAAAACAACAAAAAATACAGGTATCAGTTGATAAAGTTTGGACCTCTGAATTTCGAACTGTACACGATGTTTCCATCTATCACCTTAAAAAAAGATCCAATAATAGAATTGACCTAAAAACTGGCAGGATATTTGTTTGACCAATGGTATGGATAGTGATGAAATTTCAACTTGGCTTTAAATAAATGAGTTCTTCAATGAAATATCTTACTTTACCTTTTTTATTTATAAGATCAATCAAAATGGGATGAATGAACCAGATCTTTAATTGAAAATCAGTATCCAAACTAGAGGTGAACAGTAATTCCAGAAACTGAGCCGTACATTCTGTACTTCTAGAAATTCAGTTTTCTAGATATTGACTATTAATATCTGAAGTATATAGAAAGATATTCGGTTTTTCCAGGAATTTTGACGAGTTAAATCTGCGAGAGACCATTCATGGATTAAATATATTATTTATCATATTAATTTAACAAAATTTGTCATTACTAAACTTTTGAGACCTGCGTATGTGAAAGATTCAACTCACGCTCACAACTAAAATGAAAGCTCAGGAAAATGAGAAAAAATAGTGAACCATAGGAAACGATTGATATTATTCAAGAAAACAAGAAGGAGGAACTCTGGCTCATCAATTGCTGATCTGTGAATAAAAATATAGATATTGAATTGAGTGTGAGCTGATTGATAGCCTTGCCACTGCAACCCAGTAGTCTATTGTGGCATATTCTGACCTGAGCATCAACTATAAGCTCCATTGTTCTCGAAAAGAGTACAGGCTTTGGGAGTGAAAGATCACTAAGCGTAGTCAATACCACTTTGTGAGATTCAAGTACCTCATATGACTTTTCTGTTGATTCTATTTCCTCCTTACATACTCTGTCCGCGACGAATCTTACTTCATTTAAAGAATATTCAAGGCAACAGTGTCTATTCAATATGGCAATTGGAACTCTCGGGTCGAGCATGAAGAGTTTAAGCCAATCCTTAGCTCTCACAGTGAAACGCTCATTGATGGCAAGCCAAAAATGTTTGAGACCTCTGAGGCTTTGCTAGTGCTGTCGTATCTTGAGGTCCAACCCCCGGTAAATTCAATCCTTGGGGTTTTCAGGGAAATTCCAAGCTCAGGCTCGATCCATTGAATACCAAAACTGTTCCTATAGCGGCCAATGAGTTCGCTTTCTCATTTCTCTCATCCTGGGCCCTAGTGGCCCAGGACCTACCTGGGACAGAGTCTGTTTCTTTCTCCCAGTTTGGCGAGAGTTGAACAATAACTGACGAGCAGTTATCGCTTTCAAATGCACCTTGTCCATCCGAGATAATAGACCAACAAATCGTCATGATTTCAGTTAACATGAAATATTTTCGTGGAATACAAAACAATAGCTAGAGAACCTTGAAAATTTATCAGATTGACTGTTCAACTTTTATAGAGTTAATAAAAATAACTCATTAATATGGTGGAAAATGAAATTGTTTATTTTTTGTTATTTGATTGCAAATCGTGCATTCCCGATTGGAAAGATTACATGCAATGGTTTATCAGGAATAAAATGAAATACTATTTCACTTGAAAACACCATGAAGTCGTGTATGTCTGTTCTATTATTTATTTTTCTTGTGGTTGTGACTCTAGCTGTATCAATTGTGAATCTTGACTCGCAATGGGAAGAATTTAAGGTGTCTTTTTCATTATTATTTAACATAGGGAAATCGTTGGGAGTAATACTTTATGTTAATTCATATTCACGAAAAATATTCAACACAAGCTAAATTGAACGGCTTGATGGATCTAGATCTTTGTTTATGTCATACTATCTCCAAAATATCCAACTGAAAGAATTAATTTTTTCTGCCTCTCTATTTGGAATATGGAAATTGTTATCACATATACAGGGTGTCCAATTGACTGTTGTTGGACACCCTCGTAATATATAGGCTTAGAAAGTAGAAATATGATATTTTTTAGTATTTATTATTAACGTTTAAAGGTGGCGACAGAAATTTCAAAAACAAAAAAAAAGGGTTTTCCATGTAAATTAACACATTTATTTATATCAGTGGAATTGAGAACGAATTACATGTCAAATTAATTGAATAGTCAAGTTTAAACATAAAATACACAAGCCCATTAGGAAACTACTTAACAAGGATTGATTCTATAGAGTTAGAATATTTTCCTCTAAATTCTTTGACAAAGCTTTTGTTCTTCATTGAATTTCACATTAATGCAATACCATGTTCTGCAATATCATTGATTACTCCCATTGACCGTACTCTGTCTCTTCCAGCTTTATACTCGTCATTGGCTGGTCAATCAATAACATTTTTTTCTTGAATTGGACGATATTCCAAGAATCTCAAAAGAATGGATTGAATAACTAGACATGAGTTTTTTTCTTGCAACATCTTTGGTACCCAGACTTATTCGCTTCGGAGAGAAATCGAGACCTTATCTATTGCCTGTACCATTTTTTGTTTGGTATCCAAAGCAATTTCATCATTAAAAATGCAAATTAAACGAGCTGCTCTGACAAGTACCACAGATGACCCATTCATTCAAAGAAACTTTGGATAGTGCTGGATTCATATTCTAAAATATAATCAGATATTTTAGTAGCTACAAGTCATTTCTGGGTGCTGACAAAGCAATAGAAGCTCGAAACCACTTTTTAACGTAAATCATGACTGAAATAATGCAAACATCTTCAGTTTCCTTTTTCCTCCTCTGATCATTTTGAACAAGTGTCTAAATAAAAATATTTTCAAACAATACATAGCATTTGCCATCCAGCAAGCCCTGTGAAAGTCTGCTTGCATAAATAATGTTCGTTTCACAAAAATTCCTCCAAGGTTGTGTAGCTCTATATAATCATCTCGGGGCTGATACTGGTTTAGTTGGAAATCATATGTTTTGTAGTCGGTCTGGTCAATTTTACTCCAGACGTTCTTAAATCTTCAGAAAATGGAAATATCAGGCCCACTTGAAGGATCTAGTGCTGTGATCACGACAGTTTCTAACATTATCTCTAGTATATGATATTAACATGCAAACTAGAGCATATTTTCGTCAAATTTTTGATCCAGTAGTATAAATGCTTCATTTTTTAGTCCCAAGTTGACTGCCATCGTATGAAAGCACACGCATTTTACTTTATCCCTCAATCCCCATTGCAGTATTGTACCATAGACTGCTGGTGCACATACTTTTTCTATCCAGTTTAGGGACCGATAATGGCTGATCAATTCCTTGGCTTAACACCCACAGAAGAAGATGATCCATCCCAGTAATTATTCAAGGACAAATTAGTTTCGAATTTTAACCACTCCGCCATCTCTCCACGATGCTCTTGACGCTGACGATGAATGGAAGAACTGGTGACATCAGATTGCATGTGGTCAGAGCCTATAACTTTCAGTGTAGATGTGACTACAATCGCAGCTTTTCTGCCGCCCAATTTGGCAGCGTCAAGACTTAAAATTAAATTACTAGCCACGAACTCTACTCGACATCGGTTGCGCTGGTGACTAAAAGAACCGGCAACCACAATTTTAGATGAAATGCTCGTGTCTGAGTGTGTGCTGCAAGTTGTGAACGATGAAAGCAAAAGGTGTGTTTTTGATGAGTCGATGATTTCTGTTTACTGCTCGCGAATTCTCTTCAGCCGTTCTTGTTTCCCTTGAACTTCTGTCTCTTTAATTAAACTCGCTTCGCCACTGCACCGATTGAACCCCCACGACCGTCTTTATCTACTGCCATAGCTTCTCCTTTTGTATTATTGCTTCCGGACGTTTTTCCTTAATTTTTTTGAGATGTTTCTACTGTAAGAAGTATTGTTTCGCTTCAGCAATCACATATATTTTTCAACCTAAGCAAGCAGTCTAAGTCAGAATCACGAGTATATTCATTGTTTCCGTTTTGATAGTAAAAAACAACTGTTATACTTTATTAATCCATGAAAATTTTGTTGCACTCAAATTATATGTCATTCAAATGGTTGTTTTATTTCTTTTGAAAACGGATTCACTTCGTCAACCTTTTGATGATATAACAAAACAATAAGCGACAAAAACAAAACCGACGACGTGGATTGTCCTTTACAACCGAAATGAAACTAATTGTAGCGGTTTGCGCGGCGTGCTTTCGAGAATGTCAGGAAAATGGGTAAGAGAAGTCAAATTGAGTACGAGCGCTCGTACCGTGTCAAATAAGGAAACAA
The DNA here is from genome assembly GCA_013387265.2 of Cryptolaemus montrouzieri. Lineage (NCBI taxonomy): Eukaryota > Metazoa > Arthropoda > Insecta > Coleoptera > Coccinellidae > Cryptolaemus > Cryptolaemus montrouzieri. Next base: position 36,302,999 of record JABFTP020000165.1, read on the forward strand.
ATTTCATACTTCGTTGTGAATTTTCTCATGAGATTTTTCTTTCAATTTTAAAATGTCCTTTGCGACTCCTAAAAAAAATGAAATAAAATATCTGTATTCATATAAAACAACAGAGAGCATAATTAGAGGGTGAGCTATTGAAATTGTTCACTTTGAGAAGAAAGAACAACGTTAATGCTCAATTTGATATCTTCCGTTGAAACCAAAGTTATCATCCAATAACCTGCTGTAGCTACTATAATGTATATACTGAAAGATGGTTATTGAAATTGCAATCACAGAGATCGCTAGTAGTATATTCCTAAAGTTGAAGAAGTTTCATAGGACTGTTCACGGGGTGTTTAGTAAGTACGCGGCCGTAGCCCAATCTACTGCAAAGAGCGACGAAAGAAGCAAAAGGAATCCTCTGTTAAACTTGAATTTTCAAGTAACCATCTCCTCATTCTTTCCGTTGTTTTGGAAATGGGTAACTCCTTGTTTTTTCTTTTATAACTTTTTTATAATTTTGATTTCCTCAAGCACAGTTGTGGAAAAACGCTTTTACGTCCTTATAAGACAGATGGTTTTAGTGTTCACGTATACCAGGATGCTCTGAAAAGTATTTGACCTCTACGTGAAGATGGAAGCACTCGTTAATAAAAGCTAGTGAATCCAATTATTTATGTGTTGACAGTTCTTCTTCCTGCACGCCTTATTTAAGGGCAGCAAATTTTCTGATAAAGTTAAGTTAGCTAGTTTGGGTGTAAACTTCGTATCTTTCAGATAACAAGGGCATTCGGTTCTTCAGAGCATATCTAGATATATGCGTCTCTGTAGTTTCTCTGTAGGTTTCTCTTGTACACACCGGAGAATGGCAGATATTTCTGCGTGTGTTACGGTGACTTGATCCCCTAGAGCAATCTTGATGATTTCCCTCGGGCCTTGGACGCCGATCGCTGTACCCATCTCGTCTGTAAACCAGGTGTGGTCCTTTGTTAGGCGTGGCGTGTTGGCGTAATTCCTTCTGGTGGAAAGATGACCTTGAATGGTTCGTCCAAGTGGTAGGTGGCTCTTATTTGATCTCCTTTTGTGAGAAGTTCAGGTCAGAGATCTCTTAGTTTGTCGAGGGATGTAGAGTGCCAGAAGTTGGATTTCTGTCATTAATATACCTTCTTCGCACAGTCCCAAATAGGCCCTGATGACCGTCTAATCCAGTACTATGTGTAGTGGAGGTACGCCCAGAAAACACTCCATAGATGCCGTAGTTGTGGATTCCAAGGCTCTCGTTACTGTTAGACATGCTTTCCTTTAGATATTGTTTATTTTGTTCCGTTTCATCTACTTATTCAGTGCAGGCCACCATTTATTTCAACAATTCAGTTTGGCGTCAAGCATCACACCTAGAAATTTCGCTCGTTTTACTAGTTGGGGTAGAATGGCAGTTCTTCCTTTTTCGAGTGAATAAAATCTTGTCTGTTTTGTTTGAACTAGGAAAAAGGTAGTTCTCACAGCACCACTGTTCAGTTATTTGCAGAATTCTCCTCTGAGGAGATCCTTTGAAGGTGGTCCCTCGGACGGTCGACTCGCCGATGTGAGTCTCGATGCACTTGGTCGATAGCAGACGTCCTACCCACTTTGATGTGTTGTCTACTCCTCTATTTAGTAGAGCTTCATCTATCGACTTATAGAGTGTATTGTCGAAAGCTCTCCTATAACTGTATATATAGTTATAACGGTTACTCACCAAAAATTCAGCCATTCTGGCAGAACAGTTGTTATGGAACAGTCGTTTGAGTGAGTGTTTGTGAGTATTGACAAAATCGAGTATCGTGCTGTCGTCAAATATTTGCTTTTGAAAGGCAAGACGCCTATGTAAATGGAATGCTATCTGGATTGTGTTTAGGGACCGTGCACCATCATTTTCGAGAGTAAAATTTCAGGAGCTGAATTTAAAAGTGGGCGTAAGAGCTTTGAAGACGATGATCGTTCGAGATGTCCAAAAATTGCAACTTACGATGATAACATCGCCAAAGTTCACCAAATGGTACCAGACATCCGCTGTATTGAAGTGAGAAAGGAGGGGTTTGTCACATATTACATATGAGAAACCTGTCAGCCGCTTTGTTCATGTCAGACCGAAAACTTTTTTAAATAAACATTTCCAACGCTCTATAGGTAAAGTTTTGACGCCAATTTCTTACTTGGATACAGCATCATATTTCAAAACAAAAACATAGATCATTTGTGATTGTAAAGGGAGTACACTAGGAAAAAAAGGTCATTAGAAATCTTCCTCATTTCAGCTGGTCAACTAACACCTAAAAAGTTCTGGAACCTCTATGATGAGATATTAAAATATGTATTATACTATTTCAAAAGATTTATTAGATATCAAGATGTGAGTCTTCGATTGGTTTTTTTTTGTTAAAATATCGGCAATTTTGAATGATATTCAATGAGGCTCATCAAGTGATTTCAGTGCACGCTGTCAGCTAAAAATGGCCGAGAGACCTGAATTTCAGTCCTGTGATATTCAAAAAATCTTTCCGGTAGTATAATACATAGTTTAATGTCTTATTATCGTGGAGATTACAGAACATTTTCAGATAGTAATTCCCCAGCTGAAATGAAGAAGATTACTAATTAGCTTATTTTCCTAGTGTCCTCCTTTTCGGTTTCTTCAAGTGGAGAACTAAAATGTGATTTTAAATTTTTTTGTAGTTTTCAATTTTTTCCCCATAAACGAAACAAGCAAATAACCTGAAATTATGCCAAAAACTCAGTTTGACACTGGCTCTTCTGTAATTAATTTCTTATTCGTCCATTATTTATGAAAATGAGTGAAAAGTGCTATTCCTCTTCTATTATCAGAAAAACGTCTTAAAGAAAATTAATTCGACCATCAATAATAATTTTCTGAAATTCCTCTTCGATATAATATATTTAGGGCAATTGGATTGTATTGATATTTTTATTTAGTTTCTGATGACTTAGTGGTTTTCATTGAATGCAGATTCTTTCACTCAAAAGATTACAGATTGGAAAACCACGACTAACTATTGAAGAATTTATTGAGCAAGACCTGAATATCATTGACCAACACCTAGAAATAAGTACTAGAAAAATTGCAGAAGAGGGTAATCTGAAAAGTTTGCGGAATAACTATGGTCAAGATATTTTTCGGAATATTTCTTTCATTTTTCAACAGGGTCTCATCGTAACACCACATACTTTTCCTAGCGATGTTGCCAACTTTGTAACCCGACCAAAAATAATTCAAAACAAAAAATTTCAGAGTAAACTTTCTTCATAAAGAGAACATAAGTGAAGCACCCAAAGATAGAACCATAAATATCCAAAAAACATTGAGAACATCTCTAAAAGAAATTTTCCCGATGATACTAACGAAATCAGTCAAATAATTCTTAGATATAAATCCCAGACCTCCAAAACTTAACGGCCGTATAACAAATGACCAAGACAATACTCTAATATGTCCGGTAGTATCAATTAAATCTTCTATTCAAAAATTCAATCAATTTCAAACCTGAATATTCAATAAAAATTTCAATTCAAGAACACAACAATTGAAATTGTTTCAAACCCCAATCAATTCGTATTTAATTAGTTTGGATGTAGATAACATCCGATTGTAAAAATTGATTTCATGTTTTTGCTCAAGTAGGGCCTAAAATAGAATTATTTCAAATTCAATAACAGATCCTATGAACAACCTCACGGTCTCCCGATGGGATTACTATTGACCTCTTAACTAGCTGAGATTTTCATGGCGTATATTATGTTCGATTGCCCCCAAATCTAAATTAGTATATTTTTAGTATACAAGGGCAGTTTGATAGGTTACTGACTTTTCGGATAAAACGAATATTTTTTTCCGCCAATCAACATTTTATTAGTACATAATCACCTTTTACCTCGATTCATTTAGTCTAGCATTTTTTAAATTTCTTTATTTCCTCCAAATAATAAGTTTTTTTCAAAGCTCTCAAAAAACTATTTGTATCGGTAATGACTTTTTCATTCGACTGAAATCTCTAACCGCCAAGCCATTTCTTCGGGTTTCGAAACAGAAAATAGTTGCAAAGGGCTAAATCTGGAGAATATGCTGGATGGGGTAGCAGTTCGTATCCAAATTCGTGGATTTTGGCCATCGTGATTGGACAAGTGTGCACAAATGCATTGCCTTGATGGATCAGCAATTCGTTCTTCGCTAAATGGGACCGTTTTTGCTTCGAATCAACGTCGAATCTGTTCAAAAACTTTGAATAATATTCGCCAGTGATCGTTTTGCCTTTCTCGAGGTTAGCGATGTAAATGACATGGCGCGTATCCCAAAAAACTGTGGCCATGACTTTGTTGGCTGACCGACCCTGTTTGGCCTTCTTTGGTCCTGTTTCAATTATTCCTTGGTCTCTGGTTTATTATGATGGATCCATGTTCCGTTTTCACAGTAACGGAACGAAGCAAAAACTTGCTCGGATTACGGCTGAACATCGCTAAAGACTCCTTGGAAGTGGTTACACAATTGTGCTATTGGTCAAGAGTAAGCAATCGCAGCACTCATCTCGAGGAGAGTTTTTTCATGTCTAAATATTCATGTGAAATATGATCTACCCATTCAGCTGAGATATCTACAGCAAGAGCCAACTTACGCACTTTCAACTCCGATGGTCCAATATTATTTCATGGATTTTTCGATGATTTCCGGCGTAATCACTTCTATTCTGCGACCTGATCGTTCGGCTTCATTAGTGCTGATACGACCATAACGGAACTCTGTAAGCCATTGAAATTGATGGTGCCGAGTCCCCGTAGTTTTTATCAAGCCTCTTCTTAGTTTCAATGTCGGATTATTCACGTAAAAAATAATGCTTGATCAGCACACAAAAAATTTTTTTTGCATTTTTGTAAAAATTCACGAGTTTGTCTGCTTTGAATGGCTATGAAATACCAAGTGCACGACCTAACTTTCCCAAAATTAGTAAATTGCTGACTGATAGTTTACAGTTGACGGCAGTACTGTTGCATTTGATGTAACTGCGCTGAAAATTTAAAAAGTCACTGACTTGTCAAACGGCCCTCCCAGATATGTAGATGATAAAGTAGTAGACGCTAGACAATTAGATCAATTTTTAACTTACATCAATAACATTCATCTCAAAATTGAATGAGTAATACAGATAAATTTACATATTTTGGCCTTTTGAGCGGAAAGCTTCTAAATATCAAAACGCAAAACAGAATGAAAAAGTTGCTTTGAAGACCCAAACTGTCCCAAGAGTTTCTCAATACTAAGATAAAACTGATAAATTTGATAATACTGGAATGTAGAAATTCTCCTGTATGGAATGTGGAGGCATAGGTCAAACTGATCATTCATTCAAAACTAGATACAAAGAGCAGAGAACTAGAGAAGCGACGAAACTAGTTTCGGCTTACATTTCTTCAAAAATGACCATGGTCCACCCATATATCAACTTCAAATTAATCACAGAATACCTAAGGAACGTAGGTTAGCTTTTTGGAGTCCATCGAAATTTTCAAACTGCGACAAACCAGCATGAAGATAATCTTCTGAATTACCAGTATGGCCCGGCTTATTCGTCCCTATTTGAAATCTTCATGTAATACAGGATGGAGCGTGGCTAACTCCCTCTATTCGAAAAATCACTTCACAAGAACGGAAGGTGCTAGAGTAGTGGCGCTGATTTCATTTAGAAGGGCAAATAGTGTACTTTGCAGTCTTTTTTTATCCTTCAACGAGCTCTATTTCTACCTTTTGGCTAATGACACGCCGGGGAATTCTGTCACCGCACTAACCCGGGAATTATGCAGAACCCCCTCTCATGTCGAGGAAAGAGATCTTCACTCAAGCGATTCCCAGAATTCGAAGAATTGCATCGAATCTTTGAGGATTGAACCCAGATACTCTGCGCAGGAGACTTGCATCATGTCCTCTACGCCACCGAGCCGGCAGTCTTAAACATGTCTTGGTCGGGTGAGCAGCGCACGTTTGTTGTTGAGACCTTTATTAGAATAAGTGAATCTGTTTTTGCGACGCAACGTGCCTTCCGCACGAAGTATCGTTTGAACTCTCCTCAGAGTGTTCTTGGCGTGGATGGTAAATTCCGAGCAACAGGATCTACACTAAATGTAACGAGAATCGGCCAGTCTGTCACCGTCAGAACCCCTGAAAACATCGCTCGAGTGAGGGCGTCGATTGAGCAGTCTTCATCTCGTTCAGCACGCAAACATGCTTCTGCTCTTCAGATTTCAGCTCGAACAGTGAAACAAATTTTACATAATGATCTCGGGTTACACCCATACAAGATCATGGTTGCACAGGAATTGTCCCTGACGGATTGGGGAAGACGTGTGTGTGGACTGTTGTCAGGCAGTTCTTCAACATGAGCCTCCCACTGGAATCTTGGACGATCAACGAAGCTCATTTTCAACCTTCAATGTGCATGAATAAGCAAAATTTTCGCTACTGCGTACAAAAATCCCAGAGAGCTTTACTAAAGACCCCTACACAGCCGAAAAGGCACGGTTTGGAGTGCAGTATCGAAAGTAGGCATCATTGGGCCCTACATTCTTGAAGAGGTTGGTGTCACAGTTTCCGTGAACTCTGACCGATAATACTCCGGAAAGCGAGGAATTGGGTGAAACCTACGACTAACGGAGCTTCTGCTTCCAGCAAGATGGCGCCACTGCGCATACAGCTCGTCGACCACGATCAATTCTTCAGGAGGTGTTCCCTGGGCAGGTTGTCTTCTAGCAGGAAACAGTTCAATGGCCCCGCGCTCCCCTGATTTGAGCCCCTGTGACTTTTTCCGGTAGGGCTATCTCAACGGTGAGGTATTTTATCATCGTCCAAGGACTATTGATGAGCTAAAAACCGCAATTGAAGAAGAAATTGAGCAGATAAATACTGTCACTCTTGTGAAAATCATGAAGAATTTCCATTAAAAGCTGAACATGTGTGTTGCTCGCTAGGGCCAACATTTGGACGATATCATTTTCAAAACTTAAAGGAGAAAACTACTCAATATAACCTTTTTGTCGCAATAACTTTTTCATGTAAATATCTCGAACAGTGTTTTTACCGACCTTTTGATAAGTGGGATAAGCGCCCCATCCTATATATGCTTTCATCATGATCAGTTTATTAATGGGCGAGAGAGCTTACAATCATGATTTTCAATAAATATCTTGTGATTGTATGATACATAGCTTAACTTCTCACTATCATCATGAATAACTATAAAGTAGTAACGGCGGAATCTATTCTGTTATCTAAGAAAACAGTATAACAACTACATATTTATATGAAAGACGATCGTGTGATATTATTATGTGCAGCGACAATTACGAGAAAGAATTCAGAAGTACTTTATTTATGGAGTCGGTTATACCACGACCTCCTAAATTCCGGGAGAATATATTCGTCATGTTGCAGTTCACATCTTCAATTATCAATCAAGTTTTCTTATTGCTTTTATGTTGAAATACAAACCAATTTTTTTTGTCACTGAATGATATATAAGTCTTCACCAGAACGATAACGTTCGTTTTTCAAAAAAAAACATCAGAATGACAGTAATCTTACGTGAAATACTTTTACAGAAAACTTACAACCGAACCTATGCTTCCCCTGAAGAAGAAGCTTTGAGAAAAGAAATTTTCACACAAAATCTACTGGAGATCCAAGAGCATAACGAAAAATTCGCAAAAGGAGAAGTAAGCTATGAACAAGGAGTCAACGACTTCGCTGACATCACCGATGAAGAATTTTTGTCGGGAGTATGGTTCAAACCAAATGGCGAAGGGTTTTAATAAGGACGAAATAAAATAATGAACATTAGAATTGTTTGAGGAAAAAGCAAAAAGAAATTAAAATATTATTAACTGAATTGAGAATGATTTTTTTCGAATTTTTATTGTTACAATTTATATAAATTCTTCAAGTTATACAGGGTGGGGCGTGGCTAACTCCCACTTTTCGAAAAATCACTTTACAAGGACGAGGGGTGCTAGAGTGGTGGCGCTGATTTCGTTAAGAAGGACGGATCGTGTACTTTGCAGTCTTTCTTTTTTATCCTTTAACGTACTCTATTTCTACCTTTCGGCTGATGACACGGAGGGGAATTCTGTCACCTCTCTAACCCGGGAATTTTGCCGAACCCCTCTCATGTCGAGGGAAGGGATCTTTAGTGTCCAACACATCTCTGTTAGACAGGACCGACGGCTTTACATCTCTTCCGAAAGATGGATACTCAAGCGATTCCCAGAATCTGAAAAATTGCATCGACTTTGTACCCAGATACTCTGCGAGGAGACGAGCATCACTAAACTAAATTTGACGTTTTTTGCATCTCAAAAGCTGCAAAGGCTTTCAGAATTGCATATGAAGAGGCGGTTAAAGAATTGCTGCCATTTGGAATAATATCTTTGTACCAACAAGGATTTTGTTTAATAATAGTAGATAACAAAACTCTATGTATTGCATTTTTATTTGAACTTTCAAGCGAAGGATGAATATCATTATCTAGTAGAGTAGTATAAGCATCAGCTGATTGATTACTCTGGCTCTGATTGTGTAATAATATAATATATATATATATATATATATATATATATATATATATATATATATATATATATATATATATATATATATATATATATATATATATATATATATATATATATATATATATATATATATATATATATATATATATATATATATATATATAATAGCAGTATGCCGAGAAACGAAGCGATAGACGGCAGTTTCGCCCTTATTAGGAGCTCATCAGTGTCGCATATCGCTTCTCAGCATCCTACCGAGCTACATCGGGGTACCCTATCAATTCCGGAAAGGACGCACCTACGACATACGTACGAGAGTCGCCCTCTATGAACCGACACGGCGACCCCGCTACCGGACTTCGAGAAAGATACGAACAGTAACAAACAGGTGTGGAAACGTTAAAAATTCCAAACATTTAGGAGACATTTTTCGCCGTTCCGTGAATCACACCCTCCTAATAAGGGCAAAACTGCAGTCTGCCGCTTCGTTTCTCGGCATCCTGCTTGGTTGCTTGGTTGCACTATTGTGGCGCTTGGGGGCTGCGTGCATAGCGGGTAGATTTGGAAACTAGCTCTTGTCAGGAGGGATTATTCATTGATCTACGGATTTTTGAATCATATTGAAATATATAGACTCACGCGAAGTTTATCGAGGAATATATATATATATATATATATATATATATATATATATATATATATATATATATATATATATATATATATATATATATATATATATATATATATATATATATATATATATATATATATATATATATATATATATATATATATATATATATATATATATATATATATATATATATATATATATATATATATATATATATATATATATATATATATATATATATATATATATATATATATATATATATATATATATATATATATATATATATATATATATATATATATATATATATATATATATATATATATATATATATATATATATATATATATATATATATATATATATATATATATATATATATATATATATATATATATATATATATATATATTTGACTATGAAAAGACAAAAATTCTTGACGAAGAACACAACAGAAAAGGAGAGAAATACTTGAGATGATACACATACAAAAAAAATATAGACAATTCAGTAAATGACCGGAAAGACATATTGACACTTAGCTCCATATACATAGATCTTCTACAAAACAGGGCACAAAAGAAACACGTTTCGAGAAGGTCAACAATCACAATAGATACAGAGAGCACGGTACAAACAGATCCCAGAAATACCTGAAAAGTCCACAAAGAAAACAGCACCATAGAAAACTTCAACACACATAACCTCCGAAAACTGACATCTCCAAAACACAAGGTTTCCACAATGCTCACAAATAAAAATAAAACAATCCTCCAAAGATTAATTGATAAGATACATCTTGAGAACAATTTAATATGGATCGTAATGTATATTTTTGTAATATTGTAGATTAAATACTGAAGAAGGGAAGAAAAATGCTTTTTGATACTCTTGACTTTCAGTAGGTTTAAACATTTCCTCAAAAACACCGCGTATGAAAAATTCATAATTTTCAAATTCCGTGCGGAAAGAATCTTCGCTTTCGATTTCTTCGAGTTTAGTACTTCTCAATGAACTCATAATCGTACTCTAAAATCTCAAATATTCATAGCGGATGTTTTTGAATCTATGTTTAAACTTACTGCGAAATGAATGCTCCAAAAGTGCTTTTTAGGCACAATAACTATGTTGTTTCATCTTCTTCAATTCAATATTGCGTTGGCCGGCTCGTTGGCGTAGGGGATATGATGCTCGTCTCCTGCGCAGAGTTACCTGGGTTCAATCTCCACAAAGTCGGTGCGATTTTTCGGATTCTGGAAATCGCTTGAGTGTCCATCTTTCGGTGGAGATGTGAAGCTGTCGGTCCTGTCTAACAGAGATGTGTTGGACATTCAAGATCCCTTCCCTCGACACGAGAGGGGTTCGGCAAAATTCCCGGGTTAGTGAGATGACTGAATTCCCGGCGTGTGATTAGTCGAAAGGCATAAATAGAGTACGTTAGGAAAAACAAACAAACAATATTGCGTTAAATTACAGTCTTTTTATGTTTTTCAGTATCACTCATTGTGATCAGAATCGAATGATTAAATAACAATGTGCGGTTGAACCAAATGATATAAAAAGTGAATATCCGCGAGAATGATGAGTAATAAACAAAGATGTTAGAGACCATATGCTTTTTATAGAAGATATCGATTTAACTCAACTAACCGATAAGGCAATGTTCGGACGAATTGAATAATTTAACTCAATTCATGACATAAATTTTCAAAAATCCGGCTGAAAGGAATAAGAAATGTCATAGATTGTACGACAAAATGTGAAAGATTGTAGAGAAAAAAATCGTGGACTGTATCCAATTTTAGAAAAGAAAAAATATATATTTTGATCCGAATCAAATAAAATGAGATGTAAAAAAAAATATTCCACAAAAGTCCACTCACCCTCATTGTTGTGGTCGCTCTACTCCCGCTGATGAGTTTTCAGGGTACCCTTTTTGCACTCGCGACGAAAAAATTCAGCGATTTTTGTATTTTTAGCGGTTTGAGCAGCGGTTGTTGCTTACTGTCGCATCGAGTGTTTTAATCAGAATAAATCCTTTTGTCTCTCGACCGTACGTTGGACACCTGGTCCCAATCGAGATTCCGTGGAGTTTGTTGATTTGAGATAATTTCATGTAAAAATGAGTAATCAAAATTGAAACACTTCTTGAAGCCCAGCCATATTTGAATATCAAACAAAAAAAAATTAATTACACTAATTAACATAAAAACGAAGAACAGGAATCGATTAAACAACGAATACTGTATTCAAATCGCTCTTATATCTTAATTTTGAAGCAATTGTATCGAACATGAAACAACATCAATTCTCCAAAACGTGAAGAAAGAATGTTTTCAATCATTCTTTTTTTTTCTAATTTTTTCAATTCTAATTTTTGTTTGTACCACCATTATTATTATTATCGTGGACTTGTGCACTATCTCAGCTCTTAGCTGGATATAATTTAGGTTACCCAGATTCAACAATCAAAGAGAACAGGCTGGATCACAATATGCTTGACATAAATTTTCTTACTATCCTACATGTATTGAGAATTACAGCTTTTTGCATTTCTATAAAAGTATTTATATGCAATTCTAATTTTTTAAGGCAATCATGCAAAGTTTTGGGTATTGACCTAGTCGAAGAAATAATGACAGGAACGACATCTATTTTATAGTGCCACATCTGCTTGATCTCAACAGGAGGTCTGTGTATTTGGACTTTTTCTTCTGGAACTTGTTCAGCACGTTGTTATTATTCGGTATGGCAACATCCACCAGCATTGCTGTTTTGGCTCTCAATCATACACCACTATGTCCGGCCTATTATTCGTCACCATTCTGTCAGTGATAACAGGCCTATCGTAGTATATCTGATAGAGTCATTTTCCAATACGGGCACCGGTTGATACTTGTAATATGGCTGGAAGGTACTCAGTAGTCCGTACTTGTCTCCAAGTTTCTGATGGATAATATTGCACACTTGATTATGCCTTTGAAGATAGTCCGTATTGGCGAGTTGTTCGCAGCCGGACGTAATATGCTGTACTGTTGCCGATCTTATATGGCATTTTCTGCACTCATCTGTTTGTAATGTTCAGTCCTTAGTAATGAATTTTTTGTAGTCGTTTGTAGCGATCACTTGGTCTTGAATGGCCATAAGGATTCGTTCTGTTTCTGCGAATAATTCTCCTTTCATTAACCATTTGTTGGAGGCTTCTTTGTCGATGTGTGGTTGATTAATTTCATGGTGACGTCGTCCATGCAATTTCTCTCTTGACCATTGCTCTTGTTTTCCAGAGGAAATATAGGAACGGTAGATTCTGCAGGTCATCTCTGGAAGCAAGATTCAGAGGTGTATATCCTTGATCATCCAACGATACCACTCTATGAAAGTCAGAAGCGCGAGCTTTGGCAGAGAAGAATTCTCTGAGATTTTTCATTTGTTCGATGTGTAAATTGACAACATCTATTAATCCGCTTCCTCCCTACCGTTCGTATCACAGACGATTTTCGATGATGATTGTTGTACTTTGTCAGCATCGTCCGGGTCTGCTTTTGAATATCTTCCAGTTCTTTCTTAGTCCATCTGATTATTCCAAATGAGTGAAGCAACACTGAAATGGCATAGGTGTTAATTGCCTTGACTAGATTCCCCGAGTTCAACATTGATTTCAGCAGAGTCCTCAGACGCTGACTGTATTCTGAACGAATCTTCTCCTTTGATTGTTTTTGGTCTAGCAATATGACTTGTTGGTATCCTAGTTATTTGTATATTTCGCCATCCCTCATGCACTGTATAATATCACTGTTTGGAAGTTGTATTTCACCATATATGACTTTCCCTCTTTGAATGTTCAGGGTCCTACATTTTTCAATCCCGAATTTCATATGAACATCTGCCGAGATCTTACTGACAGTTTTCAGCAAATCATCCAATTGCTTCTTGTTCGAAGCATATAATTTGATGTCATCCATATACAGCAGGTGGGAGATTGTAAGATAATTCCTTTCTGCTTTTATCCTCAATCCGTATCCTGTTCTATTGAGCATTGGGAATAATGGGTTCATTGCTAAACAGAACCATAGTGGACTCAAAGAGTCTCCTTGAAAAATTCAACGACGTATTAGTATCTCGTCGGTTTTAGTTGATTTATTGTTCATGTTGACCTGCAGAGACGTGCGCCAGTGCTGAATAGTTGGAGGAATGTTCGGATTGTATACGTCCCGAAGGCGGGTTAATTAAACTCACAGTCTGAATTGTTCAGAGCGATAAGTCTCATATCATTCGTTCTGCAAACCCTGGAGAAAGTGTAAACTCATACTTCAGAACTGCGATCTTATCAAAGAAGCCTTTGAGTGAGCAGCAATCCGCTTTTCAGAAAAATAAATCAACTGATCTGGCCCTCAACAACCTAGCCGGAAGGACCACTATGTCCCTGGATTGCAAGGACGCTTCAGCTGCATCCTTCAAAGACACAGAGAGTGCATTCGGTGAGGCTCCCACTAGTTCATTATGTGGGGCTACGAGCCATAATAGTACCATTTATGCTAGAAACCAGAGTATTCAACAAATATCTGAGAGCGGAAGATGGAGATTTTTTGGATTCCTAAGGCTCTTCTCATAGAAGAGTACCCTTTATTGTGGTCTCTGTTGATTGTTCACCTTCTGGCAATAATCGACGCGCTGGATTTTTATGTTGGAGCCTGCGGTGGCGATTCAATTTCATTCGCAGACTTCAGGAAGATTTTCAAGGAAAACAGGGGTGGCGTGAGGGTGAACCCTACGAAAATTTCCTGGTGCCATTCACTAGGAAAATAAGGATATTCGTATCCTCCTTGATTCTCAGAGGACTGTTTATTCCGGTTGCGGAGAAAGCGAAATATCTAGGACAATACCTTCGATAATAAGCCCACGTGGAATTCGCACCTGAAAAACATAACACACAAGGTTGAAAGTTCATTATGCGCATGTCAAAGGACTCATAGAATGAAATGTGGACTTACTCTTAAGCAACTTCTGTGACTATATGAGACAGTGGTGGGACCATGTTTTACATATCGCTGCATTGATTGGAGGGAGTGCAGCCTCAGAAAGCAATCCCAACCCAAGCTTCTGAGTTTCAGAGAACAATATGAATGATGATCACTGGAGCATTCAGCCCTACACCTACTACAACCATAGAGCTGATAGTGGGCCTCGTACCTTTTCACCTGGTGATTAAAGGATCAGTTATAATGGCTAGCTACAGATTCCATCACCTTTCCCGAAATAATACGAATATCGTCAACTTCGTACCAGGTACCTTTGAGTCAGAAATTGAGGACAGCTAGATCGTGTGTACAAGCAATACCCAAAACCAACCCAATCATTTTTATCACACAAGAATTGGTCAGCTCCAAGTGTATATGATTGCGGTGCTGCCAAGAGACAGTCGATCTGTCTTGGAGGGCATGCGACTATTTTTCAAGCGAAAATATTCGCCATTGACCACTCTGCAAACCTTCTGCTTGCAGAGGGATTAACAAGTACGTTAATGAAAACCAACACGAATAGCCAAGCTGCACTGAAAGCATTGGCATCCGACATTTGCACCTGTTCTTTATTGTGCAGGAATGTCGTTCAATCCGCGTCAAATTTGTAGAAAGAAATAGGCTCCGTTTGTTATCGTTCTCAGCACACTCGAGCATTGCGGTCAATGACAAGGCGGTCTCATTGGCTGCTCGAAGAACAGTCTCAGGATTTACTGGACCGAAGCCTTGGCTTGGAATTAGCAAGGCTGAAAATATCTGATGGTTGGACCTGGAGGTACGGGAGCACTCGCTGAATCTCACAGGTCTCAGACTCAGGGCTTATCATCAGTGGATTTTCCGCTGCGAGAGCCATAGCTTAGCTTAAAACCTGCAGGCTGGACCTAGATAAGTTAGGATCACCTTCACGCTGGCTATGTGAGGAGGAGATATAATCAATAAAACATATCATGTGTAAGTGCCTCGCTGATAATAGAATCAGGCTTGAGGAAGTAATATCAGACTAACTAGAGCTGACTGAGCTTATTGAGCTCATATCTTGTACGAAAATAATAGAGTTTGTAGATGAAATTCACAATAGTGTTCCACTCTAGACCACTAGTTCGTAGCGGCGATCCACATTCAATTCAAATATATATCAACGTACATATTTTCCCAGATATAAGATATAATAAGATAGGAACAGAGGTTATCAAACTCAGAGAGCATGTCATGAATACAACAATGAAATATGTGAAAAGTATATCTCAAAGATCAACTGACAACTAGTAGGACTCGCACTGTGTTGTAAGGTATCTTGATAACTTTATTCTCAAAGCGATCAATTCGTATACAATGAAATATAGTATCAACCATTGTTTCTTGAAATAATAGGGGAAAACTCAAATACGAACCACTTCCCCAATGTTTCTTTATATCGAGGTGGATCTATGAGAAAAAAATGTGTTTCAACGAAGAAGTTATTGCCAAAACAGCATTCCACTTCCAGGCCAGTTTAGTCTAGTCGACAAGTTGAAAAGGGTGATAAAATAGTAATACTGTTCCTGAATATATGTATGCTCACTTGTAAGATCCAGAATGATATCTAAATAAACATGTGCGAGAGTATATTAGCACATAAAAATTGCGAAAATTATAAACAATTTAATATGCAAAAATGTAGTTTTTTTCAATACCTTAGAAGCTAATGAGACCTAAAGATATTGAAGATATGAAATTAAGACAATTCTCAATGGAAAACTTCGAACTCCTGGAACTCTATTTCCTTTATATATTATTTTAATTCAATAATGAAGATAAACCTTCTCACGTTAGTTTTATTCTTTATAAATGTTTATGTACGAATATATCCTACCGGCATATTTTCCCATTTCTTTAGGTTCCATTCCGGATTGAATGAGCTATTATGTATTAATTTAGGAGCCGAATAATTATTTTCCACCATTTTTAACGACTAGGTTATAAATGGTGATCCTTCTATAGGTTATATATATATATATATATATATATATATATATATATATATATATATATATATATATATATATATATATATATATATATATATATATATATATATTAATTTAGGAGCCGAATAATTATTTTCCACTATTTTTAACGACTAGGTTATAAATGGTGATCCTTCTATAGGTTATACATATAAGATAAAGATTGAGACATTGTTTTTGGTCCAAATTTTTCAAATTGATGCTCATGTGTTATTTTATCATAATCAATGTCTTAGTGTCAAATATTCGAAGAAATCGTTGTTGATATTCCCTGAACGTTAATTACGATCAATGAATAACCTTGGAGATTAATCACACTGACTGTCCAACGATTATAGAGTTAATGCAAAACACCTCATTAATATGGCAGTTAAACAAATTGTTTATTCAATTTGTTGCTTGATTACGAATCGGTTATTCACAGTTCAAAACGAATATATAAAACTGTGAATAACGAATTAGTTAGTATATCTGAAACCACCATGAAGTCCTGTGCTCTTCTTCTTTTATTTGTTGTTATCGTAGCTCTGTGTGAAGCTGCACCAATTGAGAACCTTGATTCGAAATGGGAAGATTTCAAGGTAATTTTTTCTTTGTTATTCAACATTCAGATTGAGGAAGGTTATACTTCATATTTGCCGGTAATCACAACAATATTAGTATTATACTAAAACATAATGGCAAAAGTAATGCAGGCTTTAGAGTACCTAACTACAAATCTACGAACATAATTTCATTCAAATTTATATAGGATATACAGTAGTGAGCAAAAAATTGAGGTCATTTTAAATTATTAAAGAGCGCCCTTTGAAATGTTAAACCACAGAACATGTTTGCTGGCTTGTATTTTGACATCTGTGTTCTGTCATATTCGGTATATTCCAGGTTTATAGCTGCCTTTCGAAAATTGATAAATTAGCACTATTTACGTGTACTAAAACGTTGTAGTCAATAATCTCCTCTCGGTTTGAGATCATTTTTGTGAATACAATTTGTATAGACTACTGAAGTCGACATGTGTGTAATAAATCGGTTAATCGATTGAAATGTCTATGGTTGCTAGAATTAATTGTTGCGTATCTACAAGCTGGCCTGAAACAACCTGAATCTGCTGCAATTATTAAGGTCTTCGTACACTGTAACAGTCCGATTTCCCGAATTAATCATTTATATCTCTTAAACTCAGTTTTCATAATTTTATTAATAATTCAATCTCATTTCACCAAGTTGAAAATCCAAACAGTTTGAAATTCGAATCAAGAATCTACAGGTAATGATACTCAATGAAAATTATAGTTATATTCGTTAGGTGTCGCTGGTATTGATCTACGTTGTTCACCGGTTAATTGTGAAGTCAGTACTTGAGAGAAGATCGTTTTCTCGTTTCTGTGGGTGAACGGAAAGCAGTACTCATTCTATGTTTCATTTCCACTTTATTGTTGTGAAGAGAAGAATTTCGCTTTTCATTAGTTATTTTTGAAAGTCAAACCGAGTCTATATAAGTTTGGAATTCATAAGATTCACTCCCTTTCCATTTATAAATCTTCGGAATCGTTTGTAATTCTATTGGAGCTGTGTTGTAGCGATTGGAGTGAATAATTTTCAGTGTTAGAAATTAAGTATTCTTTTGATTTTTTGGATGAAGTCCAATCGTCTGAGGTGTTATAAGTAGTCGGTAATTTTGCCGGATTTCCTCGACAACCAATTCAATTAGAGAGTAGAGAGATTTCGAATTTTCTTTTGTATATTAACTTAGATCGATATCCGCTATTCTAAGGATTTTTTTCGCCGTCATGATATTTATTGAGTTTTCATCTTTATGCCAAACCTGGATATTTCACGACTGGTGTAACCACGTGTTAAGGGAACTAGTCTTGCCACCTAGGGCAGTCACCTTGTGAACCATATTCAGCCAATCAGGTAACCTGTGAGCTGTAAGATACAGGAATACCAGAAAACTGATGTAAAACACTATCCAATCATCGTGGGAAATAATCTCATTCGTAAAAAGCTAAGTGTTTCTCTTTATGATCCTAGTCTTCTCTGTTACATTCGTTTGTACTTATGTCGGTTGAATTCATCTCATCTGAGACTCCTTTTATTTTAATTGGTAAAAATTTGTAGTTTAGTTTTTTGTATTAGTAACCTTGATTATAGATAGTACTTTATTAATTAATTACTGTGATTTCGATAGTTATCTCGTAATGAAGCTAGTTGAATGAAGTGCTTTGTTTTATTCTAAGGCTATATTTAGGACGTAGGTTCTAGATGAAGATCTCACACACTGAGATAAAAGGGACTCTGATCTAGCTAGGCAGAGGTAATAAATAGGTAGTTTCAATTGTAATTTTCTTCCAACTAGCCTTGCCATAACTTGATCTCATTCAACTTAATTATTCAAATTTCTTAGTTCCAGTAGAATTGAAATATTTCTCCAATTTCAGATATTCTAGAAACCAAACCATTACATTTGCAAATGAGATAGTTTTGTATGGTGAAAAAAATCCTTGGAATAGCAGAAACCGAGCGAAGTATATAACAAAAAGAAATTCGAAATCTCTCTACTCTCACAGAATCGAGAAAACGATCTCAGTACTGACTTCACAATTAACCGGTGAACAACCTAGATCAATACCGGCGACACCTCACGGATATAACTGTAATTTTCATTGAGTAACATTACCTGTAGATTCTTGATTCGAATCTCAAACTGTTAGGATATTTAACTCGATGAAATCCGATTGAATTAGTAATAAAATGAAAACTGAGTTTGAAGGATATAAATGATTAATTCGAGAAATCGGACTGTTACAACACTTTAGTTAGTATATCAATGGTGTTAGGAAACAGCATCTTTTCACGAAATGGCCAAGTTCCGTCGAAGAAAAAATTACTACTAAAAAAATTTCAGACCAGAACATCTCCTGCGCTTTCTTTACTAGATCAAATAGAATAAGTGAGGATAGTTTATAGGACTTGATAAATTATCAGAAAGAGGCTACGTACAGAAGCATGATTAATATTACACAAGAAATCATTTGGCATATAACAAGAAAAATGTAGCAGGTTATGGCTTTTTGATGAGTCTCGTTTTCACGAAAGGGTTCAGATGGACTAAGGGGGAGAAAAGTATAGATATCTAAGAGAAAGGTGTACCTCAGCATATGGGTGTCACTTTTGGGATGGGTCGATCATGCTTTGAGTCAGTATGACTCCAGAATAACGTACGCTTTCGAGCTTTGTCTGTTGTTTTCTGTTAGCTCACAGGTATATTGCCGAGCTCTCTATGATCATTCTCTATGACCGTTAAAGATAACTATGGACGACGGTCGCAAATATTTGGATGAAGAAGCAAAAAAAGACTTTTGTGAGGCCTCACCTTAGTCCAGGTTCTCCAAGAAATATTCCGCAGCTCATTAAACTACTTCAGTATTATATCCATAAGAGAAATATCCATAATTTAATCAGTAGTATATATCGGAATTATGAAAGAATTAGGTGAAATACTCGCGCTACTAGTGATTTTTTAGTTTACGTTGTAGTTGCCGCCAATTTTCTATGTACCGAACTTGAGCCTCTCTTCATAATTTGACAAATTTCTTCATATATATTTTGAATAAATAATTCTTGGATGATATTGTGTGGCAATAAAGTATTACTGTATAGAATTCGTATCAGGAAAAGTTAAGGTTGAGACTGAAAATTCCAAAAAACGCCATCGTCTTCATGCTGTGAAATTTAGAGGTTCTATATTTGTTACAATTGAAATTCAATGGAAGGTCTTTCGAATTCTCGGGTAAAATAAAAATCTTATTTTGAGGTCGAAATTTGTCTAGTTTCATCTCAAGGTTAGGTTAGATTCCTAATCATCCATGATAAGATATGGTTTTTATATTTGAACTAGTTGACCCAGCGAACTTCGTAACGCCTAACAGTCGATTCTTTAATGTTTTCAGTTTTTTAATACTTATTTTCTCATTCGGGACGTCGGGTCCGATAGTAAGTAAAAAAAAAGAGAGTGAATAAGTCAGTAATACATTAGGTTTTTATTAGGATACCAACATGACAATTGATTTCATTTTTGCTCATTGTTAATCAAGTTTCATCATTATTGTAGTACTTTATGGTACACCATATTTTTTGTTTGATTTCCTGGCACGTTAACAAATAGAGAAGTTTAAACTCGAATGGTACTCCAGTCGTAGTCATTAGGATGCGGGGTATCAAAACGTCTTCTCCTTTATACTTTCGTTTCTATATTTCTTCTTCTTCTTCAGCCATCTGTCATTCAACTCTGGACATAGGCCTCCTTCAGTTCCCTCCAACGGTCTCTGTTCTGTGCTACCTGATACCTGTTGAGCCATCCAATGCGTTTCAGGTCATCTCCTCATCTCATTGGAGGTCGACCTCTTCCCCTTTCGCCCAAATATGGTCTCCATTTTTGTATTTCGACAATCTATCTGCCATCTCCTTTTCTTGGATTATAACCCGCGAAGCCCCATTTGAGTCTGGCAATTTCTTCTCTGACATCGCGAACTTTAGTGACTTTCCTTATTCATGTTTTTGTTTTCCTGTCTGTTAGTTTTATTTCAAGCCCCCTGCGTTCCATTGCTCTTTGTGTTTTTCCCATTTTGGCCATAATGGCTCTAGTTAGTGTCCATGTTTGGCAGCCGTAAGTGATAACAGACAAAATAGACTGATGATAGACTTTAGTTCCAAGGTATTATGGTATCTTACAACTTTGAAGGACCCATTTTGATTTTCCAGATCCAGTCCTAGCAAGCCGAATTCTTCTCGCAATTTCTGCTATTTGATTCTCTCTATTGAGTTTGAGTATTTGACCTAGGTAAACATATTCATCCACCATATCCATAGAGTGTACACTCCAACTGTAATCCTTCTGTTGTCTCCTGAGTTGTCATGGTTTTTGTCTTCTGCATGTTCATTTTCAAAACAATTTTTTACGATGCTTCAGCAATTCTGTAGTCATTTCTTGCAGCTCTTCGAGAGTGGTGGAAATCAGGACAATATCATCGGCGTACCTAAGATGATTCAGTGTTTTTCCGTTTATGTTTACCTCCTTTGCTTCCCAACTCAATGATGCAAATACATCTTTCATGCTAGGGTGAATAACTTCGGCGATATAACGTCTTCCTGTTTTACACCTCACTGGATTTTTATAGGTTTGGTCTCGTGTTCTAGTCTTACTATTATTGAGGATTGTTGATAGATGTTGTGTATCAGTTGTCTATACCTGGAATAAATTCTGCTATTGTTTATAGCTCATGAGGGGTTACCAAGCCCCCATCGGGTGCCTCCACAGGTGGCGGATAGGGGAGAGCCTCCCAGATATGGGTGGTACCGGAAAAATCAAATACCCCGGGACGGACCAAAATTGGCAAAGTTGTATGGCAGCAGCTCGTCTTCACTCAGTCAGGGCGCGTGGAGTAGAATTCCAATGTAGGTCTGAATACAGACGTCACTTATGGGCGCTAGTCAAATGATGGATTAATACGGCCATGATGACATTGCGAAGTTGCCAAGACTCCTGGCAAGCGTGGCAACTTTTTGTCAACCCCCCCCCCCTCGTATCGTTTCTATATTGTCGCTTCTATAATATTATTCAGTAATTTTTTTACTGTTTATCGTGTGCCGTTACAAAGTCGCGGTTGATCAATATTTCGCAACATTAAAACTACAGATTCCACCTTCAATTGAAGACTTTGAGGCGGTAATCCTGACAAATTCCGGTGGATAGTTCAGGATATCATCTTCATTGGTTGCCGTACCTACTTATTTATATGTCCTTGTTTCGTATGGAATATCATCTTGAACTTTAAAATTTATTTTAGTGTTTTTGGCTTCCAATATAGCTCCTTCGCTCAGCCAATCACGGAATAAGCAATTTTGAGCCATAACACTTATTAAATGACTTCAGCTCTCGATTAAATCACTGACAAAAACTCTCCGGAAAGGTGATGCAGCCAGTCAGTACGTCTACAGGAAATTTGCCATCATCAATATCAATGAAGTTTTTATAGAATATGTCTCGAGATTCATACTTGCTTGAATGTAATATCTCGATATGTTTCCATGATTTTGACGCTCTTCAAAGAGATTTTACGTTCAAAGTGACATTTTATCACTGACAAATTGTGTTTGACTGATGTTAGGCTAGGTTAAATATTGAAAAATATTGTTTTCATACTTTTTCAGGGAATTTTAAAGAAATCGGTTCGAAAGTTTTCCAGATTTTCGCTTAGCCACACAATCAGCGATTCATTTTTATATTATAGATTTGGAAGGCTTTTACTCAATAGAATTCAATTATAAATAATAAGTATTGTTCGCCTGAAGACGCTACAGTGCAGTGAAACGTATTACGAATCACAATTACTCAGTAAAATTCCCCAATAAAAAACATTATGTGTTTTTATTATATGGTTTTTAATTAAAATTTGTTTATAGAAAACTCAGCAACGATCTTATGAGTCTCCTGAAGAAGAAACCCGAAGAAAAGAAATCTTCAGAAAAAACCTTGAGGGCATCGAAGAACATAACCAAAAATTCGCCAGAGGAGAAGTAACCTATCAACAGGGTGTCAACCAATTCACAGACCTCACGAAAGAAGAATTTTCTAAGAGATTAGGTTTCAAGCCAAATGGTTCTTCAGTTGGCGTCAGTTTACACTAAAGAAAATATGAAATTCTAATCAAAATAAAATGTGTTTTAAAAATTATACGAATTGTAAAATTAGAGAGTCATTTACTTAATTGTATGAGTTTTGTTCAAACTTTATGGATTATGGAATGATATTTTATTAAAATATGTGAAAAAGATTCCTTCAGTCAGTATTTCAGGAGAATATATGCAAAGAAAAGGTATAAAAAGATTTAGAAATTTCGTAGTTTTCTATCCTGTATAAGCTGGACAGCTTCTGACGTTTTAGTACAGCGGCTATGTGAAATAATAATATTATTTTGTCGTCGAGTGGGATAAAAATTTTTGATAATTGTAGAATGAGTCAACTGGCAATATCTCGGTTGTTTCCTTAGTTCTACGAAAAATCCAGCTAAGTGAATAAAGTCTTATTTCTATCAAGAGTTTTCAAGTTATGATGCAAACTTGCATCCTTTTTCAAATATGAGCCATAGATAATTTTGATTTCGTTGAATATACTTCTTTCCTTCTCAAAAATATATCCGCGTGCACTCAAATTTTTCCTTCGGGATGTGTTTCTATGAGAAACCGAAAATTGTACAACTTTTCCCCGATTTTATCTAGTAAACCAAGTAGATCAAGTACGTTCTATGCTCCCATCGTAACAGTAAAACATTACTTCCTGCAATTACGATTCCACTGAAATATTCAATGTTTTTTCATCGAGTTGAAGCTTCTGTGTGAATACAACATCATTTGTAAAAACGAAACTAACATAAAAAATTTTGAAAAAAACATACAACCATTATTTCGAAAGGGAAGACCCAAGAGATATCCTATTATATATTATATGGAATGAAATAATCAATGTAGGTATGCAAAGGTATGATCATTATTCAATATGCAAATATGCCTAATTCACAAGGCCTGAAGATACTCCGACTAGCCTTGGAAATTTAAATATTGGTTCAACTCCAATATTTCGGCTAGCTCTTCATCTATATAATCCAAGTATTGCCAAAACATAAGTCGAATAAATTAGCAGCGGCCAAAGATTGATGAAGAAAAGCCTCATCATGTTCAAAATAGACAGTTCTTTTTTCAGCAACAGACACTTCTTCAAAAGATCCATCGAAGATATTGTCAATTACAATCTTACCATATAATCTACCACAAAGTTCTTCATCAAAAAACAAATAAACTAATACGTGATTGTCTTTCAAAGCACACCATACTTTGAACGCATATCGGCCTTAGTCGAATATTAGTATAGCAATGTATGTTTACATATAACCACCAATGTTCAATCACGATTGAATATTCCATCACCATTGAAGGGCAATTATCAATCTAAAAATTATAAAGAAAAGTGTGGATTTTCTCAATTTTTTTTCTTTCAATGGTTATAAAGAGAGTTTTGTCGATAATCAAACAAATACTGATATAAAAAAAAAATTCGTTTCGATACACAAAAGAGTTAGGAAAGAATTTGAAAAATATCAACATACAATGAGCCTTCAAATCAAATTCTACTTTGAAAGCTTTCTCGAAAAGCTTAAACACAAAACTAACGTTGGTTAAGGGTAGCAAATATGAAGGAAGCATATTGAACCAAGATTAATTTCAATCAGAACAAAAGAACATGAAGCACATTCATAATACGAACGTACAAAAAAAACTAACGGTGCCCAACATGCATTTGCTCAAGATCACTGTTAACAATGTTATCGAAGAACATAATTAAAAGTAACCGATTCAAAGAAATTCGGATGAAAATGAAAGTTTTGTGAAAATTAAACAAATTGTGAAATTACAGTGTTAACAACCTTAACGTATGTATGGGTTATGGAATGATATTCCAAAGAAAAATCTTTGATAATGTGAAATTGATATAAAATATTAAAAACGCTAATATAATGAACGCTTCTCCCCACAAAATGAAATGCAGGCATCTACTAAGAAGACAAAGGTCCGATTCCGTTCAGTGTACTCCATCAATGTAAAGTTAGATTTAGTATACAAGGTGTGATCAAACTGATGTTTTTTTCAATTTCTTATTGAGACATAATTGCAATTCGATATTGTTTCTTTCAAAATAAAAATAAAAGCGTTGGTGATGATCCTTTCAATCAGCACAGCACTGCGTGAATAACTTTCATCTGCTTGGAATTTTTTTGAGTTGAATTTTGAACTTCGGGAAGAGGCAAAAATTCCAAGGATTCAAGTCTAGAGAATGAGGCGACTGATGTGCCAGTGAAATGATTATATGGCACAAAACTCATATTCGAGACTGCAGTGTGACATGGCGCATTGTCCAGATGCAACACCAGTTATTCTTGATGATCACGGAGAACTCTTTCAAGTCTTTCAAGGATCTCACGGTAAAAGTGTTGATCAACCATTTGGTCTTCAGACACAAATTGTGAATGATTCCGTGGCTTTCAAAAAACCAATCATCATGAATTTGATCTTTGACATGCTCATTCATGCATTTTTGGGCTTTGGCGAGATTGCACTGTATCACTCCATGCTCGGCGTCTGGTTTCTGGGTCGTACTCAGAAATCCAAGACTCGTCACCAGTAATTACACGTTCCAGAAAACGGGGATCATTTTCCAATCGATCCCAAAAAGACGAGATTCATTTCCTTTCTGAGGTCCTTTTGAACTTGGACAAAGTTTTTCGGAACAATTTTTGCATGAATTTTTCTCATCCCAATTCATTGGTCGAAATCTAATGAACAGAGGTGTGATTTAAATTCAACTGTTTGACAAACACGGTGAATATCAGACTCTGTTGACATTTTCATCGGTGTTCGTATTTTAAGGCCTTTCAATTCGTGGTTCATCTTCAATCTCCTCCTTTTCTTCTGAAAATGCATTGAACCACTGAAAAACGTGAACTTTTTTTGACAAAACACTTTCTCAATAACTTGCCGAAGGTTTTCAAACGTTTCTATTGCATTGTTTCCAAGTTTGAAGCAAGACTTGATAGCTCAAAATTGATGCCGCAACGCACAAGCAAAAACTTCTGCACGATAACTAATGCTGCGGACAAACAACTGACTGTAGCACGTTTAACCTCATACTGGAGGCGTTTCGCATATACATCAGACGCTACTTAAAGCCTCTTGTCTCACGCGTTGCTGGATCGGAAGTGACGTTGCCAGTCACATTACTTTCTTAACATACCTCGTACCATCAGCTCCTGATTATACCAACTCATTACTTTCAGCGGAAACCTCTAGATAATGATGGCAAATAGTTAGCTCATATATTGATTCAAAATTCTGTTGGGAATCATAAATCAAAAAGCTATCCACAATAAGTTAACGATATGATAATTCGAAATGTCTAATATTTAACGTGAGTATAAAAGTGCATCATTTACATTCTTAATTGGTTTGATTTCCTGAAAATAGACCATATTGATAAAAACTTGGAGAAATCTTTGATCAGGACACACACACGCGTTACCAAGGGACATACAAATGCTCTTCCTTTAATCACAGTAAATGTGCAAATAAAGTTTGTTAAAAAATCGTACTTTTGTAATAAATTTTGACCCGCATGTGAATTCGAAACTAGAGCATTCAGAAAAAGAGTAATAATTTCGTGCCCACCTTGCTTTAAGCAAATAGAAGCAGTCGGGATTGATTTTTAGTGTTGATCAGTTATATTCAATATCAGTTTGATTTTGGATTTATATTCTCCTGAGAAAAGTTTCCAATTATATGTAATCAATAGCAATCAATCAGCAGTACGTGTAAATAATCCCTATTTTAGCACCATTCCCTCGCGTATTAGCCTCATCAGTAGTATCCTCCAGACTGTGCCGATAACATCACTTCCGGTTTCAGTAGAAGCCTGGTACAGGATTTCGTAATTAAGACGCTGGACGTATCTATATCCCCTCAGACCTCAAATCAGCGGATTGAGAATGTGTAAAGGTATTTTGTTGAGGCTTCATCTCACCCTGTTGAAATGAGAAACAACTTAGAAATCCCCCTGAAAGCAAATAAAGGTGAGTGCGGTGAACCTTGTTTGGAAGCCCCCGGAAGTAATATATCGCATCTATTGATGCCGGGGAAATTAATGGAAGGGCTGGTTTCCTGGCGGATCAGATAACAAGTTTTCATTTTTTTGTCGAAACGTCATTGACTCCTGCGAAGTTGCTTACTTCGTGATCAATCAAGAGAAAGAGGGGGAAGTGCTACAGAAAAATGCTTCTACATATAAACTTTTTTTGATGCCTTTAGACGAGGGAGGGGTATATTCGGACGCTTATTTTCAACCGGCTATTTCGGTGTCTAAAATATATACTTACTAGATACTATTTGATTTGAAAAGTTTCACATATAAGCTTTAATACACTCAGATTATTTGTGTTAATCTTTGACAGTTGTCTTGTAAAGAGGAATCTTTTGAAAAATCATTTTTGTCCGAAAAAACTATAGGGTGAGGAACTTTCGGACTGTAGTGAAAAAAATGATAGGATACAAATGAGGGAAACTTCTTCTTCAATGAGGCAAACGAAATTACTTTTTTTTCGAAGTATGCAGACAGAAAACTTCAATAACCATTCTTTCTATTCTTTAGAAAAGCGATAGAAAAATATCACAGAATATTACAGTCGAAATTCACGTCAAATTTCATGAACGATTTCACCCTTTACGGTGTAACCCTAAAGGTTTGGGCAACTTTGCCAGAATATATTCTCTATTGATGCTTGATGAGCCTTCAACATCACAGAGTTCCCTCTTCTTCTGAAAATTTTACGGAAAATTCTGAATCATCTTGTTTCTCTATTATCTACCTAACTGAATCGCTAATCGTTTTTCAGTCGGAAATTGAACTATTACATTATTTTCGTCATTAAGGACTTCATCGTTTAGTACTTTCGATATGCAGTACTTCCTATTTCATCTTTATCCTCCTCTTGATCAGCATGATCAAATACTATATCAGAATCCGATGAGGATAGGTTTTATTCAGATTTGAATTTTTTATTGCTTGTTGTCGCTTTCTTCATATATTTTGGGCTGTCTCCAAATGATATGTAAAACGTAACATATTTTGAATTCTCATTTGTATTCCTGTACTATAAGTTTCAATCCCAAACTCTTTCCTCCTCTGGGATACTCGTGGAAACTCATGATTCTCCAATTCATGTTTTCTTTTTAGAACTTCAAGGATCAACTTTCGGCAAAGGTCTTTTAGTAAATGGTATGGCATCAGATCTTCTGATGGTTAAGTGGAAAGCATTATCCATTGTGAGTTCCAGAGAGAGGAGAGCTCTTTCATAACATTCTTAATTTTTCATGAGTCTCATTCAAAGCGAAACAGATCGAACCATATCTAGAGATGACCATGGATGGAGAAAATTTTTTTCGCAAAGCATGTTTGAAAATTATAAGCGTATTCATTACAAAATTTTCAATTTTTTTCCTTATATAAGCTATATATCTCTCTTCTTGTTAATATGTTTTCCTCAATTATAGAGGTGAAATGCCATTTTGATGTGCATAGGTTAACTTTCATTCGTTGCCAAGTGTATTACAATATTCAAGAATTAGGAGGAAAATCCCGTTGAATTTTTTTGTAGTTGATGAAAAAGGCCTTCAAGTAATTAGAATTTATTGTTTCAGATTTAAGCTAATACCAACTTTCACGATGACTTGCATGTCTGTACAGCCAAGCATATTTCGAGTATTGCAAGGTTAAGGAACGAAGGAAAAGGGCAGCAATTTCTCTAAAAATGGAATGAATAATAGGAAGAAGTTCAATGAAGGTTTGTGTAGAGCTTAATATTATAACGTTTCTTGGTTTTTGAAATTATTGGGTTCAAATTAAACACTTCAACGGTAAAAAAAACTCTAACCAATTTATTTACACGTAAACTGAACAATTATAACTAATTTATTTAACACAATTGATACCGTTTAATTCATTTCTCACATTTTGTCCACTAATTCGCGCTCATCATTCAAACGGAATTCCCTGCACTTCGCGCTATCTTTTTATGTACAAGCACGGGGTTCAAGGCGAATTCTGTCCAAAGTGCATTGCAATTTGGCATTCCGCCGGTCGATGACAGAGTCGGCTTCAGGAACGATTGAATATCGTAACTATATATTCCATTGAAAAAGTTGAATAACAGTAATATTAAGACTTTCTTGGAAAAATATTGTAAATTCAATATCCTGGACGAATATAGATTGGGAAAAACAAGCGACGAATGTAATCACAGAACAACAAAGAATGCAATCAGATAATTTTGGAAGATACATACTTCATTTGCTCATTGAAGCACTGAAAGGAAATATTCCAGGGCTTCATTCATAATAGCCTCGAACCATATTGAAAAAACGAATAATGCAACTGTTACAAGATTCATACAAGGTGCAATTTTTACCTTCCAAACGGAGATCCATCAAATTCATAATTTTTCAGATGCTGCATCTTATGCATATTTATTAAAATGTACTTCACATCACATTCTTGATTCATGGAGTTAACAGAGTAGCAGAAATTATTCGAGAAAAAAAAACTCGTATTCACACCTAACCTAGCAACGAAGAAAAATTTTTTCTCAAAGCTCTTCGAATGAAGTTATCTGTAGCTACCTCTACAACCAGTATTAACCCAAGGAGAAACGTGGCTCAGAGTATCAGCTTTTTACGATGAAAATTTCGAAGGCATCAAAAATATCATCAACAAAATATCAGATTCTCTCTCCACTGTAGTATCATCGAAAACTTCATTAGAAGATAAAGTTCATAGAGCTCTTGTATTCATCAAACAGAATTACATTCCTCATTCAGTTTTATCTTTGGAGAAGAAAGTACCAGCCTTTAACTGATTCTCTAGAAATAATTAAATTTAAAAATGAATGGGAAAAAAATTGATGTGAAATTGGCAACATTGTGTTAGACAAATTGATATCGTATTTTTCAAGGAAACTTCAACTTGCAAACCAAATTCGCCGAAAATATGATGTCATAATCAAAACATGCTGCTATCACCTCAGTAGATTGAGAACGAAGTTTTTCTTCGTATGAACATATGTTTAGCGATAAGGGTTAGAATTTCTCTTCTGAAAATTTTAAAAAACAAATCAATTCGTTAAATAAGACAGGATAGAATAATCTTGCATTTTATTATTAAATTCCTAGTTCTTGTTATTGTTGTGCTCAAAGAACTCCTCAGTTATGATATTTATACCCCACATATTTCCCAAAACTTTTCACATACTTAGGAGGATCATTACATAAGTAATTTTTGTACATATTTTCACACATATTCCGTTCTTGTATTTCGATTCACTTTTCATAATCGTCATCATCCAGGTTCATAATAGTAGTGGCATATTTTAGTCAGATGTCATAATAAAGAACAACAGACCTCTACCATTGTGGGTCCAATTGACAATGATCATGAAAAGTGGATCGGAGAACCAGCTCGTTCAGCGGGGGTTATTTGACATTTTTGATGTGTTCATACATACAGCGATATATTTCGCGTGTTATCGGATATTGAGATATAATGAAGATCTAGCTTAAGAATCAACCTAGTACTGGAGCGTTAGCTGAATTTGACCACTGCATCGAGTAGGCGCACTGTGCATTGTTGCGGTGAATAGTCAAACTAGTCCGGCTTCTTGAAGTTCTCATCCTTTAATCTCCTCGTTTTCTTCTTCACTTTCTAGAAGTCTTAGTAGTTCTGTGTGTCAATTTGTTGAAGGGTACATATACAGTCGACTCTCGTTAATTCAAACCTTAATTCAAAGCTCTCTATAATTCAAAGTGATCACGGGTTCCCTGCAAAGTCTCTTTGCGTTTCGATCTGAATCAATACATTCTTATGCACTCGGTGATTCAAGCGGAAAAATCATTGCTATATAACAAAACGACGCGTTAATTCAAACTCCTCGGCGTCCAACAACAGAGTTGCGGACAGAAAAAGGCGGAAAGGTTGTGAGTACATTTTGCGACATGTATCAACCTTACACGAGCCTCTGTTTTTGTTACGTTTGTCTATTGGGCACACACTTCCTCACGAATTGGTTTGTTCGGCTATGTTCAAGTTAGTGTTACTCTTTCGTTAGTATACAGATTTGAAGGTTGTATTAGATATGAGTCCTAGAAAGTATTAATGTTTGATGATTGCTGAAGAGAAGAATTTAATCCAAAAAGTAGAGGAACGTAAGAAGAAGAGTGATGTTGCGAAAGAACTTGAGATTCCTCTGAGTACTCTCTCAACCTTAATAAAGCACAACGAAAAAAATTGATGCTGCTCAAACTACTGGAGTACGGAAATGAACTACTGAAGGTGAATTTCCTCGTCTGAAAGAAAGCCGTGTCATTTGGCTAAGACAGTGTAGAGGACAAAACGTGTCTATTAGTGGAAACGTGTTGAAGAAAAAAACAAAAAAGTTCGCGTCTAGTCTAAGCATCAAAAACTTTGCGTCAAGTGAAAGTGGCTCACAAATCTCAGTAAGATAAATTGAGTTGTGTTTAAAAGAGTTTGTGGGGAAAGTGGAAGTGCTGATATTGCCAGTTTGCTTAGATTGGCAGATAATTTTAATATTGATGAAACTGGCCTATTTTTCAAATATTTACCGAACAAAACGCTTACTTTTAAAGATGAAAATTGTCATGGAGGAAAACATGGTAAAGTGAGGTTGACAGTTAAACTTGCAGTAAATATGGATGGATTGGAAAAACTCAAACCTCTAGTGATAGGAAAAGCAATGAAACTGCGATGTTTCAAAGGAGTGAAATCGTTTCCTACTGATTATTGTGCTAACAAAAATGCTTGGATGACGACAGAACTTTTTAACAATTGGTTTTCAATAGTTAATGGGGACATAAAACGACAAAAGTGGAAAATTTTACTATTTTCATACAATCGCACTGCCCACAACAGTCTTCTTTTCATCGAATACAACTTCCAAATCGCAACCATTGGACCAACGGATCATCTATAATTTTAAGACATTCTATCGCAAAGAAATTGTTAAGCTCATTTTAGAATCTCTCGACAAGCAATTAGCTACGAATATTACGGTTTTACTGATTGACAAGGCATAAAAAGTTGTAACACCCCTAACAATTCTCAATTGCTTCAAAAAATCTGGTTTCTGAAAAGAAGATCAGAAAAATCTTCCAATACTTATGGATGATGATAAACCAGTAATAGAACCATTAGTTGACATCAGCGTTGTGAGTTTTCTGACTTTTCTGACACTAACCGATTGTGACATTTTATTTGCGACAGACACGAATGGGAAAAGAATGATGAAGATGAGGAAGATTCATCAGAACCTTTGGCAGAGGTTATTTAAGGAAGCAAGATCCTCATTCCATATTTTATAACGCTTCTGTCTACAAAACGAAGGTAATGAAAAAGCATTTCAGGCACTTTTTCTGTTAAAAAAAGTTATAGAGCAATCTTAGCAGCAGTTATGTACTATAAAGCAAACCAGTATAACAGAGTTCTTTCAGAAGATTAATTGATTCATGTTATGAATACAATGTAGGTACACGAATCTACCTCTCAACTTTTGTCATTTTTATAGAATAGCAGTTAATAGTTAAAAAACAAGTACTGTGTTTTAAGGAATTTTACTTTATAATTGCGATTCGTAACGCGTTTCACTACACCGTAGCTTCTTCAGATGAATGATTATGCAGAAAAATATAAATGGAAATATAACTATAAATGTTCTTGAGTAATTACCACCCTGTTGAGTTTGATATTTTAGACTCTGAATCCAGATACGATGTCGAAATTTTAATTCATAAAAAGTTTCAGCAACAACAGAAAAAGTTGAATTCACTCAAATTCAAAATTTCTCCACCCAAACCTTCAACTGATAAATTTTCAGACCATAAATTTTTTGAAAGATTCAATAATTTAACTGATACCGATTTTACACAACCACAAAAAGATCTATTAGAGAAAGGATTCAAACATAATTTACATCCAAAACATAATAAAACTAATTTTGAACAGTTAGGCATAGACGCCGAAATAATTCTCAAAAACTCCAAAGATAATATTTTAGCCAAACATCAAACAGCAAAAATCATCAAAGAAGACTTTTCGAAATTATCACCTCATTGCAATTCCGATTATAAGATAATAAAAACAATTCGTGAAAATAGTACCAAGAACGATTTAGTATTCACTAAAGCAGATAAAGGTTACACCGTCATTGCGATTAGTAAAACCGATTATATTTCTAAAACTGAAGAATTCTTAACAGCCGGAAACTATATAACATCAACTAAGGATCCTACAAAAAAATTTCAGAAAGTTGTTAAAAACATAATTTCGACAGCAAAATCACTAACTACAGACCAAGAAAAATATAAATTCATTAACTCCAATCCACAATCCCCCGAATTTTATTCGTTGATAAAACTTCATAAACCTAATTACCCTATTAGACCTGTTGTTTCTTATGTAACGGCACCTTCGTTCAAACTTTCAAAATTCCTCAACGACTTGCTAATGAAACATTGCAATTTTAAATCTGAATTTTCGGTCAAAATTCATACGAACTTATTGCCAATATCAAAGATACCACTATACCACCTAATTCCAAACTTATTTCTTTCGATGTTATGAATCTATTTCCCAACATTCCTCCACAAGATACGTATTACTTAGTTAAAGAATTATTAGAAAGGAATCATGTCAATACTATCATTAAATCAGATATTCTTTCATTATTAAAATTTGTTTAGATCAAAATTATTGCCATTTCAATAACAAATATTATACTATTGAAGACGGCTTGATTATGGGCAATCCGTTAAGTCCTTTGTTAGCAGAAATTTTTATGAATAAATTCATAATCATTCACTAAGTAAATATTGTTTATACTGGTATCGCTATGTAGACCATATCATTATTTGCTTCACAGGAACAGATAGACAGTTGAAAACTTTCGAAAATCATATAAATTCATTACATCCAAAAATTGCATTCACAACCGAAATAGAAAGCAATAATTCGATAAATTTCTTAGACGTAACAATTTCCAATGAAAATGGAAAACATGTTTTCGCAATTTACCATAAGCCGTCACATACAGATATTATAATACATAACTCGTCGTGTCATCCATATCAACATAAAACGTCAGCATTCAATAGTTTTATTCATAGATTGATTAACATCCCGCTATCACCAGAAAATTTCAACAAAGAACTAAATTTGATTAAACAAATAGCCAAAAAAAATGGTTACAATCCCAAACTAATAAATAATATTTTAAATAAAAACAAAGTAGAATCGCATTGAATGAAGTTTACTCTGTCGATAAATTGAAACAAAAATTCAACACATTATCCTACGTTGGCATTACATTCTTAAGTAGCAATAATTTCAACATAGCTTCCCAAACTAATAATAAATTAGGCGAATATATAAAAATAATAAAACCAAACCAGGTAAAAACAATAAATCAGGTGTTTATAGATTGAATTGCAATGACTGTGATAATTTCTACATTAGTAGAACACATGGAAATTTTAATATTAGAATATAGGAACATAAACGCAGTTTTTCAAATAAAAATCAGATTCAAATTACACGAATCATCTCTTAGAAAATAATCATGTTTTCGACCCAAAGTTTGAAATTTTGCATACAGATAATAAATATTGGAAGGTAGATCTTTTGGAAACTTTAGAAATAAATAAATACAAACACTCAGGTAGACTCATCAATGAACAAGTCGATTTAAGCCCTTCACCTCTATTGAATCTTTTCGGGGAGCAATCTATTCCTTAATTTTATTGGATATACCTGTCATAAATATTCACTTAAGAAGAAGCAACCAATAAGCTTTTAATTACTCAAGAACATTTATAGTTATATTCTCATTCATATTTTTCTGCATAATCATTCGTCTGAAGAAGCTACGGTGTAGTGAAACGCGTTACGAATCGCAATTATTAAGTAAAATTCCTTAAAACACAGTACTTGTTTTTATTATTGATAATGGAATTTTACCAAGTAAAAGCCTCCTAAATTCAAACAGTTAATAGTTGATCAGCACTTAATAATTCGAAGTTTTATTCATTTTTCTCACAAATTTCGAACCATTTAATATTTCGTAATATTCTAAGAGTCCTCTAGTTTTGAATTAACGAGACTCGACTGTACATATACTAAATACTAGATACCAGCGCATTCAATTCGTTGCACATCTATTGTGAATCTATCTATCTTTTTTCATAGTTTTCCACCATATGTGTACACTCTATTTGTAGTGACGCAAGATTATAATATGTAATAAGATTCAACATTACATAGATGATTTATTATGAATAACATTGAGAGCTTACTGGCTCGAATTAAGAGAAGGAGCGTTAATTTCTTACTCAATTTGAGAACATTGTGGATTATTTCAGTCATAAACGGAGAAAAGGGTTAGAGAGTGCATCAGAAGGGCCACGGATATGTCTAACCAGTGGTGGTACTGTTTGGGGAAACCGTATCATCTGCAACCAAAAATCAATTTTTCAAATAAGCTGACCTAGGAGGGACACATTCATGTACTCCTTCGTGTAAATTTTCCATTCAAAATCGGTTCTAGATTATTATGTTCGATTGCCAATGGCCAATGCCAATTTGTTCGGAATCAATGCATTGTTGAGGTGTAAAGAATAAGAACTAAGGAAATCAGATACGTTGATCTGTACATGCCGATAAAATTACTTACTTTTCAGGTTTCAAGACTGTTTTCTAATCAAAACACCCAAACACATGCACCTACAATGATAAATTTTCATCAAGTGAGCGGAGCATCATCTTCACACTTTAATTGAGAGGCGGTAATTTTGAGATGTCCGAATGTGCCCCGTGTACAAATGTACCCAGCTCAACCCCTCCTCCGACTTTTGAAAGTGATTTGCATTTGAATAAGCATATATTCGTTGTAAATATTAGTCGTTGTTTAGCCATTGACATAACTTCATTTCTTTGTAATATCTGGGGCATTATGTTTTGGGCAGCTTCCAAGTTCGTTGACAGGAAATAAATTTATTCTAATTAATGCAATCATTCATAACAGTCTGTTCATTTGCAATATACAATTTTTTTAAACTATGATTTCTTCCAGATCTTACCCGAAAGAAACCCATGGTAAAAAGAACAGGAATATGTTTGAATCCTTTATTTCACAGAATGTTAAATTCGATACACATATTCCATATCTTATGCAGCAAATCCCCTTTGGCAGGCAGGGAATGAATTCGGATCAGAGAAATTCTAAACAAGATATAGAAAAACCTTCTTTTTTTGTCCCACTTTCAGTTCGGATGAAATTGAAATAAGCATTGACGTTCGGCGAAATATATTCCAATTTCGTTCTGCGAATGTACATAAAGCTAGAGTAAGCAAATCGTCGGGATACGGCGGCTCATAAAACACTGAACAAATTAACTCTGTAAATAGTTATTATATACACAATATAGGCGTATAGGAGTATACTCGATATCCTGTTGAGATTATTAATATCTCGATATTCCGAAATTACTTCTAGAATATTCTCTTTCTCTCCCATTCAGGCTGTAGAGTTAAGGAATATTATTTCGAATTTTGCGATGGTATGTAGAAGTAGCAGGAAAACTGATGAGGAAATTTCAATAACACCGTAATCACTAGTCAAGATCCATTTGCGATCTGAAATTTGACCTTGGCCACCCTTCGAGAAAAACATGGTTTTTTCATAAAGAGCATTTACTCTCAACCCCGAAATAAAAAAGAGTGCAAAAAAACGAACGTAAACTCGTCAGCATGTAGGTCATTACTCTAAGGAAAATATTGTAAATTTTTTGAATAATTTCGATATTTCGTTTACTTTTTTGGGATCTAAGGTTTATAAGAATATTTAAACACTATCTAAAATAGACGTTCTGGGATTTTGCTTCACTTTTTCAATATTTAATCTACACAAAATGTATCTTACCCTCTAATCTTTGGATGATTGTTTAATTTTTATTTGTAAGAATTCTAGATTCCACTTTGTGTAACCTCCGAAAACTGACATCTCCAAAACACGAAGCGGAATCTAAAATTCTTAAAAATAAGAATAAAACATTCCAAAGATTAGTGGGTAAGATTTAAAGAATAATTTAATATGAATCGTACTGTATATTCCTATAATGTTGTACATTAAATACTGAAGAAGGGATGCTAAAGTCTATTTATATTTATATATATATATATATATATATATATATATATATATATATATATATATATATATATATATATATATATATATATATATATATATATATATATATATATGTTGAAAGCTTGAGTACATAGAAGAAATAGTACCACTTTTTTATGGCATGCAGCAGACCCAAAAAACTTATCTTATATATATATATATATATATATATATATATATATATATATATATATATATATATATATATATATATATATATATATATATATATATATATATATATATATAGGGGTTTCACCCCGACGAGCTGCCCATATATCTGTTCATGCAATCAAACTGATTTCATGAAGAAATATAAATCCACCACCCGGTAATTAATACCACTGCCAGGCAATGATTATAATCAAAACATATCCTGGAATAATTATATATTAGGATAACGTTAAATGTTATGAGAATATATCAATCTGCCAGAATATATACATACTATAGCATCATCAGACAATGATATCAATGTATCAACGAGTAGTGTCAGAGGCTTTCTCCCCGGAAAAATCCAGTGTACGGACCTTAGTCAAGTAACACTGAATGTTACTCATTAATAGTTTCCTTTGTGTGAAGTGGTGAACGATCGAATAGAATACTGCTCTGAATATAAATATGACAAAATTGTCAGTTAATTATATTACATTTATTTAAACAAATAAATAAAATATGAAATGAGATTCTGAGCAGTATAAACTGAAGAGAAAACCTCTGACTCTACCTCATTATTTTTTTCGGAAAGAAACCTACGAAGAATATTACAAGATCTGATGACTGTTATCTTTTGTAACTGTTCAAACAAATTTTTCTTCAGACCCAAAATCTCAATACTTTTGTGAAGATTTCTAGGAATAACACCTGTTGTGGAAATAATAATCGGTAGAATAAATATTTAATTCATTTTCCACATTTTTTCAATCTCGTCGCCAAGCATCATATATTTAGAAATTTTTTATTGTATTTATTTTGTATATTATATGTGTCGGGTATAGCAATATCAATTATATATGTTATTTGATTATGTTTATCATCAAGAATGATATCTGGTCTATTGTGTTCAACAGCTCTATTGCAAAGAATTGTTTTATCAAAATAAAGTTTATATTTGTCATTTTCACAAATAATCTCAGGTTCATATTTGTGAAATTTTTTTTTTTGGGAATTAGGTCATGTTTAATTCCTAGATTAAAATGAATAATATTAGCGACGGCTTTATGTCTTTCTAAATAATCTGTTGAAGCAAGGACTGAGCAAGATGATAATATATGAAAAACTGTTTCTGAAGAACAGAAACATCTACGGCAAGAATCATCTATATTTTGTTTGATGATGTGTTTTCTATAATTCCTCGTGAAAATAACCTGATCCTGGATCGCAATTGCCAAGCCTTCTGTTTCAGCAAACAATTCTCCAGATACTAAACATTTATTC
Organism: Cryptolaemus montrouzieri; assembly: GCA_013387265.2. Lineage (NCBI taxonomy): Eukaryota > Metazoa > Arthropoda > Insecta > Coleoptera > Coccinellidae > Cryptolaemus > Cryptolaemus montrouzieri. Next base: position 36,341,610 of record JABFTP020000165.1, read on the forward strand.
GATGCGATTTCATCAATATAATCATTTTTCAATTCTTTAGGGTGCTTTCCGTGTAATTCCTTCTGCATCCAACTTTCCCTTTTAGAATCATCATCAAATATATCAAAATCTACCTTTTGCATTGTCAAGTTCAGAGGTGTAAGATTATAATCTGAAGCAACAACAATATCATGTAATTTAGACGTTCTCTGTTTATCATGAAAATGGGAACGTAGATAAAAAATCTGTTTACTATGAAGATTATTCAAATCAGTTAATCCACAACCTCCAAGATGTCTAGGTAGTGTAACTCTCTGAACAGCTGACTTTGGGTGGTGCTTATGATATTTACAGAGCATTTTCCTCGTTTGACATTGTAATTCATTTAGATCAGTTTTAGACCATTTAATAATTCCAAAAGAAGATGTAAGAATAGGAACCGCATAGGAGTTGATAGCTCTGAAAAGGTTTTTACTAGTTAAATGACTCTTGATGATAATTCTAAGTCTTTTGTAATATAAACTTCTAATATTTTCTTTAGTTCTGCTATGGTTAATTGTCTTCTCTTGACAAAATCCAAGATATTTATATGTATCTCCTTGATGCATTGGCTCGATTTCGATATTGAAAATCTTTATATAATAAGAGGTGATCTTTCCTTTTCAATAGAAAGATTTTTACATTTTGGAAGCCCAAATTTCATATGAATATCATTGGAATAGTTGAAAGTAATCTCAAGTAGACTTTTTTAATATATATATATATATATATATATATATATATATATATATATATATATATATATATATATATATATATATATAGGTTATTAGATTTATTATGCTGTGAAATATTTTTTCTATGAACTCAAGCTTTCAACATTTATTCATGTCTTCATCAAGAGCACTGTAATTCAAGAAAAAGTTAATAATTATTCAGTTCTTCATGAAAGAATTCACTCAAACTTGAAGAAGTTGAGATAGGTTAAATAAAAAGTTGGACAAATTACATAACATCACATTACACATTAAAATTTCTTTCCGGAAAACAGCTAAAATTTGGTCACATTTCTCTAAAACATGCTTCTTTTTTCAGATGTCAACAAATTGAATAAGGTTAGAGTAAAATTTATTCTTCTGTTCAGTGGTCCAATCTTCTTCTTCCCTTGTGTGCTCGTCTGCTTCTGTCTTTGTCTTTGCATTCTCCGTTACTAGAACCCTTATTCTTGTGAGTGTCAAATTTCATCACCATGGTCTTGATCATCTCCTCGCACTCTATTTCTTGTTCTACTATTCAATTTCATGTCTATTTCTACCAGGTCTGCATAAACTACACTTATGTAGTTATGTAGACATGGAATTGAAAAATAGAACAAGAAATAAAATGCGAGGAGATGATCAAGACCATGGTGATGAAGTTTGACACTTACAAGAATAAGAGTCCTGGTAACGAAGAATGAGGCAAAGACTAGACACAAGGGAAGAGGAAGAGTGGGCCATTGAACAGAAGAAGTTTTAAGGTGTAATGTGATGTTATGTAATTTGTCCAACTTTTCATTTAACCAATCTCAATTTCTGTAAGTTTGAGTAAATTCTTTCATGTTTAACTGAAAAATTATCCACTTTTTTCTTGTATCACAGTGCTCCTGATGAAGACATGAATAAATGTTGAAAGCTTGAGTCCATAGAAAAAAAATATTTCACAGCATAATATATATATGCATTTAAAAAAAGAGGATTTACAAAAATTCGAATAATTGTAATTACAATATATGCTTATATCTATAGTTTTAATGTGTGTCAGAAAAACACGAGTATGAGCTCAAGAAATGTAACAGGGGAACCATACTATTTTGCGTATGATTCAATAAACGAGTGAAAAAAACCTGAGGAAAATACTCGTTTCCCTGTCGCTATTGCACGAGCAATAGCTTGTCTGTTTATATTGTGTTAGTGTCGTGTGTACATAAAGAGTATCAACGATTTCTCTGCTCAGCAGCTTCATTCTCTCATTCTCATCTTGAACTCCATGATTTCCATGATTTACCTGACTCTTATATGGCTAAGCTCACTTGAATCAAAGCAAAGATTTTACATAGCAAGCAAGGCCATTAAAAGGACTAAGGTGCTCTAATAAAAAGTACATAACATGCAATATTTCCTCTTTCGCGGAGATGTTCTTCCGTCGCAGTATGAGTCTCCTGAAATATAATCACTTCCTTGTTCTTGGTTGCCAATTTTGAAGTATAATCGCAAAATCCCTTCAATATTCAAACTCAACAAAACAATTCTCCCAATAATTTGGGTTGACATCTCCCATATATTATTTTTTCGTTGATTTTGTTTAATTTAAAGAAAAATTTGCAAAAAAAATGTTACAAGTGAATAGTGATTCTCCTCAAGCACAAGAAGTTTAAGATTAATCGCTAATTAGGGTTGACTTGCCTAAATCGGAACGGCTTGTACCCCCTTGAATTCTACCAAACAGTTACCTTAAGTTTTGAATTGGCAATACTGAAAACTAGCGCTACCAACATCAAAAATCGCTGCCATTTTGGATTCAATGCAAGCGCATTGTGTAGCAAAGCGATGTGTAGCAAACAAAAATAAAATTGGTCGACAAGATTTTCACCATTATCATCATATATATACGAGTTGTGTCAATTAAGTTCGCTGAAAAGTGCCCAGACGGTCCGGACAGTACATAAATACTAGAAAATACCTCATATTCTTTCGCAATAGTCTCCCTGAACCGGCGTCGTGATGCTTTGGACTCCCGAAACTCCGTCAATCTGTTTCTTCTGAGGTACGATTCAACTGTGGAAACAGATGGAAGTCACAGGGAGCCAGATCTGGACTGTAAATGGAATGTGGAAGTATTGCAATGACGTTTTTGGTTGAAAAGTCACGAACTGCAAATGACGAGTGGGCTGGAGCGTTGTTATGATGAAGCACCCATCCGCATTTCGCCAATTCCGGTCGTACACGAAACACACAGGCCTTCAGACGTTTCAAAATTTCAATGTAGAATACTGCGTTGACTGTCTAACTTGATGGAACGTATTCGTCGTGTACAACTCCATTACTATCGAAAAATGCGATGAGTAAAGACTTCACTATCGATTTTGACATTTTGGGTTTCGTATGGCGTTGACACCACTTCACTACCCACTGCATGCTCTCTCTTTTAGTCTCAGAGTCGTATCTAAACACCCACGACTCGTCACCAGTGATAACATTAGTCAATTCGAGAGATCATGTCTTGACAGGTGGACAATTGGAGCTCTTTCTGCTCAACTGTGAGCACTTTGAGAACCATTTCCACACACAGCTTAAGCATCCCTGAATCTTCCTGTAGCTTCTGCCGGATCGTCTCTTTGTTGATGCTCAACTCGTCTTCCAACATTCTAAGGCTTACCTGATGGTCTCCGAGCACTCGCTAGCGCTGCCGATCGAAGTTTTGTGCGTTTCGAGAGGTGAAGGGAGCTCCATCGCGTGGATCATCCTCCACTGACTCTCTGCCGCTTCTGAACTGCTGTGCCCAATGGTAGACAGACAATCCTTATACACGTCGGTTATATATGCTTATATAATAGCTGACTGGCTCAAAGGTACACTACATTTTCAGTTAGCTGGAATTTTTTTTGTCATTGTCGGGCGGCCATTTTGAACTGAACTAAGGTTCCAATTTTAGGACATCATTCGTATATTTCAACTTTCCTACTACCGATTGAGTCTCGGAGGGAGACGATCACTCAAGGATCTTGAAAGTTATGAGTTCAGGTTAGATGTATATATATATATATATATATATATATATATATATATATATATATATATATATATATATATATATATATATATATATATATATATATATATATATATATATATATATATATATATATATATATATATATATATATATATATATATATATATATATATATATATATATATATATATATATATATATATATATATATATATATATATATATATATATATATATATATATATATATATATATCTAATCATATTAACTACGATTACCTTGAAATTCAAGGTGGAAGATTGGAAAAATTTGAGATGTGTGATTTCAGGATAAACTTTTCTAGATTTCGCTGTAAGCTCCATGTACATAAAAATCCACAACTAGTTTTTGCCATTCCCAACATTTTAATTTCTTCGTTATCAAGAGAATTCAACTCAGGTAAATAATGCCGTCAACCCCCTAATCTCGTTTGTTCTTTTCGCTTGCAACAGTCACACCAAATTATTATTCCGGTGAGACGCGTGTAGTTTGCTTCAGGACGTGTAATGGAGGACGCAGATAGTTAGAATTGGATGCATAAATTTCGGTAATTAAAATCTTCGTCGTGGGATGCTGTCGGTTCGTCAACAAATGATGCTGTTCCTAACGAAACAACGTTTTCCTTACGAAATGAAATTCCATGGAATTTGTAGAGCACACTCGTTTTACGAACGCAGCCTGAATTGCTATGAATCCGATGTGAGGGACCAAGCATGGTGTGATTATATTTCTATACATGTTGAAGAACTGAATAATTTTTCGGTCTATAGGAATACTAATATACATATACACACATGACTGAAATGTTGGGATATTTAGTATTTCTTGCTTCGTTATTTAAATACCGATGCAAATGAAACTATAAAGTGGAGCTTCGTGAAGAATTTGTCCTCCTCCGCCCAGAAGTGTTTTGGTTTTCAGGAACAATTCTTTTTTAAAGCACTAGGGCCCCCTCACCTAGACTGCATGCCAAACACACATTAAAACCATCGTTTTTTTCTCTAAGCCACTCAAATAGCCCAGCATTTCATGTTCATATGGTGAACATAAAATGTCCATTTCTTGTGTGTGGTAACTTTAATTGTCCCTCGGTTGTTGATTGGGTGAGCTCTGATAAGAGTTACTTGATACCTGCTAATATTGAAAATAAATATTCAAATATATTAGATACACTTGCATTTGTCGAACTGAATCAATACAATCATGTGAAGAATAGTAACGATAAAATTCTTGACTTAGTCTTGTGTAATAAAGAAATTGTCTCGAATATACATAAAAGTGCTCATCCGTTTGTAAACGAGGACACACATCATCCCACACTGGAGTTTATAGTTGCCTTGTCTAAAGAGAAGATGACGAAAAATTCGAAAATTCAAAATTTTTATTACGATTTTAGAAATGCGAATTATGAAGCGTTAATGCTTCATTATCGCTGGTGAATTAGGAGTTCCTGCTCAACAGCAGCTCTAAGGGAATTGATGAAAATCTGGATATTTTTTATGAGAGAATCAAAGACATAATCGGTTCTGTTGTTCCTAAAAAAAGAGTCACTAAGTGTTTTCCTTCATTCTTTTCGAAAGTTACTATTGCTACAATAAGTAAAAAGCAAAAATTTCCTAAAAAATGGAAAATTAGTAAAAATGTCAATGATCTCAATATATTCAAACAGCTTCGTGCTCATTCGAAGAAACTTATTGAACTTTATTTGAATATATTCACCTCTAACATTGAGCGGGAACTGCCAACGAACAGCAAATCATTCTGGAAATATGTGTCTCTGGGACGGGGCGGCTCTAAACTATCTAATGAAATGAGGTATAGGGATATTTCTTCATCAGATGGATAAGAGATATGCAATCTTTTTGCCCGTTATTTCGAGAGTGTATATGTTCCTGTGAGTCAGCAGCGTAGTCGTAGTGTAACTGTTAAAAACTGCAATAATGATGTACTATCAAATATTCCCTTGACGTGTCGAAGGATTCAGGTCCAGACAGCATTCCACCAATTTTTCTCAAAAATTGCGCTCACTAAACACTAAACCACTGCATATTTTGTTCAATCAGTCTCTGATTAATGGTGTATTTCCAAAAAAATGGAAGGAGTCCGCCGTTGTCCCAATTTTCAAAAGTGGAGATAAAAATGATATTTCTAATTATAAACCTATTAACAAGCTTTCGATCATTGCTAAAGTATTTGAACGTATAATTTATAAGTATATTTTCTCTCATGTGAAAAATTTCATTATCCCACAACAGCACGGATTTTTTAAGGGTAGGAATCTGGAAACTAATTTGATCGTTTATAGTGAGTACCTGCAGATTGCAATGGATTCTCAAATTCAGACTGAAGCTACTCACACAGATTCTTCTAAAGCCTTCGACAAAATAAGTTTCGATATTCTCATTTTTAAACTAGCCGAAGCAGGTGTAAGTGGTTGGTTGCTTGGGAGGATCCAATCGTATCTACTGAATAGGTCACATTTCGTTAGTTTAAATGGTTTTAAATCTGAATCTTTCATTAGTACTTCTGGGGTACCGCAGGGAACTCATCTAGGTCCTCTTCTTTCTTAATTTATATAAATAACATAGATAAATGTTTCCGGCATTCCAGATTCTTGCTCTATGCAGACGATCTGAAAGAGAAAACCAATTATTTTTGAATTTAAATAAATGTTTCACTATAACTTTTACTAAAAACCATTCCCTTATCACTTTTCAGTACTCAATTGGAAATTCATTGGTGCGACGTGTGTCCACGGCTTTTGATCTGGGTGTCACTTTCGATTCGAAGTTGCTCTTCGATGCACACATAGATTGCATAGCAAATAGTTCAAGTCGAATAATAGGTTTTATTTTCAGGAAAGTAAGGAATTTAAATATGTAAAATCACTTATCACTTTATATTATGCTTACATCTACAGTAAATTACATTTTGCCTCATGTGTTTGGAACCCTCGTTATGATTGTTATTCCAACGGACTTGAACGCATTCAGAATAGATTCATACGGTTCATATGCTTCAAAACTAACTATGTTATCCTGAACCACGACTACGCTCCTGCCCGTAAATATTTCAATCTATTGTCACTTGAAAATCGTAGAACTATATCTGATATTTTGGTGTTGTTTAAAATATTGAACTGCGTATTTCAGGTACCTGAGATCTTGCACATGGTTACTTTTAATTTTCCTATGAAATCATTGAGGCACCACGACCTCTTCTCTATAACTTTTAGAAAAACTAATAGTGCACAGAACTCCCCTATCGATAGGATGCTACGTGTCTGCAACACGCATAGGAGTATCAATTTGTTTGGGGTCACATTGGCCTCTTTGAAGAGAACATTACGCTTGCTCTCTACTGACTGATATAAAATTCATTCAATCGTTCGTTTTTTGTAATATTCATTTTGTATTTCTTTTTTCATTCTTTCTGTGAATACAACTCACTATTAATGTCTTATATAATACTTTTTTTTAGAATACTATATTCTATGTAACTAATATTCATCTAGTGAATGTCATTTTGGCTTCGGCTGTGGACATTCCTTGTATTGTACCTAAATAAATAAATTTTCGTTGTAGATAAACCCAAAAACCTAAATTTTCAAGAAAGGTCACAGAAAAAAACCAAAACAGCGAATTTGTACTTGAATGTGCTTTAAACTCGAAAAGAATTCTGCCATAATTACAGACAATTTGATGACAGCATTTGGGAACGAGTGCATGGGAAAAACCCAAATAAAAAAGTGACTCAAACGGCTCAGAAATGGTCGCTTTTCTGTTGTTAGCGATCCACGATTTTAGCGGTACCCACCGACAGAAACAGACGAAAACGTTGAATGGTTGCAACTTCCAGCCAATGAAAATCGTCAATTTATTGTACGAGTGCCTGACCACAAGAAAAACCTGTCTCGCCAGACACTGATATATCAGTAACAGATCAAAGCATTTTCAATCATTCTGTACGTCGGTTGAGGATTGACTCTAAGACCTGAGTTTCCACTGACCAAAATGATGTAGAATGTCCCGAAACTACAATTCAATGAATCAAATTAGAAAATCTTCGCCAACAACTCAAAACCAGTGTGCGATTGATTGCAGTTTTTTTACATTATTTGTATCTTTTTGCGGAAAATGAGGTCAAAAACAAAGGCAGCGAATTTCACTTAAAGAATGCTTTCACCTAAAGAGAATTTCGCGGAAATTAAAAGAATGATGAAGACAACATTTGTGAATGGAAAAATCCAAATATGAATGTGCCTTCAACGGTTCAAAAAGCCGAACATCTGTTGAGACGACTTACCCTTTTGGCGACACCGATCGTCAAAAACAGACAATTCAAGGTTTTTTCAATCCTCCAGCACATCAGTTGTGGATTCACCAAGAATCCTAAATTTTCCTGACTTAGGAGACATAAAATACCCTAAAAGTATCCTTCGTTCGAATTCCCGCGCCAAAACGTTCAGTGTGAAGCATTGATCTAATGAGATAGTCCTCGCGAACTACTTAAGACCAGTGTGCGATGGATTTTAGTGTCGCTCTTACATTCGTCGAATTTTTTTAGAAGAATGACGGAGAAAACCAAGACAGCGAATTCATCCCAAATTATGCTTCAAATCCGAATAGAATTCTGCGAAAACTACAGACAATATGAAGCCACCATTAGAAAGGGAGTGTATAGGGAAAACTCTAATAAAAGAGTGACAAAGATGTTCATAGCGATGCGCTCTTTTGACCCAGCCGAACGACAAAAGAGACATCGAATATGTGCAACATTTAGTCAGTGAATATAGTGTTTCCTCTGTACAAGTAGCAGTACTTCTTGAGGAAAAAATCTGTCTCCAGACATTGATATATCAAATACAGTTCAGGGAGTTTTCCATCCTCCTGCATATTGTCGATATATCTTGAAACCTGAATTTTCAATGAACCAGTACACGTAGATTATCCCAAAACTAACCTTTCTTCAAATCGCCGCGCCAAAACATCCTATGTAGAGAGAAAGTGTTCGTGAACTACTCAAAACCAGTATGTAATTGTTAATGGTGTCGTTTTCACATTTTTTCGCGAAGAAAGACGAACAAACCGATAAAGCGAATTTGTCACGAACTAAGCTGTAAGCTCGAAGATAATTTTGGGGAAACTACAGAAATGATGACAACAATATTGATAATTTACCCAGAATCCCGAATTTTCACAAAGGAGACACAAAATGTCATTTCAAATTTTCAACTCCCGAGCCAGAACGTCCTCTGTGAAGATGAAACAAATCAGAAAGTATTGGCAAACTATTTAAAACCAATGTGCGATCGTTCATTGTGTTGTTTGAACATTTGTCGTAATTTATTTGGGAAAAATGACAGAAAAATCGAGACCAGGAATTTATTTCATATTATGTTGTGAACCCGAAGATAATTTTTCGAAGACTACAGAAATGGTGACGAAGGCATTCGGGAACGAGTGTATGGGAAATACATAAATAAAGTGGCTTCAACAGTTCAAAGATGACCACGACGTCTGTTTATAGCGAGCCCCGCTTTTGGTGGCACTCTATGAGAAATCAAATTTGTTTGACTTTCAGGCAATGAAGATAGTTGCTATATTAGTAACAGTACTACATGTACTCGTGCACCACCTTAATGGAAAGTTTTTCCTTGTTACCGCATATTGGTAGCTCCGAGGGTTGAAAATCTGATAAACGTTTGTATTCAGAGAATTGTTAAATAAATCGAGAGCAGTTCTGCTATTGAAAGTGATTTCACCCCAAACCATCACAAAAGCTTCTCTGTTGCTATGAGCTTGCCAGACTTCCCCTAGTACTTGAACACTACCAGATTATCTCCACATTGACATTCGCCCTGAATCTGTATTGAAGCACAAGCAGCGTCCCAAGTGATCTGTTCATCTCATCAATATGAATGAAGTTTCTTCTACAAGATCCAACAAACTAATAATATGCTTTATTCGCTATATTTTGTGTACAAATTATTGATTATATTATAGGATCGCGATTCTCTGACATCAAAGAGGCTTATTGCTTGCTTGAATTTTTTTCATATCTATCTATCATTTGTTACACTTTAAAATTACTACATTTTCCAGAATTTACTACATTTTTCCAGGAATATCTTGAATTTGGAATGATCATGATCATTTAATTCCAAACATCTGTTGAGTTTTCGATAATGATAAGTCTCATTTAATCCTGTTATGTCATAATCTTCAAATTATTGATTATACGGGACAGTGACTGAATAAAATTGCATTTGAAAGTTGGTGTTATTCAAAAACGGCCATACTTTGCTTCATTGCACCTGCTCAATAGACAATAATTCTATCTCCTTATCACGCAATTATTTGATTAGAAAAGACTTTCTGAAACATGACAACTACTAGAAATATCTGCTATTTTGAGAATTTTGAGAAACGTTTAAAATTTGGAAATCTTGATGCTGGGGCATATGTGAGATACCACAGGTCTTTCTTTGGATAACTTCCACTTCCGAACTAAAGAAGGTGGGCGAAAGTTGAGGTGGTAAAGTATGAAAATAAACGAACTGAAAAAAACACAACTCTTGTTTAATCAAGAAAAATGTAATGATTAGATTTGATATTCTTGACTTCCTTAATTAACACTGGATCTTTCGGGATATTGACAGTGATAACTATGACTGAATGTTATTAGTTGGATAACCTGACCAGAATCGGGAATTGATGATTTTCAGTTAAATTGGTGTTAATGAGAATCTGCTTTGAAGATTGTTTGACTGAGTTGGTGACCTAATTGTCGCTAAGAGCTTCCAAAGATCACGCTATTACTGCATGTCTCATCTCTATTTAGTCCTCTCGTTAACACGTCTGCAGTTAATTGAATCAGTATTCAGTGCTCAATCTCTTTTTTCGAATTCAGTTTTCAATCTGAGATGCAAGTGCAAGTTATTTTCAATTTAATGGCTTTTTTGAATCTGGCGCGAAGAATGTTGAATTTAGTACGCTCAGTGAATTTCTGGAATTGAGAAGAAGTAAATGTTCAAGTTCGAAACTTCTAGTTAGAACCCTTTTTAAGAAAGCGTAATCTCTCTTATTTGCATCATGAAAATAACTCTGCTAAAAAGTTGGAAATTTAGAGTTACTTGGTTTTTGCTTTGTAGGGCAGTGCTGTTCAATATCACCAGCTCCTTTATTAGAAACACTTAACTGTACGACCCTTTTCGAATTTGACATCCGAAGAAGTAGGTATTAATTTGCTTAATAAAGCGTACTTTGCTTGTGAGTTGACATATAATGAACATTTGCATCTCGGCATAAAACTTTAAATTAGTTACCAGCTACTTGTGGACAGTCTAATAACCACATAAATGTTATTTCTCTCTGCTTTACTAGGGAATCACCGATCGATGACGAAGCAAAACTTTGTGATTCCCCTTCACCTACTTTAAAATTTCAGCGCGGTTTCGGAAAACGGGACTATTTTGCGACCAGCACTATGTTTGGAGATAACAGAACAGGTGACCGAGAACAGGAATAGTTCAGAATTAAAGGGACGTGTGCTCGCTGCTGAACTGAATGACTAGTTTAGAAAATCTTTTGTTTCGTTCGAACTACAAATATGTATTTTTTTTTATTCTAAGTACCTTCACTAAGTAACCTTACCAATCAGCTGCTACTGACTAAATAATCAGAAACTACTTGGACGAAGATTTCCTAGGAGGTAAATAGTTGAACGTTAAGGATTGACCCTGTATGCTTATATTGGCAATGATATATTCCGCTTACTCAGCACCAACCTACACTCTTGATATGGGTGGCTAATGGTTATCGAAATGTCATAACTCTTCATAATGAATTGTCTGTCGAGGTTAACGTAGCATGCATAGGCAGGTTCATAGTGCCCTATTGAGTAAATCCCGACGCCCAAACTTGAAATCAATCACTGTAGGGATTGATTATTAAATATGACAGGGGAATTCTGTTTCGTATTCGGACAAATTAATGTTATTTAGTTGACGCATCCCTAACAGATTTAATTAATAATTATCGTTTCGCTGTGATGAAACACAAATCCATTATTTTAACTCTGATGCTGATGACTGTGGAACTAAATATTACTCTGTTACTAGAACAAATTAGTTCTAAGTGGAATAGTTATTATGTTCAACAAATGATTGATTAGTACCAGAAAAATACGGAAAATGTAAATAACAGTATTATGTTTCAGAAAAAAATGGACATAATACTTCGAATGATATTTCAAGTATACGAGGACTGTCCCACAAGTGTATGAGTTGCTTCCATATTCTTAATCAAATACCGCAACCGGTATTCACAGTGATGGTAAGGAGGAAAACTGAGGCAAAGTTTAGTCCTTGGACTATTCTTAAACTTAGCCCCAGTTAGGTATTCCTAAAATTTCGAGCAAGCTCGAACTCATCTTATGAAAATACATTAGCACCTATAAAAAATGAGAACTAACTTCTACCTATGCCTCATGAATAAATGAAACACTAAATAAAATATATCAGTTTTCTATCCAAATAGAGAGAAGAATAGTCTTCGCTTATACTGCTGAAAGCTCAAACAAGTGACATCGACTATTAAAAACCTTCACAGCATTGTATGGAAAACTCCTGCGAAATTTAGCGGTCACGTGAGATGGAATAGTTAGTGTTTCAATTCCTTATGTTCATTTTCAACCAACCTAATTCTCTGATCTTATGTGAAATATGATCGTATTTCCTCAAACCAAAAACGAAACGGCAACACCAATTCTGCATCAGCTGGATTCTTCTTTTGTGATATGAATCGAGGCACGGCCCGTATTCGAAATCACAGTATTTAAATAAAGACAAGACTTATTTTTCGCACAATCGTTTTTCAGTGACAAACGAAAGAAATGTTCTAGATCTGTATAACATCCTCAGTCTAAAGAAAGCGGTCTTAAGCATGCCTGACACATGCTGGGAAAATCGAAGATCTCTATCGAACGTTACGCCCAGATTTCTAACTGACTCAAAGAAAACAATACTTTCATCCCTAATTCGTAGCTTTAGAGAATCCTCAATCACCCTATAATGATCTCGACTGTAACAGAGTAATCGGCCTTGTAAATGATAAATAAAAGTGGTCCGAGAATTGAACCCTGGGGGACACTAACTTCAACAGGGCTACTTTGAGAATAATAGAAAAATATTGTTGCATTTTTCGTTACAGTGTATTCATGAGGGTCGTGAGCTTCAGATACAGAAAAACTTACATTGAGTGCATTTATATTCCAGAATTTCATTCAGGTAGTACGACGTAAAGAGATATTGCTAATACAGGTGACTCCCGTTAATTCAAACCTGCGGTAATTCGAACCTCTCTATAATTCAAAGTGATCACGAGTTTTCTACAAAATCCCTTTGTATTTCGAACTAAATCAATACATTTTTATGCACTTGGTATTTCAAACGGAAAAATTATTGCTATATAAAAAAACGACGCGTTAATTCGAACTCTTCGGCGTCCAACATTCGACAATTTAAAGTTGCAGAGAGAAAGAGAAGGAAAGATTGTTAGTACATTTTGCGACATGTATCAACGTACACGAGCCTTTGTTTTTGTTATGATTAGTTTGTCTATTGGACACACACTTCCACTCGAATTGGTTTGTTTGGCTATGTTTTAGTTAGTGTCACCCTTTCGTTGGTATACAGATTAAAAGTTTGTATTAGTTATGAGTTCTAAGAAGTATAAATGTTTGACGATTGCTGAAAAGAAGACTGGACTATGGTTTTTCTTACAATTGCTAACAAGCATGGTATAAAATTCTCGGACAGCAGCTTATTGGTCAATTTTTTGGCAGACATCTAGTAGTTCTCTTCCTACTCATACAATCATGTCAATTATTGAGCACATGAACAAGCTCTACTTCCAATCAAACTCCAGTTACACAAGAAGAAGAAGTGTTTTTGCAGACTGACAGAGACACAGCTATCTCCAATACCACCAATCTCTTGCCAAACTTGGACTCTCAAAATATTCAGAAGACATCTTTCATGCCTACTATCTCCCATATTTCTATCTAAATGCGAATCAATTAGAAATTTAAATGAAAAAAAGCTGTCGGCTGCATTAGTGGAGGACAAAGAACACAATGAAGCGATGAAGATTTAGGAAGCCACTCAGTGCAAAGAATGTATAAATTCAAACCTATTAAGCATAACTTAAAAAAAACTTATGATATTCATCATATATTTATTTTGATGAAATCCATTCCGAAATATGAGAGGGAAAAAAACTACCTCTGTCAGTTTTCCACATTTATTTGTTGATACACGACCGGTTCCTACCCCTTGTTCGTTTTCAAGTTTCAAGTTTTCAAGTACATACTAATGAACCAAGATATTAACAACAATATTTCTTTCTTCGAATGTTAATAAGGTCGAGTTTATTGACTTCAAGTTAGCTATTGAGAGTCGTATAATGTGGGTAATTCCTGAGTTTATTAATTTCCAAACTTTCCAACATTCTTCCTTTACTGCATTTGTGGAAGACTTTGAGATTGTCTAGGTTTGTTGATTGAATATTCTCAAATATTGGGGATTTCTAGTCTGCAGAAATATGTTCTTTGAACCTACATTCAAAATTTCTACCTGTTTGACCTACCTGGTATGAATGATATTCGTTACAATTCTGTAGATACCAGATTATTTGGGTTTATCAGTTTTATTTGTGCATTAAAAAATAGATTGCTAAGATTTGGACCACTCGAGAAGGAGGTGGTTATTTTGAATTATGGATAATATAAAATCGAATGTAATGGAAGGACATTAATTACATTCGATTTTATATTATCCATAATTCAAAATAACCACCTCGTTCTCGAGTGGTCCAAATCTTAGCAATCCATTTTTTAATGCAAAAATCAAACAGATAAACCCAAATAATTTGGTATCTACAAAGTTGAATGTAACGAATGTCCTTCATACTAGGTATGTCAAACAGGTAGAAATTTTGAATGCATATTCAAAGAACATATATCAACTGACAAATAATTACAAATATTCAAACATATTTGATCAACAAACCACACAATAATTTAGACAATCTTAAAGTTTTCCACAAATGCAATAAAGGAAGAAGATTGAATCTTTTAAAAAGTTCGAAAATTAATAAAGTCAGGAAGACCCTACATTATACTACCCTCAATAGCCAACTTGAAATAGTGAACTCCCCCTACTTTACATTTAAGGAAAAATATATTTTGTTATCATCTTCATACTTTAGCATTAGTAGTCAGCACTTGAATATGATCGAAGGGTCAAACCGGTCATGTATTAACAAATAGATGTTGGGAACTAACAAAAGTGCTTTTTTTTTCATTTTTACTTCACGGAAAAAAAACCTTCTCAGTTTTCTATGGACAGGGATACTATCATTCCTCCAAAAAGCAACTAACCCAACCTTGAGGAATAGTTAGCCAACTGAAAGCTTTTGATATTTGACAATTTTCATAAAGCCTAAATTTGCAGCTACTTCATTCCTGTATAAATCAATGTAATAGGTATGAAATTTGATCTATATCGAATTTCAACCTAATATGAGAAACAGTGACTAAATCCCAGGAAAAGATCAAAATGTGGGGATCTTTCCGTAGTTTCCTTTCTCACAAATTTACGAGTATGAATAATTTCACAATACTGTGGCTTCATCAAATGAGTAGTGTATTTGACGGTAAGATGTGCTTTATATTATATATATTACATTGGTGAGAGCTCAGCTCTCACAAGGAAAATACAAACACGGTTGCTTTAAGAATTGAAAAAACTCAGTGATTCTGACGAATTCAACCTAATCTGACTGACCCGGACTTTTTCTGTTCACTAATTTCTATTGTCTTCCATATGTTTATTTTAATGAATAATTTTCATAAAGTAAAATAACAAAACGATCATCAAATGCATAGTTTCCTTCCAGTAAATGATTTTCATAATCAGAATCTTATTTAGTTTGTAGAAACTGGGTTTTTGCTGTGAATAGAAACCTTTTATTCAAGTTTCTAAAAGATCCACTGATATAAATGTCATTACAAATTACACAAAAACCTTTTAAATACCTTATGTATGTTCTTTATTAATTGCAGATTCGGAGTTTTTGATATACCTTGCTAGAGAGTTATTCATTCTGAAAGCAATATTCAAATTATAACATGAGGAAAATGACTTCAAATCAAAACAGGGTTTGCTATATCGTCAGCTTTGGTAAACAAATTCCTATTTTTGGGGTGTAAACCAGCTTCTTTGAATTCATTAGCACCAATTTGGCACCTGAGATAAGCATATTCTAGTAATTCAGCTATATCATCTGAAGTCAATAAACTATTGCAATTGAGCAACCAGTGTTTAATTTCATCAGGTTTATTGATCAAATTGGAAGAAATCTAGTTTTTTTTCTAAAGACAATGATATCGCATGCTTTCTGCTTTCCATTGCAGATTGGCAGAATCATTAATTCTTCGAAACAAAATCACCTTGATAAATTTTAACATGAAATGCAAAGGGGTGCTTGATCGACAATGAATTTGAAAAACGCATTAAATGGAAAATCCTTTTCAAGAAAAATTTTAAGACTACTTCACCATACGGGAATTTTCGGGGGTCATTTGACATAAGTTAGGAGGTTTTCAAATTAGACAGACCAACACAATCGATTTTGATCTAACGGATTGATCTGAAATTGAAAGTTGAATAAATCATAATTTATTCAAAAATTTGGAAAGAAATCTGCCTACAGTAAGAAGGGAACGAAACCTTCAACGAAAAATATCCCCCTCAAATCGAAAATCGACCGGTTTCAGGAAATTCACTGGAAAATAAAAGCAGGCGAGCTATTCAGGGTGATTCATTTTCTATTGTAACACACTGTATAATTATACTTATCGTTTAGTTTAATTAAAACTCGCTGTTCCACAGTATAACTTATCACCTTTCTTAAAAGAATCATGATTCCGGAATATTACTGTGATCAATTTCACAGTAATATTATCAGCTTCTCCGCTTTGTTTTCACGGATTTCGGTTTGTAAACATGCAAATATCGATAAATAAAACCATATTAGGTATCGTATGACCTTAGAGGTCACATGAGTTTAATGCTAATACCAATACCAAGAATTTAATGTAATTCAACAATCAACAATATAAGTAGTCCAGCTTACACGTTGCTATCAAACGTATTCAGCTAATCAAAACGAATATATTATAAATCAGAAGATGTTCAAGTTCATAGTGTTATTTATTGGTAAGTTGAATCATGAGAAATCTACCTAAATAAGAACTACTAAATGATAGTCGACACGATTTTTTACTGTCATATTTTTTGGTGTTTAGAGCTAGAACGAAAACCTGATACTTTCAATGACGACTTTAATCAACGTGAAATAGCAGATTTTGATTATAGAGAAATATTATACAGGATGCTTCTACAAAAATTTGCTCATCCTCTAACTCAAAACAAGGTAGTGTCAACTGAACACGCTGAAGTAGGTCTACTTTCTCTAATTATGCTAGATCAACCCTTTATTCTCTCCAGCACCAACCTGCAAATAATCATAGAAAATATAGGTCGAGCGGCATATTGTTATATAGATCGGGTATCTATATGAGTTGATAATTTTTTTGAGCTTAATTTTCAATTACAGAAGGATATTATGATGTAAAATTAGACTAACTCTTTGAACTCGATGTATTTTGAATTAATGATGAAACAGATTGATATCAGTATCGAAGAACCTATTTCAGTATGTTCATTTGAAAGCATAGGAGTCAACTCCCTACCCCCAGTTTTCAAAATTGAGAATTTCAACCGCAAAGTGACACACTCATTGGGAAGTCTCTTGATGCTCTGAACGAATTTGATCGAAACTTTTTGTTTAGGGGTCCATATAGGGTGTTCAAACCGAGGAGTTCTGCTGTCTACATCGGGTCGAATAATTCAAAATAAATTATAGTGTTTGAAGCAAAAAGTTTCCGAGAAGGAGACAAAGTAGATAATACAAGTCTACAATATGTTGAAACTTCTGCGTGTAATATTAGTAAAACAATTGAGATAAAAGTTACAAAATAAAGTCTTAAAATGACGCCTTCTGACCTTCATACAATTGTATAAATCTACAATCAGTACGTAGCGTATACTCATTTTCAATGACCCCAAGAAAAATCGATCGAAGTCGAAGCTGGTGATATTGCTGGCCTTCTAATTGGTCTTCTCCGACCGATCTATTTTTTAATGCAAAAATCAAACAGATAAACCCAAATAATTTGGTATCTACAAAGTAGAATGTAACGAATGTCCTTCATACTAGGTATGTCAAACAGGTAGAAATTTTGAATGCAGATTCAAAGAACATATATCAACTGACAAATAATTCCAAATATTCAAACATATTTGATCAACAAACCACACAATAATTTTAGACAATCTTAAAGTTTTTCACACATGCAATAAAGGAAGAAGATTGAATCTTTTAAAAGTTCGAAATTAATAAACTCAGGAAAACCCTACATTATACTACTCTCAATAGCCAACTTGAAATAGTGAACTCCCCCTACTTTACATTTGAGGAAAAATATATCTTGTTATCATCTTCATACTTTAGCATTAGTAGTCAGCACTTGAATATGATCGAAGGGTGAAACCGGTCATGTATTAACAAAAAGATGTGGGAAACTAACAAAAGTGCTTTTTTTTTCATATTTATTTTTTTTCAATGAAGTATACTTCACGGAAAAAAAACCTTCTCAGTTTTCTATGGACAGGGATACTATCATTCCTCCAAAACGCAACTAACCCAACCTTTCCGATTTCTTGAGAAATTATAATTCAAAAATTCTCACGCACACAAATCACCACAAAGCAGTTGTACATAACTGGCATCTTTGAGATAGCACTCTATGAACGGTACAAACCTGCCCAAACATTCAATTTTTGAGGAGTTGGTGCTTGTATTTCCCTGTGCAAGTGAGGATTTTGGTTGTTTCAGTATCGTCAGTTTAATCCTCTACATTGGGGGTGATGGTACTCTTGTCAGGGAAACATAAATATTGAAGAAAGTTAGGATTATTACTTATATTTCCACTCAAATTTTCCTGAAACTGTAGGCAACGGCCAGAGTCATCTTAATGACTGTTATACATGATACCCCAGTTCGATGGAATTATTTTCTAATGAACTGGGTGCTGTCGATTTGAAGATAACCTAATACCGCACCTTCAACAACAACCTTCTATTTTCGGTTCGTCACTGAACTAGTTGTCCGGAATTTTTTAATCAGAGATTCGACATACTGATGATTTACTTCTTCTCCTGGTTAATTTGTGTTTACTATTCCTGCTAACGTTTCACTTCTTCAATTTTGGAAATAAAGTGACATGATCTTTCTTCTTGAGCACATAATTTTCAATTTTTATCGTTGGAACAACAGATTGATTATTGTATGATGAGAATGATAAAAATGTAGCTTTGGGAAGAATTGTACAACACGTGCTAGAAATTGATGTAGTGAGTGAAACGATTTTTTTAAACGTCTTCGAACCATCTTCTTTCTATACCATTTGTCGGCAGTTTTTGGCACAACTAATGAAATAAATTAAATTATTCCGTCGAATAAATCAGAATTAATTGACCTGGCGTAGCCTGATTGCTAACGGAATGAACACCCTGTATAGCCCCTTAACACGAAGTGTTCAGTTCGTTTAGAGCATATAAACATTTTCAATGAGGTAACATATGATACTCTTAGTGGTATTGAAGGTCGAGTTTTGATGTCTACACCCACCAATCAACATGGTAAAACACTTTCCCCAATACTGATATCAATCTGTACCACAATTTTTTTAAAAGGTTCATCAGGTTCAAAGTTTTATTTGAATATTTCATGATAATATCTTTTTGTTTCTGGAACACCCTGTATCAAAAACTTAAAATTACCGATTCATATAGATAATCAACATACTGCTACCAGGATGGGGTCACAGACACCATGGAAACACTGGGGGTTAACACAAACACTCTTTGTAAACGTAAATTTAAATTTAAATAAAAACACGTGGTTCGTTGGTAAACAACGGCGATTTGGCAATATGGTCGGTGGCTTGGGTAAGGAAAGCCAGATCGTGGCAACGCGTGCTGCAGCCGGTTTTCTAAGACAGTGTGAATTCGAAGAGGTCGTTGAAGAGAAGAGGCGAGTTTCCGAAATGCACGGATATTCAAACCCTCGGTGGAGGCAGGCCCAGAGCACGTTCTGTGCCCAGCCTGGTCGAAATGCCTACTAGACAATCTGTGATCAAGGAAGCGTGGCCAACTCGGTAAGATGCTCATTCGGAGGGTCCTAGAGCGATCTATGGTTAGATACCGTAGTGGACACGGTAACAATACCTTTCTAATGATGTGCCGCTCGACTCACATTCCCTACAATGGTTTTGTGAGTAGTGGATAGTGGTGGAAGGGGGTTAATCTGACATGCTCAGAGTAGGCATAAACAATGATTCCCCTCTAAAAATATCAACCTGTTTCAGCGTTTTTCGCTGACATTGCCGTCTTCTGAGTTAAAGGAAATGGAATTTACGTTCGAATACCCTGTACATATATCTCCAAAAGACGAGATTCACGCGATTTTTAAGGAGATTTTCAGTATTGAGTTGTATGACTTAACCTGTACCAGATGTTTGAATGCTTGGGTTCTGTGAGAAAAGTCATGGGAACAGGGTGGGTGTAGTAACAAAGTTCATTATGTTTTATAACTACCGTTATTGAAGTGTTGTGCGAATTTGTTTGGATTATTAACTATCTAGGGTTTATCAGTATTTGTTTAACCTTCAGAGTAAATATCAACTATTAAACCTTAACGATCATGCTTCAAGAAATGATGAAATACAACCTGGTTGCCTGTTATATTATTAACAGAATTTTGCGCAGAGGAAATTATTCACTTTATTTTTTATGATCATTAAAATGTATCATACTCACAATGACAAATCCTTATATACAAAGTATGAAACACCTGAAAATAGTGACGAAACCGTAAGGACATTGAAAAACCAACAAATTTAACTTAAATATTTATGAATCGTTGAAACGTTACCTTGAGATATTATTTGGGACAAATTTTCTCACGTGTTAATAAGATATTTTGATAATTAAGTATTATCAAGAAGAAAGATCGATTTGATCTTTTGAGCTAGACTATACAGATTATCCCGCCAAGAGTGTCTGTCTACTAGAAATATTTCAGGAATTGATAGAATAAGCTTCATGAAAATTAATCCGAGGACTTTCTAGATTTCATTTATGATGATGTTTTAAACAATCCCATCTACTCTTAGCTGGGTGCGAATTTTTGTATCTTAACCCGTCTTATTTGTATCTTTAGTTATTGAAAGTGCGTATGAAAATGATAATTGAAGCAATTCCTCCAAACTTTTCGAATTTCTTCCTCAATTTTGATGAATTTTCTTTCCGAGATATTTGAATATATTCACACAGAATAAAAAAAGAAGGAATTCATTTTTCAGATAATAAATAACGGTTTTGAGTTCTCTACATTCCCCACATTCCTCAATTTTTCAGCTAGCATATTTAATTTTTCGTTCAATACAAACCTTATTCACATCAATGAGGACCTAATAACCGCTCTCTGCATACTTGGGAAAACTCTAAACTAAAGGTTAAATTGGAACATACATGTTGGTGAACTCTTTCCTCCTATGCATATGTTCATCTTTCGGAATGACCGGGGGACTATAACGAAAGTTCGTATATATCGTTCATTTGATGAACAAAATCAAAAGTTGTTGCCAGCCTAAGCAAGTTGCAAGAATCTTAGCGTTTGGTGTGAATGGGTATAAAATAGCTTTGAGAACAGCCCTAGAGGTGAACTAGAATTCCCTTCTCCTTCACATACAAATGAAGAAAGATGATTCAATTTCTGGATCGAATTAATGGAACATCCTAACTAATTATCAATTTGCCTACTCCTGACTAAGATATTGTATTTTTATGTATTAGTCTCAACTTTGCCCCAGTTCCCTTGCTCCATGTCCAAAGGTAAACTAGATTTCAGTCTTGCATACTCATACTCCAAGTTAGAGGATGATGTTTGATATTCAGGTCTCAGTCAGCCTTTTTTGATGAATGAATAACTGAAGATCACTATGTTATATTCAAAACATTTTATTTTCTGTGAAATAATTGAAATCACATCATATTCTTCTTTCACGCATGATAAGTGAAAAATTGTAACTAGAGCTCATTCATTTCCATTATTTAAAAGAACTGCTTTGAGACTTACAGCAATACACAAAAGTTTCGTCAAACTGCAATAGGTTTCGTTAGACACTCGAACGTCTGAGAAATACAATTTCTCTCTTTCAATTTTGATACTATTAGCTCATTACGTTCCTTAGGAATATTTAATTCTCTGTCATTAAGCTCATTCTGAGTAAAAGGCTTAGGGTTTGATGTTTTTCCGCTGTATTCTAAGTAATCATCAACCTGAGAAGGAAGTGATTTTCAGGTTGATCTTCCTGGGATTGCTGCCCTATCTGATGAAAGCTCGTATTGAAACATTTTCTGAATACGAAAGACGACTTTGTGCTGAAGAAATTCTAGGGTATTTTCATTGGTGGTGATTATTTCTATCGATGCACACTACGTTACTGATATAAAAGTAACAGTCGTCATAATGTTTATTTTGTTCCCGCCATATTATAGGCACTCCAAAGTTCAAAAGCTTACGTGTCCTTTTCTCATATTATCGTAATATTCAACGTATAATGTACATACACTATGAGGCATCCGCACTTCATTTTGGAATAGAATTTCAATACCGATGTAAGCAAAATACAAACGTCTCACAGTGTTTGTAATCGATTCATGCTGATCTTTTAGTATGTATTCACCATCAACACACGAAAATATATCAGGATCGTTAACACAATATCTGAACGTACTAGCCATAATAAGATAGTAACATAAACTTTATCGATGTTGTTGTAATAATAACTAGTAATGAAGACGAGTGACAACAATTTTATATAAGGGTAGCAGGTAAACTAGAGCAGATGATTTAAACTGACGCATGGCAATATACTGTACGTTATCTATCATAGAGACATAGCTGCAAAAAAAAATTGTAGGTCTGTGTTATCTTTATGTATTGCAATTTTCTTACAGTATTTTTTTTATAGCTCTGTTTGTCATCCTTGTGAATGGAGCACCTGCTGAAAAAGGTGTATCGCCTGCCTTCACAACATGTACGAAAGCTTGTCAAACTAACTACCATCTAAATCCAGTCTGCGGAACTGATGGCCAATCTTATCCTAATGAAGATACTTTACGTTGCTACAATCGCTGTGGACAAAGTGAGTTTTTCTGACGAGCAATACTGTAATGTATCTGTACTCTGTTATACACCACCTATCATTTTTTCAATTCTATGTTACGCCTATGGTTTGCTTAAGGAATCAAACAAAGAATATATCTACATTATCAATTCGGACATAGACCACCTATCTACTATGTAATGAAAAGGAATCTTTCCCTCATTGAATTTGTCCGGGTTATCATATTACGTGGCATAACATGTGAAATGGAGCCACTCAGAATATTTAATGGTCATTTCTTAAAATGTGGGAAACATGAAATCGAGAACTTTTAAAAACTATAGAATTCTTGGCAATTTAACCATGGATTATGTGGCACCTGTTTACCCCACACTTTGTGAGAACCATATGTATTTCAAAAGATACTGTGTCCATGTCAATTCGGTCAGTGGCATATATATGCCACAGTTACATTGATACAACATTTGTTTTATTGTCAAATTCAGTTCAAATTCAGGGTAGCTTTCATAACCACGACTCACAAATAAACATAGTCTCGTGTGATTAAAAGTAGTGTAGTGTGGAAATTAATGTAAGTGTTTACGCGTATTGAATTTTTGTATTTAACAAAATGAATTGGACTGAATAAAACCCGACCCATTGCAATACAATTTTCAATGGTTTTCTTCTGTAATAATCAGAATATCATTATCTTCTGATACTATGTTAACCCATTTGGTCCCACTGTACCCAAAGGGGGACACTTCATAAATAATATTACTTGAGACATCTAGCTAAGAAATTTGATTCCAAGTCAATATAAAGGACTTCTAAGATACATATTGAGATGGGTTTATACTATAGATGGCTTCATTTCGTTTTTCAAAAAACAGGTAAATCTGGCAATCCCAACTGTTAGATTTTATTCTGTCAGCTGAGGTTGTATGTGCTTATTCTTTAATTTTATTCTTTTGGTTCAGACGTTTGTTGTAAACATTTGTTTAAGTATGTAGTAGTAGTAGTTTATGCAAATGAATAGAAAATACTCTTAACTTTTTATAATGTTTTTAATCATATTTTGCAGCTATCCTCGTTTGAGAAAAATAAGTTTTTGTGGTGCCAAACTAATATTCGAATTTAATTTATTGTACTTTCAATTTATAATGGTTCCTGATATATTTGGATCGCTAAGTACTAAATATTTTGATGAAAAGCGGTTCGACCAGCCCAGATATTATTAATCATAATTATCATAACGTAGATATTATTATAATACCCTCTAAAGTAAATGAACTAACGCAATGAGAGGACACATTAAAATGAATGCTACGCCCCAAAATATACCAGGGACAATTGAGATACATTATGTCCAATTGTGAGACAACGACTATGAAGACAATATGCCCCTTCAGAATGGATAAAAAAAACAAAACCTTGGAATCTAATCCATATTGAATAAGGAAAACATCTCCAAAAATTCAACCAATCTGGACTAAGAATACAATTGACCTTAGTATGAATGAAATGCATGTTTATATTAACCGTCTAGTTATACTGAAAACACAATTGGAAAGCGAAACTTCGGTGAAAATCTTCGAAAAGCTGATGGATGAAGATATTTTAAAACAAAGCCAATTCAGAACCTGATAGAAATGACAAAATGTACAAACTTAGAAACTCTCAGCAAATGGGAGTTCTCGATTCTCATTTATCTAAAGATGAATCCATGATCAAATATTTTGGTAATCATTCTGCAAATCAGTTAATTAGAGGAAATCTTTTGCAATTTGGCATTAAAGACTAGATGATCTGCATCTCTACTAGATATCATCATAAATTTGAAACCTACTGTGGTGCAAAAGTATCTACTGTTAGGAAAGAAAATGTGGTGAAAAGTTCTTCATCTCGTGTTTCCAGGGTGGCTTTAAAACTATTTGTATGTGTATCTGGTCCGTCAGATTACGTTATATCGTTTCATAATAATTTAACCAGACCGGACCTTATATTAAGTTGATAGAAAGGAGTTTTAGGGCAACAGGGATCATTAGGGATAATCGCCTCAAAAAGTGTACTTTATCGTCAATGCCTCAAATGAAAATGAAGAACGTGGGTGTTTTCAATACATTTGTGACTTAACAAATAAAGTGTTGTCTGTCAGATGTCAACAAAATTATGATAAAAGGAATAAATTACGGCTCTGTTAAACCACTGACAAAAGTAAAAAGATAGTCTTCAAATGTACAAACTCAAAAACTTTCAGGAAATGGAGGTTCTTGATTCTCATTTGTCTATAGATGAATCTATTATCAAATATTTTAGTAATCATTCTGCAAATCAGTTAATTAGAGGAAATCTTGTGCAATTTGGCATTGAAGACTAGATGATCTGCAGCTCTACTAGATATCATCATAAATTTGAAACCTTCTGTGGTGCAAAAATATCTACTGTTAGAAAAGAAAATGTGGTGAAAAGGTCCTCTTCTCTTGTTTCCAGGGTCGTTTTAAAACTATTAAAATGTTTATCTTGTCCGTCAGATCACGTTACATCGTTTGATAATAATTTAACCAGCCCGTACCTTATTAAATATTGAGAGAAAGGAGTTTTTGGGCAACATGGATCATTAGGGATAATTTGTCAGATTTCAACAAATTTATGATAAAAGGAATAAATTACGACTCGGTTAAAACACTGGCAGAAGTGAAAAGATAGCCTTCAATTAGGGAGCAGAAGATTGATGTTCTACAGCCTCTTCTTTCTTCAAAATATAATAGTTTCATAGGGGTTGACCTCCTGGATCAAAGTGTCAACAACTACGGAAGATCTCCTCGAGGAAAAATTGGTGGTGGTGTCTTTTCACACAGATGGTCGACGTGGCTGACGTCGAAGCTTGTAAAATTCATACAGTGGTTTGTGGAGATAAAGTCGATTTGTTAAATTTTGTTCAGAGCATTACCCGTCATTATCTTCGAAGCTTTCCTAAATCATCACATTTCTGGAGCAGATCCCCTGGTTGTACACCAAGAGTTTTATACAATAAGGCGGTAATATTCCAGTAAAAAATGAGAAAAACTAACTGTGTAAGGTTTGTCATTTCAAAGCACGTTTAAGATGTGTTAAATGTAATGTTACTTTATGCTTGGACGAAACTTTCGAAATATATCACACGTTCTCTAAGCAGGACTTGCTTGGTTGACCTAAACTTTCTTTAAACAAGATTTTTTGCTGGAATCTTAAATTTCCCAGTTGTACCACCAAATTTTTGTTAAAATTATATTTTATAATGAGAATATAAAAACGAATTCTGTTCCATGTTTAGGTTTCAACTTTATTTCGTAAATACCAAAAATGTGAGAAAAATCATGATTCTACTTAAATATATGTGGGATCAAATGGGTCAACAAGTGTTCCATGAAACTAGAGATGCGTCAACAGCAATGCTTACTCATTTTATTCCTTACTTAACTTGATCACTTTCTTCGTTCTGAAGAAACATGTCAAGATTTCAAGTCCATGAATTTATTGCTTCAGTTGGTGGCTTATCGCGACATATCGTTGAAGTCTATGGCATCCAATTATAGCCACAAGTTGATCGTCTGTGTAGAGGTCACTTCTAATTTTACAAATTTTCTAGTATTATTCTCGATCGCATGATTTCCTCTGTATTGAATCTTTGAATGCATACCTCACCAAACCTTTTTGTGAATTGAATCACTCGGACCAAAGTAGGTCTCGTTAATGAAATTTAAACAATTTCCAAGTCATGAATTTTTTACGTAGTTTTCACAAACGCGAATCAAGATATTCGGAATGCTTAAAATATTTTTCCCTAGCATTCCATTTGGATTTCTATGACTCGTACATAATTAACGTTATTTGGTACTCAATTACTGAATGAATGAAGTGTTTGACATTGACATTAGAGCATTGTCTTCTTTCCTTCTATTCAGCACACCCTATATAAGGCAGGTCACCAAACTCGTAGTGGACGACAAAGCAAGCATGACAAAGAATATTGAATTTCATCCATATAGTTTTATGTATCTCTAATAAAATTACAGGGTGTTTCACAAATGAATGCAAAGTTTTCAACGGTACATACAAGTTGTTAGGAGAAGTATGAAGTACAAAGCAGAAATAAATTGAGTCACCCCATTATTTTCGAAGATACAGGCTGTTTCATGAATCAAAACATAACATTTTATTCGCCATAACTCCTGATTTGTTCGATCCAATTCCGTCAAGTTTGCCACAAGGATTGACTGCAAACACATTGAAAACACTCTCGAAATCGAATGAAATATTCCATACGGGCTGAGGAGATTGCTCTTTACATGAAATCTCGAATCAAACATAAACATCGTTTCTGCCAATTCTTACGCTCGTCCTAACTATCAAGAAATTCCTTTATCTCCCGAAGGTCTTCGCTTAACTGACTCCCGCGATTGACGAAAGTTATGAAGAAGCTAGGTGTAAAGCGTTTAGATTTGTCTCTCTTTCTACCCTGTGAACGACAGAAAAACTACTAAGAATGGACTATTATGAAACATCACTGAGAATCGGAATGATATGATTTTAATAAATATGTCCAAATGATTTTGTATTCCTGTTCGGAGAAAAACCGCTAGTTATAACAAAAAAATTTTAATTCTTTACTCCAAAAATTTAACGCAAAAATAGAAAATTCGAATTTATTCAGAAGAAGTTCAGATATATTGAAGAATTATTTTTCCACTTGCACTAAGGAACGCTTCAGAAAAGCGAAATGAAAATGGTGCTGGAAGAAATTTAAATAATAACTTTCTCTTGAAATCGGATTTCAATACCAATGCAAGCAAAATACAAACGTCTCACAGTGTTTTTTATCGATTTATGCTAACTGTTCAGTATGTATTCACCACAAACATATGAAAATATATCAGGATCGTTAACACAAAATCTGGACTTACTAGCTGTAATGAAGTAGTAACACAAACTTCATAATGACTATTAACGAAGACGACTGACAGAAATTTAAAATAAAGGTAGTAAATAAACTAGAGCAGATGAGTTAAACTGACGTATGGCAATGTACTGTACGTTACCTACCATAGACACAAAGCTGCAAAAAAACTAATGTGTCGGTCTGTGTTATCTTTATGTATTGCAATTCCATTACAGTAATTTTTTTTATGGTTCCGTTTGTCATACTGGTAAATGGAGACATAAAGTAAAATTAATTCCAAACTCATTTCTTTCGATGTTAAGAATCTATTTCCCAACATTCCTCCGAAAGATACGTATTACTTAGTTGAAGAATTATTAGAAAAGAATGATGTCAATACTATCATTAAATCAGATATTCTTTTATTATTAAAAATTTGTTTAAACCAAAATTATTTCCATTTCAATAACAAATATTATACTATTGAAGACGGCTTGATTATGGGCAATCTGTTAAGTCCTTTGTTAGCAGAAATTTTCATGAATGAGTTAGAGAAATTAATTCATAATCACTTAGTAAATATTGTTTATACTGGTATCGCTATGTAGACGATATCATTATTTGCTTCACAGGAACAGATAGACAGTTGAAAATTTTCGAAAATCATATAAATTCATTACATCCAAAAATTGCATTCACAACCGAAATAGAAAGCAATAATTCGATAAATTTCTTAGACGTAACAATTTCGAATGAAAATGGACACATGTTTTCGCAATTTACCATAAGCCGTCACATACAGATATTATAATACATAACTCGTCGTGTCATCCATATCAACATAAAATGTCAGCATTCAATAGTTTTATTCATAGATTAATTAACATCCCGTTATCATCAGAAACAACTAAGAACTAAATTTGATTAAACAAATAGCCAAAATAATGGTTACAATCCCAAACTAATAAATGATATTTTAAATAAAAAACAAAGTAGAATCGCATTGAATGAAGTTTACCCTGTCGATAAATTGAAACAAAAATTCAACACCTTAACCTACGTTGGCATTACAAGTGAGAAACTGAAATCATTCTTAAGTAGCAATAATTTCAACATAGCTTTCCAAACTAATAATAATTTAGGCAAATATATGAAAAATAATAAAACCAAACCAGGTGAAAACAATAAATCAGGTGTTTACAGATTGAATTGCAATGACTGTGATAATTTCTACATTGGTAGAACACATAGAAATTTTAATATTAGAATATCGGAACATAAACGCAGTTTTTCAAATAAAAAATCAGATTCAAATTACGCGAATCATCTCTTAGAAAATAATCATTCTTTCGACCCACACTTTGAAATTTTGCATACAGATATTAAATATTGGAAGGTAGATCTTTGGGAAATTTTAGAATTCAATAAATACAAACACTCAGGTAGACTCATCAATGAACAAGTCGATTTAAGCCCTTCACCTCTATTGAATCTTTTCGGGGAGCAATCTATTCCTTAATTTTATTGGATATACCTGTCATAAATAACCACTTAAGAAGAAGCAACCCAATAAGCTTTTAATTACTCAAGAACATTTATAGTAATATTCTCATTTATATTTTTCTGTATATTCATTCGTCTGAAGAAGCTACGGTGTAGTGAAACGCGTTACGAATCGCAATTATTAAGTGAAATTCCTTAAAACACAGTACTTGTTTTTTAATATACATAAAGTTCTCAAAAGACCCTCTAATACCGGATTCTTCCATCCTGGCGAGAATTGCTGCCGTACATCCGTACATACTCAAATTCAATGACCTCATAACATTTTGATCCATTTCGTTCCGCATTTCAATCAGTCTGATCCGTATCTCATTCACGATAGCTCGCTGATTGTTCTTGGCATCTTTGTGTTTCCATGAGAATGTCCCAGACATGTTCAATAGCATTTAGGTCTGGACTTTCTGCAGATGACTCCATTGAGGTAATTTTGTGCTCTTGCAGATAGTTCCAAACGATATGAGGTAGGTGAGATTCGGCGTTATCATGCATAAACGAAAATTTCTCATCCATGTTTACCGCAAAGTGTACAGTATGTTTATATCGCATCTTTGAATATTCAGTTTGCCATTATTCACGGTTACCAGGCCACTGAGGAGTTCGTAGAAATTGCTCTTCACACCATTACTGAACCTTCACCATAACTATAAGGTGAAAAGAAGTAAGCACTAGGCATATCGATCATTTCGATATCTGTACACTAGAGAACGCTTTTTGGAATGGAAAAGACAAGACCTTGATGTTTTGCGGTTAGAGCTCGCCCTCGAGCGTCGACACGGGCCTCAAACTAAATTCCCTGAGACGTTATATCATTTCAGTACTAACTTGCATTCTACTGTTTTGTTAAAGCAGCATCTGACGGTGCCTTGCAGCAGCCACCCTTTGTCTTAACAAGAAATTATTGAATAACGGTCATGGATCGCTGTTGTTGCTCCGGAATGACCTTACCAAGGTATCCTTTCCTGGGTAAAAGTCTCCCTAGACATTCATTATCGAAGAAACAGTTGAATGGACACGCCAAGTCTATTTTTGTATAAGTCCAACTTATAAGTCATCTAACACCACTGCTACACATTCTGTCGGCATCACATTTCAAATTTGCGTTGCATTATAACATGATGTTTTCAGAAACTCTCAAATTATTTCTTCCCTTTTATTTGTCATGAGGGTTATATGTGCGCCAAGAAAAAACATCGGAATTCGTTGGCATTTGTCCGGACATATCCAAAAAAAAAAGGTTCGTGAATAATTATTTTGCCTTTCGAAAAAGAAGTCAGGGATATTGAAATTGTGGGAAAATTTCGTCGCCCAGTGTAAACGTACCAGGAAGAATTGGTAAATAAAAAAGGATCAAATTGTTTGAAGCGAATGTACAGAAACATCTGATTCGTGATCTTAATGATATTTAGCCATCTATTGTACATACTTTTTGGTTAAGGAATTACCCATTTTTATTTGAAGTGGGAGATAACTATCCTGTGAGATTACCAGACCTGACTTGTTTGGATCATTTTTTTAAAGAGACGTTCAAATTCTCTTGCAAACAATGAAAAAATTGTGGAAATAGATCAAATGATTCAAAGATTGAATGAAGGATATGAACATATCAGAAACTAACCAGATACTAGACACAAGGAGTGAGAATATTGAGATCAAGAGCTAAAAACTTTATAGAGCAAGTTGAAGAGCATC
Source organism: Cryptolaemus montrouzieri (assembly GCA_013387265.2). NCBI lineage: Eukaryota > Metazoa > Arthropoda > Insecta > Coleoptera > Coccinellidae > Cryptolaemus > Cryptolaemus montrouzieri. The sequence goes on from JABFTP020000165.1 coordinate 36,372,937, forward strand.
TTTGAACATTCATTACAATTCGGTTTTCATTATTCGTTCATTGTTCAAGTTCAACCCATATCCATTCATGTTTTTTTCATGAATTCCTCGTGAATAATAATTTTTTTTGGAATAAAAGTACGAAAACATTCGAACATGTTCATCCAATTTATATCATATCCATTGTACAAGAAAATGTTGAAAAATAGTCGATTCTCGGTGATAAAGGAAATGGTGTGCTATTTGAAAATATGAAAAACTCCTTCTTGAAATGTAGCTATGAAAAACTTGTTCTAAAATATGCACCTTGTGTGAATAATGTAAGATAGGAAACGATTCGAAAAAACTGTTATGATAGGTATGTCAAATATTTCGGAACCATTCGAATGAGGTATAGTGAATCTTGAAGGAACTCATTTTATTCATCTACAGAAAGTTAATAACTTGAGTTGAATATAAGAAGTCTTATTGAAAAACAAACCTTTGATCAATAATTTCGTTATGAAAACCGAGTATAGTACAGAATAGTCTCATTTTTTTTTACATTAACAATACGTAAGACTTTTTGAGGAAATTTAAATAAAATTTGATTTTCTATAAATATATTGCCGTTTACCGCGAATGGGTGTCCCATGCTGTAATATAAATATTAGTTCACTGCCTTCAATAGTACTGAATTCACTGTATGTATGCATTTTCCATCACGAAAGAGAGGGGAAATATTAATCTTATGACATATTGTTTCAGCTGTTCAAGTAGCTTCCAAAGGATTCTGCAAAAAACATCTACCCCCGAGCCAAAGGGAATGAACGACAAGATAATGATATACTTGTAGCTTAGTTAAACGACTTTTAATCATTTATATTATGAATAAATTTTTTTCTACCAAGAATTCTTCGATTTTATTTTAATAACAATATTCAAACACTGAAAAACTATTTCAATTCAAATTCAGTTCAAACAATAACAAATGTGACTGATATTTTTCTCGAATGGTGTTGAACAATCAAGTCCAACATACAATAGATTAGATGGTATGAAAATAGAATCTATTACCCGAAACTTTCAAGAAACAATCAGAACTGGTCGAAGATATTATTTATATTTTAGGAATGATGGACTGTAAGTTAAATTCCATATAGAAACCATCGATTACATCAATTACTTGTCAGGAAAGTCATTTTCGAATTAGTATAGATTTTAGATCTAGATGTTTTGAAATCCACAAATTGTCCTGAAACAGAATATTTCAATTATTATTTCACAAGTTGCTTTTTCGGTTGGCAATATTTTGAATCTAACTTAACCATAAAAAAAATCGTCAGGCTTCATTCAGTGAGGTATTTCTGGTAATTCGAAGACGACTTTTCTAAAAAGTAGCTGATGTAATCGAGAATACCCAGTAGAAGAAAGAAAAACGAGAAATCAGATTCAATCCACTTCAAAACTAAATGATTTCGCACTTTTGATCTCACAATTCTGACCAGAATTATAAAGATTTTGATATAGGTCTCGTCCTGAGAGATCGAAATGCATTATTTGAAAGACTTCTGGTCATATAATCTGCGAATTTCACTGTCTGCGCACGAAAATTCGTAACACGAAAACGATGCATTTCAGGCAGAGGAAAACCGATAACAGATCGATGTCTATTCATATTATGAGTTAAATAGTGTGTGCAAAAATAGGTTAGGTTAGGTTAGAGTCCAATTTGAAAAAAACGGACTTTAGTACCTTTGAATATACTACGATTTGCCACATGCTTTGGAAACACCCTGTATACCGTGAAGCCTCTAAATGAATTGAATTCTGCTGAATGTGCCTCTTTACCCATAACGTGCTACAAATAATATATATTGAATGATCTTTAATATTTTTATAACACCTTCTAAGAGACAACCAAAAATCGCGAATTTCCGATTGAAAAATTCATTTATTCATTTCGTTTGATTTCAGGTCGCAATGATATGTAAACAAATTGTTCGGAATCTAATTTTCTACGATTAAAAAAATGGAAACGCACATTATGCTATTTGAAACAACAAAGATGGTATCAACTCCCGGTATAACCGGAAGTCCACAGCATTGAAAATATTTTCGGATCTTAGTTCGAATAACATACAAGATAACAAAAAATGAAATTTCTCCAACCGGTCATTCCTTACTCCATATACTTTCTATGTCCCTTCCCGCATAGACACCCGGTAGACATTGGTAAGAGCAGCTACTCAATTCAAAAGAAGAAAAATCCAAAATTGGTTACTTAAAGAACTGATAACATTCAATAATGATAACGAATATAGGTCTAACTGACTATTAAGTAAGTCCCTGGAATTTTTCTCTTCATTAGTTTCCATTATTTTCCATAATTTCAATTTTAATTTATTATTTTCATTTTGTAAAACATCTAAATGATCAACAAAAGCATGGTTTCCTCCCAGTAAATGATTTGGATAAATAAAATCGGATTTTTGTCTGTCCAATCTGCACTGGTGTTGCGAATAAAAACCTCTTATTGAAATTTCTGGAAGTTTTATCTACCGATATATATTTCATTACAAATTCCACAAGAAAGCTTATTAATTCCTTATTTTTTCTCTTCATCCGATGTAAATTCACAGTTTTTAATATACTTTGCTTGAGAGTTATCCAGTCTGAAAGCTATATTCAAACTGTAAGACAAGAATAACTTAAAATTACGATTGGGTTTGCTGTGCAGTGTAGCTTCAGTAAACAAATTCATATTCATCGGGTGAATACCAGTTTCTCTGAACCGATTAGCTTCAGTTTGGCACCTGAGATAAGCACGTCCCAGCAATTCAACTATATCATATGGAGTCAATAAATGTTTAGTTTTGAGTAACCACTATTTAAATTAGTCACTGAAGTTGGTTTATTGATTCAATCGTGAGAAATGTAGTTTTTAAAGAGAATGACGTAACATGCTGCCTGCTATCCATTGCAGATCAGCTGATTTATTAATTCTCCGAAACAAAATCGACTTGGTAAATTCTATCATAAAATGTAAGGAGTCGATGAATTTAAGAAACGCACTAAATGTAAAATCCCCTCAGGGGGAATCATAAAATCCCTATGTCATATTGGAATTTTTTAGGTATAGTTGACTGAAATGAGAGAGAAAATTTTACTGGAACCAAAACAATCGATTTTGATCAAGTTTTTACACAAACGGAGGTCGAACGGATTGATTGAAACTTGGAATTGAATAAATCATAGCCTACTCAAAAATTTGTTATGAAAGCTGTCTGGGGTAAGGTGAGGTGAGGTAAGTTATGGAAGCTGTTTGGGGGGGGGGAAAGAAATATGTAAGGAAAAATGTTCTTCCTGCACGGCGCCCATTTGGGCAGCACTCAGGCCGTTTGGCCCATTGTGCTTGCCGTGTGTTGTTGAGTTTCTATTTGTCTTGCAAAAACTTCCTGATGAAGCTTGCAAGAATGTTGTAGGGGGCCTCCTGGATCATCCGGGCGCTGAATGTTTCAGTGCCCAAGGTGTTCAGTCTGGTTTCCTTATGGGCGGGACATTCGAAGAGTATGTGTTCCGTTGTTTCGTCATTTTCTAGGCAACCACGACATTGTGTGGTTTCCGATAGTTTCATGACGTGTAGATGTTTGTTGAGTTGGTGTCCCATCAATAGGCTCACTGCTATCCCAACAGACTTTTTTTCGAGGGACAGTAGTTCATGTACCCTCTTCTTTGATTGCGGCCCTTTTATGAGCCTTTTTGACTGTCTCAGTTTTGAAAGAGAGAGAGCACATGGGTCCATGAGATAGTCAGAATTGGTTCTTGTCCCATCGGCCTGACAGCTGTTGCTTTTTTAGCGAGGCTGTCTGCTATCTCGTTTCCTCCGATGCCCTGATGGGCTGGGCACCAAATCGGAGTGACACTGTTTGTAACACTGAGTTGTCGAAGTGCTGTTCTGCATTCGTCAACCAGTTTGGATGTAACCTTTGTATCTTTAAGATATCTAAGGGCGTTTTGGCTATCAGAGCATATGTAGATGTATGTGCCTCTATAGTTCTTATGTAGGTTTTTCTGTACGCACCGGCGAATAGCAAATATTTCTGCCTGTGTTACGGTGACGTTGTCTCCCATCGCAATCATAATGTTTGCCCTAGGGCCGTGAACGCCGATGCCTGTACCCGTCCCGGTTTTGGACCCATTTGTAAACCAGATGGGGCCCTGTGGTGTAAGTAAGGTGTGGGGTGTGGTCCGAATTTCTTTTGGTGGAATAACCACTTTGTAGGGTTCGTCAAAGTGGTGGCTCTTGTTTGATCTCCTCTTGTGAGAAGGTCAGGTCGGAGTTCTCTGATTTTGTTCAGAGATGCGGAGTGTCTAGAGATTGGATTTCTGTCCATCCACTTACTTCTCTCCCACAGTCTCAAAGAAGCCCACATGGCCTCCTCCTCCACCACTATATGTAGTGGAGGGATGCCCAGAAGACAGTTCATGAAGGCCGTGGGTTTGGATCTCAAAGTTCCCGTGACTGCCAGACGTGCTTGCCTTTGGATACTGTTGATTTTGTTCCGTTTTATCCTTTTTCCAGTGCAGGCCTCCATACGATGGCGGCATAGGTCAGGAGCGGTCTCATCACTGTTGTGTATAGCGAGTATATTATCTCTGGTTTAAGCCCCTATCTGGGGCCGAATAGTCTCTGGCACGCCCAGAGTGTGTTTTGGGCTCTTTGCGCCTGTTTTTCGATGTGACTGTCCTAATTTAGTTTGGCATCAAGCATCACACCTAGGTATTTCACTTGTTTTACTATTGTTAATTGAAAAGAATGGATGCTTTGAAGGGCGGTAGTCTCTTTTAACGAACGAACGAAAATGTTTTCTCTAATCAAAAATCGACCTCTTTCAGAATATTCACAGAAAATTTAAACAAGTGGAGTTATTCAGAATAGTTCCTTCATCATTAGAACGCACTGTTTAATTATACTTAACTTATTGTTGAATTGAAATAACTCTTTGATCCACTGAATAAATTTATTACTTTTCGTAAAAGAATCATGATTTCGGAATTTCACTCTAATCAATTTCGCAGTAGTATTATCAGTTTTTCCGATTTGTTTTTACCGATTTCTGTTTATAAACATGCAAATATCGATGAATAATACCACATAAGGTATCTAACGACCTTCGAGGTCATACATAGTCCTGATTACAGGTTGCTATCTAACATATTGCGTAAACTAAAACGAATATATTATAAATCAGGAGATGTTCAAGTTCACAGTGTTGTTCATTGGTAAGTTAAATTATGCAGAATCAATCTCAGAAAGCAGTACTGTTGAATGATAGACAAAACGATAGTCTTTTGATATAATTTTGATTATTTCGAGCGAGTGCTAAGACCTGCTTATATTCAATAAAAACTTCATTTTTAAATATTATACAGGACGCTCCAACAAAATTTCGGCCCTCCTTTAATTCAGAACAAGGCAGTCTCAGCGGAACAAGCAGCGAAAGGTATATTTTTTCTAAGCATGTTAGATCAACCGCCTATCCCCTCCATCGCCAACCTATAAAGAATTATAAAGAATATGGGTCGAAGGGCATATCGTTCAAATGATCGACTACTCGTTTGAGTCGATTATTCTTTTGAGTTAAATTTTCAATTACAAAAAGATATTATCAAATGATATTTGAATAACTCTCTGAACACAATGTATTTGCAACTAATGATAAATCAGCTTGATATCTGTATTGAAGAAGGAAAAACAACTCCCTACTTTCAGCTTTCAAATTTGAGAATTTTAACCAGAATTGACTACTCATTGGAAAGGTCTCTGAACGAATTTGATGAGAACCTTGTGAGAGAAGTCTATATGGGGTGTTCAAGCCGAAGAATTTATCTCGTTAGCAAGCTGTGTACATGGGGTCGATTAATTAGAATTAAATTATTGTATTTGATGCAAAAAGTTCCCCAAAAAGGAGTAATGAACAGAAAAGATAGTAGAAATTGAATATTTGATACAAATCTTCCAGAGAAACAAATGAGTCTACAATATGTTGAACTTCTTCGTATAGTAGGAGTGAAGCGATTGAGATAAAAGTTACTAGAGAATGATATAAACGTTTGTCGAATTCCCTTTTTAAGTTCTCACAGATATAAGTTGTTAATAGTTGGAATTCTGCCACTATTCTGCGCAGGAATTCACAGCTTGACTTGAAAAGCAAACTGCTTGACTTGACTCAACTCGACATCAAGTCAAGTTCAGTCAAGATTTTTCTTTCAGAATTCAAGTCAATGGAAATCTTGAAAATTCAAGCTTCTTGAATCGCAAAACTCAATTTAGAACTCAATTGAATACATTGAACTTTATGTGTTGAGATTATCTCTGTATCGAGTGCTATGAGTTTTCATCTAGTTATTCTGAACTATTGTCCTCAAAAGGATCTGCTTCGATTTTCGACATATCACTCATATCTTTTCCAGTCAAGACCAATCGTGTATATTTTTTTTTATTAGTGCTATAGAACCCTTCAAGGGTTATTAAGCTTAACTTTAATAAGTACAGCAATGAATTGCATTTTATCCTATGGTAATAGTGACAATTTAAAAATACATGTATTCACAAGTGGATATTACACTTATCTAAGAAATTAAAGACAATTCTCATACCTACGATATTAGGTTCAAACAATAAACACTTGGTATCTAAAAGTAAAAACAGCCCTATGTCTAACAATTTTCTGATAATATTTTTCCTTTCATTATCGTAAAGTGAACATTGGAACACTTTATGGTACAAAGTTTGAAACTCGTCTCCACAATCACACATGGGACTGTCTATGACATTTCTCGAAAATAAAGATTCATTCAAATTAAAGTGTCTCGAACGGCATCCGTTCATCACGACAATTAAACTCCTTTCTACGTTCTTCCCAAAAAACCATGGATTTTTTCAACTTTAAAAAATTTTTGAAATAAGATTTCCCTTTATTCCAATTAATTATTGAATTGGATTTTTCTACATATGAGGTATTCAATTAATTATTGAATTGGATTTTTCTACATATGAGGTATGCCTAAAACTTTCTGTCAGATCTTGATAGGGAATGAGGTATTGTATGTCGTTGCTGGGTAGTTCAGTACCTTTTTTTTGCAAGTGGATCCACTTTATCGTTTTCACTAAGCCTCCTATGTGATGGAATCCATAAGAACTCTATTGTTATCTATCTATTATATATCTATATATATATATAGTGATTAAGTTGATTTTTATTTGCTAACCCTTTCTTCAAAATTAAACAAATTTTTACTGAGAAATCTCGTATACTCCGTTAGATCTAATAAAAAAAGTACCGCCCTAGCGAAACATAGCATTGAACAACTACATAAATTTAATTTGGCTGATGTACGTGTTCTTGCATCCGAAAGCAACGACGAAGGTTTTATCGTTGTCAGCATCCCCGTGAACGAATTTTCGATTGAAAAATGTAGAAGATAAAGAGTGAGCTACTGAAAAATAGAGCAGACTATCTATCGCCCTGAACTATTCAAATATTAGCGCAAAAAAATTTAACAGATTCATTCCAGATCAAAGGCTGTCATCTTCGATCTAAATTAATCTATTCCAGTTTTCCGCACTAATACTCTAATAGTCTTGGGGCGTCTTCTCTATTTTCAGTGGCTCATTCTGTATCTTCTACACTTTTCAATCAAACATGAAAATTCTTTCACAGGAATGAAGACAAAGATAATATCTTTCTTTCGAGTTATCACTCGACCTATCTACCCTCTTCTAAATTTTCAAGGGTTGTCACCCCTGCTCCAGGGGTTTAAATTGGAGATGAGGTACTCGATGATGACTGCCATTGATCAGCATGAATCTGTTCCATTTTACCTCACTGAAACTTGAATAGTCTAAGGGAAATAGTCTTCCATATATTTCAGTTGCTCACCCCGTATTTCGTACAGTTTTCAATTAAAAATGGAGATTCGTTCAAGGCAATGTAGACAAAAATACTATCTTTCTTTTGAGTCATCACTTGACCCATCTTCTGTTTTGTTTTCGTTGAAGCACCCTGCATAAATATATATATATATATATATATATATATATATATATATATATATATATATATATATATATATATATATATATATATATATATATATATATATATATATATATATATATATATATATATATATATATATATATATATATATATATATATATATATATATATATATATATATATATATATATATATATATATATATATATATATATATATATATATATATATATTATATTATCTTTTTGTTTTTCCCTTTCAATGCGGTCTGCCGTACTGATATAAAGATAATAGTATAATAGTAACTGCATATTCATAAAAAGTGCAGTAAGTAATGGGAAACAAATACTTTGAATTTCTGAATTTACTGTAAATTGATTGCTTTCCTTTCTCATATAAATAAACTGAATTCCCTCTCGGAGCTTTTTGTATCTACTAGTTGCACTCGAAATAAATTACCTAGATATCATGCTTTCAAGCAACTTGAAAACGCTTGATATCAAGTCAAGCTTTTGGGTCTCAAAGTCTAGTCAAGTCAAATCTTTGATTTTCTTTGATTGTCAAGCTCTTCCGAAAATTTAAGCTGCTTGACTGATGAAACCCTCATTCTACTATCACTACGAAGCGTATATTTTCAATTTTAAATGACCGCATTAAAGATAGAACGTATTCAAATCTAGTGGCCTTACTGGCCATTCGATTAGTTCTCTCCAACTGAATCCTTGGAAAATTATTAATTGAATATTCTATTACTCGAATATAAAAATGCGGGAGGGCATCATCCTGTTGGAAATGCAATTAATAGAGTGAGATCCTTTTCCATAATCTCAATTATACTGGCATAAATTAATTTTCAAGCAGTTGTAGATAACTTTCTCCATTGTGATTACGCTCTATATGGAACGGTACTAGTTCTGGATAAACTCATGTTTTGCCGCAACACTAGGCTAGCAGGGAGTTCTCATCATATGGCGGTGCATTTGACGACCCCTCGAACCTCTATCTATAAGAATGCCTTCGTTTACAGGGCCGGTGAGTTGTGGAACTAGCTTCCGTCCAACATCTTTCCAACATCCAACAAATTGGCCCTCTTCAAGAAGCGAGTAAAGAGACATGTGGTGTGACAGGTTTACCCATTCCTGGGAAGCACGTATAAAAAGAAATTTTCCTTTACGTGAAAAACATAAAATCTGACCTTAAAATTTTTTTTTTCAGATGATTAAGAAGCTTCCAAAGGAATCTGCAATATGCCAAAGAGACAAAAACTCTGAGAGAGATATTGAAGATATTCTTGTAACGCAGTCTTACGACTCTTAACCTTTTATATTCTGAATAAATATTTTTCTATTCCATATAAACTGTAACAAATGGTTTCCAATTTAAATTCCAGTTGGAAGAATAATGAATGTGAGTGATATTTTACTTACTGGTGTAGAACAATCAAGTTCATCATGCAGTAGGATCGTAGATGGTATAAAGATACAAAATATTAGCCGAAACTTATAGAAACAATGAGAAATCTCGAAATAATCGATTTCAGAAATGATGAAAAGTCTGTAAAATTCCTCACAAAAACCATGTATTGAAAATAGTAAGTAACTCTGTGTGAGATAATTGGATTTATATTTACTTTTTTGTGAAAGTTGAAAGGTTTCTAACACACCTGTTCCTGATTTATCTCGCTCCCATTGTGTTTGAAATATTTACGTACCTGCAACAAATATAAGGAATTAATACGAGAAAACGACGATAGAAATATTTGCTAACAAAATTCTCAGCTCAAACTTTAATATCACATATAACAACAAAATTATCGCAATATGTGTTAAAACATTGTAGGGTTTTCTATTATATGATCTAGTCGTACAATCATCGTCACTAGGGCCACAATATTGGTGTTACAATCCACTCGGATGTCAACAGGCTACAGAATCGCCAATGTACAGGGTATTACATAATAGTATGTCACAGCTTGAGGAGATAAATCTACGTGCAATTTAAAAAAAAAAAAGTTCCCATAATCATTGGTCTGCAAAAGCTTCGTTACGGAGCTCCTGCAATTTTTGAGATATTCAGCCCAAATTTGGAATGCAAGCTATTTTCCATAGTCTCCATCAGTACACGTCCTAAATCTTAACTAGAATCTACAAGGTGTTTTATTTTCCGGTGCCATGTCTTCTTCTGCCCTTTAAAACTATTTTGCAGTACGCCACTGATAAGCGTACAATCAATTTTCGTCATCCTCATTCCATTAAAAAACTTTTCTGATACTTGTAATGTTTTCGTATCCCCGACCGTTCTCGAACAAAAACTTAATGAACGATTGTATGCACGCTGATTTGAAAGCACTTCTAATCAAAAAAAATACTATTAGGCCTTGATTTTTTCTTTTAGTTATTCATTTCGACAGTTGCTAAACTTTAACCAGTGTCTGCTCGATTTGTTTATTAAACTAACGATTAGTTTCAAGACTTTTGAAGTTATTGCTCTAAGAAAAAAAGGCTAATTTTACTAACTGTCTGACTGACTATGACAACAGAAGCTAGGCGACTATATCAGGTGCGCTCTCCAAATCGAGTAACACCAGACAGGCGAACAATTTCAAACACAGAAGGTTGAGGGAAACTGGTACTTTTACTGCAAATAATCATTTAAAAGGTCCAACTCAAACTATGACAACTCCAGATATTGAGGAAGCAGTTTTGAATTGTATTGATTTGAATCCACGTGAGAGTATAAGACAAATTGGAAATCAGTTGAATATTTCACATGTTCTAGTTTGGTGGATTCTTCACGACTTTTTATTGTACCCGTTTCTTATTCAAAGCGTCCAAACTCTACTTCCTCGCGATTTTCCTTCAAGACTGAATTTCTGCCGATGGTTCTTAGATAAAATCAGAGAAAATGCTCATTTTGATAGTGAAATAATGTTCATAGACGAAACTAACTTTTCGAGATGAACTGCTATCACAAATTTTCACAATAATCATTATTGGGCTGAGAAAAACCCCCATTTTTCAATTTCATGATTTCATGTCTTCAGCCACCTATCAAGTCAAAAATATCACATATTAACCATGTTGGCTTTGGTTTGTTTCTGTAGTCTGGCAGATTGTTATTTAATTATGCTTGACATCCTCCTGTTGACATAATGATGTTTTCTAGGTTGCTAACTCGGATCAAGCAAATAGAAAATTCAATGTTCAGTAGTACAAAACCGAAAAATTCGAAAAAAAAATTCACAAGTTTTTCACAATGAAAATAGGTTGGCCAGTTGGAAACTGAATGAGAGAAAACAAATCACTTCAGAATAACGATTAATTAGTTCACACCCAAAATTTCATTCAACTATAGTAAATGTACAAAAATTCCACCATTTTGCTGAATACAGGAGTTAATCCCCTTTCAGAAATTAAATTGGGCCTAGTCGTTACTTCAGGGTCATTTTTGAAAGAGCTGGTCGCAGTTGAAATTCTCATATGTAACTCTTCCCGGGTGTTAATTGGAGAAGAGTAAACTCTAGCTTTTGAAGCACTCCAAAGAAAGAAGTCGCACGGTGTCTAGTCGGGAGATCGTACTGGCCAACTTGCAGGAGCATCAGCACCCTTTCCGATTCAACGATTCGTTGGGATAAGGGTGTCCCATTTGAAAAATCCAACTTCGATCTGAAACGCCTTTACTGAATATTCTGTATAGTCCATGTAAGTTTCAGTGTCAAGAATCAATAGCGATGCATAAGTCTCTAAATTGAAAATTGAAATTCGTCGTTTTTCGCGCCATGTAGTTCATGGTTAATCAAGTGAAACACTCTGTATAATTAATTTATCAAAATTACTAATGATTTACCATACTAACAGAACCTCTAGCTGAAAAATAAATCCATAACATTATTTCAATGAAAATTTTTCAAAAGATCAAATTATACTCGATTGCATAAAGTATTATCCAATTCACTTCAGAAAACAAATAGATCTCATAATTGACTCTTGTTATCATGGTCAATTTGTTTTCAGTAGAGTGAAGGTTAATCAAAATGTATGATTACTAAGGACTCATGTTTTTCTAACAGAGAAGCCAAAGGTCACATATAATTGAAATAATAAATTTCCAGAACTTTCAATGCAATTGTCAGAAATTTATTTGTACTTGCTGATTATCCATTAACAGAAAAGTCAAGAACTAAGATGTTCAAGATTCTGATACTTGTCGTTACAGGTTTGTAAAACTAACAACTTTTCATTTTTAGAACATTTACTCCTTCATAATAAGTCTAAGCTAACTTTAACCACAAAATTTTTACGAATTAGCACAATAATCTCCGAAATATTTCACTTGAGAATTTTTATGTCAACCAAATTTTCTTACAGTGTCTCTAAACATTGCCTTATCACAACCTGCTCTCATTAAAAATGGTAGGATGAGTGGAATGGACAGACTAAATGACCCTAAATTATCAAGTTGCCTAAGCAGATGCCCTGTCACATTAGATTTGAATCCACAATGTGCCAGTGATGGAAAATCTTACGCCAACTTAGCTGTAATCGACTGTATGAAAAAGTGTACTGAGCCTAGTGAAGGTGAGAAGCAAAACATCGATATATTTATGAAATGCATGTTCTATCTTCCTCAAATTTAAATTTACTTTCTTCATCTGACTCATCCACACCCCGTCAAGAAATTAACTGACAAAAACGAGAATTCAAATTTAAAATACAAGTAAACAATGATTTCTAAATTATATTAATAAATGCTCGACGCGTTTCGATACACAGTATCTTAGTTAAAAGCGAATGAATACTAGAAAAATATCTTACCAACATATACTTACATAGACTAAAGGGGCAATCCACTCAGAGTTATCTGTATTTGAACTAGTGTTTAGGAAACAAGTTCAATAAGGGTGAGTTATTTATGTGTATCTGTTCACTAAGAATTTCTGGGGAATACCTAAATCTGCTAATCGAAAGTAATTCCAGAAGGTTGATTTTTATACCTCTATTCTCAGAATGTAGAATTTTAAATTCTGAATTGAAAGAATGACTATTTTCACTACGATGATTTGAATAATTCGAATCGGTTTTTCCATTGATGAATCTGCGTTTATGTTCTCAGATTCTAACATTGAAACTTTTTCCTGTTCTACCTATATAACAACAATTGCAATCTACACATTCCAATGCACAAACACCTGATTTATAATTTCTGATGAATGAACCTAAATTTGTTGATGTTTTGAACGCTATATTCAAATTTGAATTTTTGAGAAGGATTTCACATTATTGCTTATATTGCCTATATATGTTAAAATATTGAATTTCTCGTCTTGATGTTCACCGATTGGATATATATGTTGTGAAGCTAATTTTGTTTTCTCTTATATAATATGCTGTTAACTAAATTTGCATCATAACCATTATTCATTACGATCTGTTTTATCAAATTCAATTCCTTGAGATAATTTTCACTAGATCTCGGTGTGCGTAAAAGTCTATGTATATAGCTATTAAATGCTGCAATGTTGGTAAGGATGTGCCGATGTATAATGAATTGTGATATCTGTATGAGAAGGTTTATGATGAATTGTAAGCTGGTGTTATTTGAACTTGTTATTGTTAAGTCTAGGAAATTGATCAAATTGTTCTGTTCTATTTCAGAAGTGAATTTTATTTTAGGTGCAGGTTAATAATGAAATTTTCGAATACAGTGAACTGTCTGTTTGTTCTTGTGAGACACACAATAATGACATTGAGATATCGATACCAATATAAGAAATGTTTACTGAACGGGTATTGATGCATAGTTTTTTCTATCTTATCCATGCAAATTTCTGTTAGAAGAGGGCTTAAGGGTTTCCCCAGTACAAGTTCCTCATCACTTTCTCAAAAAGAGTCGTTAAATAAAAAATAATTTTGAGATATGCTAACATCTAATAAAGCCTTAATGTCGTATTTAATTTGTGGATTCTTCATATTTTGTGTTTATACAAATTATTTATTATATTGAACGGATCTTTCGGTGGAATACATTTGAATCAATTCTTGTCATAGAAAGACACAAAGTTTGCATTATTTGGAATGACAATATTTTCTATTCTTCTTATCAAATCATTTGAATTATGAATTAAAAAGACGGTTTAAAATTACAAACTTTTTCCAGAATATGTATTAAAATTTGGAAGTCTTGAATGCTGGGGCAAGTGTGAATGATACCACTGGTCTTATTGGATAACGATTTTTGTGTTATTTAACTAGATAAAATTTCTGAGGCAAATTTCAGTATCTATTGCTAAATGTTCAAAGTTTGATGTATAATGTTTAGAGTAAATATTGTGACTGAATGCTTTCTCCAATAACGCCGTCTCATCAATAATGAAATTTGTTTTGTTTAAATTTATGAATCACTTGAGAAATTGATGATTTCAGAAGTTGGTGGTAATTTCTTCAATTTTAGGTTTATTTCTAATGAGGTAATTAGGTATCTAATTGTTCAGTAATAGCCCGAGATCAAATTAACAAATTCAATATGGAAGTGAAGACAGTCATTGAGAAGTCAAAATCCTCCATTACAGATCGCGAAAAATTTTAACTCGTCTTACGAAATCTTTTACCACCTCAATGGAAATGAGGGACTTATAATGGGAAACCCTTTAAGCCCTCTTTTAGCAGAAATCTTCATGGATAATATGGAAAAAACTCCCAAGAACATCGATGCGTCGAGCATTCATTAATATATTTTAGTAGAAATAATCGTTTACTTGTATTTGAAAATGGATTTCTATTATGTAAAAGCGTCGTCAATTGATTATTTCTAAAATATTTTGAAGATATTCTGACATATTGAAAAATTCCATCACCAAAAATCCGAAAGCTCTGAGGAATGCTCGAGAACAATCGAGGTTAAATTGGTACTCATAGAAATTGAAATAGAATTAATAAAGAAAAATTTTTAATTTTTGGAAAAAATCAAAGTGCCCAAATATCTGCTGAGATCTGTTATCTCCACCCTTGGCAAGGATTATTGTATGACATCTACTATTAGTATTCAAAATCAGACCTTATAGCATTCTGACAAATATCGTTCCAAATTCCAATCAGTATGTTTAGATCCTTATTCATGGAATCTGGCTTGTTTTGCTGGGTTCTCAAGTCTGGACTTCTGGTAAGCTGCTCCATTGAAGTGATTTCGTGATTCTGAATGAGCTTGGTAAGCCCTAGCGTTATCATGCATAAACAAAAGGGTTTCATCCATGTTTGCCCCAAATGGAACAATATTTCCGACGACCATATCAGTGTAGGCGTACAAGGGGATTCCTCTCAACACCATTATTGAACCCCCATCAAAACCGTAGGTAGATAGAAAGTTGTACATTTCGACTAGAAAACGTCGATCGTAACGAATAATATTGGTTCATCTGTGAACAAAACTCTCTCCAAACCAGCATCTAATCAGTTGACATGTTTCTTGGCAAAACTCAATCTGGATCTTCGATATGCTGGGGTTTTAGCTGGGTTGAACTGCAACACGAGGCCTCAACCAATTCCTAGTTGTTGGAATTCTCTACACGTTGTACAACGACCAACAACGATTCACCATCCAGTTCCTCTTTCTCCAATTTCCCAATACAAAATTAGTGACTCTAATGATACCCAAGGGGCAGCACTGGTATGCCAATACGGTAATCTAAGAGAACAGTTAAAAAAGGACATGGGAGAACGTAGGGATATGAATGAACATAATATATACTTATAATAGATAAACTTAAATTTAATAGCACGAGATGGACACGGCATGTAGCCAGAGCAAAAGAAAATAGCAGTATTGATCAAACCTTGAGGAAGCATCTAGGGCTCGCGAAAAAAGAAAAAGGAGTCGGCCTAAAGGAGATGGATCCATGGAGTCAAGCGTCCACTGTGGAAGAGAATGCATCGAAATTGTCCAATATGTACTCCAACAATATAATATTGATGGTGATGATGTGTATTCAAATAATAGTACTAATTCTATAATTAATTATTATCCTTTCGATTTTCGTTTTTATAATATCGAAGAATATATTATTTTTCCGCGATATCTCCTGAATAATGAATATAATAATTACCTAACCGATATAAGATAAACTACCATTTTTTTTGATAAGCAGTCGCCCTTTTTCCACATTTGTTTTGGAACAATCTGTATGTACAATTATTTCTGTAAAAACCATCTGGTTGTGCCTTTTTTTCCACAGGAATAATTCTAGAACTTTTTTTCAGATTTCAAAGTAGTTTCTAGTGGATACTGCCCAAATGACGTAATCGAGAAGAATTAATCTAATTCATCAAGTTTAACTAGGACTGGACCATTCTTCATGATTTATTGCACTAGTAATGCTATATTGTTATAAGTTATTATAACAATCGCATTCTCTGGATGCTTTGACTATATCAACCAATAAAATGACAAAAAAAATCGAAGCATTTCTTGCATTTACCACTCGTCCTATTACTCGTTTTAAGGCGAATTCTGAACAATAAAAACAAATAAAAAATTAAATACATGTCCATTGACCAATGTATTAGAACAAAACTGTTGTTTACGAAGCTTGAAAAAGAAATCAGAAAACCATAAAAATAATCAAACACTTAAAGATATAGCAATAAACAATATCTTGACAATTTATTGAATGTCTCATTCACAAGATCTAACCTAACCAATATATAGTAATATTTGCTGTTTCTTCATTATTCAACTAATGGTATTGAGAGATAAGAAAATTCAAATTAAAATAAGTTGAATCCGTAACAACAACTTCGTCCAAAATAAATTAATTTGGATTACAAGTTCCACCTATTTCAGTATGGTTAAATTATGTGGAAAGCTTCAATCTTAAATGGTATTTGGAAAACAGAGAATTTTCATTATATCCATACTTCTTTGATTTGAGCGTGTATGTATTGTTGAACCGGCTACTACTGTAACTGTAAGGTTGACAACGATGCAATAGAAGACCCGTTAAATATGGTATGAACAGTGGCTTACGAAAGAAGATATATGCTCGTGATTGATCTAATCTTTTTATGATCAATGAAAACACATCTCTCTCTCTCTCATTACAATTGAAAGAAGAATTCCCCGAATATCCGATATTGTCATAAAAGAATCTCGACAGGCAGCTAACCTTGGTTGGCTCAGAAGCCCAAACTGCAGGCTAGTAGGTCTTCTGCTGTTTTCATGTGATATAGGAGGACGTGCTTATGTGGTTCCATAAAACCGTTCTGCTACCCAGACTCACTTATGCTTCTTTGGTCTAGTAGACGAGGATGGAAAAACAGACGGCGAAGTTGGCGAAGAGTAATGAAAAACAAGTAATGTGTTTTTAGGAATTTTACTTAATAATTGTGATTCGTAACGCGTTTCACTACACCGTAGCTTCTTTACGAATCACAATTATTAAGTAAAATTTCTAAAAACACATTACTTGTTCTATATTGACAATGGAATTTTACCAAGTTAAAGCCTCCCAAATTCAAATGTTGGCGAAGAGTCTCAGAGCAGATATGGTGAGATAGATGGTGAGTGAATTAAACACCCTTATATGGTGCTAGCTGCACTGTTAGGTGTCGTACCGCTGCATTTCACAATAGGTATAAGGGCAGTTCCTTCTGCTCTAAGGGTAATATTGGTTGGTGTGAATCATATCCACTCTCCTGAAGCTATCAATAGTGACTACCCACTACAATCACGTCGAGATATCACTTCGAAGATAAGATCAAGATGAAATCCTATTCAGACAAGACTGGCAGGAAAAGAAGGATTACTTGCCAAGTGAAGGGTACATCTGGTTCGTTTCCAAGTCCAGAGAGATCAGATAGTGGATCATTATTCCTAGGTAGTGCATTCTGGCAATGGAACAACTGGTAGTCAACAATCGTATTCCTTTTCTCTGGGTTCCAGCTCACAGAAAATGAGATTATGGGTAGGCTGACCTGTCTAGGAGCTAAGGATGTCCTAATAGAATCAGGGCTTGCAGTCGATATGGAGGCTAGGGGAACAACATAGGTACACCAGGTTAATTGCTCGAGGTTGTCGCCAGTTCAAGGCAACGCTGTGAAGATCACCTAATAGAACCTGGATAAGGATGTCACTCAAAGGTGGAAAACCTGTGAAAGTGGGGGATTTTCGACCCATTTTGATTCATTTGATAGTCACATGCCAGGCATAGATCCTTTCTAAGCGTAATCGACTGTACGCGGAAATGCTGGAAATAAGTAATCTGCCAATGATACCCCTTCGCTTTATCAGAGTCTTCTCTGTAAGGATTAAGCAAAGGATGTTGTTACAAAGAAGAAGAACATAGAGAGCCTTAGGGCCAGATGTCGATATGCCTGTCGGAAACCTTGAAATAATCCCCATTAAAAATTACTCATTTGGTTCTTGCAATATGAAATTTCAATTAATATTATGCTGCTTTCTTCTTCACGCTGTTATGATACTATGATAATTTAATCCATCAAGGACTTGAACTCTATTTTCGTATGCACGAATTAAGTCTATGTAATTTTCAGTTCAATTTGTTTTTACTAGTTACACGTTGCTTAAGCACGGCTTGTCACGCAATAATGTTTCAAATTCAATACAGCATCAAGCGGTTCGTAAAATTAAGCTTTTCATTCTAGAAGTCCCTATTGACGTATTAGTTTCGTTGTACACAAAAATTCATCGTGCATGCTAGTTAAACTTGGAGTTATGAAAGGTTTTCCTTTAAGAACGATATAATTAGAAACACATAGTAGACTCTGTTTATGGCCTAGGTTTTGCCACTCGCTGTCATCGTGACAAGGAATGTAAGTCAATTTATCAATGAAAGATACACGGTCTAATAACAATTAGATAGTTTTCAGACACGTTCACTTCCTGAATGTCATGGTTCGCACAACCCTTCCATCATTTCAAGCTTTACGAGGAAGAATTAAAACATTGGAAAGAGTAGTAGTAGCTCTAGAACTGAAGCCTACCGACCAGATTGGGCGCTAGTGATGCTTCAGAAATACACTCTTTTTGATGAGAAAATTATCTTTTCTGACGAAGCAAATTTCAATCTCGATGGTCTAGTCGATAAACACAACTGTACTGTGTTGATCGGACAACAATCTGCAGAATCTTGAGGAGAAATTGTTACCGTATGATGGATTGATCGCATGATGGTATCATTAGGCAATATTTTTTAAGAATAAAGCAGTATATGCAGTAACCGTGAATGGTGCACGAAGTCTAGTAATACTAGTAGAATTTCTGTGGCCAAAATTAGATGGGGATTGGTTTCAACAAGACGGATCAACATATCACACTGCCGAATAACTATGGAGTTATTGAGAGAAATGTTGCTAGTATCAATAATTTCAAGAGGTGCAATTGTATCCTTACCTACTCAAAGTTTCTACTTAACTCCAATCGACCTCTATCTGTGAAGATTTTTCAACCCAAGAGTTTATGAGACCAAGTCAGGAACGCTTTCTGAGTCGAAAGTGTATCACACAGTCTTATTAAAAATTGGGTATATCGGATTCGGTCTTGTGAAAGAATCGAAGTGACCACTTAGGTGATATTCTTTTCTCCAAATAAATGTACTAAGTCATAAAAGAAGAAAACAAAATGATTCAATTTTAAATACTCGTCGTTCGAAATTATCGTTTCATTAAAAACCCTTCATGTGTAACTACCTCAGAGTATTTATCTAGTATTATCGATAAGTTCGAAGGTTACATCAAGAACAGCAACAATTTATCATTCAAAAAAATATTAATATCAAATAACATTGAACTACTGAACACTCTCGTTGATGTATCCAGAAAAAATGAAGATAACTTTTATTATTTATTTTGGTAAGTACATTTGAATGAATATTTAAAGATACGAAAGACAAAAACCTCTATTATAGTTCTTCTCATCAACGTGGTATTTTCAAAACCTCTTGGGTCGACGCAGGAAATAACTACGGAGTCTTCTGAAGAAATCGAAAAGAAAATTACAGCATGTGAACAAGATTGTGCGATAACGATGGATTATCAGCAAAAATGCGGAACCGATGGAAAAACTTACGTTAATCAGAGTTTGGTGGATTGTAGGGATACATGTGGAAAACCCTATGGGAGACGTAAGATTTTATAAATTAGTATCATGTCAAATTTCGTTCACAACATGCATTTCGATGGTAATACCACCAAATAAATGAGATAAAAAACACAAGGTTTAACTTTAATCTACACTTTATTTGAAAAAATTGGACGACGTTTCGCTGACACAGCAGCTTCATCAAGAATGACAAACAGAATGAAGAGTATGGTATTATAAACAAATCGTAGAACAAATTGGATGAATAACAGGAAAATCCACACCGAGCCATTGTACAGTTGGTATGAAAGATAATAAAAACTAATTAAACAAGTTAAGTAGGGGTGAATAATTCACATCTACCTGCTCATTCAAAAGCTTGTCCGAATGTTTGTATCTATTTATTTCTAATGCTTCTAGGAGATCTAATTTTAAACTTTTTGATTTTATATGTAATATGTCAAAGTTTTTATTGAATGAATGGTTTTCTTTTATTAAGTGGTTTGAATAATTTGAATCAGATTTATTTTTATCGAAGCTACGTTTAGGTTCAGATGTTCTTATGCCAAAACTCCTATAGGTCCTACCGATATAAATTTTATCACAAGAACGGCAATTGAGTTTATAGATTCCTGATTTACCTGATTTTTCAACACGAGATTTATTATTTTTAATATGTTTATCTAAGTTATTAGAAGTTTTGAAAGTTATATTAAGATTTTGTTTGACGAGAAAGGATTTGATATTTGTACTTGCAGAACCGCAGAATGTTAAACTGTTGAATATTTTATAGTCTTTATGAATAGGATATACTTCATTTATTGTTTTCTGATACAATTTTTTACGAATGATTAGATCTATCATATCCGGATTATATGAATTATTAATGGCTATCTGTTTGATGATGTTTAACTCTTTATTATAATCTTCTACTGATAAAGGTAAATTGAGTAACCGATGTACCATGCTGTTTAAAGCTGCAACTTTGCGTTGAATTGGATGTAATGAGTAGTTATGTATAATTGTATCAGTATGTGTTGGTTCACGAAAGACCGAAAAAACATGATTATTATTTCGTTTAGTGATTTTCAAGTCCAAAAAATTAATGGAATCGTTCTGTTCAATTCCTATCGTGAATTTAATGTTCAAATGGATGGAATTAATGAAATTAAGAAATAAGTCTAATTGACGAGTAGTCCCAATGAAACATACTAAGATGTCGTCAACATATCTATACCAATAAAGAAATTTGGAAATGAGTGGATGTGTATGAATTTTCTGTTCAATATTATTCATAAAAATCTCTGCTAAAAGTGGACTCAAAGGTTTTCCCATGATCAAACCATTTTCACTACTGTAATAGATGTTGTTGAAAGAAAAATAATTTTGTTCAATGCAAGCGTCCAACAGATTCAATATTTCTGATTCAATTATGTGGTTAACATGATTAGAATTCAACATGTTTTCGATTAATATTTTGACATCACCTGGAGGAACACTTGAGTATAAATTCTCAACATCAAACGAAATAAGTTTTGCGTTAGGTGGTAGGTTAACGTTTTTTATGTTATTTATCAATTCGAAAGAATTTTTTATAGAAAATTTTGATTTGAATGAACAATAATTTTTAATGATATCTATAAGGCAGTGCGACAATTTCACGGCTGGGGCTGTAACGTAAGATACGACTGGTCTAACGGGGTTATTTACTTTATGCAATTTAATGAGTAAATACAGTTGAGGTGGTTGAGGGTTTGGTAAAATTAATTTGTATTTATCTATTGCTTTAATTAAAGATTTTGCGTCATTTATTGCAATTTTAATATTTTTCTGGAATTTAATAGTTGGTTCTTTGTTTAAAATTGTATATTTTCCGGACGATATGAAATTTAGAGTTTTAAATAGGTAGTCATTTTATTTATCAATTTACCTTTATCAGTAGAAGATTATAATAAAGAGTTAAACATCATCAAACAGATAGCCATTAATAATTCATATAATCCGGATATGATAGATCTAATCATTTGTAAAAATTGTATCAGAAAACAATAAATGAAGTATATCCTATTCATAGAGACTATAAAATAAAATATTCAACAGTTTAACATTCTGCGGTTCTGCAAGTACAAATATCAAATCCTTTCTCGTCAAACAAAATCTTAATATAACTTTCAAAACTTCTAATAACTTAGGTAAACATATTAAAATAATAAATCTCGTGTTGAAAAATCAAGTAAATCAGGAATCTATAACTCAATCGCGGTTCTTGTAATAAAATTTATATCGGTAGGACCCATAGAAGTTTTGGCATAGAAACATCTGAACATAAACGTAGCTTCGATAGAAATAAATCTGATTCAATCAAACCACTTAATAAAAGGAAACCATTCATTCAATAAAAGCTTTGACATATTACATATAAAATCAAAAGTTTAAAATTAGTTCTCCTAGAAGCATTAGCAATAAATAGATACAAACATTCGGACAAGCTTTTGAATGAGCAGGTAGATGTGAATTATTTACCCCTACTTACCTTGCTTAATTAGTTTTTATTACCTTTCATACTAACTGTACAATGGCTCGGTGTGGATTTTCCTGTTATTCATCCAACTTGTTCTACGATTTGTTTATAATACCATACTCTTCATTCTGTTTGTCATTCTTGATGAAGCTGCTGTGTCAGCGAAACGTCGTCGAATTTTTTCAAATAAAGTGTAGATTAAAGTTAAACCTTGTGTTTTTCATCTCATTTATACCATGGATCTACATCAAGTAACGGCCTCCACAATTCAAATACCACCATATCTTCAATTTTTGTATGGACTTCAGTTCTTCTTGTGACATGGTGTATTTTAATTCTTGTACGAGCTGTTTTGTCCTTCATTCAATTAAACTCGTAATTCGTGAAATCTTTCAGTTCTGTTAGTATTACCGAGTATTTGACTGTTGAAGTGATCCTATTACTTATAACTGATTTCTCAGATGTACAACAATTTGCTCAATTTTTTTTCTATTACAAGGGGAGTGAATGTGTAATCTCGTTTCTCAAAAGATTTGTTAGATTTCAAGTTAGAAATTCAGTTAGATAAATTCAGCAATATAATCCTTTTTTCACCCTCGAAATAAAAACCATGATTCGTGATTGATTATTAAAAGAAAGTTCAATTTACACTTTATTACTATATTTATATACAATGAAATGAAAACTGAGCAACAGTGCTACAATTAATATACAGGGTGATTCATGTTTGATCCTACACAGCTTCACTGTAGTAAGAGTACACCTGGGGGTGTTCGAATTGGTACATAGAATACAGGGTAACACTATTCGTTTTCGATATTCAGGCAGTTTTATGGATTTGTGTCGAATTTTCTAATCGCAATATCTATTCAACCCATGAACCGATTTCATCTATGTTTCGTATCACAAATAACATGGCTGATGTTAACGATACGGCTAGTAGACAAAAATCAAATTTCAGGACCGAACTGAAAAAGTTAGTTTTTCCTCAAAATACTGAATAAACATCCTGTACATGATTTTTCGAGAACTTTTACACACGATCCTAATAACCAAGAATTGCGCTAAATAATGAGCCCCCTGCATATTGAGGTATGATTATGAGGATAACTTCTCCCAGAGATGTCAAAATTAAATCCTTATAAGAATCTTCGGGTGAGGCCGGCTCGGTGGCGTAGAGGATATGATTCTCGTTCCCTGCGCAGAGTTATCTGGGTTCAATCCCCACAAAGTCGGTGAGATTTTTCGGATTCTGGGAATCGCTTGAGTTTCCATTTTCGGAGGAGATGTAAAACCGTCGATCCTGTATAACAGAGATGTGTTGGACATTGAAGATCTCTTCCTCGACACGAGAGGTGTTCGGCAGAATTCCCGAATGAGTGAGGTGATAGAATTCCCCGTTGTGTCAATAGTTGAAGGGCAGAAATAGAGCACGTTAAAGGATAAAAAAAAATTCTTCGGTTGTAGCAGACCAAGGCAATAAGAGAAGCGTCTAGTATTCTCTTTCAGGACACTGCTTTTATTAAATGCTGGAAAAAGAACATTCTATGTCCACTGTTTTATTTTCTGGTAACCCAAATATGGGGTGAACGTTCACATTCCATTTCTTCTATCTATCCACTTTCGGTGCCCCGTTCTGTAATAGTGATGTGTTTAAGTAATAGAAGTAGTATTAGTTTAGCCTCTAAATGACATCTCACAATACATTAACCATTTTTTCATATTTTTTGAGTACTGACTTCCTTAGCTGAATACGTTATATAATTTCAGGAGTTCATACAGCTTCACAAGGGCCCTGTCCCAAGAAGACATCATGAGCACATAATGGACCACCAAAAGAAAAATGAAGATTAAAATGACGAAGAAATACCTATTTTGTGAATAATAATCCAAGAAAATATTTCAATAGTAGCTATGGTACAAAAATTAATATAGAATTGCTTTCAGACAACGTTCTGTTTTCAATGTTTCCATTTATCCTCGTTAATAGGAGCTACAGAGCTGCAATACTGGTTGTAAAATTCAGCTAAATAACACTGTCAACAATTCAAACAACGCAAATTATAATATCACTAAATTCCCTTAAATATTCGTGGCATTCTATCACGGTTAAATTTGCATAGGCGTTTCATTTTTCTCATTTAATCTTTCTTAAGTTGAAAACGTTTGTCCTACCTTTTATTGGAAGAATTAGAGCGGTGCTGCCGGTAGAGTCACTAATTTTGTATTGGAGTATTGGAAATAGTCCGTACTCGTTGGTGAATCTGTAGGTCGTTGGACGTGTTAGAGTTCCTATTTTTTGGTCTTCCTTACCGTGGGGTATACGAGGCTTGGCATGCAGTTTGTTTAAGAGCACTATCCCACAGGTCACCTACCATCAAATATGGCCCCTCGAATATTACCTCTATTGCCTTTCCCTTTCCTCTTCTTTGTAATCTATCCTTTCTTACTCTACGCCGCTAGCGATCGGCTTCGACGACCTGGACAGCATTCCTTTCCAAAATACTCTCGTTACAGTTCTAAGGAACGTACATTTGTGCACTTTGTCACAGAATTCTTTGTTCAAAAGTTAGGTTACCCGGTTTGTTGTTTGGTGTTTGTTTCGTCCTTTAACGATGTGCTCGGGAACTTAGCGAATTTACACAGAAGAACCTACAGCTTTTAGTGGATTCCTCTCCTAGATCGTGCAATGATAACTGCCGCCACAATGATTGTAAGGTATCTGGTATTCGGAAGTTTATGCACTCTCAAGCTGACTCTTTCCAATTCGACTTTTTTTCAAGAACAACATCATTGGCTTGAACCTGGATTCAAACCAGGCACCTGGTTTGTATAAGTATATCAAACATACTTTCTCACTAACTGTGAAGCTACCCAGGTGGTTACATTACCTGGTTTACTTACGAAATATTGATGGAAAATGCATTTATGACGTTAATATTTACAGAATCTTAACGCCATAAACGAATTCTTCATCAATGTAACAGGAGATCCGTATCCCGATGATGATTATTTGAGTTTTTTCGAGCTCAGTAGCTCTTCGAATTTCATTTTGTTAATAAAAAAACCATTTTAGATGTTTGAATTGTGGAGGCCGTTACTTGATGTAGATCCATGATATAAATGAGATAAAAAACACAAGGTTTAACTTTAATCTACACTTCATTTGAAAAAATTCGACGACGTTTCGCTGACACAGCAGCTTTATCAAGAATGACAAACAGAATGAAGAGTATGGTATTATAAACAAATCGTAGAACAAGTTGGATGAATAACAGGAAAATCCACACCAAGCCATTGTACAGTTAGTTTGAAAGGTAATAAAAACTAATCAAACAAGTTAAGTTGGGGTAAATAATTCACATCTACCTGCTCATTCAAAAGCTTGTCCGAATGTTTGTATCTATTTATTTCTAATGCTTCTAGGTGATGATTTTATATGTAATATGTCAAAGTTTTTATTGAATGAATGGTTTTCTTTTATAAGGTGGTTTGAATAATTTGAATCAGATTAATTTTTATCGAAGCTACGTTTATGTTCAGACGTTCTTATGCCAAAACTCCTTTAGGTCCTACCGATATAAATTTTATCACAAGAACCGCAATTGAGTTTATAGATTCCTGATTTACTTGATTTTTCAACACGAGATTCATTATTTTCAATATGTTTACCTAAGTTATTAGAAGTTTTGAAAGTTATATTGAGATTTTGTTTGACGAGAAAGGATTTAATATTTGTACTTGCAGAACGGCAGAATGTTAAACTGTTGAATATTTTATAGTCTTTATGAATAGGATATACTTCATTTATTGCTTTCTGATACAGTTTTTACGAATGATTAGATCTATCATATCCGGATTATATGAATTATTATTGGCTATCTGTTTGATGATGTTTAACTCTTTATTATAATCTTCTACTGATAAAGGTAAATTGAGTAACCGATGTACCATGCTGTTTAAAGCTGCAACTTTGTGTTGAATTGGATGTAATGAGTAGTTATGTATAATTGTATCAGTATGTGTTGGTTTACGAAAACCGAAAAACATGATTATTATTTTGTTTAGTGATTTTCAAGTCCAAAAATTAATGGAATCGTTCTGTTCAATTTCTATCGTGAATTTAATGTTCTGATGGATGGAATTAATGAAATTAAGAAATAAGTCTAATTGACGAGTAGTTCCAATGAAACATACTAAGATGTCGTCAACATATCTATACCAATAAAGAAATTTGGAAATGAGTGGATGTGTATGAATTTTCTGTTCAATATTATTCATAAAAATCTCTGCTAAAAGTGGACTCAAAGGATTTCCCATGATCAAACCATTTTCACTACTGTAATAGATGTTGTTGAAAGAAATATAATTTTGTTCAATGCAAACGTCCAACAGATTCAATATTTCTGATTTAATTATGTGGTTAACATGATTCGAATTCAACATGTTTTCGATTAATAATTTGACATCACCTGGAGGAACACTTGGGTTAGGTTAGATTGAAAGTCATTACTAAAAAGACCGAACTGATGTGTTGAGAAAGTATTTTCGAGTGGAAAAATTTACCTCCTACCCATCTTATTTTAGTACTCAGCTTCAGATTGTCATAGCCAACTTTCAAATATTTCGATTCCAATACCGTCAAATAGAATACCTATTTCAGTTTTTCCTCCAAAGCTTCAAATTACATCATTCTTTCTCTTTATTGCAGCTGGTGATATCATTGGTTGGTTCGTCGTGCCTTCGCCGCGTTCTGTGTTGTTGAGAATGTAAACCAACAAAATGTTTGATGTAATAGATGTTGTTGAAAGAAAAATAATTTTGTTCAATGCAACATCTATTACAGTGGTGAAAATGGTTTGATCATGGGAAATCCTTTGAGTCCACTTTTAGCAGAGATTTCTATGAATAATATTGAACAGAAAATTCATACACATCCACTCATTTCCAAATTTCTTTATTGGTATAGATATGTTGACGACATCTTAGTATGTTTCATTGGAACTACTCGTCAATTAGACTTATTTCTTAATTTCATTAATTCCATCCATTTGAACATTAAATTCACGATAGAAATTGAACAGAACGATTCCATTAATTTTTCGGACTTGAAAATCACTAAACAAAATAATAATCATGTTTTTCGGTATTTCGTAAACCAACACGTACTGATACAATTATACATAACTACTCATTACATCCAATTCAACACAAAGTTGCAGCTTTAAACAGCATGGTACATCGGTTACTCAATTTACCTTTATCAGTAGAAGATTATAATAAAGAGTTAAACATCATCAAACAGATAGCCATTAATAATTCATACAATCCGGATATGATAGATCTAATCATTCGTAAAAAACTGTATCAGAAAGAAATAAATGAAGTATATCCTATTCATAAAAACTATAAAATATTCAACAGTTTAACATTCTGCGGTTCTGCAAGTACAAATAATAAATCTTTTCTCGTCAAACAAAATCTTAATATAACTTTCAAAACTTCTAATAACTTAGGTAAACATATTAAAAATAATAAATCTCGTGTTGAAGAATCAAGTAAATCAGGAATCTATAAACTCAATTGCGGTTCTTGTGATAAAATTTATATCGGTAGGACCTATAGGAGTTTTGGCATAAGAACATCTGAACATAAACGTAGCTTCGATAAAAATAAATCTGATTCAAATTATTCAAACCACCTAATAAAAGAAAACCATTCATTCAATGAAAACTTTGACATAATACATATAAAATCAAAAAGTTCAAAATTAGATCTCCTAGAAGCATTAGAAATAAATAGATACAAACATTCGGACAATCTTTTGAATGAGCAGGTAGATGTGAATTATTCACCCCTACTTAACTTGTTTAATTAGTTTTTATTACCTTTCAAACTAACTGTACAATGGCTCGGTGTGGATTTTCCTGTTATTCATCCAACTTGTTCTACGATTTGTTTATAATACCATACTCTTCATTCTGTTTGTAATTCTTGATAAAGCTGCTGTGTCAACGAAACGTCGTCGAATTTTTTCAAATAAAGTGTGGATTAAAGTTAAACCTTGTGTTTTTTATCTCATTTAAGATGTGCTTAAAACTATAAAATCGAATGCCTGTGGTGAAGACGATATTAATTTGATAATGCTGCAACTTGTTGTTCCTTCTTTGTGAGCGCTCTGACTGTAATAGTGAATAAGTCTTTAACAACTGGTCAGTATCCAGAAATTTCTAGAAAATCGATAGTGTTACCTCTACCAAATGTATCAAGGTCCTCTGAGTACAAAGATCTCTGTCCGATTCATATTTTGCCTATTTTGTCGAAACTCATGGAAAAAATCGCTGCGCGGCAACTTGTTGATTATTTGAACAAAAATTATATTCGGCCACAAATTCAGTCTGGATTCAGAAAACTGCATAGTACTAATACAGCTCTCTTGAAGGTCACGGATAACAAAAGATTAGCAATGGATGTTTCAATGATAACCTCTTTAATTCTGCTGGATCAATCTAGCGCTTCTGATTTGGTAAGCAGATATCTCATACATGCAAAACTCGCTTACCTGGGTGTTCGAAGTACCTCACTTGACTGGTTCAGGAGTTATTTGGTCAACAGGATGCAAGCGGTAAAACTCGGAAATAATTTATCATCCCATTTGATTATTCGCAAAGGAGTGCCGCAGGGCAGTGTTCTCGGCTCCATTTCATTTTCAATTTTCACATTTGATGTCTACAAGTGCTTCAAATACTCAAAGATTCATTTTTATGCGGACTATATCCAAATCTACAAACCTCGCAAAGTTGATGACATGACAGAGACGATTGAAAGTCTAAATCAGGATTTATGTAATTTTGCTGAATGGTGGATTCTCTCATGATCAATCCAAGCAAATCAGTGTATTTATACGTTGGGAATGATCGTTTGGTGCGGCAATATAGCTTCGAATCAGTCGAGATATGTTTGAATGGGGTAGCCATAAAACACGCTAATAATGCCAAGAATCTTGGTGTGGTTTTTGATTAGAATTTCGGTTTCAGTTTGCTTATCGACAAGGTATTTAAAGATTCTCTGCTTGTTCTTAGAACCCTTTATCGGTTCAAGTTTCTACTACTTGAAGGTGTAAAACTCGGACTTATGAAAGCACTTATATATCCACGAATAGAATATAATTTGACGCAATACAACAAATACAGGTTACAAAAAATACAGAATTCGGCAATAAGATACTGCAGTAAGGTAAAATCCCAGGAACACATAACACCTTATACAGGGTGCTTCAACGAAAATTAAACAGAGGCTACATCTACCAAGATATTCATTTCTGATCAAAACGCAAAAACAGGTCAATTTTTGTTGCAAGGGGGAAATCTTTTGGGGTACAAAACCTGCCAGAAATATCAACCTCCTAAGCGGGGGTTGCAATCCTTGAACATTTTGAATGAGGAAGATGGGTCGAGTGATGACTCAAAAGAAAGATGATATCTTTGTCTACATCATTTCGAACGAATTTATATTTTAAATTGAAAACTGTAAAATATACAGGGTGAGCAACTGAAAGATAGGGAAGACTATTTCCCTGAGACTATTCAAGTTCCAGTGAAGTAAAATGGAACAGATCCATGCTGATCAAGGGCAGTCATCATCAAGTACCATCCTCATCTCGAATTTCAACTCCTAGAGCAGGGGTGATCACCCTTGAACATTTGGAAGAGGGTAGATGGGTCGAATGGCACCTTGAAAGAAAAGTATTATCTTAGTCGGCATCCCCGTGAACGAATTTTCATTTTTGATTGAAAACTGTAGAAGATACAGAGTGAGCTACTGAAGAATAGAGGAGACTATCTATCGCCCTGATCTATTCAAGTATTAGTGCAAAAAAATTTCAGATATGAATGGTGTTTCGGAAGATGACAGTCTTTGATCTGGAATGAATCTGTTCCATTTACTTGCACTTATACTTGAATAGCTCAGAGCGATAGATAGTCTCCTATATTTTTCAGTAGATCACTCTGTATCTTCTACAGTTTTCAATCAAAAATGAAAATTCGTCACGAGGATGACGACAAAGATAATACCTTCCTTTCGAAGTATCACTCGACCCATCTACCCTCTTCCAAATTTTCAAGAGTGGTCATCCCTGTTCTAGGGGTTGAAATTCGAGATAAGGATGGTACTTGATGATGACTATCATTGATCAGCATGGATCTGTTCCATTTCACTTCACTGAAACTTGAATAGTCTCAGGGAAATTGTCTTCCCTATCTTTCAGTTGCTCACCCTGTATCTTTTACAGTTTTGAATTAAAAAAGGAAATTCGTTCAAGGCAATGTAGATCCAAGATACCACCTTTCTTTTGAGCCATCACTCGACCCATCTTCCCTATTCAAAATGTTTAAGGATTGCAACCCCCGCTTAGGGGGTTGATATTTCAGGCAAGTTTTGTACCCCAAAAGATGTCCCCCTGGAAATAAAAATTGACCTATTTTTGCATTTTGATCACAAATGAATATCTCGGTAGATATAGTCTCTGTTTAGTTTTCGTTGAAGCACCCTGTATAATTCGTCTGGGAGAACTCGAGGTCGAGAATAATGTGAGGTATCTCTACATTAAATTTTTGCACAAACTGGTACACAACAATTGCCCTGTATATTTAACGGAGCGTTTGATCAGAAGGATTGATGTTCATAATCGAACTATCAGGAGCAATAACAGTTTCAGTCTTCCAAAGCATAATACAACAAAATTTGAGGATTCTTTCTCTTATAATGCCGCCCGTCATTTAAATGAGGTATTTTATTAATCAAATTCGTCTGGATGCTCTTTCAAGGAGCGTGTTTATGAAAAAATGCATGGGATACAGGATCTGTAAGGTTGAGCATTTTGCTTTTATTGACTTACAGACTGCAGAATACTTTTATAATTTTTTTATTCATAAGAGTAGATGAGTGTGATTGTGAACGTTTGACAACATTTTATTACGCAATTCAGCATGTTTGTTTTATCTGGGTGAGTTTGAGATTCAATTCCAATATTGAAATTCACCACTTGCAAGTACATATTTTAGGTGAAGGTTTTTGTGATTTTCTGTAATGTTCTTGCAATAAACGATATTATTATTATTATTATTATTTGTTTAAGCATGAGCGCGATATAGTTATGTCTTCTGTGGTCTTAGCCATCGGGTATTTCGCCAAACGCAAGCTATGCGAAATATGTTATTATTCTCGACGTCAACCTGAATTGATTGAAGTGGATTTGGAAAGGTCATGTCAAAAGTAATAAAGAAGGGCTAGAAGATTACTTTAGAGTAGCTATAGAAAAACGCTACATCTATGGTCGCAGAGAATTGGTGGAACAGAAGAACCTAACAATTCCGATAGAAAACGAACTTTCTGAAATATGTTCTTTCAACAATTTTCCTTCATTTTCATCCTATCGTCGATCCCCGAATTATCCAGCTGACTTAGAATTCACGATGAAAGAATATCCATTGTGGGATCAAAACAGGGTAGCCAATGAAAATTACTTTTTGTGTTAATGACACAAATAGTATTGAACGAAGTTAATATCCTTAAGGGGATTTATTTCGACGAAGAGAAAAGGAAAAACCCGCGTGGCCATCCAACTACTGAGTGAGTCTAAGCACCTCCTTTTACCCTGAACATGAAAGTATTTGGGACGTCTGTTGGTACTTAGGCGACAAAAGAATCCCAAAAACAATTCACCAACGAATCCTCAAACGAATCTACAAATTAATCCAAAAATCATTCCTCAATAAAATCGAAACACCAATCCTCATCTACAAATAAACCATTTTTAAGAGACAAAACACTTGTTGGAGGTCAACAGTTTCAATGGTGGTAGGATTGATCCAGAGAAGCTGTACCCTTCGTGTTCCAGAGTTGAAACCTCGTTGTTTGGGAGAGTATATGTTAAAGTGACAGATAAGCAACTTTTTTTCTTGTTTTTTTTAATACTGTATAATATTTTTCATATAATACAATGAGTACACGCTAATCATTATCTATGCTTGATTCGTATTGATCAGTTGTATACTTCGTGTTTTATTGTCCTTTGAACATCGACCTGTTTTGACCCATCGTCGTGAAGATGAGTGATAAAATAACTGAGCAAAGATTAAATTTTGGAGAAACGCGGCGAAATTTCCGTGGAAATTATGAAACAGATAACCGACGTGTATAAGGTAGATTGTCTGAATAATTCAGCTGTCTACGATTGAAAAAGCGGTTCAGGAGCGGCAGAGAGTCAGTAGAGGATGATCCACGCGAGGGAGCTCCCTCCACCTCTCGAAACGCATAAAACCTCGATCTGCTATGCTTGGAGACCATCGGGCAAGCCTTAGAATATTGAAAGATGAGTTGAGCATCAACAAGGAGATGATCCAGCAGATGCTACACGAAGATTTATGGATGCGTAAGCTGTGTGCGAAAATGGTTCCCAAAGTGCTCACAGTTGTGCAGAAAGAGTTCCGATTGTCCATCTGTCAAGACATGATTCTTCGAATTGACGAATGTAATTACTATTGACGAGTCATGGGTCTCCGAATACGACCCTGAGACCAAATGGCATAGCATGCAGTGGGTAGAGAAGGGGGGTGAGGCCTCACAAAAGCCAGAATGTCAAAAGTGAAATGCATTTTTCGATATTAATAGAGTTGTACACCACCAATACGTTCCAGCAAGTCAGACATTCACGACGGCGGTACGAGGGACCTATTTTCGAGGGGGTTCAGGGTGTGCTTCAAACAGAAGGCACTTTTCCGCGAACTTAATTGACATACCTTGTATATTATTCTCTTCACTAGTTTTTAAATTTCATTTAGTGTTAAGAACACGAGGATTCATTATTTTCTGCACTTGGTTGTTTACTTTATTTGAATTGTTTCATTTTCTCTTATTGGAAACTAGGGGTTCAATAAAAAGCTCAATTTATTTCAATCCTTTAATTTCAGATTGTTGCTTTACCGATACAGTATTTCTTCATAACTTTCTCGTTTTAGCTAATGATCAAACTAGTGGCCCTCTTTTATTTTTTCTTTCATTTAGAAGTAAGTGAGTCAATTTAGTCATGTGTCATTCCCTATCCCGCCAACCATTGGAACAAGGGTCTTTTATGAACAGGTAGAACCGGACGCTTTATAGCTAATAGGAATCTTTGATATAGCATTGTGCCTGGAAAGTGACAAACAATCAGCGTCAATTAGCGAATTTATTCGTATTACGCCTATAAACCTTACACAACCAGAAGATAAATATCGTTTGAAGAAGTTTTCGGTTATGTTATTTGATCATTCATCCTTCTACGAGCCCTGTATTTAATACTAAAGTATGGATATTTTAACGAAATACAAGCAATTTTCGCGAATGTTCATTAATGAAAGATTGAGAATGTTGGTAAATTATTAGATAATAATCGAAGAAAAAGTGTTCATCAGAAAGTTTTTTCAGTTGTGAAACATGTCATAGTAGAAAGCTAAAAAATCCACTTTAATTCAGCAAAAATTTATATTTGGCAGATGAAAAAGAATTATAATTGTTCGTTCATTCATTAAAACACATTCCTTTCGTTATTTAACCGCTCTGTTAAAACACATACAAGATTTCATACACGAGTAACAAAGGGGAAATCCACCTAATAAAATTCAAATTCGAGAAAAATTGCGGACCAGTGCGGTTCATCATTAATCAGGGGATTTATCAACCGGAAAAAAATGTCAATCCTATCGATACAACCCCCGACAGTGCTCAACAATGACTGTACTGCCTTTGTCAGGAATATTTCAAGCGATACGTTGTTCGAATGTGGGGGTGAAAATTTATGGGATTTGAGGATGACATAACGGCTTTGTTATCAAGAAAAAATATTGGAAATAAAATATTCGCATCATTTGGGATGGATTGTCATTCAGTTTATTTGAACCCCACATGTTGTGTTTTTCAACTAAAATATTTTTGGTGTTTACAATTGAAAATGTTACACAGAATATACAGGTGCGAAATTATCAGCACTGCATCGTTGAACTATACTGGATAATTCCACAGTGGCGCGGTGCTCTGATGCTCGTACACCATTGAAGATTTCGTTTTTGTTCGAACGGTATTGTATTTAGAAAGTAAAAATCTACTTCATCAATTTATTTTGAAGTGAACAGGGTGTCCCAATTTTCTATAAAAAAAATCTTGGGAGGTTTTTTCAGATTGGAAGACCACTTTTTTGTTGAAGATTCAAGAGCGTCCTAAGCTCTGCTATAATTTCTTAAAGTAATAAGTTTTTTTAGTGAGTAGCTCCGTCACAATATTTTTTTTTCTGTATAAATTCATGAAAATAGGCTCTCATATCATCGCATGCTCCTTCGGCCAGAGAGGATGAATAATTTTTTCCTTTCGTTCTTATTGCCCAAAGATAGCTTTATCAATGAATTGAAATAGATTATCCTCATTTTATACAGGAGTGCCACAAAAAAAATTATTGAATATTGTAATTTTGAAAATATCATATGGAGATATTTTAAGGTAGTCGTGTATGAAATACGCAATTGATTGGTTTTTGGTGAGATGATCTCAAAGGTGTTGAACTATATCAATAAGTGTTCGAAATGTTGCCCGTTTCTTTGTAGACACAACTCAATCCTTCTGAGGAAAGACCGTTGAACTCTCGACAACATTTGCGGATTAACTGACTGAAAGGCGTCGACTATTTCCTGTCTAATATCCAACTGTATTGTAGAAGGAATCTGGAGAACGATTACCTTAATATAACCCCACAAGAAATAACCTAGACTTGTAAGGTCCAGAAATCTAACCTATCTTGCCATCTAACAGAACCACCACGTCCTATCCATTTGTTTGGAAATACGTGATTCAAATGCTCCCTAACCTGATGTGAGTAATGTGCCGGTGCTTCATCCTGTTGAAACCAAAAATCTTGTCTTATATGCTCTGGTACATCGGCAAGTAACATTGGTTGATGATTTTGCAGAAAATTTGAATACATTTCACTATTGAGGTGCCCGTCGAAAAATTGTGGCCCAATTAGATTTCCATCTACTATAGCGGCCCATATATTCAAGAACCAACGATGCTGGTGATCTATTTGTCTCATGCGGTATGGATTTTTCGCGGAGTATTAATGGAAGTTGTGCCTGTTAACAAGCCCATTCTTGTGGAAAGTTGCCTCGTCCGAGAAAAGGACTCTGCTAAACATATTTGGATTTTCCGCTACTTTGTCACTTGCCCAATTGCAAAAATTGTTTCGATTGTCATAGTCTTGATTGTTCACTTCCTGGTGCAGCTGTACATGATATGCATGAAATTTATTCACTTTCAAGATTCTCTGGACGGAAGTTTGTCTTATATCTGTTAACTGAGGAATCTCTCTCTGGCTTTTATATGGGTCCTCTGTCATGTTTTTTGTAAGGTATATTACCCGTTTCGATGAATCTTATTAGAAGTTTTTCAAAGCATCTTGCATCAGGATGCCTCTTATCAGGAATACTTTGTGCATAAACTAGACTTGCCAACAAAGAAATTCTATCACACTCACCCAGAATAAAAATCATATCAACCATTTCTTCTTTGGAGAACTTCATGCCAGACAATTGAGACAATTGGGTTCAAACTCATTTTCACAATGCTTCATAACGAAACACAGATAAGTTCACCATGTAAAATGCAGAACATGATATGTCCGGACACCTGACAAAAGGCACAAACAAAAAAAAATGTAAACACATACCTCGATTTACGTTTTAATCATCTTGATTTTTTCATTCGTTGAAAGAATTATCTTGTTAGGTTTTATTTTTTACTACTTGAAACATTACAGAAAATAAAACTTCTGTGCCAATAATGCATGTTGATGAGTTTGATACGGTTTGTAGAATTTTCATCAAAATTTTCACAAATAATCGAATATTTCAAAACTGATCAAAGATAAAGATAAGGTTAGTTGTGCAAAATATAGCACAACATTTTATGCGTTCATATGAATAATAAAATATAGAGGGTTTCATTTGAAAAAATCAAGATATGATATTTTTGAAATTTTAATATCCAATAATTTTTAAGTCACTCCTGTATAAAATGGGGATAATTTATTTCAATTCATCCATGAAGCTATCCCTGGGCACTCAAGAGAACAAAAGAATTAAATCAACTGAAGAAATGGAGTCCAAGCCGAACTCAGTATTCAGCATCAAGAATCCCATTCTCCATGAACATAAGGCTGGTGACATAATTAAGGAAACCAACGTTCTATTCAAGAAACAAAATTAGACAGAAACAATAAAATCCATATCATAAAAAATCCAAGAAGATGATATCATTTTAAGAAAAATGATAAAGGCAATAGCATCGTATGCCTCAGTAGAGACCAATATAGATGAGAAATGCAAGATGTATTAAAAACACTGAACATAACGAAAACACCAAAGGATCGGACCAAATCCTTCATAACAAACATAAAACAAGGATTGGAACAAACAGATTACAAATACGGAATAGTAGAAAGAAAACTGATTCGAATGAATTCCAATCTCCAAAGTTATACGGACTAATAAAACTGCAAACTGATCCAGTAGATCAGTAGAATCATATATAGGTACACCTTTAGGTAAATGAGCAAACTTTTTGAATCAGAAATGTATTGGTCTCACAAGATTCCATTCGAAACACATCATTGTGAACTCTATTGATCTTGTACAGATGCTTTCAAGGCTCGATAACAGACGAAATTTTAAATTAGATTAATTTGATATAAAGAACATGTAACCAAATATTCCAACAGATGAACCCCCTCCGATAGTTTGAGAAATAGACGCTGCCACACGATGCTGATGAATTTTGTAACCCTCTCAAAAATTGCCTACATCAAAATTATTTTCAGTTTCAATCAAAATTTTCCAACAAATATAAGGACTTTCCATAGGTTCACCTCTCAGCCTCCTTTTAGCTGATATATTTATGGATAACTTAAAAAAAAAGTAATATTGAATAGCCACTTAGCAAAACACATATACAGTCTGTCAAGTAAGAGCGTGGTTGTGTTTATTTATAAAAAATTTCATTTAATGACACTATATATTTATATATACATTATACACATTACCAACGATAATGCAATTTGGTCAATAACGGTCCAATCACCACCGGCTTCGATAATTGCCTGGCATCTCTGACGCATTCTTTCTACTAATTTGACGGCGTGTTCTAGTGGGAACAATCCCCAGATCCAACGAATTTCGTAAGACAACTGCTGCAACGTATGTGTGCGTCTTCCTCGAAGATTTTATTCAATAGATGCCTACACATTTTCAATAGGGTTTGCATCGGGCGACTCGAACCAGAAGCTGCATGTGTGCTAAGTGGAAAGCATGTGAGCATCCAGATTTCAGAGAAAATATAGAATGAAATTTTGGCGTATCGGAGAAGAACCCGCAATGGCAGTCCTGGTCATAGAGAGAGGGCGCAATGTCGAATCATTTTTCCACCAATTTATTGTTCTTATCATGTTTTCTTGTGTAATTGGAATGAATCGCGTTGACTGAAGTACCTGAATATTTTCAATAATTATGCTATATGATATAAGATTTCTATGTAAATAGTGATAAAGCCAGCAGTAATGAGAGAGAAAATGTGAAACGTTGTTCGTGAAAAGGAAAACGAGCTGGCCGTATGACAGAAGTGCTTAAAAGGATCAGTTTACAATAACATTCCACTGGACCAGACTGTGAGTGTAAGCGATTCCGTTGTTTTGATGTAGTTCCTCAGGAAGCTAGACTGTCGATAATCCGCCAGTTCAACCTTCCCGAATCAGTTGTTCAACAAAATTTATAACTATATACAACTTACTCTAAGGAACTGCTGATTCTACTCATTCATACCAGATGCGTTTCAAAAGAGACAACGCAGAGGCATAGGTTCCACTATGTTCTGAAGTTTTTTGCCAGCTCATGGGATAGGGAGGAAGAAGTAGGAGATTCTTCAACGTTTAACGAATTTCTGAAATCGACAAAACGCGATCTAACAGAAAAGAACCGTCCCTTAATTCGTACCCAGTAATTATTTCCTAAAGTAATTTGAAATATTTCGAAATATGCAAAATATTTTTCCACTTCGTCCTATATACGAAGAAAACTTCGAACATAACGCTAAATTCCTTCCGAATACGCTGTAACTTTCCAACTCAAACAGCATTCAAAGTTCATCAATCCAAGTGCCTTACTGTTCAAATTATAAGGGGAGAGCCAATGGCAAAGAATATTTGACGACCTCCTAAATTGCCAGAAGAACCCTTCAACTGTGAAATAGCCAAATATCCCGGAAATCTAAACGTTGAATTCTAATCAGAATAGAAGGTTCGCCTTCAGTCGGCATATTGTGCGTACCAAATTGGGCTTGAAAAGAAAGATATTTTTTTCAAACTTATTAGTTCCATTCGGCGAATCCCAGCATAGAATGCGAGCTCAACTGATTCCTTTATTTACTCTTGAAATTTCATTAATGGAATTTCATTTAACTTGTATTTGCAATAGCCTTATAAAATAAGTAAATTCTCGAATCGAATGAATGATCCAGGCGCATGCACTCTTTCACATCTTGATACTTACTAGTATAGAAGTTTCAATATGGCAACGCCATATGGAAAAGCGGTACACTCTTCTAACTTTCTTTCTTCGACAAACACAAAATGCTGCAGATAAGATACTTTGTATAGTATTCAATTCATTTTATATTTAAGAAATCTCAGGAATTTGATGTATGTTCAATAAAATGAACCTTAAATCAATTTTGTATTGTACAGAAACTTTATCGTAAGTATTTCATTTCAACTTCAATTTATTAATTCCAAATTTCAATACATATAAATTATGTTTACTAGAATTTGCTATTTAAAAATATCATGTATATCACAAAATTATCATAACTAAAAAAATAATTGAGTCTACACATTGGTCTACATATATGATTGTTGGATTTCAACATTGTCCACTATAAATACATGTTGAACTGGTTGCCTTTGAAGCGCTCAAGTCAATTTTCTATATAAGCGCAAGCGCAATCAACTGGAAAAAACGGATAATCGCCTTTATTATACAATCAACGGTTATTGTGGAAACCTTGATATGCTTGCTCTGTGTCAAAAAAAAAAACTGTGATAAACGTGGAAATAGTATATTTCAGTGCCGCTTTCACTTGTGTCATAGACTCCGCTATTCGTCCCCCTGTGGATACAAGAACGTTCAAAACCTCGATAAGGTTGTGTGAAAAAACCGCCACGTGGTTGTACTGCTGAAGAAAGTGTAGTTACTCCTGGGGAATCCCCAAAACACAGCTGGGGTAAGTTGTTTGGGCTTCGTCATTACGTCACGAATTTTTATTTCTTTGCGCCAGTTCATCACAATCTTTTTCATCCATTTTATTTCAACTTACATATCACTCATAAAAAAAATACAGTCCTCTAATCTCTACGAGCTACGAATATAACAGGTATATCAGAAAAAGAAATCAGTGTCACACAAAAACAGCGAGCAGGAGTACGGACAAGAGCATATCAAATGGTAGGTAATTTTCGAAGAATTCTATCAAAGGTGATTAGTCGTCAAAACTTCAGTTTCAGGAAGCATCTGTTCAAAAAGTTTTATAGAACATAGAAATGAACAAATGTGAAAATCATTTTGATTTCTGCAGAAAAAGAAAAAAAATATAGAAACTTAGGCAAGAATCTGTGCAAATTTGTTGTAGTTTCAAATTATAAAATTTTTCAGTTTGGTTTTCTGTCTTTTGTTCTCAATGTTAATTCTTTTCAAATTTATGGGGACAACACTATACAACCTGGAACCATGAAAAAGAAATTATGTTGCAGATGTATCCCACGAAAAAATGGTACAATGAGTGACTTGTATCTAGTTTGGTGAGAATTTTGGACCAATTGTTTCTCATTCTGTAAAGTCCTCAATAGACACTGAAATACATATATTTGCGGTAAATGGAAACGACTGGCATTACGATAGAGTTGATCTGTGCTATATAACCAACTTTTTCCCAACGCGATTTCAAGAACCGTTCTCTGAATTAGTTTCAACTAATTCAATGGCGTACTAAACATACCCCCCATACACTGATACCATACCTAAAATCTACAATTGGATAGTAGACCGACAAGATCCCTACAGTTCCGAGAATATCTCCCAAGCTATAAAATTATAGGGAAAAGGCTCTTCAATCTACGAGTCAAATATTCAGTATGCTCATCCCATCGCAAATGGAGATCAATATAAAGACCCAAATAT
This sequence comes from Cryptolaemus montrouzieri, assembly GCA_013387265.2. Classification (NCBI taxonomy): domain Eukaryota; kingdom Metazoa; phylum Arthropoda; class Insecta; order Coleoptera; family Coccinellidae; genus Cryptolaemus; species Cryptolaemus montrouzieri. The sequence goes on from JABFTP020000165.1 coordinate 36,413,883, forward strand.
CTAGTGGACTCAACTTTGGCTATTTTAGGACAGCTACATGGTTCTGATTTATTACATTCGAGGAAATGTACCGGTAGGCAAGTGAGTATCGGTTGACCTATCGAGGTTAAGGAGAAAGCAATAAAGTTGGATTTTTAACACTCAGACTCAGAATACTGTCATTTAATCATACGTATACTGTTCTGAGGCCACCTACCGCAGCACCATAAGTTTCCTCCCAACTCTCGCAATTGAATACTATCACCATATCATCATTATATGAAATGATTTGACCGTTTGAAACAGATAAATTAGGAAGCTGATTGATATACACCAAGAAAAGATTGGATTCAAGGACCGTACTCTGAGTAATTCCTATATTGACAACCTGTGGATCACTCAGAATTCCGTCTATTCCAACCCTTTGACTTCTATCCGAAAGATAATTTTCTTCATTTGCCCTTCCACGAACACCAATGCCTTCTAGTGGTCAACGGTGTCGAAGGCCTTTGCTAGGTCGTCTAAAAACACCATCACACTTTTTCTACTTTTATTCACGGCAAACGAAATATTCCTCATCAGATCCTATATTGCATCCTCTGTAGTTATATGCTCTCTGAAACTGTATTGTTCAGGTTTAAGTAAGTTCAATTGATTCAAGAAATGCATAATCGATTATTAGAACTCTTTTCGAAAATTTTGGAGATATTGTTGATAATTGAAATGGCCTCTAATTCGTCATTTTCTTTTTCTCATCAGATTTATATACACAAACTATATGCGATTTTTCCATTCTCTCGGCACACTTCCCGTTCCGAAAATTAAATTAATAATATGCATTAACGGAGCTACAAAATGGAGATGAATATTTTTCGAAGTGATTGGGGCTATATTGTCAAGACCCCGAGATGAGCTATTGAAGTTGAATTCTAATGTTTTTTATATTAGTCAAACTGTTCGTTCCAGCAATATTAAAGTAGATACGCATAAACTATCAATATTTCATAATTAATTAACACAGACTAGGAAAGATGTAGTTCATCAAAACGTTGTATAAGCGAAAATCATTTTTAAGATTTTACAGAAACCTTAACCTTAAATTTTTCAGTTCACATACGCAATCTATCAATAACTAATAACTAGCTTGATTTTTGTTTTCTTATCTCTCTCAACTGTATAGTATAAATTCGTTTCATTCATCCATTCGAATGTGAAAAAACAGAAAATTTATTGCTTGATGACAAATTTTGATCAGTCAAAAACATAAACTTGAGAAAGCACAGTATAATAGATGAAAGTTAAAAAGGTGCTAAGGCTCCCACGATTGCTTCTTGAGTATAAGGTAAGGAAAATGAGGAGAAACGGGAGAACCATACGCAAGAAGACTCCTCTTTAACCTCTTTTAAAACGGTACTTTTTTTAGATCATCAATACAGGCTATCCTAAAACAACTAAAGTTACGTGCATTTTTTCATAAATGTACCTAAGATATTGCGGCGAGCCAGAGAAGAAGAGAAAATTGTCATCTTGTCCTAACGTGTGACCCTTGTGCAGACCACTCAAAGTGAGTCAGTTTTAACGTCAGCGCAAGAGGAAAAAAGCTTTTTGACTTTCTTGAGGAAAAGCCCTCATTCTATTGAATAGTGGAACTGGAACTGCTCATACTTCGTGAGCAACGAATTCGCTTTGTGGGGGTGTGTCAAGAAAACCAACAAGACCATTTTATAGGCATACGAAATTCCTCCTCGAATCTGGAAATTGACCTGTGGTCGAATACTGAAACGAAAAGAGCACAGACTATGAAAGATATAGAAGCTCCCCAAATCTTAATCTGACATGTATGCCCACAGCTAAAAATAGTCGTGAAGACATCGAGAGTATGGCTGATGAGTTGTCACAGTCACTTGCGTCAGTGTATCATACAAACAGCCCACTGGGAAGCAAGCCTGGAAACGGCAAATTTTCCAGGTGGATTCCTGCTCTTGAAAAGCGGAGTAAAAATTTGTCAACGTTTCAATCGAGCAAAAATTATCAGTAATTGGGACCACTGTTTCTCTACTCTAACGTCTAATGAAAAGGAAATTAGGAGAGCAAAAAAGGAGTACGCGCACAGATTCTGTGGATGGGAGAAAAGCTACTATGTTATTACGATGCTACACAAAGTTCTTGCTTGTACTGGTTATTGGATCTGTATAAGATCCAGATGGATAGTATATGGACTCTGGAAGAAAGAAGTTAGAGATTCCTAGACTTTCGGTTTTTGTCTGTAAAACATGATATATAAGGCTAATGTATGTGTATGTCACATGACTTGTGAAGAGAAATGGCGATTTGTCCCAGAGCATTTTCAGTGGCTATACGTGAGGGTGGTGAGACTACGTTTCCCTCATTGCTCCATTGCTTAGTGAAAGTCTTAATAGGCAAAAGACGCAGAAATTTAGGCCACTTCTACTGCTGTCGTGGAACTGATACTGAGCTGCTTCTCTTCTCCTGATGAAGTTGAAGATAACAAGATGCTCGGTATGAGGTCTGACATATCATCAATGCTAGCAGACAGGAAAAAGCTAGCTTTAGAGACCATCTTCTTGAGGGTCAATTTTCGTTCACAGACGGCTTCAAATTTGCCCTAGAAGTTGAAGCTGGTGTTTGCCAAGAAACAGCCTACCTATCTTAGCTGGCTTGCTACTATTTCCAGACAGAAATATTCAATAGAAATCATTATGGATAGCCAAGCTGCAATAAAGGAATCCGAAAATAGGAGGACAGACTCACCGACCATTCAAGAGACAGCCTTGAAATTCCCTGGACCGTAGCATGAAATCGGTATTCCCTGTATACCACAAGGATGGAAAATAACCAGTATTTTTGACCTGAAGGTACTCTGTTGACTTACCCTCAGTGAGCCATCGACTTCGAGAGGAAGGGCGTGGCTCAAACTCTCGAAACTACTTCGGATAATTCTTACTGCCATACTGTCGCCACAGGAGTCACTTTAAGAGGTCAGAATTGATAGAGAACCCTCTATGCAGAATATGCGAGGAGGAGGTGGAATCGATATAATACGTTATATTAAAGTTCCAAACTGGGAGAGAATCAGGTTTGAGTATTTTGGATCTCACAAACAAGAGCAGATAGAGCTTACAGAGATGTTTATAGTCTTTATAAAAATAGAGTTTGATGGTAAAATTCAAGGTAGAAAAAAAACATCTATATTTCTAGTAGAATGGTATAAAATTTCCAAAATTTCATCAAACTCTGTCAAACCAAGCAGTTCTTGTCGTTCGGGAATGTTTTTTTCTCCAACGTTGGTCAAAGAGAAAATTGATATGATGAAGTTGATCCATCATTTAGACGAATCAACTTCTGGCGTATTGTTATCCTACTCGAGACATATTGTATATTAGCAGACCGAGAGAAAAAAAACAGTCAGACAGTTTCAATGAAAAAAATTATCACATCAGGCCAAGAATGCACATTTCTTGAAAACAAGCATGGAAATATTAGAGACGATCTTGATGACGATGTGAAATTTGATTGAAAATGTAGTATTTTCAAGGTACTACTAACATTTGCCACAGTTTCCATCACTTCTCCTATTTAGATCGTTCAAACACGTTATGTGGAAAAGGTTTCCACATGTTGCCGGCTTTATTGAATAGTTACACAAACAACATTGAATTGGAAAAGTTTCCTGTACGAAACTTGTCTGGCATTCCCTCAACCAACTGCCTCTTTACCCAGGTGTGAAATGAACTTGCACCTGTTTGTGACATTTTAATAAAATTTCATCGTTTGACGTAAACAGAGTTGAGAGTGAGTGAAAGGTACGGAAAGCAATTTCTATTCTTTATCCTATGATGCAGAATTCGTTGCGTGGCCTTTCGCAATATGAATGGCGATTGGAAAAATTACTATCCCGAAGATCAAAGCTCGAACTCAAGAATGATATTGGAAATAGTTCTCTATGATGCTTTGAAAATAAGGGAGAGAAGGAGCAAGCGATGTGAAACAAGTCTATATGAAAAATACTTCAGTATATACTGAAATGAAATTCTGTGGTTCTGTATGGAATTCATTGAAGTTATGAACTGAATCCATTTCATCATCTTTTTTTCTATCACAGTATAATTTGGAATAGCGAAGCAATTACAATTAACCTTAATGACTTTTTATTGTCTTGACACAAAAGTCCCGATATTAACAAATAGATGGCGCCAGAAATATCGAATGTGCTATTGTTTCAGGTAGTACTAACCTTAAACAAATGTGTGCGATAGCGAATTTCAGTATGTTTATGTACGAGGATATTTTGATCTCAAAGTAACTATCGAATTTGATAGGTATAATGATTGTACAACAATTATTGAAATCTCAGGAAAACGTCGTCGAACTTCATCTTGTGATATATTATTTGATCAATTAATGACAGTTTCTGTTAATCAACACAAATTTCTTGCAAATACTCACAATGAATTTGTGCTCATTTCAATGTTGGAAATATAGTTTACTACTGAGAATATATTGCTAAAACAAACCAATAATGATACTGATACACTAGTATCAGCAATAACCAATTCAATTCAATGAATGCTGAAGATGTGGACTTTCTCCTATAACTTAATTTCTTTTTACCTAAAAAAGGTCGACATCAATCAGAAATATATCCATCGAAAACTCTATCTACTTTTACAGAGTGTCATAATGATATACTATCTTTACACGGCTGTGATACATCTGCATTTCTTAGGTGGGGTAAAACAATAGTTTTCTGAATGTTTGAAGAACAAGATTTAGTTCAATGTACTGAATTTCAAAGAGGGTAATTCAGCTCCACAGAAAGCTATCACCAACGAAATTCTTTCTTCCCTACGGAGCTCCTAAAAAACTATCTGCCTAGATAACAAAGGTCAACATTATGTCTACGAGTGAACAACTGTAGGGCCCCTAGGGTCACTGATTACAAATGCATGATCAGTCAGTATCCATCAGATATGGTTCAAAGTCATTCGAAGGTCAAATCAAGAAATCGCCACCAAAAAATCTGAGTTAATTCACACAGACGTATTTGAGATCGCTGAGTGAGAATCTGTGCTACCTTTCCTAGAGATCGTTAAAGGTTATTTCAGGATTATTTCAAACAACTAAGAGTTTGCTGACTCGTTTTTTCTGTGTTCAAAGAACCTTAGAATGATCTTTGAATAGCCTCGAATGATCAATAGGAAACGTTTCATGAATTAAATAACCCTTTATTCATACTAAGCAGCCTCAAACACATTAGTTTGATTTTTTCAGTTTTCTTGGTGATGATTCTCTCGATTCTACCCCTAAATGACCTTGAACTGAAGATGATGAAACTGAACAGAGCTTCAACTTGAATTCAGTGGTCTCAAAATTGTACTCTTGCTATTTTTCAGTTTACAACTGCTCTCAAAATTTTCATTTCGTAAAGTTTCAGAACGACCTTCAAATACCCTTGAAATCAGCTTGAGCGGTCTTCGATTCATTTATAGAATTTTGGTGATGATTCTCTTGATTGGAACTTCTAACGGCCTTGAACCAGAGGTTATGGAGGTCATGAGAGCTTTCATTCAGATTCAGCGGCGTCAAAAATGTACCAATGAATATTTTCAAGTTTCGATTCTCAGAGTTTTTACTTTGTGAAACTTCAAAATGACTCTGACCTCTAGGAAGCGTCGCACGATTAAGTTAATCATAGATTAGTACTCTTTTTGTGTGAAATTTTTCAGATTTCTCAATTCGACCTTAAAATAACCTTGAACCTAACCAGATGTAAATTCAATTGCCCATCTCCCTTATTCTCTGATAGATGAAATGTTTTATTGAAAATACTAAAATATTACACTCGATGAAGCTCTGAATTTTAATGAACACATATCAAATGTTACGAAGAAGGCATTCCAAATGCTCGGTTTTGTGCTGCGTAAATCTGCCAATTTCTCTCCCGATGTTCTGAAGCTGGTATACTGTTCCTTGGTACGTTTGGTGGTGGAATATGGTTTGGTCCCCACATACCTCAGTTTCCATAGATTGCCTGGAAAGGGTGCAGCGAAGATGTCTTGGATACATTGCGTTTCGATCTGGACTAACCATCTGCGAGCACTCAATAATTATGATGAGTGAAAGATATAACTTGAAATCACTCAAATGTAGAAGAAACATTTCTGATGTGTGTCTATTATATCCATTCTTAATGGTCTGTTAGATTGTCCTGAACTATTAACATTATTCAACTTCAATGTTCCAATTAGAAAAACTATGTTTATTCATTTATTATTTAGGGAAAGAATTTGCCGACCGAATTACTCAAGGAACTTCTTCACAGATCGCTCGGTTGCTATTGCGAACAGAATACAAACTCAGGTTGATCTCTTTGCTGTTTCGCCGCGTTCATTGAAAATGCGATTGGAACTCCTATTTTAGCGGTGGCATTCATGTTCTCGTTGTTGATTGCTAGTTTTAATTTCGCATCTTATGGATTGTCATTGAAAATTTCTGATGCTGTTTTATGTAAAATTATGTTTTGTTCAATATTTTAAATTATTTTTATGTATTTTTTATTCGACATTAGGATGGATTGGGGTTTTTCGTTCAGCTTTATACACATATAATGTCAATTATGATGTATTAAAGTATAATAAATAAATGAATGAATAAATAAACACGTGCGATTAGCTAGTCTTCTTCCAACCCCAGTGCCTGCTCATCAACATTTTCTTGGGGTATATAACCAGGTTCATGTGTGGCTTGGTAATAACTAAGAAGCTAATAAGCTCGATGCATAGGAGCGGGGTTGGAAATTGGTCGAGAATACATTAGAGCTCAGAATATTTTCCCATCTTAGATGAAAAATCTGTTAAACATTTGCAAAAATATTTTGCAAAGTGGTGAATGTGGTTAGAAAAATGTTGAACTGTTCTATTCCCTACCAATTACAAATTGTGTTGTGCTCCAATGATGCATCAACAAAAGAAGAGGATTTATATGATACCAACGAGGTGACATGCGATGCATCACTGTTGAGACAATTTACTAGCACCAAGGATTAAGCAGAACAATGAAACTATTAAGCAGAATTATTAGAGAAATATGAGCTACACAAATAAATTTGCCTATTGTTTTAATTTACACCAATTTCATCATTTTCAACCCTTGCTATCTCTTATTATTCAATAGTTTCAAATCAAACGAGAGTTACAATGAACCCTGAAATATACCTACCAGGAAACCACAATAAAAAATAACGGAAATGACAGTTGAATGAATATTTAAATTTTGAGGTTAATTCAGATTATGTGATGTCTAAAATGTCAAAAGAGTATTTCCAATAAAAAGTTCAACGTATATTTCAGGTTTTATTAAATTACTATAATAAACGGGACTTGTTGCTACACATATCTTATTGTTCCATTATGTTTTTAATGTTACTCGGGAACAATTGTAAAATTACAGAAAATTCATATTAGGCCAATGCTCATTGTTTAAATGTAAACGGCCTATACGAATCATATTATTAATGAATCTTTTGAATTTGAGTAATATTAGGCAGGATCTTGTTTAGAGAGTATACGCCAGTAAATCATTATTTGGGCACTACTTTTGCGTCACCTCGCGTTCAATCTTTGGAAATCTGGTTCTTAAAAAGCTAGTAAACATACGACAAAGTAATGTAAATAGCCTATTTTATTTCAAATGAAAAATAATTTTAACTAACAATGACGGTGAAAAAAGTAAGGAATGGCTTCAAAGAAGTACAATTGGGCATTTATAGATAGAAGTGTTTCAACAGATACAAAATTATGTATAAGTTTTCATGTTTCAAGCGTTCATGAAAAGATTGCTCTTAATGATTCTCAGATACTAATTCAATTAGTGAACTTTCCAACTTAGTTCCACATTATCATCATCACTTTTATTCCAATGTTGTAGATCAGAGGTGCTCAAACATGAACTGCTGGCGATCTGCCTCAGTATTTTCAGAGTACTTACGATCGACTCTGAGAGGCTGCAAGTATGTGTGATACAGGTTTGTCGTACATAATTGATACACCCTTCCTACATACCTACCGTATGTACCGTAGCATATATAGATATTAGCTTTCCGGACAATATACATTATTTTAGTCAAGGTTTGGGTTAGGTTCAGTTAGATTCTTCTCTATAATATCAATGAAAATACTCATAGTAATTCAAAATTGGGAGTTTATTGGTTGTTACAAAACAAAAGAAATACATATGTTGTCAAACTTAACCAAGGAGTGACTTTGGATGTTGAAGCGTGGCACTGCATGTCCTCAGCATACTTTTCATAAGATGGTATGTAAATACTGGGTGCTAATTGCAAGCTTGATGACATATGTTCGTCAGTTAGTTGATTGCGATACTTTTACCGAATTATCTTCATTTCAGAATATGCATACTCGCACAAGTAAGTTGACCCAAACATTGCCGTCAGTTGAAGGGCGATTCGTCTCAGATTCGGATATTCATCTACAGATAAAAAAAAAACATCAGAAATGTGTATCAGATTTCAACAGCTAATTTTCAATGTTTTTACTTGGAAAACGATAAATCATAAATGATGCTATATTTGCCAATTTACTGCAATCATAAAAACGCATTTCTAATTGTCCCAAAATATTTGATAACTCATACGTATCATAATTCAACTGAGGAATACTTGCTTTCAAAGACGGAAAATGTTTCAGATCCTTTCTTTTTAGTGGATCTATGATAAGTTGCAAAGTACTTTTGAATGCGTTTACTGCGCTAATCATCTCAATAATAGTTTCTCCCTTACCTTGAAGCACCAATCAGTCAGCCGTTTTTCAACATCTGAGTGTCATCACCTCATTCGTCTAGAAAAGCTGATATTGCGGGCACTAATTCTCCAAACCATTCTTGGAATTTTCCGCGACTCAACAACCTAGAACTAAATCAGTGTGTTCAGCTGGCTCCCTATCTTCCAACTGCACTTTAAAGAGCCGCCATTGCAAGCTACGAAACTTGAAACTTTTGAACACTAAACTTGGCGATGTATAATGCAATGCCATGAAAAAAAAATGAGGGAAATCTTCATTAGATCGACACAATGCCACAAAACCGTTTTTGTTTCCAGTCAATGCTGGTGCTCCATTGGTTGTAAAGCACACTAATTCATAAATTGGTAGCTTGTAGTTTTTACAAACAAAAGTCATATATATATATATATATATATATATATATATATATATATATATATATATATATATATATATATATATATATATATATATATATATATATATATATCTTCGCAACGGATCAATTCACGTTCTTCCTTAGTCAACATGTCATTGAATACTATTCGAATACGAATACACCGCTGGGCAGTGTGTCATATCGATGGATTCGTCGAATTGTAAAGAAGAGTATGTATATTTCATGATATCGTGTTTTTAGTTTATCTACCATGTCGTGATCCATGACTTCAATACGCCTTGTGACAGTCTGATGAAATAACTGAAGTTCTCTAATAGCAGACATAATTTCTGTTTCATTTTTAAAATCTCCGAATGAAGTAGCACCCGTTTCAATAAATGCTTCCTTCGCAACCCATCCATCTTCAGATGGTTTCTTGTGTTTCGCCAATATATGAGATATTTTAAATTGCGCTACCGTAGCAGCTTTTGATTGTTTAGCTGGTTTTATGAACATGGTGATCTTTTCTCAAATAAGATATCAAATCACGTACTTTTCGTTTTCTCAATTCACTCTGTGGCGGATAATGCTTTTCATAGTTTTTATGAACCGTTTTATGATGCCTCTCTAAGTTACCACGTTCATGTATTGCAACTGACTCTCTACCATACAGAAGAAAAATTCTTCATCTCAATCGTTATTAGAATGATACGTTTTAGATTTCTTCACTGCGCTCATTTTGTACTATTTAACAATAAATTTTATATCTACGTATATCATTGGCTCAAAGTTACAATTCAGAATGACTCCAATTCTTGCAGGCGCAACATTTATATCGGCGTGAACGAAAGTCCCGAGTGTTCCCGTCAAACGCCACCCGAAATTTACAGAAAAGCGACAAGAATATAAAACACAGCTTTTCTTTGAAGTACTGTTCGTTTCTTTAATAAAGCCGCCTCTTGCCGCTAGCGGAGTGTTATTTTATCACCTAATAAATTTTTGTAGTTCAGTAACCTACTTATTAAAATTTTTTTTCTTCTCTATATCTACTCAAAAAGCACACGCGATCGACCAATCGATCATTTGAGCACCTCTGTTGTGGATCATATATAAATTGTTGTACCTTAGTTATGTTTTCATTTCGTATCTGTTTGTGCTATGTCGTCAATACGCGTTATATAAAAAGTAAATAAATTTAAATACTCTCATTCGCCTTTTAAAATTGATTTGAATCAACTAACGTCCACAAGTATTCCATTTTGAATATTCCTGAATTTTTGTACACAGTATGTTATCGATTAACGATAGAAGAATTGAATGTTTCCAGTAATTCTTTTCTCGATTTCAACATTGTCAACTATTTCGAACATTCTATTTTAGTTATTACTATCAACCCTTCCATTCTGTCATCGAAAGTATGATTTCTTTTTGACAATATCGCAATTTGCGATATTCCACCATCACTTTCAGTCATATTTCAATGTAAAGCCAACGTTTTCCACCTCATATTGGTTGGTTGGAAGCTCAGCCCTAAGACGCTAAGCTTTTAAGTAAGATTTATATAGTGGTTAATAGCGAGTATGGCTATCCTATATCCTCATTGAATTTATGACTGTCATGTGCAAATTATATGTACTTTATGGTCGCTTATTCGGATAGAGAAACCAACACTACAATTCCAAGGATAAGGATAAGCCTATCCTTATATTTTATGCTAGAATAATTTAATAATTCGTTAATAATCTTTTATGAAGTTTTAGTTCATTCGTTAATAATCTTTTATGAAGTTTTAGTTGTTGCGTCTGAATCGACATATCGCCTAGGACTGCAACACGATTCGGTCTCAACGATATACTATACTGCAGTTTATTGTGGATGTTATCGTACTAAATCGAAGAAAACCGAAATTTTTCATATTTCTAATCAAGATTGATTGCGTATATTCAAAACAGATGAAATGTACTTTGCTGTTTCATAAAATCGATATTTTCATATAAATTTAATATCAAGTAATGTAAAGGTGAGGAAATTTGGTAAAAGTAATTGGAGAAAATTGGCAAAGATGGGCGCGTTATTTCATAGAACTGCTGCGTATAAATAAAAGACAAATACTTGGATGATGTAAGGAATGAATGTCTGATGAATCTGTCTGAAGAAGAAAGAAAATAATGAAATTCCTCTAGCAAAGAAAAAATTGAATCAATAATCAAGCAATTTAAGAATTATAAAAGCCCCATGTGCAAATGGTATATCGGCGGAAATGCTAAAGCACATTGAAAATTACACGAAAATTATGGACGGAAAAAGATAAAGAGAAACATAAAACTGCCCGATACAGTCTCAATTTATTCCGTTTATGTTATTTCTCATGGAAGGAATATATGCACCAAGAAAAATTTTTATCGAAAAATGTCCGGCTATAGCCAAAAAGAATTTTTTGTCGATAAATAATCGAATAGCCAAGAATGAAATTTCAGAAATTCCCAATATTTCACTTAGCTACAGTACTAAAACGTCGAAATCTGTCCACTTGTACTCTATATCTAACCTTTGACCTGTGTAACTCAGCGTCATTGAAGAAGATTAGGAGTCAAGATGGGTTTTGTTCAACCGATCTAAAATTTTGCAGCTTTGCGACTAATAATTATGAAAACTACTTTTAGATTTTCAGAATTTCATTCAATCATTCAGGATATATAACAATACCTATTGAATAAACAATGAAACTGACCAGCTTGCAGGTATGATATATAATGTCATCCATAAATTCGTGAACAATGCGGCATCGGGAATATGTAATATATTTCACGCAACGTTGACAACTACAGAACATACTAAATGGATGTACAATGGAATTGTATGTTGGATTGCCGCATTTAAAGCCATTGAATGGTTTCTGTGGAGTCATCATTTGTGCTGTTGATTTTTCAACGACGAACGTCAAACAAACGTGCTCAAAGGCTTCTTGCTTTCGGAAATTACTCCGATTTGTACAGAGGTGGCTCGAAAAGTTTCCGGCCTAACCAGAACTTCAGCAGGTCAAATTCTTTATACTTATTCTATGTGGTATCCCTACCAACTTCCAGCTGAATTCTGAATTATCTCGTTCTCATTGCTTGTAATTTCGGTCTCTCGACCATCAGCTGAGTACAAGTACTGAACTAAAGATGAAATATATATATATATATATATATATATATATATATATATATATATATATATATATATATATATATATATATATATATATATATATATAGATACAAAATTATGTTGAAAGCAGGTATCATTAGTAGATATCAAATATAAATGAATAAGCGGAACCAAGTTCATTGGAATTTCAAAATTTTCAATGGCTTCTTAGAAATCTAAACTTTCGTCCTTTATGTATTCTGTAAATAATTCTTAGTTGATCTATGGGTGGAAAATTATGGTAATTCTTTATACAATGTGAAGCGAGAGTAGATTCATCGGTTCTCTGGTTATTGTAATATGAATGATGCTCTTTGAATCTATTTTTGAATGAACGACCAGTCAGATCTATATTAACACCTTCACAATCCAAACAGGATAACTTGTAAACACCAGTATTGTCAACTCTATCAGTTTCATACTTATTTTTGAAAAATTCTTGATTTCAATTGGTTTATGAAAACTAATTTTTCATGCTGTTTTGATATGACATTTTCAATCGTTTTGCTAATAGGACCGAAATATGTTAATGTATTTGATTCTATACGAGGGTAAATATTCTGATATGCTATTTGTGTTTGTTTTTTTCTGATCAATTCGTTTATTATATTTGACGGATAGAGAGTATTCCTATTTATTTCTTCGATAGTTGACACTTTCCTGGACATATTTTCTTCGGATAATGGCAGAGAAAACGCCCTATGAATCATTGAATTAAACGCAGCGTACTTTGAAATATTGGGATTTTGATTCATAAGGAATGCAGGTATCAAAAAAGGTGGGGTTTTCTATATATATTAAAGCTAAGTGTGTTTTTTTTATGAGGTCTAAAAAATGAATCTGATTATCGACTTCCCTTACTATGTTGAAATTAAAATTTGGGATGAATGCTTCTGATGTAATTTAAAAATTTATCTAGTTGTCTAGCGGTTTGTATAAACCATTCTAGTATACAGGGATATCCACCGAGACCGTCCGTTAGAAACTTTTTAAGTTCCAATAACAATATCAAGCTGAAATTTTATACGCGGCCATAACTAGCAATTTCCAATTGAAGTGAAATATTTTCGAAGTGATACCATTTCCGGTTATACCGGAAGTGGGTCATCACTTTGTTATTTCAAATGGCAATCATCCTTTTTTATTATACATCTAGAACCGACATTTGATCTAGGCATAAAATACCCAAGTTGTTGGCACTTATCCGTCGAAACTTTTGACAGATTTAATTATTTTTGTTATAAACTCGATTTTTGAGGAACATTCAAAAAAATTGTAGCTCGAAGGACTTTTGCACCACAGACACAATTTTTGATTAAGTGGATAGAAGAAGGATCAAGGAATTTTTTAAGCAGTCTACACATGTCAAATGTTTATTGCGTTGTTTTGTATGATTTTTTCAATTTGGCATTTTTCAAATAGCAATAACTCAATTTTTTTCAAATGGCACGTGCCAATTTTTATATCCCCATAAGATAAAGCGTCAAATTTCAGATGGAATTGTATCAGGATGTACTATACCCATCTCTTATGGTTCCGAAATAATTTGGGAATATATTGAATTTCGGTGATTTTGCAAGAACTAACAGAGATGGCTTCGAAATATTAGAATCAAGTAGCTGAACTGGCTACGCTCACCTGACAGGTGCCTAAAATTAATGTACTTGTCACTTCGTTCATTCGAATTTGATATTTCAACAAGAATTGTTGGTAATTTCAAGTAAAAATTTTTGAAAAACACCAGATTGATAATAAAATGGCCGATTATTCAAACAAGAATATGTTTAATCTCTTTTTAATTTATGGCGAATGCAAAAAGTGGTGGATAGAACTTGCAGACAATTCAATAACCAATTTCCAAATTTGGCGCCTATGAGTAAAACAAAATTTCGAAGCATTAGAAGCAATTTTCTGCAATTTGGAGGAACAAAATACATAGAAACTAGAAGAAAACCAATTCTCGAGGACGACGACAAAAAAATTAATACGCTAGCGTATTTTCGTGCCAATCCACATGCGTCCGTTAAGTCAGCATCAATGGATATTAGATTGGGTTATACTTCCATTCAAAGCATCCTTAAGAAACATAACATGCACCTGTATTCTTGCATCAGACTATTAAAATTGAAACCAACTGACCTTCCCAAGCGGCTAAATTTCTGTGAAAATTTATTAATTCGGCTTCAAGAAGATGAGACAATTCTGCAGAAAATTATATGGTGTGATGAAGCCAAGTTCAATGAAAGTGGAATAACCAACAAGAGAAATCGACATTTTTGGGCCACAGAAAATCCACATTTCATTGAGGTTATTGATTTCCAAAATAAATTCAGCGAGAACATATTTGCAATTTCAATGAATGATTTGTTGGCTTATCACATTTATGAGGAAAATATTAATGGATAAAGATACCTGGAAATTTTGAGAGGAACATTAGCAAATTTTTTAGATGGATTACCCCTTAACATTCTGAGGATTGCTATTACCAAATGGATGGTGCACTAGCACATTGAACACGAGCTGTAGATCGGCAGCTAACAGAAATGTTCGAGGATAGAAGGTGGGGGATTCAAGGACCAATTTTATGGCCTCCGCGTTCTCCGGATCTGACGCCCTTTGATTTTTATTTATGGGGCAAAATCGAGAGTAAAGTGTATCTTATTCCTGTAAGAAGTAAAGAAGAGTTACTAAAGCGCATTCATAATGCTTTTCGTAATATTGATCCTAGGGAAACTAGGAGGGCAACTCATCATGTTCGTATACGAGCTGTCAAGTGTATCGAGCAAAATGGGGCTCATATCGAACATTTATTCAGATCGTAAATTCGTTTTCTCCTATGATGTTTGCCATCATTTATTCGTATTAATATAATTATCTTCGATGATTGGTTTTCGCTTAGTTCCTACAATTTTTATTTATCCGAATTGTAGAAAATTGCTGCTGATGCTTCGAAATTTTATTTTACTCATAGACGGTAAATTTGAAACTTGGTTATTGAATTGCTTCCAATTTCTACCCACTACTTTTAAACATTCTAAAATGAATTAAAAAACTAAATATATTTTCGTTTGAATAACCAGTGGTCTTATACCAAATGTATTGTATTTTTTGAATATTTTTAAATATCCACAATTCCTGTTGAAATATCGAATTCGAATGAACGAAGTGACAGAAGTGATTCTTCTTCTATCTACCCAACCAATAATTTAAGGCACCTATCAGGTGAGCGTAGCCAGTTCAGCTAATTGATTCAAATATTTCAAAGCATTCTCTGTTAGTTCTTGGAAAATCATCAAAATTCAATATATTCCCGGTTCTAGATGTATAATAAAAAGGTAGATTGCCATTTGAAATAACAAAGTGATGACCCTCTTTCGGTATTAACCGGAAATGGTATTACTTCGAAAATATTTCACCCCAATTGGAAATCGCTAGTTATGACCGCGAATAAAATTTCAGCTCGATCTTGTAATTGGAACTTGAAAAGTTTTGAACGGACGGTCCCGGTGGATATATATATATATATATATATATATATATATATATATATATATATATATATATATATATATATATATATATATATATATTATTTTATCACCGTTGCGGGTCGGTAAGAAGACTGCCGGGCGACTTTTCGTCAAGGCAGCTCTGTTTGTTGTTAAATTTTATGAGCCTTGAAGGAACTTTCGGACGATTCGTGTGGTACCTAGTATGGCTTCTTTCTGTGCGCTGAATACAATTTCTGATCTCAGTTTCAACAATTTGTTATTTTCCCGCATATGCACTTCCACCAGGCCATTAGTCGATATTATAAGTGGCATTACTTTCACAGTTTTCAGTTTATGAGTTTATGAACTTCCTCAGTTCAAAAGCCAAATCCTGGTATATATATATATATATATATATATATATATATATATATATATATATATATATATATATATATATATATATATATATATATATATACCAAATTGTTGAAACTGAGACCAGAAATTGTATTCAGCGCACAGAAAGAAGCCATACTAGGTACCACACGAATCGTCCGAAAGTTCCTTCAAGGCTCATGCAATTAAACAACAAACAGAGCTGCCTTGACGAAAAGTCGCCCGGCAGTCTTCTGACCGACCTGTAACGGTGATGAAAATATATATATATATATATATATATATATATATATATATATATATATATATATATATATATATATATATATATATATATATATATATATATATATATATATATATATATATATATATATATATATATATATATATATATGTGAAAATGACAAATATAAACTTTATTTTGATAATACAATTCTTTGCAACAGAGCTGTAAAACACAATAGACCAGATATCATTCTTAATGATAAACAGAATCAAATAACATATATAATTGATGTTGCTATACCCGACACACATAATATACCAAATAAATACAATGAAAAACTTTCTAAATATATGATGCTTGGCGATGAGATTAAAAAATGTGGAAAATGAAAAAATATTTATTCTACCGATTATTATTTCCACAACAGGTGTTATTCCTAGGAATCTTCGGTGTTATTCCTAGAAATCTTCACAAAAGTATTGAGATTTTGGGTCTGAAGGAAAATTGGTTAGAACAGTTACAAAAGATAACAATCATCAAATCTTGTAATATTCTTCGTAGGTTTCTTTCCGAAAAAATAATGAAGTAGAGTCATAGGTTTTCTCTTTAGTTTATACTGCTCAGAATCTCATTTCATATTTTATTTATTTGTTTATATAAATGTAATATAATTAACTGACAATTTTGTCATATTTATATTCAGAGCAGTATTCTATTCGATCGTTCACCAATTCACACAAAGGAAACTATTAATAAGTAACATTCAGTGCTAATTGACTAAGGTCCGTACACTGGATTTTTCCGGGGAAAAAGCCTTTGACACTACTCGTTGGTACATTGATCTCATTGGCTGATGATGCTTTAGTTTGTATATATTCTGGTAGATTGATATATTCTCATAACATTTAACGTTATCCTAATATATAATTATTCCAGGATATGTTTTGATTATAATCATTGCCTGGTAATGGTATTAATTACTGGGTGGTGAATTTATATTTTATCATGAAATCAGTTTGATTGATGAACAGATATATGGGCAACTCGTCGGGGTGAAACCCCCTATATACCATTCTCAATAATCGCTTGTGCTATTATAATACATAGTTCAATTTCTTAATATCATCGAACTAACTTCTACTAAAGAAGAATTCGCACGATTTTGAACGAGAAATATTCGTTATAACGAACCTTTTGGCCATGATAATCCACTCTGGTCGCAACTGTCAATCACAAAAATTTATCTAGTGTGTATATCTATAGTAGGAAAACATAATGATGAAATTGATGAATTTTATTGATGGTAACCTTGAAATTCACCGCTAAATTTGATACCTCCATGATTTCTGATATACCGACTATCACAAGCGCTGCACTTCTTCCATCAAATATCTGTTGACGTTGCCAAAGTGTTTGTTTTATTGTTTCGGAATTTCGGAATGTTTGAGTGGTGAGAAAAGTTTCAGTAGAAGAAGGAATCGAAATTTCAGATCCGAAATCAGTTGAGTCAAGTATGACTATTAGTATAATTGAGCATGAATTATCCTTTAAGAAAGTTTTCGTAATACTACCAGATCCAACTCTTGTAAAGATTTTCGAAAGGATTCATGCGTACCAGATGTGGTGATATTCATATGAAAGAATGTTCAAATTTATTTTTTTTGGTTGTTAAAGATTTGTATATTTTTATTCAAATGAACGATAACATATTAAGAGTCGTCAATCTAACTCATATGATCAAACTCACCCCTTTGATAAAATTGTAAACACTGCTTGGCTGAATCCGTAAGGCTGATATTTCTCATTTCATACCAAAAGATCAACAACTCCTTCATGGTTCAAGATTGATCGAACTTCCTCTATAAAATTAGTGGATTTTCTTTAGCATTCGTAATAAAACTAGTATAATGATATTAATCTTTGGAACTTCTCAAAGATAATAAAAATTCAAACGAGTTCGAATTATGACAAAAATACAGTTCTAATTGATCAATCTTACCCCACCGAACGGTAACAAATATAAAAGGTTATTACAAAATATCTATTTCTGTGAAACCTCAGCCTGATCAAGATTAACTATGAATGCGGTTCTAGAAGTGACATTGGTTATGCCCTAATTGTATAGTATGCAAAGCATTAAAACATCTCCCGTAATAGCCATAAAAACAACCCTTGCCACCACGAACTAATTAGCTCAATACACAAACGACTAATTGAAAAAGATTCAATGCATGTGTAAAGTAAGGGTGGTTCACTATTTCACAGTCAACGAACTGATTCAATTACGCTGGATATTCAATTCGACACGAACGTTGGAAAATCATACGGCTGAGAAACAAGCAGGGAAAACAGGGAAAGTTTCATGGCGTTCCGTTGTTCTTCCACGTCATCCGAAAACGAGGTGTAGCATGCATTTCGATAATTTCGCCCAAGACGGGGGTTTTCTGCGTCCGACATTTCCGTTTACAAGGATAGCCGCGAAGAAATCATAACCGAATATAAATTTCCCATTCTCATCCGTGTCAGGTGCGATTGATTTGTATTATCGTCGTTCTATTCTAAGAGGATTCGAATTATTCTGGGAATTTGAATGGGACAAGCCTTAATACATTTTGAGAATTGATTTTGACTTATTTAACCGAAAAAATTTAACAAATGCGAACTATAGCGAGAAGAATTATTCAGCGTTCGCCAGCAAAATGTATTAGCTATTATTTTTTTTTTTTGAATTGTGGAGGCCGTTACTTGATGTAGATCCATGATATAAATGAGATAAAAAACACAAGATTCAACTTTAATCTACACTTTATTTGAAAAAATTCGACGACGTTTCGCTGACACAGCAGCTTTATCAAGAATGAAAAACAGAATGAAGAGTATGGTATTATAAACAAATCGTAGGGCAAATTGGATGAATAACAGGAAAATCCACACCGAACCATTGTACAGTTAGTATGAAATGTAATAAAAACTAATTAAAAAAGTTAAGTAGGGGTGAATAATTCACATCTACCTGTTCATTCAAAAGGTTGTCCAAATGTTTGTATAATAATAATAATAATATCTATTTATTTAGCAATCTGCTACTTAATCACATACATTACATGAAAAAATCAGCAAAGATTTCGAAAAGATAATTCTAAGAACAAAAAAACATTTTCTTCAATCTAACTTTGAAGATCCTTACAGTGCTAGATGACTTAACAAAAAGTGGCAACATATTATAAGCTTTCAGACCCTCAATAGACCATGGCAGTTGAGGCATATCTCTCAATTTGAAAATCCTGAGCGCCGCGCAACCCGTAACACACTGATACAATTATACATAACTACTCATTACATCCAATTCAACACAAAGTTGCAGCTTTAAACAGCATGGTACATCGGTTACTGAATTTACCTTTATCAGTAGAAGATTATAATAAAGAGTTAAACATCATCAAACAGATAGCCATTAATATTTCATATAATCCGGATATGATAGATCTAATCATTAGTAAAAACTGTATCAGAAAGCAATAAATGAAGTATATCCTATTCATAAAGACTATAAAATATTCAACAGTTTAACATTCTGCGGTTCTGCAAGTACAAATATTAAATCCTTTCTCGTCAAACAAAATCTTAATATAACTTACAAAACTTCTAATAACTTAGGTAAACATATTAAAATAATAAATCTCGTGTTGAAAAATCAAGTAAATCAGGAATCTATATACTCAATTGCGGTTCTTGTGATAAAATTTATATCGGTAGGACCTATAGGAGTTTTGGCATAAGAACATCTGAACATAAACGTAGCTTCGATAAAAATAAATCTGATTCAAATTATTCAAACCACCTAATAAAAGAAAACCATTCATTCAATAAAAACTTTGACATATTACATATAAAATCAAAAGTTCAAAATTAGATCTCCTAGAAGCATTAGAAATAAATAGATACAAACATTCGGACAACCTTTTGAATGAACAGGTAGATGTGAATTATTCACCCTACTTAACTTGTTTAATTAGTTTTATTACCTTTCATACTAACTGTACAATGGCTCGGTGTGAATTTTCCTGTTATTCATCCAACTTGTTCTACGATTTGTTTATAATACCATACTCTTCATTCTGTTTTTCATTCTTGATAAAGCTGCTGTGTCAGCGAAACGTCGTCGAATTTTTTCAAATAAAGTGTAGATTAAAGTTGAATCTTGTGTTTTTTATCTCATTTATATTAGCTATTCGTCTGTTTGGTAAAGACGTATAGTAATAAAAGCTCATTGAGTATGAAAATCCCTTAGAAATGTGGTGCGCTGGCAAATTCAAAAATAAAGGTAGTTTCTGTGACTTTGTCTTGGATCAGGCACCAATTTATTGCCGGATCTCTAATAGAAACCCTCGTACAAATACCCACGTTCTTCCTTACCCAACTAGCTGACTACGATCTTCTCTGTCTCTTTATTGCTTGCGAATATTGGTATTCTCGTTTTGAATGAAATATTTACTTCAAACGCCTAAAATTTGTTATCTGTAACGTAGACGAATATGTGTTCTAAGGTTCTCTGCGAAAATTGAATCGATTGAACACTAATATATTCGGAAAAGATAACAATTTAATATGATAGTTACGATTATCACAAGTAATTATTTCATGAATTTCTTGCATTGTCAACTTACGCCTAATTCTATACGTTAAAATATATAATAATTAAATGATGTTTATGATATTTCAGAAAACTTAATAATTTTAGTGAATTATGGAAATGAACATTTATATTTTATTTCAGTAGATTCGACCTAAATTTTCCCATGAGTTTTAACATTACCTAACAGAACGTTAAACAATGTTTATAAATAATTTCATGACTTTATAAATCCTCAAGGTCTGAATTCAGTTTCTTTCTACACTTCAAAATTATGAAAGTCATAATAATATAATAGAGGATTTTATTCAAGGAACAATTCTCAACTTTCCGTAGAATGTTAAATATCCTTCCTTGAGCTGGTTCTCCGAACCATCCTTCAAATTCACCGTCAACCGGGGCCACAGAGAAGTGGTACGGTACGGCCAGCTGTCACGAATAGGAGCAATGGACTGCAGTTTCGGCCTTATTGGACCTCGTCAGCACTGTCCACATATTCTAAACAACCAGTCCATACCGCCCCTACTTAATCTCAATCAGTTGGAGCGCAACGAAACATGCGTATGTTATTGCGCCCTCTAACGGATGGACACAGAAGCTACCACACCACCGTGCCACGGGCAAACCATGAAAACGAAGAGTAGATAAACAGAAAACCTTCAACAGTCACACAAGTTCGACTATTCACCGCAACGCTACACAAAGTGTCTGCAAGAGTACGGTATGTCGAAGGACTACGCTCCTACTTCTCAAAATGCTCAAATTGATTTTAATCTGTAATATTTTTACGTAATATTTACTATTCATCTTCTGGTGAAGTATCTTCGTTACCTAAATTCTCTATAACAGGATCTATATTGGCATCCACATTTTATTTTCTTCTTTAATGACTTGGTCTATTCAATTTTTCCAGTTTTGGGATGTCACACCTTTTTATTTATTATATATATATATATATATATATATATATATATATATATATATATATATATATATATATATATATATATATATATATATATATATATATATATATATATATATATATATCAGTGCAATCTGTAGGATATGCATTTTTCAATGGAGCGAAACAAATCCTCATGTACTCCGAAAAACCCCCGCTCCATTGAAAAAATGCATGTCCTACAGATTGCACTGAGTTTGGCATGAGTTAGACATGTTCAAATATTGCCAAAGCATGAGCTTCATCATTCACAATTCCAATGGAACCTCTTTTTCATCCACTACTGAATTTTGGTAACACTTCTATTACAAATTTACCATCCATCTGGAGAGGATTCCCTTCTTTTGCGCCAACTCTTAACAGGATAGAATTTCCATCTCGATCTTTATATTCACCACAATGCTATCTTGGCGTAGTTTTTTAGAATTCCTCTAGAAGAGGTGGCTGCTGTTAATAGGTTCAGGAAAAATGATATATCTCGCATCGATGAGTGTGTGTACTATATGTGGTGATCAAATGAATTTGTGTTTCGACACCAATTTTACAAAAGCTGCATTTAGGTCAATCAATCTTCAGTACTATATTACACAGGTGACGTCTATGCTATATGTGCTAGCAGCGTTCTGTGAATGCTTCCTGCTTCACTAATCTGATGAAATGGCTGGGTGATCAGATTAGATAGAGGGCCTTGGGCAAATATTCTATTCGTAAAAGATTAAAGATTGGATGATGCTGGACTAGATGTTATGTTGACCAACATTTTCACCAAAAAAATCAAATTATTAAACAGTCATTGTATATTTTGCTTACAATGGCTCCTTGTGTCGCCATTTCTTGTGATTACATTTTCTTGCACAATCCTTACAAAGGATTTTCTAAGAGAGATATTTTCGGTAGATCATTCTCTTCCATTATTTCTGCACTAAATTGGTTATGCCTCAAGTAGATCCATACCAGGCATTTGGTTATCAAATGAATTGGTGTTTTGACGCCAATTTTACACAAGCTGCACTTTGGACAATTACTCTTCAGTCTTATCTTGCACAGATGACGTCTGAACTTGCTATGCTTCATCATTATATATGCAGCAGCCGTGCCTAGATTCGACAGCTTTCAAGTGCAAACCTCGTCCAGGTTTTACTGGGTGATGTATCCACCTTTGTATTGAATTAGCGACTGTCCCCCACCTTGCCTTTATAACACAAGCTAGGATTCCTACAACGGACCATGGTGTTGTTAAAGCATTCTTAGATTCTTGGCAGTCCAGCCTATCTGCAATCTTATTTCATCTTTTCCCGGAGTAACCCCGAAACCCGGAGGAATAGGGTATGATTGTGTACCTAAACGCATCCCCTGACCACCTTAGGAATAATCCTGTTTTTTCCGTGAGTTTTCAGAGCAGATCGTGATTCACTCATTAGTTATATCTAGTTCAGCCAGCCATTGTGCATAGTGAAGTATTACCATGATCCTCTACTGAAAAACTATTGTATGTTTATCTAAGGTGAGGTAGAAGCCCCTCCTATTTCTCCGACAGTAAACTCCGCTACCTGATCCTTATTTGGTATTTTATCTATTTGTGTATCAGATGTATCCTCCACCTGGCAAGGAATCCTTCCTGTCTTCCTCCTATTGTATATATGTATGTATGTATGTATTCTTTATTTCCTTGAAATTACAATAATTTGTGGGAATGTGTCAGGTAGGGTAAGTAGGTATATTACATAAAAATTGAAAATTGACGGATGACAATGAAACACAAGAATGTGGACTCTATGTCAAAAAATCATTGATACAATGAATAGACTTTTGTGTCAAAAACATCTTCAGCTCAGATTTAAAACTCTTAACGCTAGTACAATTCCTAATAGATAAAGGCAATTTGTTAAAAAGCTTAGGGCCGTAAAAGTTAGTGGACCTACCAGTCACATTCTGGCGATAAAGAGAGATAGTAAAGCCGTCTCTGCCTCGGGTGTTATGGCACATGAAGAGTTTCGGGAAAAATTATGATAATTCACAGATACATGGACACACATCCAAAAAATGAATAACGGCGGCACAGTTAAAATTTCTAAGTCAACAAAAAGCTGTCTGCATGAGTGACCAGGGGGAACCCCGGCTATAATTCTAATTACCTTCTTTTGACAAATGAAGCTCGAAGACAGAACAGAAGCGCCCCAAAACTTTATTCCATATGTCAGTCTGCTAGCTACCTCGGCGTGATAGAGCTTCAACAACTGATTAATGGTCAAAATATGGCGCAAGGATCGAAACCGGTAGCAAATTTCATTGAGTTTCATACATAAATCTACGCAATGATGTTTCCAGGACAGAAATCGGTCTACCGTGATGCCCAGGAATTTCACGGATTCTGTCACATCTAATCCAGAATGATCAACCGTCAAAGCAATGGGTCCTAATTTACGTTTCTAAGCCATCTGAAACAGGACAGCCTGGGATTTGTTTGTATTCAAATGTAAATCATGAGAGCAGAACCAATCAAATAAGTTAGATAGGACCTCACCTCAAAGTGCGTATTTGGTAGTATATTAGCTAAATCATTGACGTATAATATAAACAGAATCGGTCCGAGGACCGATCCCTGCGGCACGCCTGTCTTCACTTCAGCATAAGCGGACGACACCTTCGTCCTCCTGTCTGCATATGATTTTCACGTCCACCTTATTACCTAAGTTATAACTGGGCGTAGTTATATGCAAGAGAAGGTGATCGCTGTTGATAGCTTCTGGAAATAGGGTATATCTCTATATCTTAGTCTATTAGCAGGTGGAACTGTGATGTTTTAAAAACTCACAGTTTGGACTTCAAACAGCTACTTCAATCAATATGTTTCCCGGATTTATCCCCCTGCGACTGTTTCATGTTTTCAAACCTGATGACACATCTGGGTGGTAAGAGACTTGGAACAAATCAAGAGGTAATTAATGAAACAAATATCTATTTCGGGACTCTTGTAAAAATCTGTCATTTAAAAGGGATGAGAGATCGGAATCACTCAGATTGAATGTAAAAGGGAGGTTATACTGACAAATAATATGCTTTCTTGCCAAAAAATTCAGTTATCAAACTGCCGCCGTACATTTTTCTTCTTAACTTTTCAACTTCATGACTCAAAAATATAAAAACAATCGACATACATCGCAAGGTAGATGAAACAATAGATCTTACAATTTTCTCCATAAATGTCTTCTTGAAAATATGTTAATCCATGTTCTCGTACTGAACGAACTGCGAAAGACTCCTGGAGTTCGTTCTACGTTATATATCCTTGGCATTATTCGCGATTTTGCTCGTCAAAACTGTCGGTTAAATGAAACTTGCGAATATAAAATCCAGATTATTGCACGTCAAATTGTCATAAAGCTATACCCGTCTACAAATAAGATATATTAAATTCTCCGAACACTGTTATATCCCCCTGTGGAAAAGAAAAAGAGGAATTTATATATTCCAACGCGCCGACAAAAAAATATTAATCCGTGACTCCCTGGCACGAAGTAAAATATGGTTTGAATTCGAAAACAAAAATGAGACTCGCTGGAGTTTTCCCGTTTTCATTATTGTTTACTGTTAATCCCCTGTTGCGGAAGTCGACAAATTATCCGTCTTCCGTGAATTATTTTTTCTTTCATATTGCTTTTCTGAATGATTTTTCACGGTGGCTTTGTTTTCGATGGAACTAGTAATGGTTGTTATGGAAGACGAAATATCTGGAACTTTTTGAATGTGACATTTTCTACCAAACAGCAATATGTTCTTTATACTTTTATACAGTGAAAGCTCCGCATTCGAGTTTACTACATTCGCGTTCTCAAAAATCGCGGATACAAAAAAAGCGACCCAATTCCTATATTCGCGGCTTCAATCTGTACATCGGTACATACATATGTATAAGTCAATAGGATTTTGTATTCTTTGTTAAATGAATTAATGAAAGAATAAAATTAAAACCTTATTACTACTACGTCCAAAGAATGTTTTATATGATATGGTGTTTCATTGGCTCGGCTTTTCCTTTGACATAAGCCGCCTTCGCCGCGGTCGGTATTTTTGAAAATGTGAACAAACAAATTGTTTAAAAAATGCGACCTTATTACTCAATGCATAAAGTATATTGTTAAATGCCATTTATTAAACGTTCCGTCCTTTGGTCAAAGCCGCTTTGCGTTTTATATTGTTTCTTTTTATTCATCACAAAAATTGTAGTCTCTCTACCGTCCTCCTCCAAATTCATAATGTTGCCTAAGAAAATTGAAAAAACGAGTTTTGATAAGAACAAAAATCAGTATTACCGCTTAGAGTGAAAAAATAAATGCTTGATTGTTAACGCCTTGGTGAGTCGTTTCCATCATATTATATTCAACTTCACTGTCAGCAAAAATTGTTCATAATCCACGAATTGAAAAAATGTAAGTGACGTTGTCATTATGGGTGGAAGACCTCGACCAAAAATAAATGGCGCTAGGTTGTCCAATCATCTGGGAGAAGGCAAAGCGTCTTTACGTATATTTTAACCTGGTAGTTATTGTAGTAGTGCAAGATTTTCAGCATCGGAATATTAGTTCAATAAATTGAAGGTGCGACAATTAATGCTTAGCATTAAAATCGTTGAAGAAGCAGCATCTACTAACACTACTGCTGCTAAAAGATATACAGAAGAATTTGCAAACCTAGTAGCTGATGGAGGATACAAACCTGAGCAAGTATTTAATGCAGACGAAAATGCTCTGTTTTGCAAAAGAATACAAAACAAGATGTTCATTTTCAGAAGTGAAAAGACTACCCCTGGCTTTGAGACTGCAAAGGATAGAGTTCAAATGCATCTGGAGATTATATCATTGAACCTCTGATGCCTTAAAGATAGTTGAATCCTCGTGTTTCAAAATATGGAAATAAGAATGACCTGTAAATGTTTCGGCATGATAATAAGTAAGCGTGGGATACAAGCGATACAACAGGGGTTAAAACTTATTTGAAAGGAAGAGTTAGACCTTGAACCTGTTTTAGTTTCGATTAGATTCGATCGATGCTGTCAGTAAATGTTTCGGCATGATAATAAGACTCCGGAATGTCTCAACTCATAAGTTTCTGTTTTAGTTTCGATTAGATTCGACCGTCCTGCGAGATTTTTTGGCGACCAATAGATGATTCGGAAAAAGGGAATGATAAGACTTTAAAGATCAAACGGCACAATAACGGAGAACAGAGAGGAAATACTCAAGACTGTAGAAGAATTCTATGAGGATCTCTATACCTCGGAAAAGACCAGTGACCTTACTCAACAAGAAAAAGATATTAGAGCCAATAATTTGAAGTGAAAACGAACAAACGATCAGTCAGTCTAAAAACAACAAAGTGCCAGGACCAGATGGCATGATGAGTTAAATGTTAGAGCGCAGTGGCAAAAAGCTTCTTGATGATCTGGAGACACTTCTCAACAAATGCCTGGAGAAAGAAAACATACCAACCAGTTGGACGAATTCGCTAATTACTCTATACCACAAGAAGAGAGACACAGAGCAGCTAGCTAATTAAAGGCCAATAAAACAGGCCGGCTTCAGAGAGAATTTTAGCACCAACGAGCTTCTACAAACTGTGAGAAGTCTCATAGAGAAATGTACTTGATATAATATCCCCCTCTGGATGGTTTTTCTTGATAACAAGAAAGCATTTGATAAAATTGAATTATGGGCAATAGAACAAGCTCTGAAAAACTCAAGAGATGACCACCGATATACAAGCCTTATTAAAAGAATCTACGAGCGAGCCACAAGTACAACTTCATGATGTTACCAATAAAGTGAACATAGTGAGAGGGGCGAGGCAGGGTGATATTATGCCACCTAAACTTTTCATTACGGTTCTCGAAGATGCGTTGAAAAGAGTAGAGTGGGGCGACAGAAGTTCAAACATCAATGGAGAAAAACTAACACACCTAATGTACGCAGATGACGTTGTTGTGATTGGTCAGACCAATCGTAGAACAACAGAAAGGGTGGGTTTGGAAATCAGCTATAAGAAAAACAAATAAATGTCTAACCAAGAAGAACCTGAGCAAGATCTTATAATAATTAACAACGAGATGGAGAAAGTAGAGTGTTGCAAATATCTACGTCAAAAAATCACTATTGGATAAGCAAATCGAGAACTCGAGATTTATGAACGAATAAGAATTACCTGGTTAACTTACTCGAGAATAAAAGATGTGATTTAGATGCGTATTCCATTACGTCTCATTCCTGTAACAACATACGGTGCAGAAACGTTAGTTTTCACAAAAGCCATCCTCGATAAACTGGGAGTAAATCAACGGGCGATAGAGTGAAAGATCTTAGGAATCACATTGAGTGATCGTACAACGAACAATTGGATAAGAGAGATGACTGGTGTAGAGGACGTGGTAAGGAGGTCTGCTAAATTGAAATGAAATGGTCTGAACATGTGGATAGACTCCCGGAAAACTAGAGTGGAAAAATGATAAGATGGAGGCCGTGCGATCAAAAAAGAGGAGGAGAACGACCAGAAATGAGATGGAGTGATGACCTCAAAAGAACTGCAAATCTGAACTGGTATCAGGAAGCAGAGAGTTGGGAATTGTGGAGGAGAAAAAGGGGAGTCTATACCCAGAGGGTAGAAAACGGCCGACAGGACAAACAGGACATCATCAATTGAGCCAAATCTCTGGCAGAGCAGAGGAACCGTTGAGCGAACTTTGTTTTACCAAATTACGGGAGGAAAATGTTGGTAACTCTTCCAAAATTGTTCAGGTGAGAGAAAAATGAAAGTTTTTTTAGAGGAGCAGATTTTTTGAATCGATGTTCCAATCAACGTGAAGAAAACACTTCTTTAGTTGGATCAATCATGTACTGTAGGGAAAAGGCATTTGAAGAGAACCTTCATGCCATTATTCAAACACTAACAGTAGTTTCAATCTTCAGGGCTGAATGTCTGGTCGTTCTATTGTTGAGCTATTTGCGTTGCCATCTCATCTGAATGGATGAACATATCGAACCAGTTCAATATATATATCACGCCGATATAAATGTTGAGACTACAGGAATTGGAGTCATCCTGAATTGTAACTTGAAGGCAATACTACGTCGATACGAAGTTTATTATTAAATAGTACATAATGAGTGCAGCATTTTAATAACAATTGGGAGGTAGAATTTTTCTTTTGTATGGCGAAGGATGAGTGCATTTGTCTCATTTGTCGTGCGTCAGTTGCAATCTAACCTAAGCGTGGTAACTTAGAGAGGCATCATAAAACGGTTCATAAAAACTATGAAAATGATTTTCTGCCACATAGTGAATTAGCAAAACGAAAAGTACGTGCTTTGATATCTCGTTTGAAAAGAGAACAAACCATGTTCACAAGACCAGCCAAACAATCAAAAGCTGCTACGCTCGCGTCATTTAAAATATCTCATATATTGGCGAAAAACAAGAATCCATTCGAAGATGGACCGGTTATGAAGGAAGCATTTATTGGGGTGGGTGAGACTTTATTCCAAGAATAAAACAGAAATCATGTCTGCTATTAGAGATCTTCAGTTATCTCGTCCGACTGTTATAAGGCGTATTGAAATCACGAGGCAATGGCAGATAAACTAAAACATGATATCATGAAATGTACATACTTTTCTTTACAGTTCGACGAATCCACCGATATGACAGACATTGACCAGCTGTGTATTTTTAATCGGATGGTATTCAATGAAATGTTCGTTAAGGAAGAATTTCTGACAATCATTCATCCTTCTTCAATTTCGTTAAAAGCTACAAGCTACCCATAAATACATTAGTGTGCATTATAACCGATGGAGCACCAGCAATGACTGGAAACAATAACGGTTGTGTGGCATTTTCCTTAATTTTTTTTTATTCCATTCCATACATCAACAAGTTTTATGTTCAAAATTTGTGAACACGGAGGACATTATCGGCATTAAAACAAGAATTGTGAATTCCATCCGTGCACGTAGCTTGCAACGGCGGCCCTTTAAGTTGTAGTTGGAAGATAGGGAGTCAGCTGAACACACTGATTTAGTTCTTCACACGGACGTCAGGTGGTTGAGTTGCAGAAAATTCTTGGAAAGGTTTCAAGAATTATTTTCTGAAAAAACAGCTTTTCTAGACGAAGGTGAGGACACTCAGATGTTGAAAAACGAAAAATGACTGACTTATTTGACATTTTTGACTGACATCACAATGCACTTAAACACCATTAACTTGAAGCTTCAAGGTAAAGGAAAAACTATTATTGAGATGATTAGCGCTGTAAACGTATTCAAAAGTACTTTGCAAGTTATGATAGATCAACTGAAAGAAAGGATCTGAAATATTTTCGTCTTTGAAAGCCAGGATTCCTCAGTTGAATTATGATACGTATGAGGCTGAATTATCAAGTATTTTGGGACAATTCGAAATGCGTTTTTATGATTGCAGTAAGTTCGCAGATATAGCATCATTTATTAGTTATTCTTTTTCATGTAAAAACATCGAGGAATTAGCTACTGAATTAGCAAGTCAGTCTAATATGAACTAATGTTCTGTTGAAAATGATTAGGGGCAGATTATATCAGATATACATCTCAAAGCTACAGCATCTGATACAAATTACTGGTGTTGTTTGCGTCAACTTACTTGTGCGAGTCTGCATTTTCTGAACTGAAGATAATTAAGTCAAAATTTCGCAATCCACTAACTGACGATCATATGTCATCATGCTTGCGATTAGCATTCAGTTTTTACGTACCATTTCATGAAAAGTATGCTGAGGACATGCAGTGCCACGCTTCAACATCCAAAGTCACTCCTTAGTTAAGTTTACCACCATATGCAAGTCTTTTGTTTTGTAAGAACCAATAAACTCGCAATTTTGAATAATCATGAGTTTGTTTTTCATTATGGAGAAGAACCTAACTAAACCTAACCCAAACCTTAACTAAATTAAAGTATATTGTGCGGAAAGTTAATATCTATATATGGTACGGTACACCCTACCTAGGTAGGTAGGTAGGTAGGGTGTATCGGGTATGTACGACAATCCTGCATCACACATATTTCCAATCTTAATATTATTTAAAAAGAATGAAAAGAAAACTGTTATATCTAATCAAATTTCAATTAAATGGATCCTTCAGGGAGTGGTTGTTTGAAAAAATAATAATAATAACTCAATCACAGATTCCTAACACTATTCTATATATGAATCTAAAAGAAAACAAAAGCGAGAAAGGAACTCAACTATCAATTAATTAAATTATATATATACCACTAAATTGGACTGGAGGAGATAAATGTTTATTTCCTGACAATTAATGGATACAGAAATACATATAAGCTTCAAAATTACTAAATGCTTTTTTTCAAATGTGAAATGAATAGAGGAGATTATAAGTTGATGATAGGTTAGGATTCTTGGGGTGGCCATTTATCTGTAGGGTTTCGCTCACTTTACTTCCTAATAACTTCTTTTCCTGAGGCAAGAGAAGGCCCAAAACAATATTGCTTGGGATGAGTGTATAGGTGGTTACTGTAGAAAATCGGATCTAGGCTATCAGATGTTTGAGCTTCGGATGGTAAGTGTGGTAATTGTTACATTTAGGAGTTAAGCTGTAGGCTCCAAATAAAGGCCTATTAAAAGAGAAGAAGATATGTTTCCTTTTATATATATACACATACACCAGGAGAAAAAATGACTCACCGTTCAGAAAAACGGTGGCCAATCAGTCACATGGATGAGAACTTGCTTATCAAAACTCGAAAATATTGGTTGTAATTCAAAATACAATGCAAACGATACCAAATCGTGGTATTCTTCGTTTCTCACGATTATTGATTCAGATGATTTGAGATAAATCCGCAAAATTGCGAAATGACAATCAAAAATCGCACTCTTCACAAAGTTCCAAATCAAAAGTGACCCAGAGAGACTCAGCTGGGAACCTATTTCCCCTTCTCTTTATAATAGTGGGTAGTTTAATTGTCGAATGAATGAGAGAATAACACCATGAAGTTAACACATATTATTTGCCTTGTTTACCAACAAATCCACAGAGACGAATAAAGAAGAAAAATCCTAGAACCGGAATATACCGGTTATGAAATACAAACTTACGAAAAGAATTTCTGCTCGTAACAACATACTTGCAGCCTTTCAGAGTCGATCGTAAGTAGTCTAAAAATATTGAGGTAGATCGCCAGCAGTTCAAGTTTGAGCACCCCTGTTTTATATCATATACATGCACAGTCGATTGATTACCAAGGCTTTTGAAATATATATTAATATATTTCAGCATGGTCTCAGTCAAATTACAACGATTTAAATCAAATAGAGCGAAAATTAGTTGCGCATGAAAATAAATTGAAACAAATCCCCTGATTCGACTGGCTCTCATTTTGTGGGATACTAGCACTAACGAGTTATTCTGCCGAGCGATTTAGTGTTTACAATAACTGATTAAAATCATTATGGACCCGTTGGAATGGACAGAATTCACAAACCCTTGATTTGTGTTCGCTCATATCTATGGATGACATGTTGTACTCTTGCGCCCAGTGGGATGTTCGAATTATTGTGAATTGGGACGTGCTGCTGATATTTAATTCATGTATGTTGGTCTGAAACTACTAGAGATAATTGGATGAAATCGAGCGAACTATTTGCCAATGAAAATTCAGTTTATGTAAATCTATTTATTCTTTCTGGTTAAGACGTTAGTATGTTTCATTAAATTTTTGAAATTTCTTATAACCAACGGATGTGAAATTTATATAATTGGAATGAAAATAAGAGTCATTGAGGACTTACGATTAAAATAGACTTATTTATTTCTATCCACCGAAAAATAGTGCCAAATGCGCTCAGTAGGATTTCAACTAAAGAAATGCAAAAGAACAAAGCGGTGATTCGTCTTAATAATAATTTTTGGCATTTTTCAGTATGCTATGGCCGTAGCCGAAAATTTTACATAAAAATTCATCGATTTCTTAAAGTTTCCAAGGTTTCGAATTATCCTCCGTTGTTCAATCGTGAACTTATATCAAAAATATTCAAAAAGAAGAAAAATCTCAGGAAGTTCAAACTCTCGAGTGATCCTTGTGATTATCAAGTCTTTAAGGAATTCCGGAAGGAGTTTGCTAAGCTCAATGACGAATTGTATAGTAGGTACATACAAAACATAGAAAGAAGTGTAATATCCAATCCTCAATATTTCTGGTCATATATACGTAACTCGAAGGGAACAAATCAGATTCCACAAACAATAGATTTAAGCGATAGATGTTCTGTGGGGGAAGATAGGGCCAATTTGTTTGCCGATTTCTTCTCAGCAATATTCAATAGATAATACATTGTTCCTCGAGAGTTCTATATTTCAGAACGGCTGGATATAAGTCAACTCACAATAAGTTCCACTGAGGTTTTTGAGAGAGCCAAAGCATTAAAAATGAGTATATTTTGAGTCCAGATTGTGTACCATCAACAGTTTCAAAGTTGAAATTTTTTACTTGCTTCTCCTCTGACGAGGATATTGAATTCTTTTCTTAGTATTAGAAGATTTCCTTCATATTGAAAGGAGGCCTTCTTGGTTCTTGGTTCCTATTTTTAAATCAGTTGATAAATCTGATATTTCTAACTATACAGGGGTTTGTATTCAATTTGTTATTCCGAAACTTTTGTCCAATAGTTTGTAACTACCTTACTTGGAAGTGTATGTAGGTGATGAGTGACGAGCAGCATGGTTTTGTGAAGAATAGATCAACTACCACTAACCTGCTCCTCTTCATCGATAACTTCTCAGCATCCATGGATACTAGGTCGCAGGTAGATGCGATCTACTCTGATTTTTCCAAAGCCTTTGATAAAGTGAATCATACTTTGCTCCTAGATAAGTTGTATAGATTAGGTATAAGGGGAGTGATGCATGGATGGTTATCTGATTTTCTGGGGAATAGAGTACAAAAAGTGAGATTGCAGGGTTACACATCGTATTCGATTTCGGTTAGCTCGGGGGTTCCACAAGGATCGCACTTGTGGCCGTTGTAGTTCGTCATCTTCATCGACGATGTGGGTTCGTTAAGTATCTTTTGTTCGCCGATGACTTAAAAATTTTTCGTACGGTATGTTTGGTGGAGGATGTTGCATTATTGTAGGATGATCTTCCTCGTTAGGAGGATTGGTGGCATTTCAACAGAATGATGCCCAATGTTTCTAAGTGTCAAGTTATAACTTTTTCGCGGCTTATGTCCTCGAGACTTGCAAATTATATTCTTGAGGGTTGTAACCTCACCTCAGAAGTGAAAGATTTGGGAGTCTTGAACGACTCTAAAATGGCATTCAATGCTGACATTGGTTTTTCTTCAGCTACCGTTTGAATTTTGTATTGCACGTTAGTAGGATGTATTTTAGAGTATGGATATGTTGTTTGATCGCCGCGTGGAGTATAAGCCAATACAATGTTGGAAAATGTCCAAAATAAATTTATGAGGTTTGTTGCATATAAGCTGAATATACTTTTAGCGCAAACGAATTATGTCAATTTAAGAGAGACGACCAATGTACAGGCTTTATACATCAGAAAAGAAATTTTGGATGTGGCATTTCTGCACAAATTGCTTAATAGTATAGTATATTCTGCTCCTTTACTGAAATACTTCAAATTCAAAATTGTTATACTTTTTATAGACAAAACATTTTCGCTGTGAGATTTTCCGTATTATGCTACAGCCTTCCTCATAGGATAGATCTATTTAAGTCTTCATTGGACAGATCACAAATTTCAAGTTACTTTGGCTTCAACTGATTTTCCCAAAAATCTTTAAAGTTAGAATATGGTTTCATGTCAGAATAATTAATTAATTCGTTAATTAATAATTTTTCATTTTTATAATATGTTCCATTGTATGATAATCACTAAATACTCACTTGTAATGCGTGTCATATTAGCACCCTCTGTACTAGAAATTTACTGATCACATCAGAAAATTCTTTATTTCATTTTTCGAATTCAAACCTTCCTTTCAAATGATCCAAAAGGAATATATTTTCGTATAAATTACTTTCTTACTTCATTTTGAGAATATTGAAGAAAATAAAACCTTTGTCAGATGGAGAAATAAATTTCAATTAGTTTTTCGAAATAATGTGTATGTATGTATTCGACCAATTTGGTGGGCCCCAAAGAGAAATTCCATCCAATATATCAACTGAGATATATTCTGAGATACTCACCGTCAAAGTTGAGAAAAATGAATATTTTTATCAAAAAAAATCTGTTCAGTTTACAAAATTTGATGTATTTATTCAGAGAGATTTTCAAACAGTTGTTCACCCAGCCGATAGGGTTAGATGGCTTTGTGAATGTAGATCGCCGATTGACAGAAACGAGTTAATTATTTATTGCCGAATGTTTTTGGCAGGATTATTTGATTTTCTATATATTTAATGATATTTTAAGTATTCAAAGTAACGCACGATATGGACTAAAATATTTCACAAGCTGTAGCCGAATAGGTCCAAAATTATCATTTATAAGATTTTCATAGAGGAACTTCTTCCCCCTCATCACATGCAAAGTTTTCAAGCACTTTTCCAGAACACTTTGCGGCAAAACGAGTGTTTCGAATTGTTGTATCGAATAGGAGTTTATATATATATATATATATATATATATATATATATATATATATATATATATATATATATATATATATATATATATATATATATATAATATATCGATAGGGGAGCATTTTATATATATATATATATATATATATATATATATATATATATATATATATATATATATATATATATATATATATATATATATATATATATATATACTCGATCATTGTGAAAAGATAAATTGATCAGGAAGTGGAATATGAAAACCATTTCGTAAATATATAAACCTGAATAATTCAATCGGAAACAACTGTTGCTACGATATAACTAACTATTTAACTTGATTTAAGTATCGTTTTGATTTTGAAGAAACACAATAGTCTTCCCCACCTGAATGATACAAACATACAAATTACATCATGTAAATAAAAGCAAATGAAGCAATAACTATTTTAAGTTTGAAAACGCACTGGTGTGGGTTGCTTCACTCGGCTGGATCGACGGAGTGTAACTGAATTTTCTGCAGGCCTCCGATCAAAGTACGTAGCTTTGGTTCAGGATCGCTATTCACACATCTTGGAATTAGAAAAGACTGGGTTGGACCTAAAGTCGAATGTCTTTCATTTTTACGAACCAACGTTTTATGGAGTTGGTTGATGTGCCGTTTGAAACATCGTTCCGAATCTAGTTTGACTATATAATGATACTGACCAATTTTCTTCTGTATATTACCAAATTCCCAACACTGTAGCGATTTCCCATACCGATGCTTGAACTCTCTTCCTCACTTAAAAAGTTCTCTTCGGCTGGGTTGAAATTGTAAAACTTTCTTGAACATGAGGGAATAATGCATCAAGTTTTATTCGAATCCGCCGTCCTAAGTACATTTCAGCTGGAGACTTTCCACAAGCCAATGGAGTTGGCCGGAATCTGAATAGTATTTTCTGCAATCTCTTATGATATGTTCCCGGTTCATCCTCATATGCATACAATTTTCGCTTGAAAGATGTCGTTCAGCTAATCCATTGGTCGCAGGATGTCCTGGTGCAATGAATTTCTGAAAGATACCACGACTGGAACAATATAAATGGAATTCAGTGCCTGTAAATATGGAGGCACTATCAGAAACAATATACTGTGGATATCCATGTACTGAGAAAATTTCGTCGAATAATTTGACAGTCGAATTTATTGTAGGAGATCTCAAAACAAAAAATTATCAATCAAGGGACAATAATCAACTTTCCATAGAATGTTAAATATCCTCCCTTGAAGGAGCTAGTTTTCCGATCTACTCTTCATAATCACCGTTAACCGGGGCCACAGGGAAGTGCTACAGCACGGTCAGATGTCACGAATAGGAACAATGAACTGCAGATTCGGTCTCGTTTGACCTCGTTAGCATTGTCTACCCATTTGTAACACAAGGCTATGCCGTTACCTACTCATCTCAATTCGTTGGAGCGAACGAAATAATGTAAATGTAACTGCGCCCCCAACGAACCAAAACAGAGGCTACCTCACCAACGCCCCGCGAAACGGTGGCACTGAAGAGCAGATAAAACAGGAAAACGTAAAGAGGTCCCACTAGTTCGATAACATACTGCCATGCGACACTCACGTATTAGACAGAAGCGGCTGTCGAAGGACCGACGCTCCTCATTTCTATGTGGTTGTAGGAGCTTCCGAAATAACTTTAATTTCATTCCATTTCGATCTCGCATCTATACAGAGCAAAAAATGAAGTCCATTTAATGGGCCAGCATAATTAATATGTACTCTTTCCCAATTTTTATCTGGAACATCCTAAGGACGAACTGGAACTTCTGGAGGTGAAGATTTGACCTTAGCACAATTTTCATATTATCGTACCAGGGATTCGATGGTTTGATCAATACATTTCTAGTAAATTCATCGACGTGCCTGTTGTTTCATTTTTTTGATACCAATATGTGTTGAATGAAGTTCGTTGAGAATGAGCTCTTGTAATGATTTTGGTACTACAACACGACCGTTTCGGAAAATTAAATTTATCGCCAACGTGAACGGTGTGTCAGAAGGGTGAGATTTCAACTCTGTCAACAAAGCAAATAGTTCTGTATCTTTTACTGTTTCTTCGGCTATTGTTTTGGCTGTGATACTCTCGATGGAAATCCGAAAATCTTGGTGTAGAAGAAATTTATCTACTTCCTCTTCTATGCATGCATCTAATCGAAAACAAGTCTCTGATAAGGGAGCACGAGATAAGCAGTCAACATTTTCGTTCTATTTATCTCTCTTGAAACGTACTGTGTAGTTGAAACCAGATAGAAAAGAGGCGTCACGTAATAATCTCGCAGAAGACATTTGTGGCAATGCTTTGTTAGAATGAAAAATCCGTGATAATGGTTGATTATCAGTTACCAAGATGAAATGTCGACCAAAAGGGTAATTGTAAAAGTAATGTACTGCAAAATTGATTGCTAAAGCTTCACGATCGAGTTGACTGTAGTTTTGTTCTGCTGTTGATAATAACCTGGAAGCAAAAGCAATTGGCCGTTCATGTCCATCAATTTTATGACCCAAAACTGCAGCCACTCTATCTGGACTTGCATCTGTAGTCAATATAGGTGGTAAAACTGGAACATATGGAACTAATACACGTGGACTACAGACTTCAGTTTTCAATTTTTGAAAAATTACTTCACAAGATTTGTTTCAACGGAAAACTTGACCTTTTTGAAGAAGTTTGCGCAAAGGAGTCGTTATAGAGGAATAATTTGGAATGAATTTCGAATTATATGTTACCATTCCTAGGAATCTTCTGAGATCTTCTACGTTATCAGGTAACTGCATTTTCTGAACTGTTTTTACCTTCTTAAGAGACTTACAGATTTCATTGAATTGTACCACATGTCCAAGGTATCCTATTTTATCTGAGAAAAAAAAAATTTATTCTTATTCAAATGTAAATCATATTCTGAGAGACGTTTCAAACATGCATGTAAATTGACATAACATTCTGACATTGTGGCACCATGAACAATTATGTCATCGAAATACCCTTCAACATTTCTCAAGCCTGACAATACTTGACCAAAAACTCTATTGAATTCTGATGGCGCTGTTTTTATTCCAAAACCAAGACGATTCACCCTATAGGTACCTTTATGAGTCGTAATTGTTTGAATTTCAGCACCTTCTTCGTCAACAATTAAATGAAGATATTCTTTGAACCGATCCAACTTGAAAAAATACTGTGAATTTCTAAGGTTGTTTAGTACTTCGTCAATGGGTTTAATTGGGTAATCAGCCGAAACCAACTTTTCATTTGCACCACATTCATAATCGACGAATAACCTAACTGTACCACCAGATTTTGGTATAATTACTAGTGGCGAACCCGAATCACTAACAGCAACAGGAGAAATAATTCCTTCAGCTTCTAGAGAATTATAATAAATAAGCTGTGTTGCTTGGTCCGGAAAAGTCAGGGAAAGCGTTGAATTATGATGAATTAGCGAAAAATTTTTGTACAATGCTCATTCCATTCAAAAGTGCAGTTATCTCACGACATTATTTTTATATTTTCATCAGAAGGAAAATCACACAGCATATCAGACTTTTGTGAATTTCATATTACCTGTGGCAAGCGAGTTTCCTGTTCGGAAATATTTTTGAGAGCTCAATTCATTCGAGGATGAAAGATAATTACATTGAAATATAATTATATATATATATATATATATATATATATATACTATTATTATGGAAAAGATATATTGAACAGGAAGTGGATTATGAATACCATTTCATAAAAATGTAAAATTGAATTATTCAATCGGAAACAACTGTTGCTAGGATATAACTAACTATGTGACTAGATTCAAATATCGTTTTGATATTGAAGAAACACAATACAAATCGAATCTTAGATCAGCACCAATAAAATGCTGCCTTCGTAACACCAATACATTATGGACAAATGAAAATTCTCAAGCAATTATTCAATCAGGGCACCAACTCCAGTTACAAACAAATATCTGGGACAGATATGTTGGTTATACTTTCGTTGAGCCATTTTTGTTGTCACTTCAACTGAAAAGTGATAACTTCACTGCAGAAAAACTTTCCAGATTTTTTGAAAAATATTCCAAATTGGCAGATGATGCAGTTTATGCACCATTGCTTATTATCTTAGGGGTTAAAAAAGCAATTCAACACGATCAACTGTCTTCTAGAGATAGGTCGGGAGGACTATCACATGGCCATCTATGCTTCCTGACTAAAATCATCTGAATTTCAATTTCTGGGTTATCTTAATAACCTTGATTATGCTGTTCTTATCAAAGAATAAACACAATCACGATATCCATTCGAAAGAACAGACATCTCTTGATACATGAGCATAATAAAAAATTGTAATAGAGAAAGAGAAATGAAGAAATAATTTTTCTCTACCTCAGTTAAAATCATATGAGGAGAGCATGGATTCTCATTAGATCCCTTTGACTGAAGTTCTCAACTGAAAATTCAGGTGTAATGCATTACTTTAATTAACTATCTTTTGCCATCAAAAAAAAGTCCTCCACCGATTCTATTCGTGTACTTGGTGCAGAGAACATAATATCGAATCGTTGTCAGTATGCAGTCTCAATAACGAAAAGGATGTCAAATTTGTTTTGTCATAATTTGGAACATCTTTCGGATGAACATAAATATTTGCACATTTAAAACAAAGAAAAAGCACTGAGGGATAAAACGGAAGATGAGGATCATCAGTCGATTTTCGTATCTCCTCTGTCAAGCGCTTCGAGTTTTTATTACAAAACCAAACTTTTTGTCCACAATTGCTGTGTTTTCAAGTTGACAACAAAAAAAGGCAACTGCTACGTGACGAACGAATGAGGAGGTTAGCTGAACGCGAAAGAATTAGCAATTATTGTAGTTAAATATACATAACATAATATAAGACTTCTACAAAGAGCTATATTCTAAAAAAGGTCATGCCCCATCAAGTGGAGGACCGTGCATTGATTAAGTTCTTGATGTGGATTCGGAAGACCTGCCGGAAGTTAAAAGATGTGAAGTCAGAACCGCAATCTACCAGATGAAGAGTAGAAAGAGCTCAGGAGAGGACCAAGTTACCGCTGAAATGCTCAAAAAGGGAGGAGACTAGCTGGAGACAACTTTCTGCATGCTGTTCAACAAGTACCTTGAAGAGGGAAGAATTCCTGAAAGGAAGAATGCCGAAGTGGTCATATTATACAAGAGAGGTGATGCATAGGCAATTACCGACCGATCGGCCCATTAAGTGTCCTCTACAAGTTGCTGACAAAAATACTAACCAAGAGGTTAACGAAGAAATTATATTTTTACCAGCTGAACGAGCAAGCGGGTTTCAGGAGCGGTTTAAGCACTTTGATGGAGAAGTGCAACTTATATTATATGTCACTCAGCTTGGCCTTTGTGGAGTATGAAAAAGCTTTTGACAGTATCGAAGTCTGGGTAGTGCTGGAAGGTATGAACCAAGGGCGAATATACAAATTTAGTTAGAAAGATGTACAACAATACCAGCCTGCGAGTCACTCTTAATGAAGACTGGAAGACGGAAAAAATCCTTTTAATGAGAGGGGTGAGGCAGGGTGATACCATATCCCCAAAGCTGTTTACCCTTGCACTCGAGCACGTTATGAAGGAGCTGAACTAGGAAGAAAAAGGAATTAACATGGAGAAAAGAGGAATAAACATAAATGGATCTTCCTTAAACCATCTGCGTTTTGCTGACGATATTGTGTTGATTCACACAGACCCCAAAGATCTGGAAACCATGCTCCCACAACTAAATGATGCATTCAAGATAGTCGGCCTTAAGATGAACCTAAGTAAAACAAAAGTCATGACCAGTCCACCAAATATAATTGTGGTGGAAAATTCAACCATTGAGAACGTAAAAAGCTATGTTTAGCTTCGTCACAAAATCCAGCTTGGCATTGACAATCAAACGGCAGATCTAAACAGAAGAGTAGAACTTGCCTGGGCAACATTCAGTTACCTAAAACACATCTTCAGGAAAAGGAAGTTATCAATAAAGTCTCAAAAGAAAGGCTTATAATGCGTGTGTCCTACCGGTTATGACATATGGTATAGAGACCCTTACACTGAGAAGAAGAGATGCGGAAAAGCTGTGAGTGACACAGAGAGTTTTTTTTTATAAAAAACTAAAAATGCAGCAAATGCGACGCTGCTTTATAATCATTTCATTATTCAGTGTTTGAAATCAGTTAGTTCGCACTTTGTTTCTGTTGTAAGCACAAATAAAAGATTCAAGTTTTGTGATTCGACCATGGAAAGACGACATTTGACTAGAGAAGAGATGTTACGAGCCGTTGGCATGCTCCAAGCTGGGAGCTCACAACGGGAAGTATCCAGGGTTCTGGGAAGTAGCCAAAGTGTCATAAACCGTTTATGGTCGCGTTTCAATGAAACAGGTAGCGTAGAAGAACGCCATACAGGTCGTTTCAGGATTACTACAGTCGCCCAAGACCGATTTTTGGTTTTACAAGCCAGAAGAGATCGTACTATCACAGCATCTCAATTAGCTCAAGAGCTATCACGAGTTCATAATGTACAAATTTCCGTCCAAACTGTGAGAAATCGACTGCACGAAGGTCAACTCCACTCCAGACGTCCTTTAAGAGTTCCACAACTGACCCATGGAAATCGCGCTGCTCGTTTAGCTTGGTGCCAAGAACACGTAAACTGGGATCAAGAGAGGTGGGCCACAGTTCTCTTCAGTGATGAATCTAGATTTAGTTATTATCCCGATTCGGGAAGAATTCGAATATGGAAGGAACCTGGAAAGCAAAACCGTCTCCAGCATGCTCGAGAAGTTGTTAGACAGGGAGGCGGATCAGTGATGTTTTAGGGAGGTATACGCCTTGGTGGAAGAACTGACCTCGTTTTCGTACAGAACTACCTCACGGAAAATTCTTACGCAAATGAGATATTTTCACTTGTCGTGGTACCGTATCTACAAACAATGGGTAAAAATCCACTCTTTCAACAAGATAATGCCCATCCTCATCGTGCAAGAATTGTCTTGGACGTTTTTGAAGAGAATGATAAGGATCTTCCACCGAGGCCATCCTGCTCCCCAGATCTGAATCCCATCGAGCATGTGTGGGACACCCTGAAAAGAAATCTCCTGCGTCAAAACGACTTCCATCATGAACAGGAGCTTCAATTAGCAGTTCAGGGGGCTTGGAATGACTTAGGCCAAAATGTCATAGACAATTTAATATTGAGAATGCGGCGACGATGCCAAATTGTCATTAATAACAGAGGTGGACCTTCTGGGTACTGAAAAATTTTAGTGCTTCCATATCTTTTCGAAAATATAAGTTCAGGATTTTTTTTCGTCATTTTCAAATTTCAATTTGTTTTCATAATTGGTGCTCTGGAGAAGTCAAATATTATTTTGTTTTCTTGAGAATACATTATATACAATACATTCCAACAAAAACTGAAAGATTTCTATGAATTCGAATCATCAAATTCATAATTTAAAGATATTGGTAAGTGTTCCCTAGACTTTTTGAGGTGTTTAGATGATGTGAGTCAACATCATTCATGAAAATCTATTCGTTTCACTTATGAAAATCATCCAACTCTCCCAACTTACATCTGGAATTAAAGGAAAATATTGAAAAATATCATATATCTTATCTCAAATTTCTTATTCGAAAATTCTCATGTTTTAGTGTCTCCTGTAAAATGAATGTTCGAGAAATTATCAGGTTTGTAGTTACACCATCGATATATAAATATTCAATGGAGCTATACAATTCGATAGTGGGCAGCTCTCAGAGCAGATGGTAATGAACAAGTATTTCCACATTAGAAATATACCGCATTGCACAGAATTCTCTTTAATCATTCACAATCCATTGACTCTGAGTTTCAAAGCTATATATCAACATGGAATATGTGGTTTGAATCAACAAATCTAGCATTACCATGCAGTAACTCTAAATATATTGAAGCTGCTATTCTATATCATCACAATGCAGTAGTTTTCGATTCAATATGTTCAAACAGAATTAAAATCCACGAATCCACATTACCAGGCAAGAAATGTGCAAGACCACCATTAAGCCTGAAAACTCAGGATGCATAGGTATAAATTAAATTCAATCAATGGGTACCTTCAGAAGGGAACTGCGAGGGCAGTTTGATATGATTTCCAGATACAAGCTGTTTAAGTTAGACACTTTTCGAAATGAGTTCTCCAAAGATGTGAATTTTTCCTAAATAAAATCTCTTAACAAGTCGACAAGAAAATCTGTGCGGTTGAGATTCTTATAATATGCGTGAAGAACAAAAGAGTTAGCAAGCGGAGGAAGTAAGATGAAAAATACGTTCTGCAATGTGATGTCAAATAGCTATCAGGGTCGGCGTAAGGGTTTTTTGAGAAAACTATCCCTCTTAGGCATATGGCATTTCCAGGTACTCGATCATTTCAATTTTTATACAAAGAGAAGAATAACAGACTCGTCACTAGTTAGACTATAGAAAATTTTC
The DNA here is from genome assembly GCA_013387265.2 of Cryptolaemus montrouzieri. Classification (NCBI taxonomy): domain Eukaryota; kingdom Metazoa; phylum Arthropoda; class Insecta; order Coleoptera; family Coccinellidae; genus Cryptolaemus; species Cryptolaemus montrouzieri. The sequence continues at coordinate 36,458,187 of JABFTP020000165.1, forward strand.
GAGGAAGGGGTTTTGCTAACTGAACCTGCATAATAATTACTATCGTTTTCTCCTTATAATTCAAATTTTCAATCTGTACAATCAGGTAGCAGGTAGACACTCTTTGTGGTCCTGACGGAGTATAGGTCTACTACAGGGACGCGACCCTGCCTATGCGAGCCGTGACTCCACCCTCGTCTCCAAACCCCCGAGGGAAGCCACGTCCTAACCCTTTCATCCCATCTTTAAGAACCACATCCTAAACCTATCCTACCCATCTTCCAACACGTTTGGCCAGCGTGTAAGATCAAGGCCATTATACCCCTAAAATGGCGAATATTAAAACGTATGGAACTGTACCCCAGGTGGGTAGGGCACCTAGCCCACAATCCCACACCTCTCAGCAGGTCAGCCTCATGGATTCTGGGGGAGGCAAACATTCGCTTAAACAATCTACGAATACCAGTCGACCATCAAAAACTTCTCTCAATGTCGCCACATTTAACATCAGAACCTTAAAATCAGAAGATCGTTTAGTCGAGCTAGAAGAAGAACTTCAACACATCAAGTGGGACATCCTGGGTCTATGTGAAACTCGTTTACCAGGTGAAAAGTGCACCACACTCAAGTCAGGACATCTAATGTACCAACGAAATACAGAAAACAACGCACATGTTGGAGGTGTTGCAATCCTAGTAAATAAACGGCTTACACACAAAGTGATTAAAATGAGATCAATTTCCAACAGGGTAATATACATAACTATAAAGATATCACAACGTTACAAACTTCAAGTAATCCAAGTATATGCCCCTACTTCGACCGAAGAGGATGAGGAAATAGAGAGTTTTTATGAAGATATCTCAATGGCTCAGAAGGATGAAAAAGCCCAGTTCACTCTAATAATAGGTGACTTTAATGCAAAAGTAGGCGATGCTAAAATAGATAACCTACCGAATAGAGGAAAACATGGATTGGGCACGATCAACGAACGAGGAGAAAGATTATTAGACTACAATCAAAGTCAAAACCTATACTGTATGAACATTTTCTTCAAGAAACAAAGACAGCGGCGATGGACATGGCAGAGCCCGGACGGGAATACTAGGAATGAGATCGATTATATACTAACGAATAAAAAACATATTGTAAAAGACGTAGCAGTTGTCAATAAATTTAAAGTCGACAGTGACCATAGGTTATTAAGAGCAAAAATAGAAATCGTGGCCAAAAAAGAAAGAAACAAGCTGATACGTCCAAAACGCTTGCCAACAAAGACCTAAAGCAAAATATTGTTCAATATCAATCAGAACTAAGCAAAAAACTAACACCTTTAGAAAACTTAACTCGACTAGACATTAACAGTCTTGAAAGAAAGATAACGGAAGACATACAAGTGGCAACAAAGACCATATGCTACAGGGCAAGAACAAAACCTAAAAAATTAAGCCAAGGCACGCTAAGGTTAATGGAAGAAAGGAAAGTAATGGATAGATTTAATCCAGAATACAGGGAACTGAACAGGGCTATTAGATGAAAGACTAGAGAAGACATACGAAATTACAACACAGACTATATACAAAAAGTCATAGAAAACAACAGTAACATGAAAGTCTCAAAGAGAATTACTAACACCGGTAGACCCAGAATACATCAATTGAAAAACAACCAAGGTGAAATAAAATATGAAAAAACGGAGATAATACAGATTGTTGAAGGCTTCTAGTAACATAACAAATGTCGGTTCCGAGGACATGCCTGAGATTAACATTGATGAAATACAACTAGCCCTCAACCAGATGAAAAACGGCCGGGCACCAGGCGAAGATAACATTACAAGCGAAATGCTAAAATTAGAAGGACAGGTCACTTTGAAATCAATAAAAATATTACTAAATAAATTCCTAACAGAAGGTAGTGTTCCGGAAGGATGGAACAATGCACACGTTGTGTTGTTGTACAAAAAAGGTGACAAATTTAAGATAGATAATTACCGACCTATTAGCCTTTTACCACACCCTTATAAATTGTTATCAAAAATTATCACAAACAGATTGACAAACAGATTGACAAACAAATTTGACAGCTATCAACCGGCAGAACAAGCAGGGTTTTGCAGAGGATATAGCACAACAGAACATCTACAAACTCTTCGTACACTTATTGAAAAATGTCACGAAAACAAAGTGCCAATACACCTAGCTTTTGTAGACTATAACAAAGCCTTCGATTCTATAGAACTGTGGGCAGTATTTCAAGCCCTCGATAATGCTAGAATAGATTCGAGATATAGAAACATCCTACAGAATATATATGAACGAGCGACTATTCAGGTGAGACTAGACGATGACATGCAAACCAAAAAAATCCCGATAAATAGGGGCGTGAGACAAGGCGATGTGATATCGCCAAAATTGTTCACACTTGCAATGGATGACGTGTTTAAGAAGTTGGAATGGGATAGAAAAGGTATAAATGTGGATGGAAAATTCCTGAACCATCTCCGGTTTGCAGACGATATAGTTCTAATAAGCGATAACCTAGAACAACTCCACGAAATGATGCTAGAACTCAAAAAATAATGATAACGGAGGACGCAATATTGGAAGTCGATGGCAATGTTATAGAGAAAGTGAATGAATATCTATACCTTGGACACACTATAAAGATAGGTAAAGACAATCAAACTGCAGAATTGTCAAGAAGAATAAGAATGACTTGGAATGCTGTTGGAAAACTAGGATTTGTCTTGAAAAACAAACAAATTCCCATTAACCTCAAAAGAAAAGTTTTTAATATGTGCGTTCTCCCAGTGTTAACGTATGGCATGGAAACCATGACTCTCACAATAAGATGTGCTAACAAACTTAGAACCACACAACGCGCAATTGAAAGAACTATGCTTGGAGTGAGCCTGCGGGATCACATACGTAATGGAGAAATAAGAAGGAGAACAGGCGTAGAGGACGTAATCACGAGAATAGCTGTATTGAAGTGGAGATGGGTTGGACATGTAGCAAGACAACATGATGTAAAATGGACTAAGCGAATAACTCAATGGAGACCACGCTTATACAAAAGGGGAGTGGGGCGCCCCCAGAGAAGGTGGCTGGATGACATAAAGGAAAAAGCAGGAAGAGGATGGTATAATATAGCACAGGACAGAGAGAGATGGAAGCTAGAAGGGGAGGCCTATGTTCAGGAGTGGACAGAGAAGGGCTGAAAAAGAAGAAGAAGAAGAAGAATCTGTACAATAGGATGGAATATAGTAATTGAAGGTTTATATTCAATAGCGATTTGAGGCAAAGGATTAGTAACTATGTTGTTTATATGAAATTAACGACATAACAAAGAAAACGGAAATCTTAAAAGATTAAATCGTATTGCACTATCGTGAGGACATTTGATTCATATTTACCTGGCTGTCACTTTAATCATTCATTGAAAGGATAAAAACTCTATATATCTAGTGTATCTAGATAATTTTTGCAAACAATTCAGATATGAAACACAAAATGAGTTAAATTACGAAAAATTAAAAATTTTCTATGTCAGATAGTTCTTCATCAGAACTAGAAAATTCGCTGTTGCTACCACTATCGTCTACTTGCTATGTTATTCTAATATTATCATCCAGCATAGGTTCTTGCTCTATAAAAGATTGTTCGATTTTCTGCGCATAATGATTCCCACTGATCTGGAGAAAACGAAGAAAAAAATTCACCACACAGTTTTTCACATTTTTCATTGAGAAATCAACATTAGTGTCAGCTACATAGTATTTTATGGCTGCCCCAACTTTTTCAAGCGGGTTTAAGTCAGGATGATATGGGAGGAGCCTAAGTACATCCTGGCCCTGAACATCCAGGAGTTTGTCAATAGCATACGTTTTATATCTGGGTTTGTATAATTTAATTAGATTATAAAGTTCTGCTTTGAACATCACATCTGCGAAGGCTATAATTCAACGTTGCACCCACTCCTTCACTTCTTCTTTTCGATCACTAACACACTTTTTGGTAGTAAATTTGGAATAAGTTTTTCTCTTAACCATTTTTCGTAGTTTGCGAAATTCATATCATCGTGATAATCTCTGGTTTTACAATTGAACTTAAAGGTCCTGATATGCGTTGTCACATTAACTACTGGCGTTCAAAATTATCAGTCCCGGTCCTTTTGAAACATGCTGACGCAGGCTGTCGTTTGTCTCGTCAGTCCAAACCTTCTTGTGTGTATGGGAGGAATGAATATATGTTTCGTTCATGTGAATTTTTGGACTCTTTTCGTGACGGTATCGTTTGATGCTTCTTAAATAATTCAAACGTAGTTGTTGTATTTCAGGTTTTTCCATAAGTAGCTTTCTATTCGTTTTCGTCTTAATCCAATGGAATCCCATTCCTCTCTAAACTTTCCGAATGCTCTCTCGTGAACTTTTAATGTATTCGCTCTAATGTGGGTACGATTTTATGGACGACATAAGAATTGACGACGAACCTACGAAGCAGAGCTCATCGAGATCTGTTTTCTTTGCTGATTTTCTTCTCTTTTTATCGATAGTTGAAAAACTGTTGTTTTCGCCATCTTCTATCTTCTTCATTTCTCTTGAAATTTTTTGCACAATTCGCAAACCTACTCCTGTTGCAACAGCTACACGTTCTTGAAAATTCTTCCAAGTAATTGCAGGTTCATTCTGCATCCCTTCACGTTTCATGAAACGAATGCCATTCGCAATTGTTTCCCTGGATTGCCCAATCACTTTCTTCCCTTTCGAATTGGAAACGAACTCCATTCTTACCAAACTTAGAAATATTGAAATGAAATTTACAAGATTCGGTCCTGTTTGCTTGGCTCTTCTTAAAGCTTCAAAGGTTCATTGTGAACTGAGGTCTTGGCCACGTGACAGGCAAAGTTAACGCGCACCAAAGGGAGGGACTATTTCAACCACACATATGTTCTTGTCGACCCGTACACTTCCAAAGGCTCCACCTAGTATATTGTTACGAATTAACACAAAATATCGCAAATATTTTCGATCCTATGCTCACAACAATGAAGCCTACTTGATGAGAACGATCGAAAGTTATTATATACTGGGGATATATCAAAAATAATTAAATACGAAGAAACAAATGAAAACTTAAGTACTCAATAGTATTTCTATCATTCACAATACAAGAATTGCTTCATCCAAAAACACTACTGCAAGCATTTAATATTTAAATATTGGTGGCTGAAGATTGATGATTTCTAAAGTTTTGCTTCAAATTTTTCTATATCATTATAGGTTAGGTTAGATAATAAATCCTTGACATAACCGCAGAAGAAAAAAACTGACGGAGTTAAATATGGTGAACGAGGTGGCCACCTCCTTTGTCCTCTTGTTGCCGACTGACTGGCCTAAAAGTTCTAAGAAATTTTTGGTCGAGTTTGAGGCATAAGGTCATGCTGGAAATAAACAAACCTTCTTTGAACCAAAGAAATTTCATTTAACACCACTAATTTATCAATTTCTAGCAGAGTTAAATTAAGCAATATGCGTTGCATTATTACCAAAAAATTAAATTCTCGAGAATAACAAACGTTAACTACAAAACTTGATCAACAGTTGATGTCATCATGTGATAGTTTCTTGCAAAAAATCAATTTATGTCTTTCATTTCATTTCTCATGAAAGTAACATTCACGTAGCCAGATCGGTGGCGTATGGTATATGATACTCGTCTCCTACGCAGAGTTACCTGGCTTCAATCGCCACAAAGTCGGTGCGATTTTTCTGATTCTGGGAATAGCTTGAGTGTCCATCTTTTGGAGGAGATGTAAAGCTGTCAGTCCTGTCTAACAGGGATGTGTTGGACATTAAAGTCCCCTTCCCTCGACACGAGAGGGGTTTGGCATAAATCCTGGGTTAGTGAGGTGACAGAATTCTCCAGCGTGTCATTAGCCGAAAGGCAGAGATGGAGCACGTTAAAGGAAAAACAAACAAACAAACATTTATGTCAAGATAAAACATCGAATTTTGTTAGCATATGGCCGGACTTGACCGACAAAAATATTTGTTAATAATTAGTAGCCTACTAAAGATTGAATTTGCAATGTTGTGATTGTGCGTAAATCTCTAGGGTAGTGTATTTATAACAAAGAATTAAATTCAATATTTATTCAGCATTCGTACCAATAACAATAAATGTGTTAATTCTCCGTTGAAACAATCGACTTTCAATCAACATGAACGTTAGAGAGAAAGCCAGACTATCCATTTCCCACACGTAAATATTATAATTCTCCATATTTCCATTGAAATTATTATTTGTTGATCCGACGAATGTTTTGTTTCAGGCATAATATCGAAATGGGATGAGTGTGAATAACAAACCAATTTAACAAGCGTGCTTACCATCAAAATTTCATATAATCAGTTTGAGAGAATGTTGATAACAGTTTATTGCTCTAATTTCTAGTATTATCATCAAATTAGTGATTTATCGCAAATCAGTATTCAAAAATTCAGAAGAATATGATTCAATCCATGAAAGCTGATTATTCTAGAAAACCAAACTTAATTAATTATAATTTCAATTGGGAATGGGTCGATATTGGCCAACCGTAGAATATTGGCGAAAATCACGAAAGTATCGCCACCTACGATTTTAATTGCGAACTAGTGAAATGTTGATTAACAAATCATAATTGCTCGTGAATCTTGAGTTTTTATTGTATTTCAGAGCATTATTCTGCTTTCTCCAGCAAGAAAAATGGATATTATAGTTAAAGAACTTGTTCAAGAGTGTCTGAATTTGTTTTAAGCAGTGAATATTGGTAACAACAACATAAAACTATGTAATGTGTACTTATGGAATCATACATGCTATGACATCTATTAGCGTCAGTTAAGACTATAAATAATGGTGAAACATAGAAGGAGGGTAATTAGAAGTCCGTATTTTTGGTGGTTAACGCGCAAGGGTTGACCGATCATGCATCCAGATAGAGGAGCGTGGCCTAGTACTCTGCCCACTTCCTGCTCGAACGTCGGGAAAAGCTGAGTTGAAAGATAGATCTGAGGAATCCGGATTCGATCTCAAAATCCTTTCAACTAGTGTTCCTGTTTCGTATTTCCGGACAAGTTGGCGTTTACACAGATAGTACATAGTACTACATTGATCGTATATTTCAGGGGAATATTTTCGAACTATTCTTGGTAAGTCGAGACTTTTATTCACCTTTCAATTCTTCATAGTGTCCTGACCCTTTTAACCGTTTTTGCATGGATTTATTGTGCACACATTTCTGAACATTTTGGTACGAGGTTTTGTAGCATAGTTTTGGATAAGCATATTTGGTTAGATGAAGAAGTCTTTTTGGAAATTTGCGAAACGAGGTCCTGTCATTTCTGTTATCTGTCTATTGGAGGCGCCTATCAAGTCGATCGTCAGTGTCATTCGATAGGTCATTGTTATGGTTAGAGGAAGAATTTGGAGTTAGGCTGAATTTTCTTGTCCTAATAAAATTTCGGATGCATTTTACGCTGATTTAGTCACAACCTACATCTAGAGAAACAAATACTCCGAAAAATGAATGAAGTATTGATATCCTCTTATGGCATTTTCAATCTCTTTCAGATCATCTGGCAATGAGTTGAATACTTTGGTCACGATGTAGTCCCTCGATTTATGCCCCTTGTGAAGAGGTATAAGAAAGGGACATCCTCTGCGCGTTTGATATCCATGTTCTATCTTTTTTAGTTCTTTTTCCTCCTTTCGGATCACATCGACTGCCAGGTTCAAATAATACATCTGTCTGATCTCAAATATCCTCGCTTCCTCATACAGCAAATCCGTAGAATACCTACCGCTCATTTCTGTTCTGCAATACTTCCAAAAAACTTTTCTGGATTACCTTAAGCGGATTCAATTATGAGTTCGCAGCAGTACCCCAACAGAGCAGACCATAGCGTAGATGAGACTGTGCCAGAGAAAAATAGAAAGCTCTGGCTAGTCTCGCATCTATTACGTTCTTCACTAAACGAAACTTGTACAGGACAGATCTAAGTTTCTTCAGTGGAATCATTATGTGTTGATCTCAGCGCAAACGAGAGTCAATGAGTCCCAAGGTAAGTCGCATTATTTTTTTTTTTAATAACTTGTTTTTCTTCTTCACTTTCATTTTCAACCTCCAGTTTTTCGTATTCAGGCAAAGAAGAACTCTGAAGTCCAAAAGGTACAAAAAGTGTTTTGTCGATGTTAACGGTAAGCTTATTAATAGCAAACCAGTCCAGAAACGTACCCAATTCATGTTTTATCTGAATTTTCAGCGTCTTCCACGAAACGTTTCTAAAAACTATCGTCAGCGAAGGCTATTGGCAGGCCCTTCAAGTTCAACCGAAATATGACATTCATATATAACAAAAACAGGAGGGGCCCAGTACCTAGCCTTGTGGAACTCTGCGAACAATAGATAAGAAACCACTACACCAGTCTCTGATACATAACGCACTGTTTTCGATCCAGCAGATAAGAACTGAGCAGATACAAGAAACTACCTCGAAAACCCATATCTCGCAGTTTCATAATTAATTTTTGATGATCAACTGTGTCAAAAGCTTTTTTGAGGTCGATGAACAAAGCTATGCATTTTCTTCCTTTATCTAAGTTCTCGTAAATACTCTCCACCAGAATAGAAACAGCATCCTCAGTCCGTCTACCTTTTCTGAAACCGAACTGGTTATTCGCTAGTATCTCCATTTTTTCCAAGAAGTTCACCATCCTAACGTAGTTTCTGTTATCGTTGGTTTTCTGTAAATGTCAAATACAAGGTGAATACCCTCATATATCTCCATTTCAAATGAACTTTAAAAATTACTAATTACTAATGCCAATTGTTTTTCTGCATTAAATAAGCTACAACATATCCAACATTCAAAGATATCGAAAGATAAACCAGAGAGTAATTGAGTTCCAAACTGAAAGACGATTTCTGTTTGATCGAATTTTTACCAGTAGGTGTCTTACTATAAATGATACTTTACTTAATTGCACGATTACTCATTACATTACAATATAACAGATTTTTTCCTGAAGTAGGGCGCAGATAGTATGCCCCTTACCATCGTAAATATTCAAAACTAGAATTATCCATGTACTTGCCAAATACATTGAGATTTGCAGGAAGGTAGGAGAAATCCAGTACCCTTTAATGTGGCATTTGCTACACACGACATATTCAAAACCTTTGGCGATGTTCATTCGGACAGGAAAGAAGGTGATCAGAAGTTAAGTTACTGATAAAGTTCTGTTTCAATTAAGCGACCCTTTTTCTTCTGGAAACTTAGGTTACTGAATTGCGGGCATTGCAATTCAATCAGGATGAATATATAATGAGCAAAAAGAGATTCGGCGATGCCTTGACTACAATGCCACAGAAGTTAATAAACACGTGGATGAAAAAATGCCTTGATTTGGGAGAATTCTGCTCTCTAAAAAGAATTAGGAGAAGAAAGTATGAGGATATATAAGAGTTATGAAGTTTCATACCTTGGGCCTGTCATGACCTCTATGATAATTTGCTCTACGGTGATTTAAAGATAATTATTAACATTTTTAATTTGAGAGAAGCTTTCTTGTTTTTGTGGGTGCAGAAAAAAAGAGTTAATTTTATTTTGTGAAGAGCGGATGATGTAATCGAACAGCTAAGTTCATAACAATGGGTTTGTCTAAAATATAATAACTATTCCAACTCCAAATTAACATGTGAAACATAACATTGAAAAATGTCATATACTTCATCTCAAATATGTTCCTTCGAAAATTCTCACAACTGATGACACGTAACAACAAACAATTTCTATCTATACTTCATTTCTATGTTTTCATTGTCTACTGTAAAATGATTGTTTGTGGAGTTATCACGTTTGCAGTTATGCCATCATTATATGCAACAAAAATGATTAACGAAGCTATGCAGTTCAATACTGGGCAGCTCTCAGAGCAGACGGTAATGAACAAGTATTTCCACACTAGAAATATACCGGATTGCATAGAATTCTCTATAATCATTCACACATCATTGACTCTGAGTTTCAAAGCTATATATCAACATGGAATGTGTGTGGTTTGAATCAACAAACCTCGCATTACAATGCAGTAACTCTAGATATATTGAAGCTGCTATTCTAAATCATCACAGAGGAGTAGTTATGGTATTTTCGATTCAATATGTTCTAACAAAATTCAAAACCACAAATCGATTAGACTAGGCAAGACAGGTGCAAAACCACTATTGAGCCTGAAAGCTCAGGATACATAGATATAAATTATTTTCAATCAATGAGTAACTTCAGAAGGGAACTAAGAGGGCAGTTCAATATAATTTCTAGATACAGGCTGTTTAAGTTAGACTCTTTTGGTTTATTCAAGGATTTAAATTTTTCCAAAAATGAAAACTCTCGACACATACAATGGTTTCACCTAGTATGTTGAAGCGAATTTAGGCAAAACATCTCAAATATTTTCAATTCTATGCTCACAACAATGAAGCCAATTTCATGAGAACGAACGAAAGTTATTAATTGCTGAATATATATCAGAAACAAACAGTAACAAAGAAACAAATGAAAATTTAAATACTCAAAAGTATTTCTATAATTCACAATACAAGAATCGCATCATCCATAAACACTTCTGCATGCATTTTGAATTTAAACATTATTCGATGAAGTTTAATGATTTATGAAGTTTGGTTTCAAACTTTTCTATATCATTAATAGTTTGTCTATATAATAAATCGTAGAAAAAACTGACGGGGTTAAATCTGGCGAATGCAGTAGTGGCCGACTCATTGGTCCTGTTGTTGCCATCAATTTGTCATTGCACGAATGGCATAAAAAGTTCTGAGAATCTTTGTTCAGGTATGAGGCGAAATTTTCAAGAAGAATAAACTCACAATACTTGATCAACATTTGATGTCATCAACATGTGATAGTTTCTTGGTTTCTTGAAAAAACTCAACTTATGTTTTTCTCGTGAAACTAAAATTTGCGATAACACATCGAATTTTGTTGGCATATGTCCGAAAAAAAATTGTTAATAATTAATGGTCTAGTAAATATAAATTTGAAATATTGAGATTTTTCCTAAATTTCTAGGCGTAGTGTATTCATAAGAAACATATAAATTCAATATTCATTCAGCATTCGTACCAATAACAATAAATGTGTTAATTCTCCGTTGAAACAATCTACTTTCAATCAACATAAACGTTAGAGAGAAAGCCAGACTATATCAATATTCCACACGAGAATATTATAAATCTCCAAATTTCCATTAAAATTATTATTTGTTGATCCGACGAATGTTTTGTTTCAGGTATAATATCGAAATAGGATCAGTGTGAATAGCAAACCAATTTAACAAGCGTTCTCACGATCAAAATTTTATATAATCAGTTTGAGAGAGTTTTGATTACAATTAATTGCTACCACTTTTCGTAATCTCATCAAATTAATAACTTATCACAAATCAGTTTGCAAAGATTCAGATGAATATGATTCAATTCATGAACGCTGAATATTCTAGAAAACCGAACTTATTTAATTTTAAATGCTGAATTTTCGAGAACACCGAAATTATTTATTTATTTATAATCAATTTGATAGGAACTGTAAAATCGATGAAGAAGTCTTGCACATCACTTGGAGAAACATTTCCACTAAATGATTAATCAATTAAAGGAAAATCACTAGTCGTCAGTTCAAAGATTAAGATGAATAAAAATACTACCGAAACTACTTGAATAGTTAAATCTACGTGCAATTTCAAGAAATAAAGTTTATATAAACATAGGTCCGCAAAAATTTCTTGACGGAGCTACAGGGTGTTGAATTTTCCAGAAAAAATTGGTTTATTCTTCAAACTCCTGTACTTTTGAGATATTTAGCCCAAATTCGGAATGCAAGCTATTTTTTAAAGCCTCCATCATTACACGTTCTAGATTTTATCTGAAATTCACGAAGTGTTTTCTTTTCCGAGGTCATGTCTCCTTTTGCCCCTCAAACTTTTTCGCAGTACGCCACTGATCAGAGTACAATCAATTTCCATCATCTTTGTTCAATTTAGAAACATTTTTGACACTTGTAACTTTTTCGTAACTCCGTAGCTTTCATTTTGATAGCTCGTCTTCTGAGACTCAACTTATACTTATTCAATATCAAACTAGAAAAAAGAACAATTAAAAACTAAATGAATTGCTGGAAGTGTCCTTCAGCTGCAAGAATACGGGCCTCTGTCCTTCTTCACATATTATCACGCACACTTCGAAATATTTCTGGGGTATTTCTTATCGTGTAACAAGAGGTTATCATTCGATTTCTCAATTCTTCTACAGTGTTCACTGAAATGGTATAAACTAAACTTTTGAGATATCCTCATAAGAAAGAGTCTAAACTATTTGAGTCTGGGTACCTAGGAGGCCATGGTTCTGGTCCACCCCGACCTATCAATCGGCTGTTGAATGAATAATTCAAGAATTTCCTATCTTCTCCACTAAAATGTGCTGGTGCCGCGACATGCATGAACCACATTATGTTTCTCTCCAAAAGTGGCACATCCTCGAGCAATAAAGGTAACTCCTCCTCAAGAAATTGCCGATAAGCGGGGCCGTTTAGTATGCAAGAAAAATGTTCCAATCAAATAATTTCCAATTATTCCCACCCAGACATTTAGTGGGAATTGTTATTGATGATAAAATTCTTCAACCAAATAGGGGTTTTCCTCAGCCCAATAATGATTATTGTGAAAATTTGTGAACATTATTTCATCAAAATGAGCATTTTCTCTGATTTTATCTGTGAATCGGCAGAATTTCAGTCTTGAAGAAAAATCTCGAGGAAGTAGAGTTTGGACGCGTCGAATATGAAACGGGTACAATAAAAAGTCGTGGAGAATCCTTCGACCTAGAGCATGTGAAATATTCAACTGATTTCCAATTTTTCTTGTTCCCACATGAGGATTCAAATAAATACAGTTCAAAAATGCTTTCTCAATATCTGAAGTTCTCATAGTTTGAGTTGTACCTTTTAAATGATTATTTGCAGTAAAAGTACCAGTTTCCCTCATTTTTCTGAGGATATTTGAAAATGTTCGCCTGTCTGTAGTGTTTCCGTCAGCCAGACCGTACATGTAATGGATATCAGCCAATTCGGCGTTAGTAAAATTTATCATTTTTTCTTACAGCAATAACTTCAAAAGTCTTGAAACTAATCGTTAATTTAATAAACAATTCAAGCAAACACTGGTTCAACCTCAACAACTGGCATAATAAATAAATAAATTAAAAAATCAAAGCCTGATTGGCCTTTTTTATTATAAGTGTTGTTAATTCAGCGAATGCATACAATCGTTTAATAATTTTTGCTATCAAATTGAAAGCCAATTTTGGACATATCTATCGATGTATTTCTATTATTTTTTCTATTAAGCGAATAACATACAATTCAAATAATTCAAATTCAATAATTTTTTACTCGAAAACGGTTGGAGATACAAAAAAATTACACGTGTCAAAAAAAGTTTCTATATTGAAAGAAGATGACGAAAATTCATTGTATGCTGATCAGTGGCGTACTGCGAAAAAGTTTGAAAGGGCAAGAGAAGACATGGTTCCGGAAAAGAAAACACCTTGTAGATTCTAGTTGAAATTTAGGACGTGTAATGACGGAGGCTATAAGAAATAGCTTCCATTCCAAATTTGGGATGAATATCTCAACAACTGCAGGAGTTTAGAAGAAAAAAACAATTTTTTCCGGAAATTTCAACATCCTGTAGCTCCGTAACGAAGCTTTTGCGGATCTATGTTTATATGACTTTTTTTCTTAAAATTGCACATAGATTTACCCTCTCAAGTTGTGACATTCTCTTATGTAACACTCTGTATATGAGGAACAGATGAGAGCTGTGGGTTCAAACGTAAAACTAGGTGGTTGTTAGTTATTGCTAGATTATATTTGTCAGCTGATGAAAACCCTACGAATTCGGATGAATCTAATCTCTTGATTTTGTTACCTGAATGTGAAATTTGAGTTTTTCTGAAATGTTAAAAATGATTTCCGTTTATACAATGTTCTAAGAAACCAGTTGTTAATGATTCATTATGAATTATTGACTCTCGTATATTCGTCTCATCTAATATTGATGAAACGTCCATTCTGACTTTATTATGAAGGAGAACAATCATTACAACATAATTTGTGAACACAGTATTTTCACTTGTATCAAGTCAGATTTTATTATGGGATAAAGATAGATTTTACTTATTCGTACGTATTGTATTGATTTTTTCTGCTTTAGATTATGGTTTAATTTAATACTTATATGTGTGTCATAATTAATGCTGGGATAATTTATGGTTTCGTGATCCTGAATGCAAAGGATAATCATAATTTCTGTAGTTTTATCTATCAATAAGTCTATGGTCTTGTTGTCGTAGCCGGTATTTGACGGTCAAGTTGACAAAATTCTGATTTCTTTTTCAAAATTTTTTCGGGAAACGGGAACTATGAATAATAAATGCACACATGAATGAAACGCAGATATTCGGATTTTATGCCGAAACTACTATTATAGCCTGAGGTTTCGATAAGTGTCTAATTCAAGAAAATTTTCATCTGTCATAATTTGAGTATCTAAGAAATCAAATGATTTATGCAAATTTTGATTTCCATACTGAAATTAATCGTATCGTAAAATGAATTTTAGAATATTTAAAAAGATTAATAGTTTATCAGTACTTGTTATAATACAAATTTTATCATCAACATATCTTCTCCGGTTAAGATGGTGTTCAATTGAAACAATATACGAAGAGAAAAGTTTACTCGCAAGATTGGTCATGAACCTTTCGCTCAAATGAGTAAACCCTATTGAAAGACCATCTAGTTATTAGTAAATATTAGTAAATTTGGTAATCGATTCTAAAGAAAATCTGCTTCAAACAAATTTCTAATTACATCATCTTATCTTATCAGATTTTAGTTTATTTATCGGTGATGGAAAAAAACGAGGACGCCAATTGGAATTGTTCTAGAATAAGATGAGGTGACGTCAAGCATTTTTTTATGCGCCTTCTCCAGGAATAAATTAGATCTAACCTAACCTAACCTGTAACACCACATGAGTGGACGCCTGGGAAGAATTGAGGTCCCTATTTATTCGCTTTTTGAAGAGGGCCGAATTGTAGGATGTTGGAAAGCACGTTCCACAGCTCCCAAGCCCTGTAAACGAAGGAATTCTTATAGAAACAGGTTCCAGGGGTCGTTAAATGTACCGCCATATGATGAGAGCTCCTTGCCAGCCTAGTATTGCGGCAAAACATGAGTTTTTCCGAAACAAGTTCTTTCAGCTCCTTGAAACATCTTCCGTAGTAGTATCTGTAAAACAGAGAAAGGTCAGCAACTTGTCTTCTGAGAGCCAGCGTTTGGAGATCGCGGGTGATCTCTGGGTGGTCAATGAGGCGCACAGCCTGTTTTTGCACACTATCCAACATCCGCAACGAATGTTTGGGCACAGATCTTCATACATGGGGCTGCTATTTCAAAGTAATTCGAATCTGAGCCTTATATAGAAGCAACAGCTGAGATGACGTGAATTATCGCTTAGCTCTGAAAAGAAAACTGAGTTAAGCTGATGCCGACTTAGCTATTGCTGATACATGTTGATACCAGAAAAACCCGGAGTTGACCGTTATTCCGAGAAGGTACATCGAATCTTTTGATGGAATTGGTTGGCCGTGCATGATTAGAGGAGGTTCTCCAGCGGAGACCTTTCTTGAAAACGTAGTTGCTTGCGTTTCGCTCGCGTTGAAGCTGACCGACCAGGTTCAACTGACCCCACTCAGATATACTCTGTAAGTCAGAGTTTAAGTTATCAATTTATTTGTTTACATCTCTGACGTTGAGATTTTGCAGCTGTAATCGGCCGCAGACTACTGAAAGACGAAACCAGGGTACAATGATACTGTAAGACATATTGTAAGGTATTTTTATTTTGGTGAAGCGAGGTATCCATTTTTTGACGCTATCATCCAAGTAGTTTTCGACAATCTTTTTTCTCACCCATGTACAGCTTTGGAGGGGTAAAGGGATAGAAAAAGGCTAGATCAGGGGAATGCTAAGTATGAATCAGGACATCCTATTTGAACGAGGCGTGCAGTTGCTTTGCGGCCTTGGCTATATGTAGTCAGCCATTGTGGAACAGAAGACAGATTCCTTTGTCAGCATCCCTTTGTTCTGAATCACCCTCCTTAATTTTTTCAGGGTCTAACAGTATCTTGCAGAGTTGATGGTTCCTGGTTTTGAGGCAGATATACGATTACTATTATGGCGTGACAGTCCCAAAACACTCATGCTATGATTTTCTTGGTTGAGAGTGAAGAGGTGTTACGCTAAGGTTGAAACTGTTTTTGCGTTTCAGGCTTATATTGTGCTATCTAAGTTTAATTTCCAGTAAAGAAGAAGCGAAGAAATTCATCTTCATGGAGTTTTCTGAGACTTAACTCGATTCGACCAGTATTGGTATGTGAGTTGTTTTGTAATCCCCCTTGCGGACTGTTTCCGATATGTGAAAGTTTCTGTGATTGTTTCATAGGGTAGAAAAGCGGAATGAATCTGCGATCCTCACGGAGTGCATTTCTCACAATGTCGTCAGTCACAATTGAAGGTATTCCGCTACTTAAACATCAAGACCACTTGTACCACTCGTACGGTTCATAACTTTTTCATCTAACTTTGAGTCACAAACGCATTGGATTGACATAGTTCACGAAAAATATTGTCGCACTGACAGTTCCCAACGTACAAACCTCGAACTGGTGTCGCTGTGAGGGGAGAAAGTAATCATTATTATTATTATTATACAAAAATAAGGGTGGAAGACAAGGTCCCATAGAAGCCAAAAATAAAACAATATATACATAAATTAAATACGATCCAAAATAGCGTGTTTAGCTCTGCCGACACAGTACTGAAGATAGGATAAGTATGTAGTGGTAGAATGCAAAGAATTATGCGAACAGAGTTTGGTCAAGTCAATTCTCAAATAAGTTCAACGATGATGCGTCTACAACCTCTGCGCCTGAGCTGTTCCTAGAGTCAAATATCCTGTTTGAGAAGAAGTGTTGGCGAAGCGTTGTCCTGAACACCTCATTTCTTAACTTCAGCCCTTGACCCCGCAATCGTGCATCAGTGTTAGGCGTGAATATGCTTGCCAGATTGGCATAATCGAACTTTGAGATTATATATGTGAATATGAGGTCTCCACGAATCCTACGCTCACAGAAAGGCAAAACGTTGGAGTCGCGCAGACGAGCATTATAACTTGGCCTTACGCTACCGAAGGACAGTCGTGTAGCACTGCGTTGTACTTTTTGTAGAGGGTCCTTGTTGCGCCAGAACCGGACATCAGGCTGGAACCGGCGTACTTCAGCAACGGCCCCACATAAGTTTCATAAAGTTTCATGGAGGAACTGAAGGAGACTTTGGCAAACGACTTTTTGATCAGATAGAGAATTTGCACGTTTGCACACAACACTAATGAGAGCAGACCAGGGCAGGTCACTGGTGACAATCACTCCATACAGGTCGTAAGTTGCTCAAGAATTGTATTTCCTCAAATGCTGAACGACACATTTCGCGGAGTTAAGTGGAAGGGGCCAGTTGTTGTACCAGCAACTGACAGAGTTTATATCAGACTGGAGCACTTTGTGAGTATCATCTGCTCACAATGCCTTTTTACTCTGTGTATGAAACGGCAGATCGCTGACGAACACGTTGAATGAAAGAGGACCAAGCACGGAGCCCTGTGACACACCGCTGATAACCGGACCAACTGAGGAGTACGAGCTACCAACTCTCACCATGAACCTTCTGTTACTCAAATAGTTCTCAATCCATTACAGCAATTTTCCCCTGATACCACAGTGCTCCAGTTTATGAAGTAGACGCTGCGAAAGAGTGCGATCGAAAGCTCACGCGAACTCGAAATATATCATTGGGTATTTTTAAATCAAGCGCTTTAGACCAGTCATTGATACACGACAATAAATTGGTAGTGGTGGATTTTTCCTTGTGGAATCCATGTCGTTTCTTTGGCATAACTTTATGCAGGTCTAGAAAAGTGGTGATTTTATTCACTATGATCATCGACTCTATTATCTTGGAAATCACTAACGAAAGACTTATCGGTCGATAATTAGGGGGTCCAACTTATCTCCCTTTTCAAACACAGGCGTAATTGACGCAATCTTCCAAGAGGATGGTAATTGTCTCTTTTCGAAGAAGGCGATCATCATTCGAGATAACGTATAGCAAAAAATATCTGCGTTCTTTTTGAGTAATGCCGAGGTGATTCCGTCTAATCCAGGGGATGAAGAGCTTTTCAGATTTTGAAGGTATTTTTTACTTCCTCTGGGGTAAATGAGATGTATGTAGGACTGTCCTCAACACAGGGTGACAGTAACGGTGGGAGGGGGTCACAAGTCGGTTCAACTGTATAAATCTCAGCAAATGGTGCGACTAGCGTTTCTGCAGACTCGACATCTGACAAGCAGATATTACCATCAGCACGACGCCAAAGAGGAGTTGTAACTTTGCTTTTGAGACTAGTTCGGATGTGTTTCAACGAACGTTTGGGGTTGTCTGAGTCGGCAATGCTGGTCTCGTAATTTGGCCTGGAGAAACGAATCGAACACCTCCGCAGTACCGGATCTCTTATACCCTCGCCATAGATTTCTCTTATGGTGCAGTAGCGGGATAAGGTCTCTAGTTTACCAGAGTAAATTGTGCGCGAATGTTTCGTTATGCAAGAAGTAATGGTGGGGAGGACATTCGAGCACATTTGATTTGGATCATCTGAAAAGCCAAGAACCGTTTGCCAGTTCGTCCCAGAGAGCTCATTGCCCACTTCGTTGAAGTCCGTTACGTTGATCGTGGAGCTTTCAGCATAGTTTGATGGTGAGTGAAAAATCTGAACTTCAGAAGCTATGACTACGTCAGAGATACCAATAAGTGGATGGAATATCGGATCCTTGACAAATTGTTCATCATTGGTAAAAATGGGGTCGAGAATTGAGGGCTCGCTATCGGTACGGAAACCAGTGGGGCTCGAAATGAGTTGAAACTAATTTGAATCGAAGAAAAACACACAAAATTTCTACTTGTGGTGTTGAAATCAGAATCAGACACTCTCGGAATGAGGGGAGTGATTTCAGGGAAATTGAAATCTCCCACAATAAAAAGATTTTCTCTATAAGACATCATACATCATATTGAATGAGTTGGGAGTCAGCTCCACCAGTCACATCAGGAGGTCTGTAGATGCATAAAAAGTTCAAGCAAAGTGAGCCCATGGAAAGCTCAACGAACTCGATTTCCATCCCTTGAATCTCTTCACTAGAGATTGCAAAATTTTCAGTGATGTAGTCACTTAAATAAACACAGACGCCCCTCTCCTCTACGATTCTTTCTATCGCTCCTAGAAATTCCATAGCCCTTGATATGAACTCATGAGTCTGGAATTTCGCTGTGAAACTATGTTTCAGTAATAAGTATCATGTG
Source organism: Cryptolaemus montrouzieri (assembly GCA_013387265.2). Lineage (NCBI taxonomy): Eukaryota > Metazoa > Arthropoda > Insecta > Coleoptera > Coccinellidae > Cryptolaemus > Cryptolaemus montrouzieri. The sequence goes on from JABFTP020000165.1 coordinate 36,477,766, forward strand.
GGGATTTGAATTTTGAACAGAACATATCAGCTCATCAAATTTAGACATAAGAGAGTTGAGGTTAGTGTAATTAAACGACAGACAAATAGCGGGACATGAAGCAGTATTAGAATTATTATTCACAAAAGTTATTGACAATTTTCCATATATTTGATAGTGAGGTTCTTTTCTCCATTTTTATTACGTTCCTCGAGCTGGATTCTCAGTTCCTAAAGTGCTTGTTGTTGCAGAAAAGTATGATCACTTATTAAAGAGAAGTTAAGGGTGCGGATGAATTCGAGTAGTTTCTTCTTGTTCTTTAAAATAGTTTTTACATCCTGTTTGTGCGGCATTATTATTTTGATCAACGGAGGATGCTTCTGGTCCGTCTTTTTCTTGCCGACTCGAAAAATAGATATTGGAGCAACATTGCATCTGACCGCACTGAGGGCCATATCTATCACCAATGTATCGTTTTCGAGGACAGAGCTAGCACTACACTACCGTGTAGTGAACATGATGAAGATTAAGTCTCTCAGGCCGTGAGAGCCACAGAATACTTACTTGTTGCAAATACCTCGTATCTATAAAAATTTACTTGTTGTATTTTTTGATATTTTACATTCACAGTGTATTACAAACTTCCATTATTTTCACCAAATACTCAACCCTCGAAGTATCCCGCATATATTTCAAAACTCTTTGTATAAGCAAAGAATTGAAAGAAGTGAGATTTGATCCTCTTTGCCCTCTATTCTAAAGTAGTTTTCCTTTCAACCTGGGGTCTTCTGACACTATTCAAACTCTATGAAGCAAGAAAAGTCTTAGTGCTGCGACCACAATATTTTCATATAATTGCTTACCACAAATGAGAAATATTATTGTATTCAGAAAAATTTCAGAAGATGTAGTAAGAATTTGGTTTAGTAGCCAAACTTATGAAGCTCGCAATTCAGAAACCATGAATTTTAGGTTAAAAATGCATGAAATTAGTTATATAGGAAATTTTATTACCTTATATTTCTGTTCCATTTATTGAGTCTAATCATTTATGATATCGTTATTCGATTTGAAACATCTACAAGAAATGTTTAAGGTGAGGTTAAGAACCTAGAAATAAACGTACCAGTTATGGTGTTCGACAGCACTTGCAATCAAATCGACCGCATTAATCGGATCACATTTGATATCATTCTCAAGACAACGTTTTCGTCTCAAGTGGCAATCGCATTGAAAAGTTTGAGTCGCAGAGCACCATCCGCAACACCACGAATGCCGCAGATCCCTCCGTTATGTTTTCCACAAACTTGGGAAACAACAAACTCTCAAGACCGAATGTCCAGTCTTCTAATTGCCCAATAAGTATGTGGCTTCCCCTGTTTGGGGAGATTGAAACATCGACGAGTTTCAAGTGGCTCAAAGCACTTAACAGGATCAAATGGGCTTCTCTACCCCCGTGATATATGAAGAGGAAATTAATTCGTGTTTGTAAGGAAACAGATGAGTGGTTTGTTAGGTTCTGACCGAAAATCGGGACAATAGAAATGGAGGCTCTTGACGTTGATGGTGATGAATTCGATTTGATTGCGTGTTTAATACTGTGAATGTAGATTTAGGACATTCAGATGGACATTTATCATTTAGTCCGAACTGAAGGCGTTGAAGGGACACAGACCTTTATCCATGCGTTAATATTGATGAGTGGATAATGAGAGACGTCCAAATGTAATTGATGTATGAATCGAGTGGAAACAGCCAATTGTATTAATCGTTTCCCGATTCATAATTGCGATATACGAGGTAAGATATTCATTTAATATTTCCAATAGCTTAGAGAACTTACAACAAATATGTGAAATTATACAATAATTGATCGATGAAGCCTGAACTACGTGATAGTTGATATTCATAATGAATGATAAAAGAAAACCAGTTACTATGTTTTAATTATCACTAATTTATTGTTGTAAAGAATGACAAAATTTTACATTGGTTGGACCGGTTTCGGACATACGTCCATAATCAACAACAAGCTAATGAAAACTGAATACTCATGTACAATACAGGAATTACCATCAATGAAATGTTAGTAGAGATCACAGTAACTTGAATAATGGTGATTTGTAGGTAATTAAGTCTACCTGGTCGTTAAGGAGCTTAACCCTTTCTACCCTAGATGCCTTGTAAATATCCATCGATTCAAAAAATTGAGTTTATAAGATTTATCACAGGAATGAAGAATTTTTAGCTGTTGAAGTTCTGGAAAATGCTGACATTCATTCAGACAATGTGCAGTTAAAGCTGAATCATATTTCTGATGTAGGAATGACCGGAAATGTTCTTTGTATCTAGCCTTGAAAGAGCATCCTATTTGACCTATATAAAAGGAATTGCACTCAGAACATGTTAATTGGTACACTACTGATTTTTCGAATTTATCGGTTTTATCTTTTGTGTTCAAAAGCAGGCCTGACCATTTGCTAACTGATTTGAATGCAATATGAACTTTTTTACTGTCTGACAAAACTCTAGCAACCTGTTCTGACGTCTTCCCAAAATATGTTAGAGACATAAAGTTTTCGGTCTTTTCTCTCTTGAATTGGGGATATATCATGTTGAATGTGTTGTTGCGTATTTTTCGATTAATTAAACTCTCTATTGCTTTTATATCGAAGCCGTTGTTCTCTGCTATTAACATAATGGTGTTAAATTCTGATTGTCGGTCCATGTCCGATAATGGCAATATTGCTTATTAGAGAAATTGGTTTACAATTGATGACGTCAGAAGTATCGCCTTTTTTATGAACGGGAACTACCACAGATAGTTTGAAATGCGTATGACATACTGCAGCCTCAAAAATTGTATTTATAACATAAGATAGTGGCGCGCACAGTTCATCTACATTCTTTTCAAGTACCTCGGTTATAATACCGTCGAGTTCGAATGATTTCTTTGACTTGAGGTTTTTTATAGTCTTCATGACTTCCTTCGGTGTAGTTGGTTTCAGAACAAATGAGTCGACAACTCTATCAGGGGGTCTGACATTTTCTTCAAGAGGGGGTTTTATTTTCTCTGCCAATTTGTTCTCTATGTTTGTGAAAAACTCATCAAATTTGTTCGCTATTTCCTTTCCATTCACCATTTCTCTTCCATGCACTGTAATCCTATTTATACCATTTTTTGCATCAGAAGATTCCCAACGTCGATTCGATTTTCGCAACTCGTACCGGTAGAAGTCTGAAAACCGCAGTTTTTTCGAGAAATATTTTGGACTGGTGAAGGTGACATTAGTGATGATGGAATATTCAACCGTATAAATGAGCATTAGTGCATGTAAACCTACGTCACTATGTAAACATTCAACATCAAGGCCGAAATGAATTGAATTTACCGTATATGATTTTCGATGTAAATTATCATGAAATTGTGAAAAGCAACGTTATCAATGGGTATTTTGATGAGCTGTCTCTTGTTGAAACCAAAATATCTACTGTCAACATGCAACAGCTCCTCCACATCAACCGTTGGCCGTTGTTGTTATTTGATTTGAATATTCAATAATAATTGGATTAAAACTACGGGGCCAGTAAGATGGTCGCCCTGTTTTCCTGGTATGTGACCACTGTACTTTCAGTTTTGGAGATATTTCAAGGATTTATTATATAGAAAAGCTTCTCGAAATATAGGAACATTGCCTTGCTTCGGTTACCAATTTCCAAATTTTCAATGTGTGCGTGCATCCTCAGACGTTGTGATTTATGCACAAAGAGTATTGGCAATACATTTGAATTCCTACATCGATCATTTTTATCAGATGTAATTTCATCTGATAGAATATCTTTTTTTGAAATAACAATGCATGTTACTTCCAAAAATTTTCGTATGGCTTGGTCGCTACGTTATTACGAACGATACTTTATTCACACAATAGCTGAAACTTCATGAAAATGCCTCATATAATCTATGTAACGTGTCATTGCAAGAATTAGTTTCCGATCTGTCATATCAAAAGCACAGAATATACTGGAGCTTTTTCAGTCATTCTGTGTAATTTCTGTGCATGGACATGGTGTTACTAGATGAAATTAGGTATAAGTTAGCTATTCATATTTTAGCAAAATGCACGTTTGCATTATAACTCAAAACCGTTAGACAAAAATAAATTTCTATACGTTGTTTGATTATACGTGGAAAAGTACCTGTAGAAAGTCTCACATCATTTCAAGACTAGCTCCGATATCAGCACTTGAACGATTTTGAAAATTTTAAAATTTCCAAATTACTTTAACGAGAAAAGCTACCTTGAATTTAATGCGGCAATGAATTCATCGCGCAAAGAGTATACGGGGAAACAGGTCATTCTCCTGTATTCACAATATATCGTATAGCTCCAGTATTGAAACGTCGTAATCTGTTCACCCTGTACACTACGTATGAAATTTTGGTAACTTCGAATTAACCATTGTATTCGCTGTTTAGATAATTCGAATGAAAGATATCTCGCTTTCTCTTCCTCATTCAAACTCAATGGTATGAAAGGATCGTATTATATGACAAAATTTTAAACTTCTTACTCGATCTTTTTCTGAACGTTAGTATCAAATGTCACAAACATGTGCTGAAAGATATTCACACAGTCAGTGACTTTTTTTGGCGATGACATTTTTTTTGTAGTAACATATCAACTGGGTGTTCACAGCGATTTAGAGTGTGATAATCTCATTCTTCTATGAATGCACGTGTGTGGTTTTAAAGTACGAAACTAATAACCATTAAAAGAAATCAAAGATCTCTTGACATAAATCCTAACCTTAAACTTGCAGAATCAAAAATATCCAGAAGTATACATTGCCACTAAGCCAATCACATGGAACACTCAGCACAAAATAGTTTCGAATCGTGAACAACCTAACAAGTCAAAAGTTCAAACTTCAAAGTTTAAGTTGAGCGTTCACTGAAAACAGCGACTGAAGGGTGTCCAATAATTAAATCCTAAACATTTATCATCGGGATAACCTCTACCTGACCGAGAGGAAATGTCACATGTAAATACACGAATAATTAGACAGCCGCCTAGGAGGAAGCTGCAAAATCCGGACTGGGCTTGAATTTCGCACAATCCTCCTCCACTCTGCTCGTTGGCGGTGGCGAATGCGCAGCTGATGGGCTAATATCCTCCGCGGGGGTGGGGATGTCACATTCCTTTACATCTGCGAGATAGTTTTCCTGAATTCTGATACTTTTTTCTGGAATTCGTCTCCGTTTTATTGTCCTGAATTTATTTATGTAATCTCGTTAGATAGTGAAAAAAGATTTTATGCGTTTTCTCCTGGAAAAGTAGGTCATTCGAAATGTTCTCGCTAGAAAATCATTTCTAGAGGAAAGAGTTTTCGGCGACCAAAAACTTTCTTGGATACTCAATATTGAATTGGAAATAAACTATCGAACAAATAATTATTACGAGAATCTCCCATTATAAGAATATAGATTTTAGACGTTTTATTCATCAACAACTTCAATTGTTTCCGTATTTAGATTCGAAATTCTAATAATAATAATGATGATATTGTTAATTTCCATTGGACAACAAGGTAAAGGAAAATTTAAGATATATAAACAAGTACATAATAAATAACACCGCTACACAAACGAAAGAATTTCCCGACACTATAATACGAACCATTTAAATAAAGTTACTTTGCTTGAAGTTTGAATAGTTTTAATCTTTCAAAGGCTTTAAGATCATTGAGCAGCTAATTGAAAATCTTTATGTTTACAAATCTGTGACTACGCTACGTTTGCAACAATCAAGTGTTATAAGAGTTAACTTCTTATGGCATGAAATGAAATTTTGCGCTTGATACTCTGACAGCAGGCTACCATGTACCGTTAAGCCTACATTGAATGGGAATCGTTAAGTAAAGTCACCAGGATGTAGTTCTCGATAAACCATACATGGACCTTATTATTATCTTTGCATCTTGGGAACTCAGAATCAGAGCTGTTGCCTTAGCACACTATACGGTAGTTCATTACACATCAGATATACGAATAAGGAAAGGCTCTGACAACAAGGGGTCTAACAATGGCTTTCAATTGATATAGGACAAAATGATTCTGTACAAATTTAATGCATGAAGGCGAGACATGAACTCTCTATGACAGGTGACTGTCAATCCTAACCCTTGTTTGACAGGAGCAAATGAGCAAAGGGGAAATGCTACCCATTGCAGTGGGAACCAATGGGGTAGATATGGAGGAAAGTCGCATTCAAAGTTGGGCCATTATCCTCCAATCACTCATACACAGGATGGAAGCACCTATTTGCTTAATCTGCAAATTCATCTGAACATTCAATGTCTATAAGAACCAATGAATCGTCTGCGTACAGTAAAGTTCCTGAGCTACATCTATCCAGGTAATCAACAAGGTCGATAAAAATCAATAAAAATGACACCACTCTCAAGTTTAATTTCCCTAGATCTGTGTTTCTGCCCACGTGACATAGGTTAGATTATCTGATGATGTGATTCACGGAACGGCGAGAGATGTCTCCCAAATGTTTGGAATTTTCAACGTTTCCACATCTGTTTGTTATTGTTCGTATCTTTCTCGAAGTCCGGTAGCGGGTTCGCCTTGTCGGTCCATAGAGGGCGACTCTCATACGTCTGTACGAGGTGCGTCCTTTCTGGAATTGATAGGGTACCCCGATGTAGCTTGGTAGGATGCTGAGAAGTGATATGCGACACTGATGAGCTCCTAGTAAGGGCGAAACTGCAGTCTGCCGCTTCGTTTCTCGGCATCCTGCTTAGTTGCACTATTATGGCGCTTGGGGGGCTGCGTGCTTAGCAGGCATATTTGGGAACTAGCTCTTGTCAAGAGGGATTATTCATTGATCTACGGATTTTTGAATAATTCGTCTTGTTTCACGTTATATATATATATATATATATATATATATATATATATATATATATATATATATATATATATATATATATATATATATATATATATATATATATATACATATCATCTGGACATTCAGGTTCTATAAGAATAGATCTACATCTATCCAGGTAATATTATTAATAATAATGCTAATTATTAATTAGCAAGGTCAATAAAAATCAACAAATATAACAGCACTATCTAGATTAACACCCCTAGATTCGTATTCCTGCCCACCTGGCATAGGTCGGACCATCTGAGACATATTGCGAAATTAGCATCAAAACCACACCAGAGCAGCACCTCTCACCCAGCAGTTCTCCAATTTGCTTTGTAGTATCCTCAAGTCGATGGTATCAAAGGTACGACTCAAATCATAATACATATCCAAGTAACATTTTCTACTCCCAAGTGGTTTAGAATGTTATTATACAAAGATTAGTATAGCATCCTGAATTGACTCACTGAAGTGAAAACCAAACCTGTGTAGAGATAATTCTTTAATATTTTGGAAAAACCGAAAAGAAGAGTAACTGGCAAAAATTTTTATGAGACCAGGATCCTTTCCAAAATATCTGGATTGAAGCAATTTTCGAATCAGAAAGAAAGTAGCCCTCAAAAGGAGTAAGACAACTATCAATCAGATTCGGCTCATCATTAATTGAAGCTTTTATTGAATTAACAAAATAATCATTAAATCATTTCAACTCATCAGACGTTAGTGAATCCATCGCGGTACTGAACTAACCTCGTAATTCTACGAGATCTCTATCGATCTCATTACTTTACAAACATTTATTATTGTTTATATAAGACAGGGCAATTCTTCCAATTTTCTAATATATTTTCGATTGTTCATAAGTTCTTATAAATGTTCAAGACATAACCGTCAGATTGTGGAGAAACGAGTTCCATAGCACACTAGCTCTGCAAATAGAAGAATTTTTATGGAGAGAGGTACGTGACTTTTCTTGTTGGATCGTTTACTGATGGGAGTTTTCCTCAAACCTGGTTCTTCTTTGGAACTGGAATTTTTCCAGAACTAGCCATTCAGTTCTTAAGAGCATTTACCATGCAAGTATCTGTGTAAAAGGCAAAGGGAAAGATCAGCAACTTTCCGCCTCTGAGCAAGAGGATTGATCTCCGGGTGGTTCATGAAGTGCACAGCTCTTTTCTTGATACTATCCAATACATGTCATGAATATTTGAATGCGGAGCACATGCGAACAGTATTGCATACCAGGTCTCACCTATGCTTTGTATAAAAAGAGCTTTGATGGCGTGGAGTACTGCTTAGGCCTGAAAAAAAACTCAGTGTTGAACTCGGTACTGTTCGCACTGAAACTGACCAAGTTCAACTGACCCTACTCTAGTATCTTTCCCAAGTCTGAATTTAGGGATAAGCTCTGTTGATATCTTTGTCGATGTGACTCCTTAGCAGTTATAAGTGAAGCAGATCATTAGTCTGTAACAGGAAAAGAGTCAGCGGGACTATGGAGCACTGTAGTATTCCTGCATTAACCTGAATAGATTCACTCGTTACACCTTCTACTACCACCTGAATACATCTACTGAAGAGAGAGCTACTGATCCAACTACACAATTTTTCTGGAAGTTCTATCGAATGCCTTTGATGTATCAAGAGCAGTGGGTCTTGATTCGCCATGCTTTTCGATTGTTGATGTCCACAAATTCGAAACGTATGTAAGGAGGTCACCTGTTGATCTTTGTCTGTGGCAACCGTATTCTTGATCGCTGATGATACCCTGTCACTAGAGATATTTCATGAGCTCATGGTTTATCACTCTTTTCATGTCTTTCGACATAACAGGCAACACTACGATTGAACGGTAATTTAGAAGTAGGAATTTCTTCTCTATCTTTGGTATCGGTTGTACTCTAGCAACGAAAACAACACTTCGGAATAATCTGGCTCTCTTACGAAAACGGGAACCGACGATTAAGATTATGTGCTAAATCTGGAGCAAATCAAAACAGTGGTATTCCAACAAGATCCACTGCTTCCTATTAGTTACGTCGCTAGAAGAATGCGCCTTTTCGTAAGCACTCTGAACTTTACTCTAGAAATATTCGATTAAGAATGTGGGATGCTTGGTGGCAATGTATTTGATGTATCTAAAACAGAATTTTCGAAAACATTTTCGCGAAGAGATCCGCCTTCGCTTTAGGTGATGATGCGATAGAAACGTCATCTTCAATCAAGGGTAGGAAAGAAGAATTGCAAAATTTGTTGCTGACTGGCTTCCTTCATAGACCAGGACTGACGAGCTCTGCTCGAAAAGTCTATTCTTAACCCTTTCATTGAAAGAGGTTTCCGCTGTATAAACTGTTGAGTTTCAAATGTTTCTGAAACACCCATAATTATCTTCAGTTACATCTGTTGGATTTTTCTTTCAGTTCTTATAAGAACTTTGACTACTATGTGTATATTTCTTTAGTGGGCTGTGAAATGTGGAGGTCCATGCCTGCAAGATAATAGCTTCAGTGTAGACACTGATGTAAGGGTGTGGAGAACAGATATCACGAATGCGAAAAGACGAGAAGAACACCCAAGATCCACTAAGCTGGTGCGGTTGTAATGACATATCTTCCTGAAAGATATTGAACTTTATTGCGTGACTGTACGAAGTTAGCAGTAAAAACAACATTGTTGTCGGAGTTGCCTAAGGGTGCTGAGACCTGTAAACGGCAATCATCTGGATCTCAAACAAGAAAGAGATCGAGAGTATAAGGAAACTCGGGTAATTTGTCTGGAATTCTTGTTGGCCCATCGACAAGCATGAAGCACGCTTTCGAGAGAATCATAAAAAATACCATGTTTCATACCTGGAGATCAGTGTAGATAAAATACTTTCACTTAAACGTCGTTGAAATCTATTCTGATTTCTGGAAAAAAAGTATTGATGTCAGTCTTCAAGTGGACATATACTGTTTCGTAATTTTCAATAAATTTTGAATTGAAATCGGGTAAAATCCACCCTCGGGTCTATAATCATAAATGAAGAACGAAAATTTCATTGAAATGTTCAACTCAATATAGAGCAAATATGTCTAGGTTTTCATTCGTGAGCTTTGCAAGCCGCACATTTTTGTTCATTGGTAAGTACTTGAGAATTCTTTTAGGAACTCACATTTTAGAAATTTAGAAAGTTTCAAGGCGAACTATGATTTTTTTCTCTCTGCAAATTCGCAAAAGACCACTAGGGATCCTTTCATCGAAAAAATAATGACGGAAATAGAATCCGTGATATCTCAGTATGAAGAATATTCTAGTAAATACTGAGTCTTCGGAAGAACATCTGAGACCAGTTTTCGTCATATTTTGAGCGCCCCCTGTATAAATTTCAGAAAGTAAATTGAAGGTTGCAATGCAGCAAACAATTTTCCTATCATTCAGGTATAATTTGATATATATAATTTGACTTAGTGAAAGAAAATTGCTTAGGGATGACACGAAGAACAAAAAATAAACTATAAATTTCTATAGTCTATTGAGAAAAGGTAGGGTAGTTAAAAATTAGGCGACAGGGCAACCATATGCGCTCACTCCTCGGCTTTTGGTTCATAATAATCAAATTTGCTAGCATCCGTATAGCTGTATAATATTAATACTTAGTACCTACATTGCGCAAAGTTTCTAATTATTGATTAAAGTATAAATTACCGATTTCTCAAAACGAACCCCGATAATTTGGTCCTGTTTGTACTTATTCTGTAGACTTGAATAAGACAAATCGAATGCTATATTTCACTTGAAGATCTATTCAGTAAGAAAAGTACCAACCTTTTCTCGTTAAGCTACTACCTTCTTGATTAAATGGTGAAAAAATTCTTGTCATATCTACCTAAATTTATTTTCAGACAAATAAAACTAAAGTATTTAGATTTTCACTATATTAACAAAACTATGTTCGGTTTCACCACACTGTGGCTTCATCAGATAGATACAAACTAATGAACAGAGTTATTTCATATATATTAGTCTTATTTCCTACTTAAAATTACAATAGGTACAAGTACAAGGGTATGTTGAAAACCCATCGGAGTTGCTTACTTTATGTTTTCTAACAAACCCTTGTACTTGTACCTATAGTAATATTAAGTAGAAAATAAGACTAATATATAAGGAATAACTCTGTTCATTAGTTTGTATCTATTCGATGAAGCCACAGTGTGGCGAAAATTATCATTGTTTTGTTAATATAGTGAAAATCTACTTTAGTGTTATTTCATTGAAAATATGTATATCGAATTTCATCAAGTAATGACCTCCTCAATCAAATCTACCTATATTCCTAGAAATCAAAACTTTAAAAGAAATAATTGATAAAGGTTGCTAACCACCAAAGATGCGCAATTACCTTTGCGAATGGATGATTACCTGCTTATTAATTCTATTCATTCATTATTTAATGAAACTTTCCATGATATACCAAAGCATAAGAATAAATGTACTTAACTTAGGCATTTTATTTGATGACAGAGTTCAAAATCAGTTTTATAGCTGCCGGCGATTCGCCATTATTTATGCATTAGTTAGCATCCAGTGATATTGTTTGTGTGGATGGAGAATTTAATCACTATAACAGCAATCAAAATTATCATAATAATATGACTAAAACCCACCTTCAATATTATATTTGAAATGAAATGCTCGGAAAGTCATCAAAGTAATATAGCAAGAATTTAAAATCAATGTAAAACTTGTCGAATTTTAAATCAGATGAACAAATCACAATGCCCTTCTATAGCGAAGTAAACAGATAATAATTGTTAATATGTTTATGTAGCTTCAAGGCATCAAAGTGGTTCATCAGTCGATTCAAAAATTAGAAGGTCAACTATTCACAAACTTCTTGCAGAGCGAAAATTTAAATCAATAATTTCTACATTAGGTTATTTATTCTGAATTAAATACAGAGAATATCAATGATTACTTAAATGAACAAGATTCAACATTTACTAACCACTGCGTCCACAATCAGTAATTTGAAGTCGGATTTGCGAAATTATGGAAGACGCATTCAAAATGACCGAAATTATTTACATAATTCCGCATACATACTATAATAATCCAAAATCTTATCACATACCCTATTAACAATATGGTAGGTTAAAGTAAAACCCAATTACCCCATTACTCAGAAATCCTAACCTCATACATCCGGGCCCTAATTGCCAAAATAACAAAACGCTAATACCTAATACTCTGAAATCTTATTCCGTGAAACTTAATAACCTGAAACTTTGTTTGCTTGTTTTTTCTATGGACCTACAGTTTATAGTGGATTCGCAATCAATTACCTAAACCGTAAACTGTCACCATCAGGACTACGAGTTATTCGGCCTTCAAAGGTTATATACCTAGCTCTAGGCCATATATACAATCTCAAATGTGCAATTTTTGTCAAAATCACTCTTTTGTTCAAGGACAACATCCACGACTCGAACTCGGATTCTAACCAAGCACCTAGACTTATCATATTCCTACATACTTGAAAACCCCTCTACCTAATAATATCCAATATCTCAAAACGCTTAACCCTAATTCCAATATGGAATATTGAAACGCTTAACCCAAAATCCAATACTTTGGAATCTTATAATTCCAATCAAATTTCATCATTGAAGTTTAGTTAATAACATTATTCATTCATCAGGTATGTTGAATTTTATAATCTGGCCTCAGATTCGTGATCAGGGACCTTAGAAACCAATGTAAAGGTGTTTTTAGATTTTTACAACCATTCAATTGGAGTTGACTGTCAAATGACCTTGAGCGGTCCTTTGAGAAGGTCACCTGACCTCGGATTCAGAATCAGCGACCGAAAAAAACATTATCACCTAGTTGTTTGATAAAATACGCAGAAATACTTTTTATTTCTTGAGACTCGAGGTAAACCTGAGTTATATGGTCAAAGGAATACTTTCATGTCTGTAATCTCCCATATCTCAACAACGAAAGCTGATCTCGTCCTATAAATTTACCACGTGAATGTTTAAATGAAAAATAATGAAATGATAATTAATTTGGAAAGAATTTCGGGGTTCCAAAAGCTAGCTATTTTTGGAGTTACTCTTTTCAAATCACTTTTCAATGAAAATGTTCTATACACAATAACGATGGACCATTCTCGTCTATGTGAATTTTCGATGTATTCAAATAACTACTTACTTTCGATGGTTGTTAAATATAGTCCTAATGTCTGGTCTTACCAAATCCAAATAACAATTTATTCATATATATTTCATGTCATTTGGTGCTCAGTTTTTATACTATAAACTAGAGTTTAAAATCGCGATAACAATGATCTATTGATTTGATAATTTGTTGGAAGTAAAGTTATTCCGTTTACATTTCAAACATGAAAATCCATTTTTCCTTGTATGTTGAAATTCAAGATGGTGATTGTGGTCGATGACTATCTAAAACCAAATGATGGACTTCGCTCAAAGTCTAGCAGTCGTCTATTGAAAGATGCCAATTGATAGCAGCAGTAAGAAATTTGACAATACTATGCAGGAAATTCAAAAGCTCATATCGAAACACCCTCGTAGTCACTATTATTTTAACCTTGTTTCTCAGACAATTCATCAAAACCTCTGTAATTGATTAAGGCCTTCATTCTTTCGTAAAATATCCAGCAGTGTGCTTTCAACGAATATAATCTACGTTTAACCCAATGTTCGCCATAGACCCTAGCCCCTACTCGATTCAAAGAAAATCTACTTTGATCTCAGCCAAAGCATTTCGACCAATATTTTCCTGACTAATAAAATTCAACGGGTTGATTTTACATCTTCAAATTCAAAATATTCTTCGAGTTTTCCTTTCGATAAGTTTTGCGCCTGAATAGAGATTACCAATTCCATTTGCGTAGACATCTCGTAACCTCATAGGAAAGTTGGGACTAATATGCCAGCTAGGCTTGTGCCCAAGCTAAACTGTTCTCGAATACGGACCGGAGCAGGTACTGCATAAAATATCGAACTACATAAAAGGAAGACTTAGTGAACGCAGTGTCGTAGAGTGTTCGTGAAAATTTGCATACACGTATATTCACTTCTTATGAGGATTAAAATCTTGTAGTGTTCGACCCTCCTGGAGTTTGAAGTAGATCAATCGTTTAGTTTATGACCTCTTCTTCTATATCCATGTTGGTCCCTAACTAAAATTCGAAACTTTCACGTTCGACTGCTTGATCTATTTCGAAAAGCTTGAGTGAGAAAAACTACATCTAGAATACAGGATGTCCAAGTTTAAATTTTCAAAAGAAAAATCCGAATTCCGGAACCCTCGATCGTGGATGATTAAAATTTGTCTCATCTTTGGACAGTATCTGGAACAATATTGAGCCCTAGAGCAGCTTTCAAAGAATGCAACCAGTGGCGTACTTAGCCATTTCTAGAACTATTTTCTGCAATGAAATTTATTTACAAATTGCACATAGTTTGATCTGAAAACAATTATCTTGGTTTTTTGGGAAAAATTCAGGAATAATGCTTAGTCCAAGAAAAGCAAATATAGTATTAATATCGTTCAGAGACATCATATAAAGTTTTCACTAATATTCTCGAAAATTGATCAAGGAATCAGACTCGAAAGTATCCACCTCGTAACGTAATTAAACCACTTCTCAATGTTGTCCTTTAGTGACTAATCAGAACTCATTTTCAGGTTGATTGCGTAAGAAATACTAGCTATTGCATCCATCTTCATGGTAACATTTTCGACCGGATTTGATTTTCCATACCCCAAGAACCCTGAACCACCCTCCGTTCAACATGAAAATCTGGTAATTATATTTTCATAAGATACTGTGGGGCTTGTAAGGCCCCGATTTCTCACTCTCTTTAACTCAATAAAATGTGCTGAATATGTCTACTCTTGAATATTACTCCAAGATGCAGTAAACTCTTTTATTTACTGAAGCTCTTGGACAGTTGAGATAATACTGATCTTACAAAAAATGAAAAGTTACTTTGACTACAAGAGGTTAGGGTTAGATTACTTCCTATTGATTGGAAAAATACGTTCAAAACAAGATACATGTCTTTTCTTCAATTGAAACCCTAGTCCACGTGGTGTCTATATACCACATCTGAAACTAGTGATTTTAACAACTTACAGATCACCAAAGGGTTTTAAAAATAACTACATTTCTAACATGGGTGAGTTTTTAACTTTTATTAGTAATGAATACATAATTCAGAGATAGTTTTAACAGGTGATTTCAATATTGACTTTTTGCACGAATCTAGAGATCTTGATATATTAATAATAATAATAATTTTATTCATACCAATCATAAGTCAAATTACAGCAGTTACTTACGTTTTGTGGGAACACCGTGACATAATATCTGCCCACAAAGTTGATAAGGTAAGTACAAATAAAATCGAGAAATACCATGAAAGGCAAACATTGTATATGGCTCTTTCCAACTACTAATATTGCTTAACTAAAACCTATTACCAATAACAACAACTGTGAAAATACACAGAAATTAAGAATGATACACAATGAAGGGAAAAACAGAAACGAAAAGCGAAGGAACGATTGAGACACATCTAACTCTCTTCTTGAACAACTTGATTGAGTTTATATTTTTTATTTCAGCAGGTATTAGATTGAACGTTCTAGGTGCTAAGTACAAGAATGATCTCTGACCAACCGTTTAAGTGTTTTGGGCAGACGAGAATATATTCTCACTTTGGATGGAGCCAAGAAAAAAAAGAATGAACGATATATTGAACTAGCTTCGAACAAATCGAAAGCCGTCCGGGAGGTTAGCCGTGAAGAAAGCCTGAAACCAACGCAGATGAAATTCTGTATTTAACGAATTTTTCGTGAACAAAGGTACAGAAATAGCTCAGGAAATAGCTACAACAAACGACAAGGTCATGCTACCTTTCTTATTGCACAATTCGAGAAATCAAAGGCTTGATTGCTTCCTAACCTAACCTAACCTCTACAAATATATGGTATGTCAAATTTGATAATCAAAAAATTCGAAGATGAGCTAGCAATCCCTTTGACATTATTGATCAATAAGTGTTTTGATGATGAATATTTCCCTGACAAGCTCAAGATCGCTAAAATTATACCTATTTAGAAAGAAGGCGATAAGACAAGGTGTGATGATTATAGACTGATATCCTTGCTGCCTGTATTTTCAAAATATTTGAAATATCCATAAAAAACTGAATTGCGAACTTCTTGGAAAAAATGAATTGATACAACAACGCACAGCATGGATATAGAAAAAACAGAAATACCTTGACTGCAATACGGGGTACGTTGGAAATTATACTGAAGGCTCTGGACGCGAGTGATGAAGTGTCAATGCTAAATTTCGACTTAGGTAAGGCTTAGGACAGCCTGTCGCATCAGCATCATCATCACTGTTGTATAAGCTAAATCGCTGGCGGAGGTAAAGTGTATAATTTGCTGAGGTCATACTTAGAAAATAGACGGTATTGGATAAGCAGCCTTCTTTCAAATTGTGGTCTGCGGTATAACATCTGATTGTTTCCAGTTGCAAGCAGGAGTACCTCAGGGATCCATTCTTTCGCCAACCTTGTTTCTGTTGTAGATAAACGATCTTCTGTCATCTACTGAGAACAAGATCTTCGGTTTTGCAGACGATTGTACCCTGGTTTCGTCTCCGGCCGAATACAGCTGCGGAATCTCATCGCCCGAGACGTCAACAAATCAAAAACTTAAACTTTCATTTACAGAGGGCAGTTGAACTTGGTAAGCTTCAACCGCGATCAAGACGCAAGCAACTATGTTTTCTAGAAAGGTCCTCGGTCCCCGCTAGAGAACCACCTCTAATAAGACAAGGCCAACAAATTGCATGCAAGGATTGGAAGCACCTTCTCGGAATAACGGTCAGCCGGATATTTTTTGTAACACAGTACATATATATGACTCAGTGAGTTCAAGGATACGAATTAAAACGATAATTTCCGTAGCTATGATGTGATTGCCACCAAACTCCACAACGTCATATGAAATGCCAAAATCACGCCGAAGATTCATATTGGGCATAATCAATCCAAGGCGGTAGAAATAGAAGGGGTTGAAAATTTTTAAATCACTATATTTCCTGTAAAAACCTAGATAAACCTGAATGATTTTCATATTATTCTCAGGATTGTTATTATCAAAATTTCCTTTCTTTATTTTTCAGACGAGTCTTACCTCCCAGTTCGGAAAGTAAAGAAGGATTGAAAAATATGATTTTCATATTATCCTTACGTATCCTACTTGCTCCAGTAATAACCAAGATTTTTCATTCTTACTTTAGTATGATATTTTGAAGAACTTTTGTTTGGAATTTTTTAAATGCAACCGCAAAGTTGGTACGGAAGGGGTGGATATTCTCAAATCGCCATATTCCCGGTGCTAACCAAGGTACACGTATGCTGATTTCATATTATCTTTAGGAATATTATTATCAAAGACCCTTGTTTGATAGGTTTTCTTCTCTTTTTTCTTCTTTTCTAGACCACAAAATTCAAGTAATTTATGGAACTGTCCAAAGTTTTGCGAATATGGAAATGGGTTTTTGATTAGCTCAGTCGTAAATATAAGTGTGGATTTTATGAATTGCCAAATGATCCAGTCAAAAGCTTTATATAATAATTATGTGCCAAAAATATGAATAACTACTCAAAACAAAGTTCTGGTCAAGGCCATACGCAAAAATTTTAATATACAGATAATGTGAAGAGAAGATTCGTGAATGCTAAAAGCTTATTTGCAAGTTGTTCTCCTCATGTAGGGTTCCTCACAAGGATAGAGTTGGTGGACTTCAAGAATGAATGGGGTTTTCTTAACTGTGTTACTCAAAAAATACTAGAATTGGTCTCCAAACATAAACGGTACAATACGTCAAGTTTTCATGAAGATCCAAAGATGAATTTTCGAACTGTCAGATTCTTCCAAAATAATTACTTTTTTGGTCTCTTCGAAAAATTAATTATAAACAGTCAATTTCATCGAAATATTCGAAGAATTATTTCATAAACTGGAAAACTTTTATAATTTTTCCCAAAATTATATCCTGTAGAGAGAAAACTGAAGGTTTCCAAAACGTTGACTCGCTAAGGGATGAAGTAGAAAAGAATATTTGAAATATCTAATTGACAACGGAACTCCACAACCCTCCAGCAGGACCTAAGCCACTTAAATAACAAAACAATCATAACGAAATAATAAGATTGGAACGTTCAACAACAACAAAACAACCATAACGAACACTAACATCTTTCCGAACTAACTTACAATTTAAGATCACTCTTCAAGAAAAAGAAAAAGACCACAACCCTCCAGCAACACAAAACATTAAATAACATCATTGGATTGGCTCAACAACAACAAAACAGCTGCGACAGGCATCACCTGTTTCAAATAGTGGGGAATGAGAAAAAGAGCAGTTTATTCATGTAAGCAATAAATTCTAACCTACAATTGGAACCCATAGATCGTAGTTCTTGTTAGAAGTGAGTTTTAGGGTATGAGACACATTCATTATTGTTGTTCATCAATGGTTTACTGATTCCAACTTTCATTTAATCTACTGATTTTCTATCGAAATATGCTTCAATACAGCAGTACATTAATTTTCATATGTTCACGTTTTATTCCTGAAGGAAACTCACCCGTTCTTTCCTCGTTTCGCTTCCACGCTAGAAAAAGGTTTTCGTCAGAGAGTCAGTTCATTGAGGAACCATTCTCAATAAATATGCACTGCTTCACTACAAATCGAATGTTTTCATTTGGTTTTTATATCGAATTTCGACCTTTTCCATCCATTTTGTCGACAGATGATGATCATTGTCGAAAAAAGATGTTGAAAGGATAAAATATCCGAAGCATTAGCATCAGACTGAAATGAAAGATGTATTTTCCATGTAAATTTCGCATTTTCTTGGAGAGTCGCTCATTTTACAAGGAGAATATCTTTACAGATAGACTTGAGCATTAAATCCTGACCAAAGTTCAAAATGTTGATTAAAATTTTTTTTTAACCCGGCGTTGGTGTGGTGGGGTTAAAATCACCCAAATTGCCAGCGCCCCCACCTCTTCAGTACCTTCAAATGTTGAACTGAATATTGCTGTATCAATTGCCTCTTAGCTCTAAGTTGACATATTTGTTTATTGAGTTCGAAGTTCGACTTGGTGATTTTCACCCCTCAACACCACTGACGTTATCGATTATAGACAATTTTGGTGATAATCACCCCACCACACTATTTTTTTTCTTCAAGTCATACAGGTATGTTTCGTGATGTAGAGTTAGTTTTTAGGTAATATTAATTGTTTTGTTGGTTATTTAGAGAAATGAGTTACGAAGAACAATCAAGGAAGCTCTTCGCCTAATGGCATGATCTGGAAAATGATGAAGACTTTGTTGATTCAAGCGATTCTGAAAATGAAGATATAGTTCAAGAAAGTGCACATGATTCTGAACCAGGACAGGAAGATGATTCGGACGCATCCGATGACAAAGGCGTTCATTCAGAAGATGAACAAGATGATAATCAAACAACATCGTCTAATACAACGTCATCATCGTAAGAGATAAGAAAACAATGTGGTCAAAAATTTGTCCCAACCGAGCAGCATGAACCAGATCGGAAAACATAATTAGGGGTGAGTTCTCAGTTGTACGGCCTACTGCATGGACCCACAAAACAGCTGAAGAATGCTTCGATATTTTTTCGATGAGGTAATTATTGCTAGTATTATAAGATATACCAATCAGCGTCTGGCTACTATTCGCGATCTTTATGATGATTAGCACAAATATGTGGTCAAAGAAGTGGATGCTGCCGAACTTCGTCCTTTTTTGGGTCTTCTTTTCTCATTTGGGGTGTACAAAACGAATTGTTTGAATCTAAAGGACCTATGGAAAACTAATGGTTAGGGTATTGATATATTCAGAAGAGCTATATCTCTGCAAAGATTTGAATTACTACTCAGATGCTTCGTTTTGATTTGTCTGAAAACAGACAAATTAGGCTACAAATTGATGAATTCACCCTCATTAGAGCATTGTTCACTAAGTTTGTTGAAACTATCAAGGCCCATATTCTCCTAGCGAGTACGTCGCCATAGATGAACAGCTGCCTGCATTTCTTTGGACGATGCCCTTTTCGAGTATATATGCCAAATAAAACTTCGAAGTACGGGCTGAAAATATTCGCTTTAGTTGATGTAAAATCATATAACGTGGTGAATATGGATCCATATGCGGGTCAACAAGATGGCTCATTCAAAGTATCCTGTTCACCGTTCGATGTTGTTGACAGGTTAGTAGCACCCGTCTGTTGAAAAATCACAAACTTACTTCCGTTGACACCATGAGAAAAAATAAAGCTGAGCCTCCACCTACGTTTGTAGATACTAAAAATTGAGAAGTCTTTTGTACCAAATTTGATTTTCAAAAGGACATCTAACCATACTATCATATACACCGAAGAAGAAAAAAGTAGTACTGGTTGTTTCCATGCTTCATCACGACGATAAAATAGCTGAATGAACTGGAGAAGCGAAAAAACCTGAGATAATAGATCTTTATAAACTCACCAAATGCGGAGTAGATGTAGTCGACGAACTATGCGGAAATGATGAAGTATCACGTAACAGTAGAAGATGGCCACTAACCATTTTTTTTTCAATGATAAACGTCGGGGCTATCAATGCTAGAATAATGTATCAAAGCAACACTAATAATATACAAGGGAGAAGAGAATTCCTTCTAGATTTGGGCTTGCAGCTTGCGCTAAAGCAATTTCTGTGTCGTAAAGATAATGAGAGGTTGCCTAAGCAAATGAAAAATTTATTCAAATTTTCATTGAAAGGGAACGGATGGAAGAGAGCCAAAACACCAGAAAACTATTGAAAGATGTGGAATGTGCCCCAGGGGTTAAAAAAGTGCCAAAAGAAGTGTGCCAAATGTGAAGTTTTTTGGGTGTGGCTCATAGTCTTATTCTATGTCAAAATTGCTATCAATAGAACACACTGAAAAGTTTTATCTTTCAATATTTCTTGTTCGCGTTTTTCCCTTTGATTGAATCATATATTTTTGTTCATTTATTGAATATTCAGATTCTACTGTACGTTTTTTTTTCATTAAAATTATGTCGTCAAAATTTTTTTGTATTATATTTTGTAGGTTGGTGAATCTAATGCACTTTTTTTTCTAAAAGAATATGGTGTCCGTTAACGCAGTCAATTATCAAATTCCCGAAACAAATTGTGAAAATAATTTTTTCACACGAAAAACCAAATGGAGTGAATTTCATCCCACAACACAAACATGTAACATAAGTTCACCTCACCAACGCCGGGTTAAATATATTTATATATATATTGAATAAATGTATGTCATTCAGAGTGAAACATATTTAACTATTATCCTGTGCTGCTGTGTCAGCGGAACGTCGTCGAATTTTTTTTCAAATAAAGTGTAGAAGTTAAACCTTGTGTTTTTTATCTCATTTATAATCCTGTGATCAAAATACTAAAATTCAACAAAAATTAGTCAGATGGAAACCGACTCCTTACAGGGTGTTCCACAAAGATTTGTTTTTTCGTCAATTATTGCAAATATCTCAGCCAAAGTTTCCTGGGCTCAAATTAGGTTCAACTTAAACGACTTCGATGAAATGTAGCTTCTTGCTGAATTACAGGTTGTTTAAATATTGTTAAGAAACTGAGTCTGAATTTATGGCATTGAGTTACATTTTATAACAGTGATTTGAGTCAAATTTCAATATTTCGAGCTCAGGATTCTAAAGTTAAAATAAGTTCCATTATCAATAAAACACTCTATATTCATGATTTCCTTATTAGATTAATAATATTCATTTTGAGCTATATTCAAATAATTTTTCTATATCACGTATTTCCATGAGCGATTGAAATTGTCAAAACGAATTTCTCAACGTTCTACCCGCCACTGCTTCCAAATAGCTACTTTGAAACCGTCAGCGAATTTTATATACTTACATTTTCCCTAACATGTATGCCAACAAAAGCTGCACGACTTCAGACGTGGATTTCTGCGGGATATCGATTTTCATCTCGGGGCGAATTTTGCATATCAAACGAAAACAATTTTCACAGTTGAGAAGGAAATCAATTTCAATCGTCAATCAATCAAATCGGAAATAGGATCTGTCCGCCCGTACTCGTAGGACGAGATGTTGAACGTGAATTAGGCTTTTGAACAGAAAAAATATGAGGTTCATTGTTATTCAGGTCATCTTCCTTTAAAGAAATTCAGTAGCAGATATTTATTGTTATATTTATAAGGGTGGGTGTTCGTGAAGTTTATGCTCCGTTTCTATCAAACTGAGGTTCGAATGCATCATTCTGCAGAGTAAGTTTACAGGGTGTTGTTTAAATATAGTAATCTAAAGACCCACAACAGCAGCCCTGCTGCACGCAGAGGCATACTACAAACAAAGATGAAATGCTTTCAAACAGAAATCAAAACATAATGCAGCCAACCTGACAAGTATATATGTGTGAATGTAATGAATTCATATTTGCTATATAGATTACTAGAGTTTCATCATGTCAAGTGTTTTGAAAATTTTTCGAAAAGCTCGACTCTACTTGAAATTCAAGCTTTTCAAAAATCAAAGGTTTGGCAGATCGTAAATTAGTTCTCTCCTATGATGTTTGCTATCATTTATTCGTATTAATGTAATTATCTTCGATGATTGCTTTTCGCTTAGTTCCTTCAATTTTTATTCGTCCGAATTGTAGAAAATTGCTTCTAATGCTTCGAAATTTCATTTTACTCATTGACGGTAAATTTGGAAATTGGTTATTGAATTGCCTGCAATTTCTACTCACTACTTTCTGACATTTTAAAATGAATTAAAAAAGATTAAATTTATTTTCAGTGCTGATATATTTCTTCCAGGTATCAATTCTCTCGTCTCTATCTATGATGGTGTTGTTGTCTTCATCCAGCAGACGGCCAACCATAGGTGTTTTGTATAGGCCACTTAATTCTTTGACTTTACGATGCATGTTGAAACTATCATGTCTTTTTTCCAGATCTTCTATTTCTAAACATTTTCTCGAGCCCATGTTTCCTTAGCTTCTCTTATCTCTTTCCGGATCCTTTTTGAATATCTTTGTATTTATCCTGATCTTTGTCTTTTACTTTCCGGCGTTCTTCCATCAGACTTGGGATTCCATCAGTCATCCATCGTTTCTTTTCCT
The DNA here is from genome assembly GCA_013387265.2 of Cryptolaemus montrouzieri. Taxonomy (NCBI): domain Eukaryota; kingdom Metazoa; phylum Arthropoda; class Insecta; order Coleoptera; family Coccinellidae; genus Cryptolaemus; species Cryptolaemus montrouzieri. The sequence goes on from JABFTP020000165.1 coordinate 36,500,973, forward strand.
GTTTTTATCAGGCTTAAGAATAGTGTCACTTGCAGACTTCACAACTAATTTCAGTGTATCAACTTCAGCATCGACGTCCACAGTAGTGTCTTTGACTTTTAATTTTCCAGACATGTGTTGTTTCACTTGTTCCTTTATGGCTGGGTTCTTTAGTTTTATTTTGTCGATTTGGGGTTTGAATAACCAGTGGTTTTATTCCAAATGTGTTTTATTCATAGTTGTATTTTTGGATATTTTCAATCTGAAATAACGACAATTCTTGTTGAAATATCAAATTCGAATGAACGAAGTGACAAGTACATTAATTCTAGACACCTGTTAGATGAGCGTAGCCAGTTCGGCTACTTGATTCAAATATTTCAAAGCATTCTCTGTTGGTTCTTGCAAAATCATCAAAATTCAATATATTCCCAAAGTATTTCGGAACTATAAGAGATGGGTATAGTACATGCTTATACCATTCCATCTGAAATTTGACGCTTTATCTAATGGCGATATGAAAATTGGCACGTACAATTTGGGGAAATTGAGTTATTGCTGTTTGAAAAAGGCCAAATTGAAAAAATCATACAAAACAACGCAATGAACATTTGACATGTGTAGATTGCTTAAAAGATTCCTTGATTCTTCTTCTATCCATCCAAGCAAAAATTGTGTCTGTATTGCAGAAGATCTACGAGCTCCAAAAATTTTTAGTGTTCCTCAAAAATCGAGTTTATAACAAATATTGTTAAATCTGTCAAAAGTTTTGACAGATAAGTGCCAACAACTTGGGTATTTTATGGCTTCCTCAAATTTCGGTTCTAGATGTATAATAAAAAAGGTAGCTTGACATTTGAAATAACAAAGTGATGACCTACTTCCGGAATAACCGGAGATGGTGTTACTTCGAAAATATTTTACTCCAATTGGAAATCGCTAGTTATGGCTGCGTATAAAATTTCAGCTTGATATTGTAATTGGAACTTAAAAAGTTTTTAACGGACGGTCCCGGTGGATATCCCTGTATAGTTGAAAATTATTATATTTATATTATGACACCGCACCATTGGTGAATCACCTAGTATAAGCCTGAGTGGTGAAACGTGTCATAAGTTTGTGAATATGGTGGAAATTTGAACATCGTCATTTTATTTAATTGAATATTCTAATGATTTCGTTAAGAAAGCAACATTTGAACACTTTATATTCTCGAGAACTATGTATATTGATTAAAAACTCGATTCATGTCTGCATTGTATGCCAATATAAAACAAAACCGTAATTTTCAACTTTTGTGGTTTTTTCAAATGACCAACGATGTGGAAACCTGTTGAATACCTGCATATTTCAAGAAAAGATAAGTTTTAAACATTATTAATTCCCATCGTACGGTATATCTAAAAATAAAATGCATTACAGGCCAAATGCAATTTGGAATTGAAGCTCGGGTATCTCCGAAGACATTAATTTTATTCTTCGCCGCGAAATAATCCTATCCAATATATTACAAACCAATAGCTTCCGCACGTCGCGCTGCTGGACGGAAAAAGCGAAAAACAGGAAATTCAGAAATAATAAATTATAAAAATGGGAGAATCGTTTATCATATAAACTACTATATATTCCATCAAATCGGCTCAAAGCGTGACAAGTTGGAATTTATGGCGGGAATAACAAAACAACAAATCCCTTTCCTTTGATGTGGTTTATGTATTCTGCTAACACGATGCTCGGGCCGTGGCGGCGTTGCCCTGGACTCCGCCACAGCTTTTACACATAGGTAAATTTACAGACCGGTCAATCGTGGTGTTGGAATAAGAGATTCTACACAGACTTAGGAACATTGTTTGTTAAGGATATAAGTAATTGGATTTGAAATTAAATATTTCAATTAAATTGAAATCATCGGAATGTTGTTTCACGATTTTTTTTATGGAAAATGATTAAATTATGAATTCAAAGTTTTATGATATTGTTTGTTGGTGAAGATATTTTCAACTCTCGTCTACAATACAGGGTGTCTGCCCTGAAAGGCACTTTAGCAGGCTTAGCTTGCGACCACGCATAGCAGTACTAGTGGATGATTTTGAGGTGGCACCACCAGATAAGTGGTCTAGTCGAACCGCAACCAATGTTTATTTATCGAAGCGACTACACTTCATCCATTACATTGAAATCAAATGTCCATTACGAAAAATTAATGGTTTTGTTGTCATCGCCAAATCATCCGTTGCCACCGTTATGTGTGGTCGCAGCCTTAGAAATATTTGGAGAACGGGTTCATCGATCAATATAAAATAAAATTCGGGGTTAGAATAAATGGATACTGATTTACAATATATAATTGTTTTTAGAGCAGTACCTATTCAGTACCGGTATGCTGCACTTTTCAGATTTCTATGTTAGAGGACATCCGTTTCAAGTATTTTTTTTACTGAAATTCATGCTTTTTAAAATTGAGTACCAGTAGGCTATGATTTTAACTAGTGTGTAATTGAAGAATTTACGTGAACTAGTCGGCAAATATACTACCATGAAATTTCACTAAGAAAAAAGTGTTGGTTTCTTCATGTGCGGATAAGAACTCTCATCGAACGATACTTGCAAAATCTAAAGGGTTTCATACACCGAATTACTTAAGTGATTCGCGACCAGCTTCCTGTGGACCTCTAATGGGGGACTTTTCAGTCACAAAAGGCTTATTTGCGAAATCTGCTCTCAGATTTTAGTGGCACTATAAATAGTCGAATTGATGCTCTGAAGTAAGTATTAGAAGAGCAATTCCTAAAGTACGGTTATTAAAGGAACTAGAAAATCAAAATAAAAACTCCGTGACGAGCTGGATATCCTATACAAGAAGCAAAAAAAGAATAATCTACTTCTTCATGTCATAACAGTGGAGAAAAGACACCGGAAGGAGCAGTGGTGGATTTATTCCAAAAGAGAAAGATCTTAAAGACATATTCATTGGGAAAATCTGAGAAGAGTCCAATACTCATAGAATTCACAACCTTCAAGAAATAAACTAAATATTTAAAGAGTGTATTCAAACTGAAGGGTACAGGAACTTACATCACGAAAGACCTTCTACCGGAGCAAAGAAAAAAAAAATTTTACTTCAGAAATTTATGAAAGCGGCAAAGGATAAGGGCCGTAAAGCTCACATAAACGGTGAGAATTTGATAGTAGACGGATAATACGTTTCTTCTGATAAACTTTTAGTACAAGAAAATTCTGTAGGAGAGAGCGGACAAGTGCCAGGTATGAGGAATACTGAGGCTACTCAATCGAATCAACAAACGGCCTAAGACCCGCTCTAACTCTAGAAGATATTTCTATACTCACAGAATGATGGAGGCCTATATAGGAGAAGTGGAAGGAGCACTAGAGGCTAAAGAAATAGCCTTAGTTCTATTTGGAGATATTGAAGAAGCCTTCGATAATACCTCCTTTACATCCATTAGCAATGGCGCAAACAATAAGGGTGTCAAAACACCCACCATCAAATGGATCATAGAAATGCTCAAAGACCAGATCATAACGGCCACTTTTGGAGACACCGAAATATCGTTGTCAGCAGTGAAAGGATGCCTTCAAGGAGGTGTCCTATCGCCGCTATGGTCAGTACTTGTTAATGGCCTCTTAGAAAGACTGAACAACGCAAGCATCATGAAATCTTATCAAACCTAATGCAAAAAGCCCTTAACATCGTCAATGAATGATGTGCTGAAGAAAGGTTCAGCATCCATCCAAACAAAACCATTCTAATTCCATTCACAAGACGTAGAAAGTTGAACTTAAAGCCCCCCTTCCTGAATGGACATTCTCAGAAATTTTCGGAACAGGCTAAGTATCTAGGGTTAACCCTAGATCGGAGACTCAACTGGAATTTAAACATTGACAGAACTCTTTCCAAGGCTACATCGTGCCTATGGGCATGCCGTAGACTCTTCGGAAAGACCTGGGGGCTAAAGCCAAAAATAACCTACTGGTTATACACAGTAGTTATGAGACCCATTGTCACATATACATCGTTAGTATGATGGACGAAGACATCAGAAATAACTACGCAAAACAAGCTGCAAAAACTGCAGTAGCTAGGGTGCTTGGGCATAACAGGTCCAATGAGAAGCACCCCGACTATTACCCTGGAGGTAATTCTAAATCTCCCCTGTTTATATCAAATTGAAAAAGGAGGCGTTGATGGCGGCATTACGGCTCCAAGACAAAAAAAAACTATTACTTGGTGATCTGAAGGGACACCTGGTGATTCTGGATTACATAGCGGCAGAAATCTTATCACAACCATCGGATATAATGCCGAGTTTGATTTTCACACATCCTTCGAAGTGGTCATAGAAGAAATAAATTAATCCGACCAAAAATCCTCCACTTGGTACACGGACGGATCAAAAACGATGGAACAGGGGCAGCCATATATGGACCCAAGTACTCTTCATAAGTGCCTCTGGGCTCTACTCCCACAATCATGCAAGCCGAAACACTTGCTGTAAACCTTTGCTGCCAGGAGGGACTACGGAGGAAACTCAAAGGGAAAGATTTACATTTTAACGGACAGCCAGGCAGTGATAAAAGCTCTAAACTCTCACAGTTATCGGAAAATATCTGTCTGGGAATGCCGTCAATCTTTGAAGCAACATGCTGAGGGAACAAACTGTTCCCATGGTGGTTGCCTGGCCACGAAGGTATACAAGGAAATGAAGCAGCTGACGAACTAGCCAAATCAGCTGCTGGAATCCTTCTCATCGGACCTGTACCGTTCTGCGGTCTTAGTAAGCCGCACAGACGATAGGAACTGGAACGATGGGAATAATCTAGCAAGAAAGAAAACTGGAGGAAAACTCCAGCCGAAGGCAAGCGAAAAAGTTCATTGACTATTCGCCAAAGAAGACAAAACAGCTTCTCTATCTCTCTAGGGACGAGCTGAGAATCATTACAGGCCTCCTTACTGGACACTGCCAATGAGATACCATCTCAATAAAATGGGCAAATCGAAAACGGCAACATGCAGAATGTGCGAAGAGGGTGACGAAACTGCCGAACATATCTTTTGCAGTTGCATCGCAACTGTCCGTCAGACATATACACTTCGGTAGCGACAAACTAGAGCCGCACGAAGTAAAAGCGAAAGTTCCCAGGGAGATTCTTAATTTTGTAAGGGATTTAGACCTACAAGGAAATGAATAAGAAGAGTAACGAACAAAAGACCAATTCGGTCGCAGTTCGGAAAGGCCAATCGACCCCCGCGAATGTAATGTTTATGGAAGAACTGGATAATGGAAACTTTAGCACCTTAGTACTATGTGATGGCAAAACCTGTGACCAACTGCTACCCAAAAACCACTCAGGTATGATAACTATATCTTTTAAAAACATTAGAAGTTTTGCCAAAAATTTGGATGAGCTAAAAATAACACTCAATGATTTAAAAACTGATTTCAATTTGATTGTCTTACCAGGCCAGATTCCATTCGAAGTAAAATCCATCCAAAGAGATTCAGTTAAGAATAAAATGATGCACTGGATTGTAGAAAGAGACTCCGAGTAGCAAGACTCAGTTATAGAAGAATGGCTGCAGGTCCACCACTTCAGTGCAAACAGATAGAAGTTTGACTTTCACCCCAATATACTTGGTGTGGAATGATGAAAACTGGGGCAGGGTGAAAAATGGAGCAGGGTAACGTTTTTTGATGGATCCCATTTTTTCCAGGAAAAGATCTGGTGAACGATACGCTTCAGCTTGTATTGATGAAGGGTTTCCTCTTGGTAGTATGTCGGTTATGGTCTGGGATGATATCACTTAGAAACGGCTTACACAGTTGATCTTGAAATACTGCCTGGACTTGAAAAGAGAACTGAGTTTAGCCAATGATGATGCATGATCATTTCTGAGGCAATTCGATGTCCTTGCATGAATAAAGGAATCTCTCCTGCACTGAATGTTCTAGAAGATGTTATTAAATGCATCTTTTTATTATTGAAATTGACAAAATTCAATTGGGCTCACTCTGATATCTTCTCCAAATCTGAGTTCAGAGACATGCTATGTTGGTATGTTTGTCAGTGTGACTACTAAAGAGAAATCGAACGCAATCTAGAAAATGAGGACACCAGGATATTCATCCGCTAAACCAAATACACACATCACAAAAGTTGTCGCATCACCTGGTATTCTGAATTCCACAATCGATTATGCAGCTCGATCACAGTTTCTTTGTCAACGTATGTTTTTGAACATATAAGGGGAAAAATCTTTTCTATGTAGTAACAGTTGTTTCCATATGATCTCAAACAAGTCTGAAACAAGAATGAGTTTATTATTTTATCAGTTCTCATTCCATTACTCTTCAGTTTGCTCGCTAAATAAATGCAAATTTTCTGTGTTGCTTGTTGATTTTCGAATCTTTGAATTTATAGTAATGGTTACTGAACGTCTTGGACGCAATTTGAGTTATCATGAAGTGGTAAGAATTGTCACACTTTTAGAGGAGGGGCGAAGCCAACGTTACGTGGCTAACTTGTTGAATGTTTACCAAAGCATTATTCCAAGAGCAATTAATCGGTACCACGAAACAGGGAAAAATGGAAGAAGAGCCTGACAGGGAAGACATCGGATAACAATACCAGTTGATGATCGTTGGCTTCGTTTAACTGCACTTAGAATGCTACAATATGAACTTGCACTTTCCAGAAATGTGCATATTTAATGGCAAATTGTTAGGAACAGGCTCAGAGAAGACGATATCAGACCAAGGGTGGCTTCGACCGGTCCGCGTCACACCAGAGAGCATCGAGTTGCAAGACTTAAGTTTGCGAGGGAACATGCAAATTGGGGTATTCCAGAATGGTGGAATTTTCCCAGAGTCCAGGTTCTGTCTAGTATCAAATAATAAACCCGGGGAAAGATATCAGCAATGCACTATCCGTCAAACCGAAAACTTCTCAGGGGGATCAGTAATGGTGTGGGGAGGCATTTCTTTCCATGATTGAACTGAGTTATTTCTAGTGAATAATGGAAGAATGACAGCGGCCAGATACATCGGAGATATCTTTGGACCCTATGTTGTACCCTTTGGCCCATTGACTGGTGAAAACTTCATTTACATGCATGATTATACTCGACCTCATGCAGCTAGAGTAGTTACAGAATTTCTGCAAAATGCCAATGTTGATATTTTAAGATAGCCAGCCAGAAGTGGCGGCTTGAATCCCATCGAACATGTTGGGGAGGCAAATTCAGCAACGTAGGATTCCGTGTAGAACACTCCAACGACTATAGAATCTTCTTCCTGAAATTTGGAACTCTGTGACTCAAAAGTACATCTAAAATTTGTTTGAGGGGTTTCCGAGACGTTTACTGGCAGTAATTAGGGCCCGGGGAGGAAACACTCGATTTTGAAAATGATGAGTAACCACTCGATGCTAGATTATTGGTCTCTTCTCGAATGTTTGAAGAGATGGTAGAGTTTTTTAATTTTTCATTAACTCGAAAATTGTTGATATTATCTATCATAAACTCATCTTATTTGAACGATATCTTCTTATTTCACACTTCTGAAAGTTACCAAGCGACTCTTGAATGACCAATTTAAAAGTTTATATAGTATTGCCGTAAAAATACGGTGATGCGACAATTTTTGTGGGGAGTGGATATCGTTCTCAGTGGAGTGGAGCAGATCATCAGTCTGCAACAGAAAAACAGTTGGGGAGAGTATGGAGCCCTGGGGTACACCTGCATTAAACTAAAAGGATTCGCTTGTTACATCATCAACTACCAGTTGAATCGGTATTTTGATGATGAACATAAAATGATTCGCAATGAAAATTTTGTTTTCTACAACAACAAAAAAAAATGTAAACATACAAATTGCTATTTAGAATAACAAATGGTGTATACTTTTGGTATAAGTGCCACGGTATTGAAAATATATTCGAAATTCAGTTTCAATGTCACAAGAAAAAGAAGAAAAAGCAAAATAATATTTTTTCGAAACAGCTAACCTGTTTTCCGACCACTTCTAATCTCCCATCTCGCGTCGACCTCGGTATAATATAGATTAAGTTGTAACGACCCCGTCTTATTTCGACCACTCGAACGTTCATAAAAGTCAAATTTTCTAAAACATCCCAAATAAATTTTTGAGTCGCCTAATCAAGTTTGAGACGTCGAAGAATTTCCTTGCAGATACGTTACCCTAATTGGAACGAGAGGAACTGTTTGCACAAACCATTTGGAATCATAAGAGAACGTTGTATTCCGTTGTTTTTTGCGAATTTCGGGATCAACGATATTGCTGATAGAGAAAAAGTTTCGCGTTCATTTGTGAGAGAACGGCAAATATTGTTTTTGTTGCTTCGATACGAGGGAAGTTTCTGAGATGATCTTGGAAACGTCGACGAAACCGTACAAAATTAACGAATAAAGTTATGATTTATGGAGGAGGCATATAGTTCAAGAATTCAACAGATTCGTGGTTGCTGAATGAAATATATTTCTTCGCCATAACAGTTGATGTTGTGTAGTCGTGATTATAATCAAGATGTTTCATTGAAATTTATGTTTCGGCGAATTTTTTTAATGAAAATAACTGAAAGTTTCAACAAACATATTTTTTGGCATCTTTTTATATGGTGGAATTCGTTTGTTAAGATGTAGCCTTGGTGTTCATTTAAATTCAAAATTTGATTGTGATGACTCTTATAGTGTGTAATGGTTTTGTTTCTATTTTTATCTAAAATTGGAGAAATATTTCAATTTTACTGGAAATAAGAAATTCAAATAATGAAGTTTAATGAGATTTAATTATAGGAAGGCTAGTTGAAAGTAATTACAATTGACACTACCTATTAATACCTATGCCGAGCAGAGTCCCTTAATCTCAGTGTGTGAGATCTTTGTCTAGAACCTAGGTCCTAGATATAGCCTTAGGAATAATACTCATCACTTCATTAGTTGAATGAAGTGTATTACAAGATAAATATCAAAATCACAGTAACTGATTAACAAATTACTTACTATTATTAAGGTAACTGATACAAAAAACTTAACTTAAGAGTACTGTGTTTCAAGGAATTTTACTTAATAATTGCGATTCGTAACGCGTTTCACTACACCGTAGCTTCTTCAGACGAATGATTATGCAGAAAAATGTAAATGAGAATATAACTATAAATGTTCTTGAGTAATTAAAAGCTTATTGGTCGCCTCCTCCTAAGTGGTTATTTATGACAGGTATATCCAATAAAATTAAGGAATAGATTGCTCCCCGAAAAGATTCAATAGAGGTGAAGGGCTTAAATCGACTTGTTCATTGATGAGTCTACCTGAGTGTTTGTATTTATTTATTTCTAAAGTTTCCCAAAGATCTACCTTCCAATATTTATTATCTGTATGCAAAATTTCAAACTGTGGGTCGAAAGAATGATTATTTTCTAAGAGATGATTCGCGAAATTTGAATCTGATTTTTTATTTGAAAAACTGCGTTTATGTTCCGATATTCTAAAATTAAAATTTCTATGCGTTCTACCAATGTAGAAATTATCACAGTCATTGCAATTCAATCTATAAACACCTGATTTATTGTTTTTACCTGGTTTGGTTTTATTATTTTTATATATTTGCCTAAATTATTATTAGTTTGGAAAGCTATGTTGAAATTATTGCTACTTAAGAATGATTTCAGTTTCTCACTTGTAATGCCAACGTAGGTTAAGGTGTTGAATTTTTGTTTCAATTTATCGACAGGGTAAACTTCATTCAATGCGATTCTACTTTGTTTTTATTTAAAATATTATTTATTAGTTTGGGATTGTAACCATTATTTTTGGCTATTTGTTTAATCAAATTTAGTTCTTTGTTGAAATTTTCTGGTGATAGCGGGATGTTAATCAATCTATGAATAAAACTATTGAATGCTGACATTTTATGTTGATATGGATGACACGACGAGTTATGTATTATAATATCTGTATGTGACGGCTTATGGTAAATTGCGAAAACATGTTTTCCATTTTCATTCGAAATTGTTACGTCTAAGAAATTTATCGAATTATTGCTTTCTATTTCGGTTGTGAATGCAATTTTGGATGTAATGAATTTATATGATTTTCGAAAATTTTCAACTGTCTATCTGTTCCTGTGAAGCAAATAATGATATCGTCTACATAGCGATACCAGTATAAACAATATTTACTGAGTGGATGATTATGAATTAATTTCTCCAAGTTATTCATGAAAATTTCTGCTAACAAAGGACTCAACGGATTGCCCATAATCAAGCCGTCTTCAATAGTATAATATTTGTAATTGAAATGGAAATAATTTTGATCTAAACAAATTTTTAATAATGAAAGAATATCTGATTTAATGATAGTATTGACATGATTCCTTTCTAATAATTCTTCAACTAAGTAATACGTATCTTTTGGAGGAATGTTGGGAAATAGATTCTTAACACCGAAAGAAATAAGTTTGGAATTAGGTGGTATAGTGGTATCTTTGATATTGGCAATAAGTTCGTATGAATTTTTGACCGAAAATTCAGATTTAAAATTGCAATGTTTTATTAGCAAGTCGTTGAGGAATTTTGAAAGTTTGAACGAAGGTGCCGTTACATAAGAAACAATTTATAGTTATATTCTCATTTACATTTTTCTGCATAATCATTCGTCTGAAGAAGCTACGGTGTAGTGAAACGCGTTACGAATCGCAATTATTAAGTAAAATTCCTTAAAACACAGTACTTGTTTTTTATTATTGATAATGGAATTTTTCCAAGTAAAAGCCTCCCAAATTCAAATGTTAACTTAAGAGTTTAACCAATTACCATAAAAGGAGTCTTAGCCGAGATTAATTCAAATTACGTAGTACAAATTATCAATTCAATATAATCTGAGCTTTTCAACAAATTGAAAGTCAATGATAGAGCTCAGTCAACAATTAACGAAGATAGAAGAGAAGAATTTGATCATTAAGATTAAGAGTAAGATTAATTCCCACGATGATTGGATTTGGTGTTTAGCATCAGTTTACTGGTATCTCTGTATCTTTCAGCTTACACGTAACTTGATTGGCGGAATATCGTTCGCAAGGTGACTGCCCTAGACGGCAAGACGTGGTTACCCCAGTCGTGAAATATTAAGGTTTGGCATAAAGATGACTCAAAATATCTTGACGGTGAAAGAAAGAACTATAACAATACCATATCTCTGGAATATATATCTTTAAAATGAACAGAATGAATTTGACTTACCCTTGGAATAGCTGATATCGATCTATGTAGGTTAATATACAAAAGAAAATTCGAAATCTCTTCACTCTCTAATTGAATTGGTTATCGAGGAAATCCGGCAAAATTACCGACTACTTATAATGCCTCAGACGATTGGAATTTATCCAGAAAAATCAAAGAATACTCAATTTCTATCACTGAAAATTATTCACTCCAATCGCTACAACACAGCTCCAATAAAGTTACAAACGATTTCGAAGATTCCTAAATGGAAAGAGCGAATCTAATGAATTCCGAACTTATATAGACTCGGTTCTATGAAAAAACTATTGATTTTCAAAAAAAAAAAAACTAATAAAAAGCGAAATTATTCTCTTCACAACAGAGTGGAAACGAAACATAGAATAAGTACTGCTTTCCGTTCTCCCACAGAAACGAGAAAACGATCTTCTTTCAAGTACTGACTTCACAATTAACCGGTGAACAACTTAGATCTATACCAGCGACACCTTACGGGTGTAACTATAATTTTCGTTAAGTATCATTACCCGTAGATTCTTGATACGAATTTCAAATTGTTTGAATATTTAACTTGATGAAATGAGATTGAATCATTAATAAAATTATGAAAACTGAGCTTAAAAGATATAAATTATTAACTCCAGAAATCGGACTGTTACAAGTGACAATTAAACTTGACAAAAACACGTAAAATTATAATTAATATACAATTTTTTTGTTGATTTTAATGAAATAGAATATGTCTCCCGGCACATCAGGGGGAGTTGGCCTTAGTAGTACGGGAAAAATGGCCACCTCTACATTTGCCTTTTCCCATATTTTTCATTTTTCTCAACACCAATTTTCTTCTTTTTACCACATTCGGAACACATAATATCGAATTCGGTACAATTTTCATACACCCAGATGTGACAAATAAAACATTGTAGCCAATCTTCTGAAAGTTGTGTTTCATAATAATTTTCGCCACATCCCACGCAGTTATCTGCTTCATTCTCTTTACCATCTTTATACGAAGTATCACATAATATCATTGGTGCATCACCTTCCTCGGAGCTACTAATTGTAATTTGTCTAACCGCTCTACGTTTTCGAATATTGCTGGGTTCATCAGTCTTTTTTTTCTTTGATATTAGTTTCGCTTAATTCCTTTCAGATATTTTTCTTCTTTCTTGCTTCTTCTTATTGCTATATGCTTATTGGAAGTTAAAAGCTTGCCAACTTGCTTGCTACGTTTACGGGCCTCTGTTAACTCCTGTGGAATAAGAGATATTTCTCTTAGAATTTGAGGAGTCCTTTCTTTGCTACTATTTTTACTTTGATCTGCTGATGTACCCGCCATAGGATTATTTTACATAATTTGTTGCACTTCGAGCGGTTCAGATGATGATGTATTAAGGTTAAAGTAGTAAAACGACGGGGAGAGTAAAGCGCCGCTGAGGATTCAAGGAAAACATAATTCGGTATTGCTTCTGGATTAAAAGGCACAACTTCGCATGCCCTAAATCCGGAAATGGCATTTTCGGTAGACGCAGCCTTACCCCAGGCCTGATTCAGCACAGGACCAAATGTCAGTTTTGTGATTCGGCGACATGCATTTTGATTTAACCATAGCCGACATTGTTCGAGAAAATGATGTTTCCAAGATTTAAACATTGCCGGACAAGGTGTTGTAAATAACGTGAAGTATGACTAGGCATGGGTAGCGAAGTTATGTCATTTTGATTGGCATATTCGAGCATTTCTACTGGGTTACAATGGATGGAATATCCGCCAAGCAACAACAAAACTAACCGGCTCGGTGGCGTATGGGATATGATGCTCGTCTCCTGCGCAGAGTTACCTGGGTTCAATCCCCACTAAGTCGGTGCGATTTTTCGGATTCTGGGAATTGCTTGAGTATCCATCTTTCGGAGGAGATGTGAAGCAGTCGGTCCTGTCTAACAGAGATGTGTTGGACATTAAAGATCCTCTTCCTCGACACGAGAGGGGTTCGGCAAAATTTCCGGGTTAGTGAGGTGACAGAATTCTCCGGCGTGTCATTGACCGCAAGGCGGAAATGGAGTTGAAGGAATAATAACAACTACAACAAAATTGTTCCAGCTGGTTTCCTTGGCAGAAAAAGTATTTTGAGCCACTCTGAAAATATGACTGAGGCTATGTAGGCAGATTTGTCTGACATAAACACACGAAATTCGGGGGCATACCATTCGCTTTTTTTATTCTTGCCTTTCATTATGAACGCTGGTGGCGAATTATATCTTCTGCGTTACAACAAGCTATGATATTAATGGTTTCCCCCTTTCTGCTGATGTTGTAGTGGCTACAGCCTTAGAACCCTTTTCAGCGAGTACATGTCCGAGACGATTATTTATTTGAAGCCCAGATTCGTCCATTTTGAATATGCAGTTAGGTTTTGACATCAAATCATTGTCTATCATAATTTTTTCTGATAAACGGAAATAGACATTCTCTTCAACCTGGTTCATACCATGTCATCGAGCAATTGATACTCCTTTAGATTTTCTTAATACTATGTCGGGATTTCTACGAAGAAACATTTGTAACCAATCAAAACCTGCCTTCTGTTTTGATTTGTTGAATCTATGTCGAATTTCTAATGGTTGAGCAAACTGGAAAGCTATCTCCCTCAAATCCGTCAATGTCAATGGGAAATTTCTTTCTTGTTTTTTTTATATAAATTGAAAGTTTTTTCATTTTCATCTCCTAGCATTGATCCTTTCTCATCATTATTATTTTTGTATGTCTTTCAAGAGTTTTTCGAGGTATATTATGGATGCTGGAAGCTTTGTATACTGACTTTTCTTCATTTTTGATGCAGTTAATGGCGCTTTCTAGTGATTCTTCACTCCAATTGCCACGACTACCAACAGCCTTTCTTTGGTATTTATTAGCATGGCATCTATAACAATCAAACAAACAATTATTATAAGAGGAAAAATATCTGAACTAATATAGCCATCCAAACCCTAGTGCATACGGCAATCTCTCCTATTTTTATGGGAGATATGGCCATACCAAATATTAAAATATTCTAAAACAATTGGACCGCCATTACGAGGTTAGGACGAAAACATGATTATGAAAAGTACAAAAAATACACAATAACACCAGTAACTAATTGAAAGGATACCATTTCACGATAGAATAGGACGCTTGTATGAAATTTTAGCAATTAAATTAAATCGTTATTTTCCTACTTTTTGAATAAACAGGGTGCTTCAACGAAAACTAAACAGAGGCTATATCTACCAAGATATTCATTTCTGATCAGAACGCAAAAACAGGTTAATTTATGTTTCGAGGGGGACATCTTTTGGGGTACGAAACTTGCCTGAAATATCAACCCCCTATGCAGTGGGGGGGTTGCAGTCCTTGAACGTTTCGAATAAAGAAGATGGGTCAAGTGATGACTCAAGAGAAAGGTGATATCTTTGTCTACATCGCCTTGAACTAATTTCCTTTTTTAATTGAAAACTGTAAAAGATACAGGGTGAGCAACTGGAAGATAGGGAATACTATTTCCCTGAGACAATTCAAGTTTCAGTGAGGTAAAATGGAACAGTTCCATGCTGATCAATGGAAGTCATCATCAAGTACCATCTTCATCTCGAATTTCTATCCCTGGAGCAGGGGTGACAACCCTTGAAAATGTGGAAGAGGATAGATGGGTCGAGTGATAACTCGAAAAGAAGGTATTATCTTTGTCTGCATTCCCGTTTTTTGATTGAAAACAGTAGAAGATACAGAGTGAGCCACTGACAGAGAACGAAAACTTGCACACCATTATGGAGACAAACAAAAATCCTTTCTCAGAAGATTATAACTGGACCTATCTTCTGCTTTAAAAATGACACAGGGTGGTCACCCCTGCTCTAATGGTTGAAATTTGAGATGTGAATGGTGTTTCGGAAGATGACAGCCTTTCATCTGGAATGAATCTGTTCCACTTTTTTGCACTAATACTTGAATAGCTCAGGGCAATAGATAGTCTCCTCTATTTTTCAGTGGCTCACTCTGTATCTTCTACAGTTTTCAATTAAAAATGAAAATTCTTTCACGGGAATGCAGATAAGGATAATACCTTTCTTTCAAATTATCACTCGACCAATCTACCCTCTTTCAAATTTACAAGGGTTGTCACCCCTGATACAGGGGTTGAAATTCGAGATGATGATGGTACTTGATGATGACTGCCATTGATGAGCATGGATCTGTTCCATTTTACCTCACTGAAACTTGAATATTCTCAGGGAAATAGTGTTCCCTATCTTTCAGTTGCTCACCCTGTATCTTTTACAGTTTTGAATTAAAAATGAAAATTCGTTGAAGGCGATGTAGACAAAGATACCACCTTTCTCTTGAGTTATCACTTGACCCATCTTTCCTATTCAAAACGTTCGAGGATTGCAACTCCGCTTAGGGGGTTGATATTTCAGGCAAGTTTTGTACCCAAAAGATGTCCCCCTTGAAACAAAAATTGACCTGTTTTTGCGTTTTGATCAGAAATGAATTTCTTGGTAGACATAGATTCTGTTTAGTTTTCGTTGAAGCACCCTGTATTTGGTGCGTACTTTCGATCACCGTTTGATCCCGTGCACTGAAAGAAGCTAACTTATCGCAACACAACGCCATCTAGCAAGTATTACTAGGAGATATTTCGACTGGCCATCTCTACCGTACGGCCATCTCTAACGAATTTAATATTCGAGGCACATCATCCTTTTGAAAATACTGTTCATCTGATAGAGGCACCCTGTGAAAAAACGCGTCATGACTTTGTGAATATAGTCAAAATTTGAACATAATAGTTTTATTCAATTAAAGAATGTATATCAGTTTCCATAATCTAATAATCTCTTCACTCAAAATATGCAATTATATAAAAGAATATGTGGATTAATAAGTGCAAATTTATATGAAAAAGTGGACTTTATTCCAAATCGTTTGGTATTAAAAGAATTTTCATAATATCATCCATTTTTTGCTGTGCGTTAAAATCACCATTGCATTTTTTTTTCAGATACTATTACCCAAAATCCCCTGATTAATTAAACGCACTTTTCCCTTTTCAATCGAAGAGGCTCACCATGAAGTCTAATATATAGGGTGCGCCAGAGAAAACTGGTGAAATCCAATATGGCGATCTTGAAATGAGCAATATTTCAAGATCGCTGGAACTTTTTTTTTTACTAAATAAATCGAATAGGGCATTCAGTCGATAATTCAGTCTTTCATGAATAATATGTCATATTGATCTTAAAATTATTCCAAGAATTGGTGAAAAAATAAAAAAAATCTTTTCATTCTGATTTTCAGCTGAAAACGAAAAATTTTCTTCACATCATGGCGTTGGTACTCCTTAAGTTGTCGTGTTTTTCATGGATGTTCTAGGAAGACAAATATTTTACTAAAATCAACCTAAAATTAGATTTCCGTTCGAATTCAAAATGGCCTACTTCCTCAAATATTAACAATTTTCCCCGCGCATTGAAAATGATTTCGCAGTCGTAATGAATCAACTGCGTAATTCAATCACTGGATTGAACCTTACCGATCATTTTGGGAGGTCGAACTCGAATATTGATTCAAAATTGTGCCAATTGTCGTCAATAATGTTTGTCTTTTCCACCATCATATGCACCTCCCGTTGTGAAACTTCTGAACATAGACTGCATGTATTAAATCTATGATAAACAAAAAATAATGAAATGTCATCGAGCTTTAGACGTCATCTGCTTTGAACTCGAATTTTAACTTTGTGTAGCTTGTTTTTGACGTTTGAAAATGTTAACAAGGGTTTTAACGAATGAGGATTAGCGTTTCATTTAAAGTTTATTTGTGCGTGGCTATACTGCTAGGCAAATATAACGCCAATTTCCAGCCCCTACTTACAGAAGAAGTACAATCTATGATCTTGTGGAAAGAAGATCCGGATGACCGTTTCCCAAATATCTCAGACATGCCAACTGTTGAAAATATCTGCAAGAATAATAATACGTCATGATTTTGTTACGAATTCACATGCGTAAAAACAGTCAACCAAAAGAGTCTTCTCCAGCTCTTTATGTATCTCAAAATTACTTCTTGATCAAGAATGATTAGATGTGTCTGCATGAAATCTATTTCGATTAATTTAAGGATGGAGCCAGATGTCATACCAGTTAATATACTATGGATTATCTAAAACAACGCGTAGACTATATCATCGAACCAGAACAATGGCCCACAAATAGTCCCGATCTTAATCCGTGCGACTATTTTCTGTGCGGTCATTTGGAAGAAATGGTGTAAAAAATGGTATTACTTTCAATAATTGTGAGGCGCAAAAATAGCTGAGGCAAAAAATTCAAGTATATTGGAACAATCTTGATCAAGAAGTAATTTCGAGATCCATAGAGAGCTAGAGAAGACGGGTGCAGATGATTGTGGATTCCACTGCAGGTCATATTCCATTCTGAGTATTTGATTCTTTTTGTTGAATGTTTTCATTCATGTAATATGTTGAACAAAATCATGTTCTATTATTCTCGCAGATGTTTTCAACAGTTGGAATCTCTGAGATATTTGAGAAACAGTCATCCTGATCTTCTTCCTAATGACCCTGTTGTCCGAAAATGTTCCTTAAGATCATAGATTGTACTTCTCTTGTAATTAGGTACTGGAAATTGGCGTAATGTTTCCCTAGCAGTATAGCCAAGCACAAATAAATATTTATTGAAACGCTTATCCTCATTTGTTGAAACCAGTGTTAAAAATTTCAAACTAGAAATCATCGGAAAATCGATGACATTTCATTATTTTTTGTTTATCATACAGTGAATGCATGCAGTCTATGTTCAGAAGTTTCATAACGCGAGGTGCATATATCGGCTCGGTGGCGTAGGGGATATGATGGTCGTCTTCTCCGCAGAGTTACCTGGGTTCAATCCCCACAAAGTTGGTGCGATTTTTCGGATTCTGGGAATCATTTAAGTATCCATCTTTTGAAGGAGATGTAAGGCTGTCGGTCCTGTCTAACAGACATGTATTGGACATTAAAGATCCCTTCCCTCGACACGAGAGGGGTTCGGCAAAATTCTCCGGTTAGTGAGGTGACACAATTCCCAGACTTGTCATTGGCCGAAAGGCGCGACAATTGGCACAATTCTGTGTCAATATTCGTGTTCGACCCCTCAGAATGTTGGGAAGGGTTCAATCTAGTGCTTGAAATACGCAGTTCATTCATTACGACCGCGAGAAAGTTCTTAATACACGGGGAAAATTATTAATATTTGAGGAAATCAAATTTTAGGTTGGTTATAGTAGAAGATGGTTCTTCGTCTTCTTAGAACCTTTATGAAAAACACAACAACTTCAGAAGTGCCAAGACCATGAGGTGAAAAAATTATTTCGATTTCAGCTGAAAATCAGAATGAAAAAAAATTTTTCACGCTACTCTCTCACCAATTCTCGGAATAGTTCTGAGATAGATATGTCAAATTGTTCCGAAAATACTGAATTATAGACTGAATGCCCCATTCGAATTTTTTAGTGAAAAAGAAACGTTCCAGCGATCTTGAAACATTGCTATTTTCGAATGAGTCAGCCGTATTGAATTTCGCCGGATGTGAAATTTCGATACAATTTCTGTACTTCGGATTTCCAATGAAGCAAGAACAAAAGATCTAAATCTAAAATTTTGAAACTTATAACGAAAAAAAAATGCTGGTTTTCTCTAGTGCACCCTATATTTCAGTTCAGGTACTGTTCATTCTATTCAAATATTCATGAATATAAGTTTTTCAGGTATTTTTGATGTAAATAAAAAGGAAATACTAGACTAGATAGGTTCCGCGACTATCCATTTACTGAATCTCTGTAAGCAGCAAGTTGAACATGAATTCCCCGAAGCTTTATACTCCCAAATGTCGGAAAATAAAAGGTGATCTCTCCGTACTACAACAAATATTCAGAATAGATGAACAAAGAAAGCATGTACTTCCATTAATATCCCGATTATTTCTGAGAGAATCAAAGGCTTACCTTTGAATGGCTTTTCGGACCTTAAAAGGAATCGATAACTTCACTTAATGTTACGAGAGGAATGTAGCGAAGCGTTACTACACTTTTACGACATTTCCACAATGGATGAAGCGCCTAAACATTTTGATTCGATCGCTCGTAAAATCAACAGCTCAATTTTATTCAAAGCGCTTCGGATCTAAGGTTGTATATCTCACAAAGATAGTTACAAAATAATGTTCACAAAACCAATGTGTAAGACTAATCCACTAAGGTAGACAGATACTTAGAGTAAAAAACAAGAGTCTCTGAATGTCACTCAAATCTACACTGTGCCCAAGAAAATATGAATTTCGAAATGATCTAATATATAATGCGCTCCAATGAAATATTTCGCAGCTTCAATACCACATTTTCGAAATACGAGAACAGGTCGTTTATTTCCATCTCAGAAACAAGATGTCATCATCTTTATGACCAGGTAATTCATTACTTTGTTAAATAACATGTGACGAATTGAAATCGAAAATTTTGAGGAAAAATTTCAGGTTTTGACGGATCTTTTTCATCTCTGTTTGAGGAAAACATTCTATCAAACCTGACTTGGATGAATCAGAATTCAATCTTTTACGTATCCACTCCCTATTCCTATATCCAATGCGATATTTGAAAAATCACTATTCAATGTGGCGAAGGATGCTCCTTTGATGTGCGATTTCATGATATTTTGTCCGCAGTTACAGCGAATATGATATTAATGGAGTTCTTTTTAACTTTGTAGTTGATCTGCGATATACTCGGGTATTCTTGTAAGGATGAATGAGTCTCCGTCGTTCGGCTCAACAATACCTTCACACTTTCCATCACCACCATAATGAACACCTGCATCAGATGACACTACTAATAATCTCCGGGCCTTTTGTCTCTCCACCAAGTTTGGTCAATGCAGGTGATTGCTTGCATTATAGTATCAAAACCGTCTTCTAGAACGTCTAGATTACCTGAAACTTCAGCTTGCTTCACCATCATTGAGAACTGCGGCGTATTTTGGCCATGTGGTTACGATATCCATATGGCACAACACAATCAGTAAAAGGATGCTTCAACTCTTCTGGAAAAGTATTAACATACGGCATCCTTAGTCTATCAACGAAGCTACCAAATCCCAAAGCGAACTTTGAGGTTATATTTCTCATTGTCCATGCCAATTGATCTCCAAGAAGTGATAATTTTTCCTTATCTTCATCCGTTGACTCACTGAGATCCCTAAGATAGTAAAGATCGACAGGATAGTCTTCAACTTGAGTATAGTTCATAGAAAAGCTGTACGATTAAGTGATAAGCTGATTCTCTATGGAACAATTTGTACAATTTGACTAGATCCAGTCTCAGACCAGATATTTTTCCTTGATTGATTGCCTGATAAACTGGAAGAGGACGATGAAGAAGAACTAGAGTTGGAATAAGCATAACCAGATACTACAGTCCCGCCAGCAGCTCCAATTTTTTCATGAGCTTCGGTGAGTGCCATATTAGATACCAGACGCATGATGTTATCAGAATTGTATGTAAATTTTTCTGGATATTATTCTTGGTTGGGATTAATGACATAGGCAGGATAGAAGCATTTTGGTCTTTTACTTTCTCTTTAGAAATTAAAACACTAGGCATTTGAAGGAGTTTGGATACTTTCAGACAATTCCGCTTCGAGAAACAAGGTTTTTGAGCAGGTAATTGCTTTGGAATTTGTGCTAATACATGCGTTAACACCAAATATGATATTAATGCATTAGCTGAGATTTCTCTATTAGGCCACCACATCTTACCAAATTCAAATAGTTAACGGCCTTATTTATATTCACATATAAAGTAAACACTTGATCCTGAAGTTGATATTTCCCAATCCAGGATGGACTCATCCAATGTTAGGTATATAGTGAAAACTTAAAAGCACATTCATATCACCATTATTGAATTGTTTGGAGTTCATTACCGTTTACTGAGTATTGCGCTTGGAACATATTGAGTTTTTAGTTTTCACCCGTATCACATTTCAATTGAATATGTGTCCCTCATTACCTTCCATGCATTGATATAATCGACATTCAAATGTTTTTCTAACATTTCACAACATTTATGGTGTATTTTGCTGATATGCTTGATCCTTCGTCTTATTCTTCCAATTATACGGATGGCGTGAGACACACTTCTTGACATACTCCAGATATTTAGGACAATATCCTAACGGATTGTGTATTCTGCATCATAGCAACGGTCATCCCAATTTCTTCATTATTCGAGCAATAACGAAATTGTGATTTTTATCAACCCATAAACGCTCAGTGATACTGTACGGTATCGACAATCAGTCCTTATTATTGCGTCATTCATTTCAGAAAAAAGTTGGTGGGGAACCAATTTTATTCTGTATTTTCTACATCAATAGATCTTCAATCACATGACAACTTTAGCTGGAAGACATGTGCTGTTGTGGTGGTTGTGAGCAGGTGTTTCATTTTTGACGTTTTTCTTTCCAGGAAATATATGGATATTCCTTGAACGTAAGTTGAGTCACATTTTGGTTAGATAAAAAAAAACTCTTTGTTCTAGGAAGTGAACACAAAATTGAATAAATGGGATGTTCGACGCACATAGACAAACCTCATCTACGATTGAATTGTGAATATCTGCTATGATTCGAGTAGGTAGATTTGTAATCTCGATTTGTTTTTTTGAAATTGGCATTAGTTGAAGGACTTCATATAGCATATTATATATATTTGAAACATTTAAAAATATCAGCTATAGTTCCTATTTGAAAAATCCGATCATTAAAAAAACTTTTCGAATACGTCCCCGTATTTAACTTAAAAAAGGGCATATGGAATGCAAAAATCGATTACTCCCTGTTTCCTTATCCAGTCACCGATCGCGAATTCAAGCTTCGTCTTTACGAAAACTTCAAGGAATTTTTAGGCCATATCAAAAAACTGTGCTAATTTGATAATGAACACACCTGAAAGCAAAGCATGTCGTTGTAAATTTGCAGAAAACTAGTCCTCGTCGCTTATAGTGTATGGAAATTGAAGAGTATTTGCGGAATATCCTTACACTTTTCCATGTGCGCATATAAAAAGAAAATTAGGAAAATTGAAACCTTCGTTCTTAAATAGTTAAATAAAACATAGACTAGAAGATATACGGCACAATAATATGTCCAACAAAATACTGACTTTGAAGTGAATAATTAATTTTGTTTCCACAAATTAGTTTTCTACACAATTAGTTCCCTACTCCAGTAGCCTTCTTCAAGAAGACGAAGTATATACGAGCATCAATAAAACAACTTTGAATAATATATCACAGAAGGAAGAACCAGGGAAATAAATGAGTGCTTCTCTGGGTGAACGTCTCAGGAAATAGGGGTGAAACTTGCTTTTATAGAGCAATGGAAACTAACTAACAAGAAAACGGATTTTGCGCAACTTGTATATCTTTCGATTCATCAACGGTTCCCTGTCATGAAACGCATTAAAAAAATTTGTAGGTACGTGAACAACAAATTTTAATCTTGTGGGATTTGTTGAGGATTAAATAAACAGTTGTTACATCGAAACAAAAGTGAGTAAGCGTAAGATCTTTTTTAACAATACGAAAAATTAAAATTTCATTTATGTTGCTACACGGGAAAATCAGTATGTACAGCCTGTCTCAAATTCGATGGTTTTGTATTGCAGTTATGTAAAACATTGCACATAGAAAAATATTTCTCAGTTCTCAAGAGCTGCGTTAACGTTGATCTGTCTCAACTCAATGCAGGTATTTCTTTCATTTTCACAGAAGTTCATTTCAGTTGTTTTATAGAAAATTTATTCATGTTGCTTTCATAATGGTACGACCATGTTTCATTTGAATATATAAGTTTCACTTCTACTGTTGTTCTTGTTCTGTATTCATGTTTTCTTCGACAACTTGATGAATTTTTTTCAGAACCTTACATTGAATTTCATTCAAATATTTCCCAATCGAATATTCAGTATCATTCGAACCTTTATTCTCGCTCTTATTGAATATAAGGGGTTCTATTGCAGTTGTGTTCTGTTTCAATCTTTCAAAATTTGCGATTCAAGAAGCCTGAAATTTTAAGCTTCTGTGGAAGAATAATCTTTACTTAACTTGAATTCTGGAGACCAAAGCTTGATTTGGGCTAAACAAGTCAAGTCAAGCTGCTTGATTTTCAAGTCAATCTGTGGTTCACACCCATTAATTCGTCTAGCTATTTTGTACTATTTCAACCACTTTTCCATAAGATTAGCTTTTCAACCATGCTCAAGAACTCGGTAAAATTGTTTTCACATTCAGTTAATTAATATTCTTCAGTCAATAACTGATAACACAGATGAATACACTATTCTCTCTATTCAAATAAAATATAACAACATGGAAATCCTTTATGCACTTAACTAACTTAATCATCGTTCCTCTTATTTGGAGCATTCATATTATATATATATATATATATATATATATATATATATATATATATATATATATATATATATATATATATATATATACAGTGTGTTCAACGAAAATTTGACCCCCTCTAACTCCGAAATGAGTAACATTAGCGAAAACACCAAGACACGTCGATTTTTGTTTCGAGGGGAGCATTTTTCGAAATAATTCGAAACTTCTCAGATCAACCCCTACCCCAGCAACCCTAACTTTGAAATTCATCATAGGGAATAAGGGTCGAGTGGCACCTTACTGAAAAGGTCTGTCAATTCTCCACCTTGATTTGTCATTTTAGAATTTTAAATTAACATACAGGGTGTCCCAACCAAGGGTGAAGTTGAATTCCTGGAAATCCCAAATACTAAATGAAATAGATATATTTTGGCATAATGCAAGCGCAGGTTTATGCTCAGTCTAGAAAAACGACCTACACTTGTGAATTTGGAGTTGGTGCAATCAACCCCTATTTCCAGCATCCCCAACTCAAAAATCATTCGATCGATAATAGGTCAAGTGGCACCTCGTTGGAAAGGTACTGCAATTTTTCTTCGAATTTGGTATTTTCGAAATTCAGAATCATCATACAGGGTGTCCTGAAGCAGGAACATTGAAAATCCAAATAACTTTTGAAACTGGTTCATTTCGGTATACGAGAACATGTTTGATCCGAGAATAGGACTTTCTTGTGTGGTTATAGAATTTTTGCAATCAACCCCTTCCATTCAGCATCCCCAACTTGAAAATCATACAAATAATTCAAGTGGCATATCTTCAGAAAGGTTTTTGAATTCCAGAATGATTAAAGCATTTCATTCAGTTCGGCTCTCCATACAGGATGTCGCTTTCGAAAAATTCAATATCGTCATTTGAAATTATCAACTAAAATTAATTCGAAACTGTTAAAAGTATTGGGGTACGATGTGTTGAGCATCAATAACGAAGAAATAAAGCTGATTTCTGCATTGAAAATGTTCATATTTTTTCATTTCCATCTGGCGTGCAGTCATCTGTTATTTCTCATTTTTGCAATGAAATATTATTATTATTCAGATTAGTTCCTCATTATTGTTGTTGTTCGTCAGTTGAAATTAATCTGAAAATGGTTTATTCCACTGAGGAAAGGGTCGAAATTGTATCGACGTATTTTCGAAATAACAGTTGTGCCAAAGAAACGGCAAGGATATTCGATAGGAACCATCCTGAAAGAGAAAGGGGAGTCAGTCACCAGTACGTTAAATATTTGGTTGACAAATTCCTAGCTACGGGTTCGGTGGCAAACAAAAAACATGAAGTGGCATGTCCTGTCAGAAATGAGGCAACGGAAGTGGCAGCAGTGGGTCATCTACAAATGGAGAATACTACTTCGATCAGAAAACTATCTCGTCTGACTGGTGTATCAGCTACAACTGTCCATAGAATCGTGAAACATCACAAATTTCACCCCTACAAGGTAAAATTAGTGCATGAAATAAACGAAGATGATCCAGATCGTCGTTTAAAGTTTTGTGAAAATCTAAGTGAAAACCTAAACGCTAATCCAAATTTTCTGAATAACATCTGTTTTTCTGATGAAAGCACCTTTATGCTCAGTGGTGAAGTGAAAAGACATAATTGTCGATATTGGGACACACCGAATCCTCATTGGTTTAGAGAGGCCCACACGCAAAGGCCTCAGAAGTTGAACGTTTGGGCAGGAATTTTTGGCAATCATTCAGTTGGGCCTTTCTTTATTGAGGGTAATCTGAATGGAAATGGCTACCTACAGTTGTTAGAGGAACACATACATCCTAGATTAACAGAAATTTTACAGAACGATCCAACTCTTTCTGAGGACGAAATGCGTTTCAACAAGACGGTGCTCCTCCGCATTATGATGCTCAGGTGCACCAATATTTAGACGAAAATTTCCCAGGAAGGTGGATTGGTAGAAGAGGACCTGTTGAGTGGCCAGCCAGGTCACCAGATTTAAATCCCTAGATTTTTTTGTGGGGCCGTCTAAAATCTAAAGTTTATGCCACAAGACCAGAAAACCTGGAGGAGCTGCGGATGAGGATTATCACAGAATGCCGACTTTTGACTCCTGAAGTTTTCGCTAATGTGAAGAGAGTTCGAAAATCGTCTGTATAACTGTATGGAGGTGGGCGGAGGTCATTTTGAACAATTGTTGTAATAATCAAGTTAGTTTTTGTTTTCAATTGAATACAAGTTCAATAAATCTCGTTTTCCTGTTTAGATGAGCATCCAATCAGTTTCTCCATCATCCCCTCATCCTGATCCTCACGCCAGAAAACCTCGATTGCCAAACTGAAACCAATGCCTCAGTGATTCAGAAAATAGAATGAATTTACAATAAATGATTATATCTATAATTCTGGTGTGTGTCAGAAAAAACACAAGTGTGAGCTCAGAAAATGTAACAGGGGAACGATACTATCTTGTATATGATTCAATAAACGAGTGAAAATACTCGTTTCCCTGTCGCTATTGCACTAGTAATAGCTTGTCTGATTATGTTGTGTTAGTGTCGTGTGTACATAAAGAGTACCAAAATGTTTCTGCTTGGCCGCTTCATTCTCTCTTGCATTCCAAGATTTCCAAACGAAGACAAGGGTGAAAGGAAGGGGGTTTCGGACAGGAATCTGCAACAATAGAAAAAAAACCAGCAGAAAAATATTTCAACAATCATACTTCTTATATGTATAAACAAACCCAAGAAAAGATTTTACATAGGAAGCAAGGTCATGAAAAGGACTATGGAGATAATGAAAACATACATAACCTGCGATATTTCCTCAAATTCCATCTCTGTTTGACCGAGAGAGCCCCGATGGCCAGGTTCAGTCTTCCAAGTGATGCCGATTATGATCTATAGATGTTTTAGAATCATTATGGACCCAATAATCTTGGTTGACATCGCCCATATATTATTTCTTCGTGGAACTTGTTCAATTTAAAGAAAAATTCGCGAAAAAATTCTGACAGTCGTTGGAAAAATATGACATTTTGCAAATTAAACTGAACAAATGAATGAATGAACAAATCAAATAACATATTGCGATAAATGAAATAGAAATAGGGGAACAGTATTTATTCTTGTATTTTCATTTCCACATTGAAACTTCAATGGAATTCTCGTGTTTTTTGTGAAGAAATGAACAAAAGAAAATTTGACTTACACTTATATACTTTATTTGTAACGCGTTTTGAGGAAACAGCGAATTCATCACAATGATACGAAATGAAAAATGAACTAATGCACAATAAATTATATATGATCTTCAACATTGTTATAGAAGTGATTAAAGCCTCTTAAGGTAATTCACTGAACTATTATCTAAACGACTCAGCCGGGAATAAATTATATAAAGAGTAAGTATTGTCAAAATCTACCTGTTTATTCAAATATGTGTTGTTGGTAGAGAAAACCAGACAATTTTTTTTGAGTTATAACTTTCGCAAATTAAGAGCTGTATCATTAGTTCTTGGTTCATTGGATAGCAGAAGGACTAGGTTTTTCAAAAATTTTATAGAAATTTCACTTCTAGTGATAACCAATATGGCTGACTCATTGGAAAATGAGCAATGGTGCATTCAATCGATAATTCAGTCTTTTCTGAACAATTTGTCATATTGATCTTGAAAATTTCTTAAGAATCAGTAAAAAGTACAGTGAAGAATTTTTTCCATCAGATTTTCAGATGAAATCAAAATATTTTTTCACCTCATGGTGTTGGCACTCCTGGAGTGGTTGTGTTTTTCATGGATGTTCTAGAAAGACAAAAAAATACTTTTTACTAAAACCAACCTGAAATTTGATTTCCGTTCGAGTTCCAAATGGCCGACTTCCTCAAATATTATAGCTAAGCGCCCAGTACATCTAGTATTCCGTAGTGATCTCCTGGAAAAATGTGCTTGAGAACTCATAAAACCCCAAATCGTGTTTTGAGCAATAATAGAATAATAACCTGTAGAAATGAGACGACGCGCTCGACATCTATTAGGCATTTATAAGGACCTTCTCCTCAAAGGCCACAAAATTATGTTGGACTTTACTGCATATGTCCTAGAAGAATAGGTATGCTATAAAAATAATATGAAGGAAATGGGTACGAACTGTGTGGGGGAACAAAATTGTCTTCTCAGGGGGACATAAAAGGGTATAACTTTGTAGTTTTAAGCTTGTAAACATTTTTAATTAATTTTAATTCAGTAAATGGGAAATGTATTAAGTTATGGCAAATAAAAGATTTATTGTTGGTTCTTTTGGTTTTCCAATTCCACAGAGAAAAAACAATATTTTTCATCACAACAACTTCAATCATAAATAATCTATGAAAATGAACTATTTTATTTCAAATATGTATTAGAATGGATGAAATTGATTTTTATGTCAAAATAAAAATGGTCTACAATCGTGAACCACGCGAGTAACTACGTTTTGAAAGAGGGCGCAAGTAAACGAGGGTGAAAAAAACGAACACAGTTAGCTTACAATAGTATATACTAAACCAAATAACCGAATTTCAAAAATTTGCTCCCTAAACTTATTGAGGTCCAGTTCCACAGCAACTTGCAAATCGAATGTCAAGGCAAAACAGAAAAATTGCCTTTAAAGCTACATGTGAATTATCACAATCATTTTTTAATGTCGAAGGCAAAACTCACAAATTAGATAATTTAGGAATATATGGACTGTGTTGCCCTGATTGTAACGATGTATACATAGGCCAGACAGGAAGACCTTTTGTCATTAGATACAAAGAACATCAGTCTTACTTTTTTAGAAACAAAAGTGACTCCATCATCGCACAACATTGCCTAAATAACAACCACCGCTTTTCTAGTATAAATAATTTTAACATTATTCATCGTGCTACGAAAAGCAATAAACTTAGTTACCTATAATCACTGAAAATTTCAAAGCTAAACACAATAGAAACAATCTTACTCTTCTTAACGACAACACAGACATATATTATTCCTCATAATTTGGGATTTTCAAGTAATTATGAATGTACATTTGAATACCTATCTATTTTATAATGGTAGAAAACTTTTTTCTCTTCTCTTTATAATTCACACCTGTTTCTCTATATTCAAGACAAATTTTACAACTGTGCCCTAGTTTTCACTCACAATTTGTAACCGTAACATCTGAAAATTTCTGAAATATATATATATATATATATATATATATATATATATATATATATATATATATATATATATATATATATATATATAAATGATTATATTGATGAAATCGCATCGAAAAAATGGTTAGTATCTGGAGAATTGTTTGCTGAAACAAAAGGCTTGGCCATTGTGATCCAGGATCAGGTTGTTTTCACGAGGAATTATAGAAAACACATCATCAAACAAAATATAGATGATTCTTGCCGTAGATGTTTCTGTTCTTCAGAAACAGCTTTTCATATATTATCATCTTGCTCAGTCCTTGCTTCAACAGATTATTTGGAAAGACATAATGCCGTCGCTAATATTATTCATTTTAATCTAGGAATTAAACATGACCTAATTCCCAAAAGAAAAAATTTCACAAATATGAACCTGAGATTATTTGTGAAAATGACAAATATAAACTTTATTTCGATAAAACAATTCTTTGCAACAGAGCTGTAAAACACAATAGACCAGATATCATTCTTAATGATAAACAGAATCAAATAACATATATAATTGATATTGCTATACCCGACACACATAATATACAGAATAAATACAATGAAAAAATTTCTAAATATATGATACTTGGCGACGAGATCAAAAAATGTGGAAAATGAAGAAAATATTTATTCTACCGATTATTATTTCCACAACAGGTGTTAGTCCTAGAAATCTTCACAAAAGTATTGAGATTTTGGGTCTGAAGAAAAATTTGTTTGAACAGTTACAAAAGATAACAGTCATCAAATCTTGTAATATTCTTCGTGGGTTTCTTTCCGAAAAAATAATGAGGTAGAGTCATAGGTTTTTTCTTTAGTTTATACTGCTCAGAATCTCATTTCAAATTTTATTTATTTGTTTATATAAATGTAATATAATTAACTGACAATTTTGTAATATTTATATTCAGAGCAGTATTCTATTCGATCGTTTACCACTTCACACAAAAGAAACTATTAATGAGTAACACTCAGTGTTAGTTGACTAAGGTCCGTACACTGGATTTTTCCGGGGAGAAAGCCTCTGATACTACTCGTTGGTACAGTGATATCATTGTCTGATGATGCTATAGTATGTATATATTCTGGTAAATTGATATATTCTCATAACATTTAACGTTATCCTAATATATAATAATATATAATTATTCCAGGATACGTTTTGATATAATCATTGCCTGGCAATGGTATTAATTACCGGGTGGTGGATTTATATTTTTCATGAAATCAGTTTGATTGCATGAACAGATATATGGGCAGCTCATCGGGTAAATATATATATATATATATATATATATATATATATATATATATATATATATATATATATATATATATATATATATATATATATATATATATATATATATATATATATATATATATATATATATATATATATATATATATATATATATATATATATATATATATATATATATATATATATATATATATATATGTTTGCCCTGTTGTCCCAATATTTCCGCTATTACTCCATCCCATGTTTGTCGTGGTCTACCTCTTTTTATCTTTCCGTTAGTCTTTGTCTCCCATATACGTATGACTTGCCGTGTATTATCCATTCTCTGAATATGTCCCCACCAGCTGAGCTGCTTTCTCTCTATAAATTTCAAAGTTGATTCAATTCATAATTCTTTTCGTATGTTCTTTAGCTTATCTCTTTGTGACCCTTACCCTCCTAAGAGATTTCATTTCGACAGCTTGAATTTTACTCTTTTGGTTTTTATCTAGAACCCATGATTCATATCCATATGTCCGAATTGGCCTATAGATAGATGGTAATACTTTCTTTTTTGTGGCTCTTGACACTTCTTTCTTATTTATGAAATTCATGCTGATAGCATAATATGCCTTCATGGTCTTTTCGATCCTATCATTGATTTCAGCATCTTGCTTTCCTGATTCTTCGAGTTCAACTCCTAAGTACTTATATTTTTCCACTTATTCTATTTTTCTATCTGTATATTTATGTCTTCCTTTTATTTTCCAATCACCATTACCTTAGTTTTTTCTTTGTTCATTTTCATACTACTCTTCTCTAATTCTCTGTTCCATATATTCAAGTTTTTCTGAATATCTTCTTCATTGCTGGCTATTATCATTATATCATCCGCGTATGCCCCTTCTGATACTTCTACTTGCTGGAAGTTTCTATATCCAATCTTAATTTTCCTCACTTTTGTCGAGCAATTGTTACTATTTCATCCATAAAGATTATTGACAACAGAGGACTTAGCCCACCCCCCTGTTTAAGTCCCTCCGTTGTCTTGAAATACTCCGAGCTTCTGTTTCCTCTTACAATGTAATTTCTATTACTTTGACATATATTCATTATCAATATTATAATATTTGCTTTGATTCCTCTTCTACGTAGTATTTCACATAATTTTCGTCTAGGCACCCTATCAAACGCTTTTTCCAAGTCCATGAACGCGAGGTATATTTTCTTATTCATCCTGTTAGGTTTTTCCATCAATATCTTTATGTTGAATATATGATCTTGAAGACTTCCTTTTCGAAAAACACTTTGTGTCTCTCCCAATGTTCTTTCAATAACTGGCCTCAGCTTCATATCTATTATTTGTTCATATATTTTCATAGCCGTGCATAATAACGTGATTCCTCTGTAGTTGCTATATTCATGTTTGTCACCTGATTGGTAAATTGGGATTATCATTGAAATCTGCCGGTCTTCCGGGATTTGTTCTTCTTGCCATACCCTTTTATATATTTTCAAAAGCACGTCTTCTCCATATTGTCCCATATTTCTGATCATTTCGGTCGTAATCTTGTCATAGCCTGGGGCTTTCCCATTTTTCGAGCGTTTTATAGGTTCCTGTAATTCCTGTTTTGTTATCTTTTCTTGGTGTCTTTCTTCTTCTATGCAACTTTCACTATCCTCTAATCCGTTTCCTCCGCTCCCAAGTAGCTCTTGAAAATATTGCTTCCATCTTTCCATAATTTTCCTGTCATCAATGAGTAATCTTCCATTTTTGTCCTTGATGTTATAAATGTCAGAGTTCTTTTTCCTTCTACATGATTTAACTATTTTATGGAATAGCTTTTGGTTTGCTTTGCTCTCGTTTTCTTGCTTGTTTGTATAACTCATATTTCTCTATAGTTCTAAGGCTAAGATAATTTGCCCATGCTCTATTTTTAATTCTCACTTCCTCTCTAATCTGTCCACCATGCCGTTTGTTTTGCGTAATCTCTCTTTTTGCTGTTTCCACATACTTCTCAAGCAGAATCAAGAACAGTGTTCTTGAAATACTTCCATAACTCTTCTGTGCTCATATTGTCTGTTGCATCTTCTATATTTTCTAGTTTCCTTGATATGGTTTGCTCGATAATTTTGGCGTATTCTGAATAGACAAGTTTCTTAACCTTTATTGATTCATATTCGATCTATTTTTCAACTGATATCTCTTTACCGTCGTTTTTCAGTTCCTTTTTGATATAAGCTACTCGTAAAAATTGGTCGCTCCCTATTTAAGCTCCTCTTCTGACTCTAACGTCTTTTATTTTTCTCAGGTTGCTTTTCTTTACCAATATGTAGTCTTTTATCGATTTTTCGTTACTACTTTCCACTTGTCTCGTATATTCATGTATATTCTTGTGTTCGAAGAAACTGTTACTAATTATCAAGTTATTCATTACCGCCAAGTCTAGTAGTTTCGTTCCATTGCTATTTGTTGTCTGTTCTCCATGTTTGCCTAAAACTGTCCTATAAATACTATCACTATTTTTCTGCCCTAGTCTTCCGTTGAGGTCACCTGCAATATAAATACTGCCCTCTGCTTCTTCTGTAGCTTTTGTTAATTTTTCCCAAAATTCAATTTTCTTACTAACTGATTCGTCTTCGTTTGGTCCATAGAACACAATTATTGTTCTTTTGTTCATGTTCGGATTCCTTAATTCAACTGTGAGTATTCTTGCTGACCACGCTTTCCTGCTTAATATCTGCTCTCCGATTTATTTATTTACCAAACATGCAACTCCTGCTACCGCCCTGATTTTTTCGTCTACTCCGCTGTATATTAATATGTGTTTGTTTTATAACTCAATTATTCCTTGGCCTTTTTTTTTCGTTTCTGTTATAGCAAGAATTTCAAGTTCTGATTTCCCAAATTCCTATTCCAGTTCCTTTTCTTTGTTTCCTTGTTTCCATGTATCTTTCTTTCTTGGTTTAATTTTTGAATGTTTCTGTAGACTTTCCGACTGATTATTTACGTTTCGCAATTTCACATCATTATTCCTATTATCTTCATCATTTTTTATAGCAAATGTCTGCGTCATATTTATTCTATCTCCATTCTTTATTAGTTTTTTGGAGTCAACCCCTCAACTTCCATTTTTTCTATTATTTTTCGTTCCGCATCATTTCATTTGTAAATTTTACCGTCCACTGCTAGTTTCTGATGCAAGACTTTGACTCTTTTTCCAATTGCTTTCAATTTTTCAGTTATAACGTTTGTTAATTTGTTATTTTCCACCTATATTTTTCTGACAAACTTCTGCCTCTTTACAAAGTAATCCAAAATCACAGTATGATGATCAGATATCACTTGTTAAAGGCCTACTCAATATATTTTGTAAATACAATTTCTTTTCATTTGAAGTGGATTTGGTTAGTACCCTTTTTTTGTTTTTTAATGCATTAGCTATATCAAAAGCGAGCAAATTCTGTCATATCGAAGAGTGTGTTTAAGTAAAAGCAAATTTGCTTTCATGTTCACATACTGGAAGTGCATACGAACTGTCAGTCTATACAGAACAATGTTAATAATGTACGTGTAATATTAACAATTAAATCATCACTACCTTGATAAACTTCCTTTGAGCTCATGCATTTGGTTTGAATGATGAGGTGAATCGTGACTATGATGAACAAGATGGTGCATTACAAGAAAACCACTATCCAGTGATGCATAGTCGGGTTTTAACTCGATAATGGCACAAACAGCATTAGGGGTTACTACATTGATGTGGCTAGAGATAAGTAGTCTCTGATTAATGCATCTCCGTATTATGACTTGTTCGTTGAATTGATGTCTGTACTATATATATTCCTTGATAAAAGAAAAAAAATTGAAAGATACAAGTGAATAATTCTGAAGTCGTTGTAGATTTTGAAATTGACATTCACGTTCAAGTTTAAGCTCAGGTCCAGTTCAATTTCAGTTAAATTGTAAATATAATTGTATATATATATATATATATATATATATATATATATATATATATATATATATATATATATATATATATACAAATTTTACTGTGAAATCGGGGTTAAGAGAACGGAAAATGTTTGAGGTTGAAAACTTACAATTTGCAGAGTGTTTTACGCGTTTCGACACAGGGTCATCATCAGAAAACATTCATCTCTGCACAATTATTATCTAAATTTCTAGAATGTTTCTTTTAAAGTCGTTGCTTTCGGATGCAAGAGTAGTCGTGTTGATATATTCTTTTATGCAAGTATTGTTCAGCATTACCGATATAGCACGCTCCACAGTCCTGACAATTAACCTTGTATATACAGTGTTTTTGTTCTCATGTTTCACCCTTGGCCTTAGAGTGGTGATATATATATATATATATATATATATATATATATATATATATATATATATATATATATATATATATATATATATATATGATAAATTAATACAGAGACAAACAGATAAAATGTTAACGTTTTGGACTAAACAAGATTCAAATTGAAAAATATTCAAGCATTGTATAAAACTGCATTAAGCAGTGTTTTCCTAATTTTATTTTTGGAATTTTTTATAGGTAACAAATCTGAAGGACAACGGCAATTCATTATAGTATGATAGAGCCAAAAAATTTGGGCCATTCTGCGACCTCCCGAGCCTGACAAAGGGAGTTCTGACATCGTGTTTATTTCTCGTATCATAATTATAAATGTCCGCGTCTAGATCAAGCGAAGAAAAACTCTTGTGCGCATACACAAGACACTCCAGGAAGAGTTAGTATTTTTAGTTGTTTAAATGAGCTAATGAGCTTTTGCAGCAATCTCTATATGCGATACCCCACATGATACGAACAGCACGTCTCTGTAGTCTAAAATTTCTTTTCACACTCACAAAGTAACGCAAACTTTAAGAGTGATTCGCATAGTGAAAAATAGGCAATTTTCAATACCTGAGGTGATACACATTCCTTAAGACTTTGCTTAATTATCTAGATAGATTTTCAACATGTATACTCCAGGTAGACACCCAGAAAACGAACACTCCCAAACTCAACTGCACTCATACTGAATGTTACTCTCTCCGTCTTCGACTCATTCACCGCTAATTTGTTCCCTGAAACGACTCAAAAGCCCTCGACTTCGTCCGCTCAAGCAACTCACCCGCCTTTCCAGGGTCATCGCACGATATACAGTGGAATCATCGGCAAATAATATGCTCAGACAGTCAGTCATATATTCGGGAAAATCATTTATAAATATCAGAAACAGTAAAGGTCCAATTATGGAGCCTTGTGGTACTCCTACACTGATAAGATCCTTTTTTGCCCACTTGCCATTTGTATAAACTGGTATCGATCTGATAAAAATGAAGTTATTAAGGTCATGATCCCGCCATCAAAACGATAACGCTCCAGTTTCGACACGAGAGCTGAATAAGAAACGAAGTCAAAGGCTTTCGTGAGGTCCAAAAACAGCGACAGGGAATAAAGACCCAATTCAAAGCATTTGATCGTATTAAAAATGAATTAAAAAATTGCATCGGTTGTAATTTCACTTTTTTTGAAACTGTATTGCTGTTAAGAAAGAAGATCATTTTGCCCAAAATACTTGACTATCTGATTACTCATGGGAACTAAAGAAATAGGACGGTAGTTAGCAACATCATCAGAGTTTCCTTTCTTTAAGAGAGGTATAATTTAAGATTTCTTCAGCCAATCGGGAAACACCCCATCATCTAGACATTTAATAGGCAAATCGAAGGATTTATTATACTATTAATAGTTTTCTATAATCGTATCACCGACATACCATAATAGTCAGCTGATTTGCCATTCTTGAGTCCACAAATAGTGTCCCTAACCTCAATCTGACCCATCCTTACAAGGTGATTGAATAAGTTTGGTCACGAACAAAGATTGTACCACATAACAGCAGTTTCGGTTGAGTTTTGGCTTCTGATGTTAGCCTAATTTTTAATGACGATCTTAAATCCGCGAATAAAACTTTATCAGCTCTAGTTTAAAAAAGTATCCTGGTCCATTTCACAATAAATCACAATTTTTCTAAAATTTTTCTCAATTTATTGAATTCTTAAATTTATATTCTTTTGTAAGATTTTCTTGAAGATCTTGTAGTCAATGAGCTGTTCTGAATTCTCCAACAACAGTCAGCCATCATGTGTGCGTTGCAGCGTTCCTCCATAGCCCGACAGTCCTGGTAGATTCGACGCCCTGTTCTTCACTTAGATCCACAAAATTAGCAGGATCATAATCCAAGTAGTGGTTGTTAAGTTACTTGATGTTACATCCAAGAACTTGAAAGTGACTCATCAGTTGTTCAATGTGTTAAGAATATTCAGAACTTTTCTTATTTCCCAAACAGATCTGAGTAAGCTAAACAAATTCATTCCATGTGTTTTCCCCAATCTTCGTCATAGTTCCGTGAAACTCTTTCATTAATGATCTAATATGTGGCCCATCAAAGATGCCCGCTTTTAGCTTCTCTGCACTCATTGAGGACATTTGCAACAAGAGAAGGAAACGATTTCCATTTTTGTTAAGTGTTTTAACAAATTGTTTATGGGCCCTCATTTTGAATATAACGCAGGAAATATTATAAGACTCCGTGATATCATTTTAAAATTAAGGTTCATTTAATAGTCTGTAAATCATGCTGTGGAAAGCTACCAGATGGCACGACATATTGTATATTACTATGACCGTATGAGAAGGTTTATGAAATATGAAGAATTCGTGTGTGTTATTTAATTTGGTGATATTTGAATCTGAAAAAAACTGATCGAATCGTTTTGTTCAAGGTCGGTAGTGAATTTTATTATTGGAAGAATTGTTTTTGGGAAAATATTTAGCTGACGTGTCGTACCAGTAAAGCAATGATATCATCCACACACCGAAACCAATTTGGAAAATGTTTAGCTACTGGGTTGTTATCTATTTTAGTGTCTGTGTTATCCATGAAAATTTTTGCTAATGGGGGTCTGAGTGTGTTTCCCATAAGAAGGCCCTTGTCCTAACGATGAAATGAAGACTCAAAAACAAAATAATTTCATTTAATATAATAAAAGGAGCTTTATCAAATTATTTGCGATCCTTCCTTTCAAATTTAACGGAGACAATTTTAAACGATTCCAGGATAATGAAGGTCTATTCATCTCTTCTTGTCTTGGAATAAGCGCTTCCTGCGTGGTCCAATCCCTTCTATGCCAGTGTTGATTTTTATCTCTACTATCCCATATGCAGAGAAAACAAGAATAATTATTATAACAGAAAGTTGACCATGTTTAAATCGACACATATGATTCATTTCTTTTCTGTATACACAGTCTCCTTTCAACCCCAAAGAAATAGATGTATATTCTTTTTTTACCTTAGTAAAATGTGCAATCAGCAATGACCCTAATATGTCGAAGAGAACATTTCAGACTCCGTATTGAGAAATCTATGCACATACGCCATTCATTATAAACGTAATATTATAATACCATTGCAGTCATCAAACCAGATAACTCTCTGCAAGAGAAAATTCATCTTCTTCATCAAATTATTCTAAGAAATTCTATTCTCTGGTACGGTAATGAGAAACTTAACCTAGAAGCCAGGACTTCTGTAGCAGACTTTGAAAAACCCAGATCTCTCCCAGATTAGATCGTTCAAACCATCGTGATTGAATAATTCAGGAGATATCAATTTTCGTCTCAATGCCAATCAACACATAGACACCAGCATGCCTAACACCCAAGAAGTTGAAGCGGCAATGAAACACTTAAAGAACCAGACAATCTACCTAGCGAAAACCTGAAGGCGAAGGCTTAGGTTTTAGCACAATTTTTACAGCCTATCATGAAGGATGTCTTGAACTCAGAGATTATTCCTGCAACCTGAAAAGAAGGCCTTATTATGAAGGATCCAAAGAAAAGAAATCTAGCAGAATGCAACAACTGGAGAGGTATAACACTTTTCAACAACATAGTTAAAATCCTTTCCTATATTTTATTGCAAAGGATAGAAGAACAGATGAAAACTCGCTTCAGACCAGAACAAGCCGATTCTAGAGTCCACCGATCCCACGTAGACCACATCAACACGCTACAAATAGTAATACAACAATCTTCGGAATATAACTGCACTCTATACATCATTTTTGTAGATTTTCGCCGTGCTTTCGATATCCTTAGCCAAGCGGCTCTCTGGAAAACTCTGAACATTGTGGGTGATCCAGAGAAAATCATTAACATCCTGAGGAACTCTATGAATGTTCAACATATCGTGTCCTTCATAGGGGTAAAATCTCAGTCAAGATCAAAGTCAAGGCAGAGGTCACGCAATGCTATCTGCTTTCGCCCATACTCTACAACATAGTGGCTGATTGGATAACTAAGGAAGTTACCAAAAAAGAAGGGGAAACACCTGGGGTCTGGCCGGGAGACTTGAAAATCTAGACTATGCGGACGATATCTGCTTACTACCTACCAAGACAAGCAGAACGAGCTGGTCCATCTGAGCAACATAGCGAAATGAACAGGTCTCCGAGTCAATGTTGACGAAACAAAGTCAATACGTATTGGCGCTGCAAAAGTACTACCTTTCTTGATATATGCTGTCTCCGTAGCAGGTCGGACAGAGACAGACGTCAGAAGCAGAATATCTAAGGCAAATCAGGCTTTCGCAATGCTCAGAACTGTGTGGAGATCAAACGCCATCACGGACGCAACGAAAATACGAATCTTCAATTCGAACGTCAAATTAGTCCTCGGGTGCGAGACCGGGAAGCAAACAAGAATAATCGAGCAGAGCCTCCAGGTCTGTGTAAACAAATGCCTCCGTAAAATCCTTGGAATCTACTGGCCAAAACGGATAACAAACGAAGAACTTTACAACATCACCCTTCAGAGAAAAATCAACAACGAAATAAAGCTGTGAAAATGGAAATGGATCGGCCTCATCTTGAGAAAAGAAACAACGAATACCACCCGACAAGCACTAGAATGGAACCCACAGGGGACAAGACAACGTGGAAGACCCGAAGCACGAATAAGAACAATTCTCGCAAATATAGGACCAGGCGGCCAAACCTGGAACCAAATGAAAGGCCTGGCCAAAAATAGACCGAAAACCTTTCTGGTGGCCCTATGCTCCTAATAGGAGTTAAAGGGATATATATATATATATATATATATATATATATATATATATATATATATATATATATATATATATATATATATATATATATATATGTAAACTTGAGACAAGAAGAATTATTCAAAATCCGTAGATCAATGAATAATCCCTCCTGACAAGAGCTAGTTGCCGAATCTGCCTGCCATGCACGCAGCCTCCAAGAGCCACAATAGTGCAACTAAGCAGAATGCTGAGATATGAAGCGGCAGACTGCAGTTTCGCCCTTATTAGGAGTTCATCAGTGTCGCATATCGCTTCTCAGCATCCTATCAAGCTACATCGGGGTACCCTATCGATTCCAGAAAGGACGCACCTCGTACATACGTATGAGAGTCACCCTCTATGGATCGACATGTCGAACTCGCTACTAGACTTCGGGAAAGATACGAACAATAACAAACAGATGTGGAAACGTTAAAAGTTCCAAACATTTGGAAGACATCTTTCGCCGTTTCGTGAATCACATCAACGGTAGAAAACGAGCGAAATAATATCGCTGGAATAGTGCTCTTAGCCTCTGTTTCCGAGATAAAACCTCCCGTTTGTAAATATTTGATGGGACAAATATCTTCCGCGATAAACTTCGCCCTTATTAGGAGCTCATCAGTGTTGCATATCGCTTCCAGCGATATGGTTCCTATCAAGCTACATCGAGGTACCCTATCGATTCCAGAAAGGACGAACCTCGTATATACGTATGAGAGTCGCCCTCTATGGACCGACACGGCGAACCCGCTAAGCGAGTTCTATTTGTTTCAAAATTGAATATAACCTGTCATTTTAATATCATTCTACTTTTATTTGGTTACCAGCTTTTATATCCACCAATGAATCATATGTTAAATATTTCAAATTGTCCACTTCGTTCAATATCCTACTTCCTATACTTATGTCGTGAAACCGAAATTACCTATAGGATTCAAGGACTCTATGATCTTCGGTACCGAATTTACAAATGAATTTACTACCTCACGTATTCTGCGAAGAAATTTACATGTCCCGTTTGCTCTTATCTGTCTTGGAATTGATTCAATTATTTCCATTAATGTTATAAGCTATCATACGAAGTCAACAAATATTCATATCCGCCTTCTATTTAAATATTCTCAACAGTTTTCAACTTGTTTCTTGTAGCAGTTATTTCAAATTATCAAGGTATTCAAATAAGATGAGTACATTTAAATCCACTCTCCTATACAGTGAATTCGCGATAACGCACTCCTGTCAATAAATCATGAAAACCAGACGGTTATAAGTGTGGAAACTACTGTTCGATATTCATTCAAATATTCAGTAGCGATTTTAAAATTAGCATTACTTCGCTTACTAGATTTATTCATTGCTCCAAGAGAGCATTCT
This sequence comes from Cryptolaemus montrouzieri, assembly GCA_013387265.2. NCBI lineage: Eukaryota > Metazoa > Arthropoda > Insecta > Coleoptera > Coccinellidae > Cryptolaemus > Cryptolaemus montrouzieri. Next base: position 36,541,766 of record JABFTP020000165.1, read on the forward strand.
CCACGCCTACTGAATAATTCCTAGTTTGTAATAAGCGATAACGGTAACGTCGTCTTATCTCGTTCAGAATGAATTCAGATATTCTGCACTAGGAAACATGTAATCTCCTGTGGCAGTTCTATCTAATGCAACAAGTAGCAGATTAGCCCACTCCGCCACTTATCAACGTGTGATAAAATCGAAGAGTGAGGAACGGAGGGTTGTGGTTGAAAGTGAATTATTGAACGGAGGGTGCGAATGTTGATAGGTTTCGAAAAATGGCAGGTTAACTGGGCTTCTTGATGAATGTAGTGGGCACAAGGGGCTTTAATCATTCTACGTGGGCTAGCTTGAATGTTGACTCATCAATACTGAAAGAACAGGTTCTACTAAAGGGTGTCACTTAATTTAAGCTGTATTTGAATCAAATAAAATCATTCCTTTTATTTAAGTTGAATTTCTTGTTTTATATATAGAATAGGGTTAAGTAGGGAAAACGAAAAGAAAATGGGTTTTATATTGCTATTTCATCGGCACCATTTCATCAGAATTTCACATCAAAATTCATAGACATCCGGTCCAGATACTATTCGCTAGTCGACTCCTGTGATTGTACTTATATATTCATTGACAGCAAACAGGGCTGTATCAAAAATCAACAGCAACTGTGTGCGTATTCAATGGAGTACCTCTTTCTGTCCCCGTGTCGTGTTTCTCTAGTTGAAAATATTTTTTCCAATTTAAGCGAAAAATTAGCTCCATTCTTTTACATTATTTTCGTAGACTAATGAAAAAAACGAATTAAATTTTTAAAATTTTTATTTTATATGAAAAAGGTGTTGCATTAATTTTCACAGGAAATTTCTCATGAAAAAAATCAAAAATTCCCAGAAATACGCCCAGGTTCTTCCGTTCTTGAGATATATGGTATTAAAATTCTAATTTCTTTTTCACGTTTCTGTTGGCAATTCACAAGAGTTGCCAAAAGTACAAAAATCCATAATACGAATGAGGGATCGGAACTGTCCTCATATTTCTCACAAAATTTGGAAGAATTGCTTTTTGAAATAATTTTACGACGTTTTGAGTTTGAATATACTTCTTCATTTTGTTTGTTTCTTATTTGTAATTACTTTAACGTGCTCTATTTCCGCCATTCGGCCAATGACACGACGAGGAATTCTGCCACCTCACTAACCCGGGAGTTTTGCCGAACCCCTCTCGTGTCGAGGAAAAGGATCTTTAATGTCCAACACATCTCTGTTAGACAGGACCGATGGCTTCACATCTCCTCCGAAAGATGGATACTCAAGCGATTCCCAGAATCCGAAAAATCGCACCGACTTTGTGGGGATTGAACCCAGGTAACTCTACGCAGGGGGCGTCATCATATCCCATACGCCACCGAGCCGGCTAGTTTTGTTGTTGCTTGGCGGATATTCCATCCATTGTAACTCAGTAGAAATGCTCGAATATGCCAATCAAAATGACATAACTTCGCTACCCATGCCTAGCCATACTTCACGTTATTTACAACACCTTGACCGGGCAATGTTTAAATCTTTGAAACATCATTTTCACGAACAATGTCGGCTATGGTTAAATCAAAATGCAGGTCGCCGAATCACAAAACTGACAATTGGTCCTCTGCTTAATCAGGCCTGGGGTAAGGCTGCTTCTACCGAAAATGCCATTTCCGGATTTAGGGCATGCCTTTTAATCCAGAAGCAATACCGAATTATGTTTTCCTTGAATCCTCAGCGGCGCTTAACTCTCCCTGTCGTTTTACTACTCCAACCATAATACATCATCATCTGAACCGCTCGAAGTGCAACAAATTATGGAAAATAAACCTATGGCCGGTACATCACCAGATCAAAGTAAAAATAGTAGCAAAGAAAGGACTCCTTCTCAAATTCTAAGAGAAATATCTCTTATTCCACAGGAGTTAACAGAGGCCCGTAAACGTAGCAAGCAAGTTGGCAAGCTTTTAACTTCCAATGAGCATAAAGCGATAAGAAGAAGCAAGGAAGAAGAAAAATATCTGAAAGGAATTGAGCGAAACTAATATCAAAGAGAAGAAGACTGATGAACCCAGCAATATTCGAAAACGTAGAGCGGTTAGACAAATTTCAATGAGTAGCCTCGATGAAGAAGGTGATGAAACAATGATATTATGTGATACTTCGTATGAAGATGGTAAAGAGAATGAAGCAAAATACTGCGTGGGATGTGGCGAAAATTATTATGGAACATTACTTTCAGAAGATTGGCTACAATGTTTTATTTGTCACATGTGGGTGTATGAAAATTGTACCGAATTCGATACTTTTTGTTCCGAATGTGGTAAAAAAAAAATTGATGTTGAGAAAAATGAAAATATGGGAAAAGGCAAATGTAGCAGTGGCCATTTCTCCCGTAATACTAAGGCCAACTCCCCCTAATGTGCCGGAACTGTCCTCATATTTCTCACAAAATTTGGAAGAAATGATTTTTGAAGTAGTTTTTACGACGTTTCGAGTTTGAATATAATTCTTCATTTTGTTTGTTTGTTATTTGTGATTACTTTAACGTGCTCTATTTCCGCCATTCGGCCAATGACACGCCGAGGAATTCTTCCACCTCACTAACCAGGGAGTTTTGCCGAACCCCCCTCGTGTCGAGAGATGGGATTTTTAATGTCCAACACATCTCTGTTAGACAGGACCGACGGCGTTAAATCTCCTCCAAAAGATGGATACTCAAGCTATTCCCAGAATCCGAAAAATCGCACCGACTTTGTGGAGATTGAACCCAGGTAACTCTACGCAGGAGACGAGCATCATATCCTCTACGCCACCGAGCCGGTGTTTTCAATAGAAATTTTTGGGCCATCAAATTACCGGTTTCTAATCTTGCTATTATCCACAGTAACATACTTGTCATAGTTGGTTTATTTCCTGCAATCTATCATAGGTCCATAACAATCCAAGAATCAGCAATCGAAGGCTGACTTTACAGGTTGGCGTATAACATTCGACTGTTTAGAGAATTTCGCATAAACAACTGTTTGACTCATATTATGTCGAGATGTTTCAAGCCCTCAAAGCTTAAGATCTACTCAGAAAGCTCGAATTTTGCCAATGACCACTACAAAGCCGGAAATGCCGAATTCTGTTGGAATATCTTGTTAACAGACGAAGCAGGGTTTACGCGAGAGGTTATAATGAAATTCCACAACAATACCGAGTGGACTGAAGAAAATCTATATGGGAGAGTTGAGCGTAACCACCAAGAAAAGTTTTTCAACAATGATTGGGCCGGTTGGTATGATAGTAAATTTTTATGGCCATTAATTCTATCTAACAGATTGAACTGTCCAACATACCCTGACTTCCTGCAGAACAATCTGGATGATTTTTTTGATGGTGTGTCTTGTCCAAATAGAAGAAGAATGTGATTTATGCATGATGGTGCTCCTCCGCATTTTGGACTGATAATAAGGCATCGTTTCAATAGAGCATATCCCAATAGATGGATTTGGAGATGCGGTCCTGTTGCTTGGCTTTTACGATCCCCCAATCTGCATCCCCTAGGCTTCTTCGGCTTCAGACATTTGAGAAGATTTGTATACTGTCAAGCTGTTGCTACCATACAGGAACTGCATGTACGTGATTTGGATGGATGTTAGAGATTAAGTAATGTGCCAGTCATTTTTGATCAATGGATCGCCGCTTAATACTAGGTGTAAGTTTTTTTTCGTTTGTTGCTTCTATTTCTGTTATATGCTGAAAATTATCATCCATCAATTTTCTTCCTTATCATTATATGTCATCCTTCATAACACTCTTTCTTAATATAAGAATGTTCCTGAATATTGTTTTTCAAAATGAAAACTCTGTTTATTCGTCTCCGTAGATCGTCTGCAGCACGCGATGCCACGAGTCGACTCTACGGATCCACGCAATCCGTCATATTGCCAACCCGTCGTTGTGTACCACCGAACCACGTGTTTTGTTTCATCTACGTTCACAACGAGTGTTTTATGCTAACCATCGATATTTTCTTCGTGTGAGTGGGCCCATTTCAGAAGCAGTAGGATCTCGACAACTCCATACTGATTCCTTTATAGTTTACGCAGAGCGATCGTTCGATAAATTTCGAGGTCTCCGTCGGTTCTATGCTATACTGCTCCTCTTACATACGCAGTATCCGGTTTGGAAGTGTCTATTATCCTGTAGTGCTGTTCTCTCCACACACGCTACAGTTTTATTTGTAGGATCTTGAATACTCCCCACTACCTTCGTCATAGATTACAAAGACCATGGATTTTGGGATTTCTGAGGTTTCCTTTGGTTCTGTACTGTGCTGTTACCCTTGCACACGCAGTATACGGATCCTGAAGTGCCTATTTCGCCCTGTAGTGCCACTAAAAGATCAATTATTACTAGATTGAGAGAATGTGACGCACATTTAAACTACGGATGTTAGATTTTGAATATGTAAGTACACATATAGTATAAAAATTTTCGAAATGCTAATACACTTTTGAAGGTAGTAATGTAAAGAAATGCAAACATCGACTGAAGAAGGCCAAATGGTCGATTCCGTTCAGTGTACTCTGTAGTTTGTTAGATGAGACGCGCCTTCTGATAGCGCGTTCGACCAATCAGAAAGATGGTACGTCGAAAGTGTCTATAGTATGGGGTATATGTATAGGTATAAATGATAGGTGAGATGAAAAATACAAGGTTTAACTTTAATCTACACTTTATTTGAAAAAATTCGACGACGTTTCGCTGACACAGCAGCTTTATCAAGAATGAAAAACAGAATGAAGAGTATGGTATTATAAACAGATTGTAGAACAAGTTGGATGAATCACAGGAAAATCCACACCGAGCCATTGTACAGTTAGTATGAAAGGTAATAAAAACTAAATAAACAAGTTAAGTAGGGGTAAGTAATTCACATCTACCTGTTCATTCAAAAGCTTGTCCGAATGTTTGTATCTATTTATTTCTAATGCTTCTAGGAGATCTAATTTTGAACTTTTGATTTTATATGTAATATGTCAAAGTTTTTATTGAATGAATGGTTTTCTTTTATTAGGTGGTTTGAATAATTTGAATCAGATTTATTTTTATCGAAGCTACGTTTATGTTCAGATGTTCTTATGCCAAAACTCCTATAGGTCCTACCGATATAAATTTTATCACAAGAACCGCAATTGAGTTTATAGATTCCTGATTTACTTGATTTTTCAAAACGAGATTTATTATTTTTAATATGTTTACCTAAGTTATTAGAAGTTTTGAAAGTTATATTAAGATTTTGTTTCACGAGAAAGGATTTAATATTTGTACTTGATTTAAACTGTTGAATATTTTATAGTGTTTATGAATAGGATATAGTTCATTTATTGCTTTCTGATACAGTTTTTACGAATGATTAGATCTATCATATCCGGATTATATGAATTATTAATGGCTATCTGTTTGATGATGTCTAACTCTTTATTATAATCTTCTACTGATAAAGGTAAATTCAGTAACCGATGTACCATGCTGTTTAAAGCTGCAACTTTGTGTTGAATTGGATGTAATGAGTAGTTATGTATAATTGTATCAGTATGTGTTGGTTTACGAAAGACCGAAAAACATGATTATTATATTGTTTAGTGATTTTTGAGTCCAAAAATTAATGGAATCGTTCTGTTAAATTTCTATCGTGAATTTAATGTTCAAATGGATGGAATTAATGAAATTAAGAAATAAGTCTAATTGACGAGTAGTTCAAATGAAACATACTAAGATGTCGTCAACATATCTATACCAATAAAGAAATTTGGAAATGAGTGGATGTGTATGAATTTTCTGTTCAATATTATTCATAAAAATCTCTGCTAAAAGTGGACTCAAAGGATTTCCCATGATCAAACCATTTTCACTACTGTAATAGATGTTGTTGAAAGAAAAATAATTTTGTTCAATGCAAACGTCCAACAGATTCAATAGTTCTGATTTAATTATGTGGCTAACATGATTCGAATTCAACATGTTTTCGATTAATATTTTAACATCACCTGGAGGAACACTTGGGTATAAATTCTCAACATCAAACGAAATAAGTGTTGCGTTAGGTGGTAGGTTAACGTTTTTTATGTTATTTCTCAATTCGAAAGAATTTTTTATAGGAAATATTGATTTGAATGAACAATAATTTTTAATGATATCTATAAGGTAGTGCGACAATTTCACGGCTGGGGCTGTAACGTAAGATACAACTGGTCTAACGGGGTTATTTACTTTATGCAATTTAATGAGTGAATACAGTTGAGGTGGTTGAGGGTTTGGTAAAATTAATTTGTATTTATCTATTGCTTTAATAAAAGATTTTGCGTCATTTATTGCAATTTTAATATATTTTTCTGGAATTTAATAGTCAGCGAAACGTCGTCGAATTTTTTCAAATAAAGTGTAGATTAAAGTTAAATTTTGTGTTTTTTATCTGATTTATATCATGGATCTACATCAAGTAACGGCCTCCACAATTCAAATAAATGATAGGTCATATATAACTAGATTGAGTGTATTATCGTCTCCTGATGATGCCAATTAAGTTGGTGAAACGCGTGTCAACATTTGAACAAAAGTTTTGGCAATGTGGTTTGCATCTACAACAAACTTTTTTTTTCTTGAAGATGTTGCCTTCTTTCCAGATTCTTGCAATTATTACTAATTCGTAGATAAAATATTTTGATTTATCGTTTACAGTGATTTCTTCATCACTCCATGCCAGTAGTTCAATAAGAACCACGAAATATGTAATATTACTACTTTTTGCTATGTGTTTAAGTCGATTTACGAAATTCAGAGTCAAATCAATTCATTGATGCTTACATTGACTCGTGAGAGCATCAGTGAAAAGAGTGTAAACTAGTTAAGAACAAGCGTAAAATAAAAGTTTTAATACCTTATCTGAACTTTGAAATCAATACTCCCTCGTAATTTGTTACAACATTGTAGTATATTGAGTGACGTTCAGATAATAAAAAAGATACTCGAACTGAATAAAATTCGGTTAGACCTGGAATCGAATGGGGGAAATATAAGAAACTTTCGTCATCTTGCAGGAATATACAGTTCCAATTTCTCAACTTCAAGAGTTCGGTGTTCTCCATTACCCAGTAATCCAACATGAACTTTACGTACATTGGCGGACCTTCATGTATGTTTATCAGGTAAAACTGGCGTACTTGAAAACGAAGATTTAAATGCATAGAATAAATTTGCTTCATTTCAAATTTACGTTATTAATACTAGTAGGAGTATCAATTTCAGAAATTACCGTAGCCTTGATCGTGTTGAACCAGTAAATCTCAGATTATTTACACACGGGCTTAGACCAAGTTTGATATAGTTTCTTGGGAAATATCGATGGCCTAGGTGCAAAATGTCGTAACCCTCAAAAATTCAAAATTTTGAATTTGGCGGCTATGGAACCAGCTCACTCTTCTGCAAGACATCGTAAGTCACATTTAGTTAATTATCAAGCTTTAACCGTTGCAACGAAATGTCGTATCAACATCCCACCACTATTGCCAAGTCAAAACATTACATTACATTCGTGAGGGTGGATTGGCTTTGCAAGCCTTTCCGAACTGCGACCAAATTGATCTTTTGTTCGTAACTCTTCTTATTCATTTCCCTGTAGGTCTAGATCTCTTACATAATTAAGAATCTCCCTGGGAGCTTTCGCTTTCACTTCGTGCGGCTCTAGTTTGTCGCTACCGAAGTGTATATGTCTTTGAGGGACAGTTGCGATGCAACTGCAAAGAATATATTCGGCAGTTTCATCGCCCTCTTTACACATTCTGCATGTTGCCGTTTCCGATTTGCCCATTTTGTTGAGATGGTATCTCAGTGGACAGTGTCCAGTAAGGTGGCCTGTTATGATCCTCAACTCGTCCCTAGAAAGATCGAGAAGCTGTTTTGTCTTCTTGGGCGAATAGTCAATGAACTTTTTCGCTTGCCTTTGGCCTGGAGTTTTCCTCCAATATTCTTTTTTGCTAGATTCTTCCCATCGTTCCAGTTCCTGTGGTCTGCGCGGCTTACTTACAGCAGAACGGTTCAGGTCCGGTGGGTGGGATTCCAGCAGCTGATTTGGCCAGTTCGTCAGCTGCTTCATTTCCTTGTATGCCTTCGTGGCCAGGCATCCACCACAGGAAAAGTTTGTTCCCCTCAGCATGTTGCTTCAAGTATTGACGGCATTCGCAGACAGAGATGCTCCGATAACTGTCAGAGTTTAGAGCTTCAATTACTGCCTGACTGTCCGTTAAAATGTGAATCTTTGCCCCTTTGAGTTTCTTCGTAGTCCTCCTGGCAGCAAAGGTTTACAGCAAGTGTTTCTGCTTGCATGATTGTGGGAGTAGAGCCCAGAGACACTGATGAAGAGTACTTGGGTCCATATATGCCTGCTCCTGTTCCATCAATCGTTTTTGATCCGTCCGTGTACCAAATGGAGGATTTTTGGTCTAATTGATCAATTTTTGCCTTTACGATGGTGCGGTCTTCTATGACCACTTCGAAGGGTGTGTGAAAATCAAACTTAAGCGGCATCATATCCGATGGTTGTGATAGGATTTCTGGCGCTATGTATCCCAGAATCCCCAGGTGTCCCTTCAGATCACCAGGTAATAGATTTTCGTGTCTTGGAGCCGTAATGCCGCCATCAACGCCTCCTTTTTTAATTTTATATGGAGAGGAGGGAGATTTGAGATTACCTCCAGGGTGCTTCTCATAGCACCTGTTATGCCCAACACGCAAGCCGCTGCAGTTTTTGCAGCTTGTTTTGCGTAGTTATTTCCGATGTTTTCTTCCACCATACTAACGATGCATATGTGACAATGGGTCTTATAACTGCTGTGTATAGTCAGTAGTTAGTTTTTGGCTACAGCATGTAGGCACGATGTAGCCCAGGTCTTTCGAAGAGTCTACATTTCATGCCCCTAGATACTTAGCCTGATGTAGCCATTGGAACGTCTCGTGAATGGAATTAGAATGGTTTTGTGAAATGTGTAGATTTCAGTTGAGTCTCTGATCTAGGGTTAACCCTAGATACTTGTTCCGAAAGTTTCAGAGTATGTCCATTCAGAAAGGGGGGCTGTAAGTTCAACTTTCTTTGTCTCGTGAATGGAATTAGAATGGTTTTGTCTTAATTGATACTGAGTCCCTCTTCAGCACACCATTCATTTACGATGTTAAGGGTTTTTGCATCAGGTTCGATAAGATTCCATCATGCTTTCCCCTAATGCTGATAACTAGATCATCAGCATAGCCTTGTGCGTTGAATCCAGCGTTGTTCAGTCTTTCTAAGAGGCCACCAACAACTACTGACCATAGTAGCGGCGATAGAACACCTCCTTGAGGGCATACTTTCACTGCTGACATCGATATTTCGGTGTTTCCAAAAGTGGCCGTTATGATCCGGCCTTTGAGCATTTCTTTAATCCATTTGATGGAGGGTGTTTTGACAACCTTATTGTTTGCACCAAGTCAAAACATGGTAAACCTCAGTTTACAATTCATTATACATCGGCACATCCTTACCAACATAAAGTTGCAGCATTTAACAGCTATAAACATAGACTCTTGAACACACCGATGTCTAATGATAATTATTTCAAAGAATTAAATTTGATAAAACAGATCGCAATAAATAATGGTTATGATGCAAATTTAGCATATTACATGAGAAAAACAAAAATTAGCTTTACAACATATATATCCAATCGGTGAACACCAAGACAAGAGATTCAATGAGCGTTTATTTTCATGAACCGAAATTATTTAATATTTATTTTATAGTAAAACGTAATGAAACACTTTAGTCACTTTTTCCACAATTTATTCAATTCAATTCATAGTGAAGTACGTATCGACCCTACGGTCATTTTCATCTCTCTCCCCGTTTAATGATTGTTTTAGAAAATGTTGTGGTATGTTGTTAGTGAATCTGTCAATCTGTAAATTTTATAAGTTAGTTGGTTATTTGAATTTGTAATGATTAAGTGGAAATTAATTAATTATATATAGGCAATATTAGCAATAATGTGAAATCCAGTTTGAAAAGTTTCTGTCGAAAGGGGAACAAAGTTTGTGGCTCAAATGACTGAACGAGTCCTTTGGAATCGATGCGTCTGTGAATGTTTCGTTTCTGTAAATTTTATAAGTTAGTTGGTTATTTGAATTTGTAATGATTAAGTCGAGGAAATTAATTGAGTTATTATTTTCTAATTCAGAAGTGAAGCTGATGCGGCAATGTATTTTATTCAGGAAATTTAAAATTGCTGAATTTGTTTTCAGTATATCCTGCATCTTTTCTTCGTGTGGGTTTTATTGATGCATACTATAATACTAATGACTTTGTCAGCTTTAGTAATTATTAGATCTTGCCTAAGATTTTGCTTGATATGACCGTAGGGTCGAAACCGGTCCTGATTATTGAATAAATAGTGAAAAAGTGACAAAGTGTCTCATTTCTGTTTTCTTTAAAATAAATTTCCATAAAATAAATAAATCATCTATACTATCAATTCATTTTTATTTCTTTTAATAAATTACACCATAAAAATTCTTTCGAAAAAATTATGAATTATTTAATTGACATTAAAATCCCTTACTAAAAATTTTGTAATATGTTTTCCTTGGACTGGTTTGTTTTTGTTTCTGCATTTTTGATAATAATTGTTTAGTGGTAGAAAATATTTCAGCTCTCATGGATCCCGAATTGAGTCAGTTTGTGAATAAATTTGGTTTTTCAAATAAAAGAAAAAAAATCCAGCCACAGGCTTATGACCTTCACGGTTTTTTTTTGCTTCGTTCTTTATTCATAGGAAATATTTCAAACTTTTTCTGAATGGTAGAAATTATTTTCTTATATTTGCTTGAAAGAACATAATGTACATTTATGTATTCTGCCGAAATAAATAACTAATATTATTCAATTGACGAGGTTTTTACGTGATAGAAATCCATTTTCACAAATACAAGTAAACAATGATTTTACTAAAATATATTTTAAATGCTAGACACGTTTCGTTACACAGTATCTTTATCAAGAGCGAATGAATACTACAAATATATCTTACTAACAGATTTTTATATATACTATAGAGGCAATCCACTCAGAGCTATCCGTACTTGAACTAATGTTTAGTCTCTTTTGATATCAAAATTTGTTTCCAAGTATTCCACCGAAAGATCCATATAATATAAATCAATAATTTATTAACACAAAATATGACGAATCATCGAATCAAAAACGACATTATGGCTTTATGTTTGCATATCTCAAAATTATTTTTATTTAACGATTGTTTTTATTTAAGTGATGAGGGACTTATAATATAATGGGAAACCCTTAAGTTCTCTTTAGCAGAAATCTTCATTGATAACATAGAAGAAACAATTCATTAACACCCGCTTAGTAAAAATTTTCTATATTGTTATCGATATGTCGATGACATCATTGTGTGTTTCACAGGAACAAACAGACAGTTCACTGTATTCGAAAATGCACCTGCACCCAAAATAAAATTCACTTCTGAAATAGAACAGAACAATTCGATAAATTTCTAGACCTAACAATAACAAAAATAAACACCATTTTCCATCAATCATAAGCCTCAAAAGAATTGAATTTGATAAAACAGATCGCAATGAATAATGGTTATGATGCAAATTTAGTTAGCAGCATATTACATTAAAAAACAAAAATTAGCTTTACTACATATATATCCAATAGGTTAACACCAAGACAAGAAATTCAATAGTTTAATATATAAATAAGCCATATTAGCTAAAGTATCCTTTTAAAAATTCAAATTCAAATATAGCGTTCAGAACATCAACAAATTTAGGTTCATTTATCAGGAATTATAAATCTCCAATTAATAAAGAAAATCTGGTGTTTATAGATTGGATTGTGCAGATTGCAATTGTTTTTATAAAGGCAGAACAGGAGGAAATTTTAATGTTAGAATCTCTGAACAGAAACTCAGTTTCATCGGTGGAAAAATCGATTCAAATTATTCAAATCATCTTAGGGAGAATGGTCACTCTTTCAGTTCAGAATTTAAAATCCTACATTCTGAGAATAGAGGTATAGAACTCAACCTTCTGGAAGTACTTGAAATTAACAGATTTAGGTATTCACCGGAAATTCTTAATGATCAGGTAGACATAAATAACTCACTCTTATTAAATTTATTTCTCAAACATTAATTCAAGTACGGATAGCTCTCAGTGGATTGCCTCTTTAGTATATATAAAAATTTGTTAGTAAGATATATTTGTAGTATTCATTCGACCTTGATGAAGATACTGCGTATCGAAACGCGTCGGGCATTTAATAATATATTTTAGTAGAAATCATCGTTTACTTGTATTTGTGAACTAATATTATTATCATTATTTGGTTCTTATTAGAATGAGTTTCCTTAAAATAAATCCATATGGATTAACATTAATTATTTCTCGATAAATTTTGCATTAACTAACAGTGTTCATTTAATATGAAAGGAAACTATGTAATGCACTTTTGGTCAGTTTTTAGTCATACTCGGCTGAGTTATCACGAAACGCACATCAAACAACAAGGACTGAAGCAGGATTACATCTTCTATGAAATATTCAACACGCCGAACTTCAGAAATTCTCATTGTGGTGTATAAAGGACAGATGTAAATGCAAATATGTGTGAATTAAACAAGCAGTACATGCGTAAATATTTTACAGTCGTGTTCGCAAGCGAGCACTTAATAATTTATTGTGACACACAGCAAAGAAACTATGTTTGGATGCAGCTACATTATGATACTGGTCGAAATATGACACGAAAGGAGAATTGTAGCGCAAATATGCGGAAACGGATGACCATTTCGAAGATTATGAGAACGAACAGACATCATGAAATTTTGTTCAAGAATCTCGTGATGTAAAAAGCAAAATATGACCTAATTTAGCAAAGGTCGTTTTACAAACAAATTTTCGTAAACATCACTGCATTCAACGCAAAAAGTGCCTCTAGGATGAAATAATATTTTTTTCCACGAACATTACTGAATGTAATAATTATGAAATCATTTTAATAATACAATTTAGGCATATAGTTATTCTGATATACTTGACTCTCTTTGAAGATATTCTATTTTCAATGGTGAACTCTACGCATTATCTATGGCACTAGAATATATTGAAAACAATTGGTTGAATCTTCAACAGAAAAAATTTCTCATTCTTTCAGACAGTCAAAGTGCTTTCGATAAAAAATATGAATTATGATTCCTCTTTTTCATTAATCCTTAAAAAAATTCTTCTGTCACTCAAATTCTTCATGCAGAATGATATTTATGTCTGCTTTATGTGGGTTAAGGCTCATGTTGGAATTATGGCCAATGAAAGAGTAGATCGAGTCACTAAATTGGCCTCTAGAGATCGAGTTCAACTCATAAAATGTATCTCATCAGATCTTTTTTCCGATTTCAAACGAATTGTCATTCGTAGATGGTGTAACGAATATTAACAAAACAATAAAGGTGCCTTCTACAAAAATATCCAGAAAATTCCTCAATCAAAAGTTTGGTTCAAAAATATCGGTCATTCCAGAGATTTCATCAGAATTTTTTGTTGATTGAGATGTGGTCATACTTTATGTCCCTCTTATCTCCATCGTATCGGACTGAAAGATGATTCTTCGTGTAATTTTGGGGAAATTGGTAGCCCAGCTCATCTGATCTTGGGTTGTTGTAATATTCGTCATCAGTGTTCAGAATTGAATAACAGAATCACAAAAATTATTGGAATACATCAACCTTATAATTTAAACTTCTTATTATCACTTGAAAACTTGAGCGTTTATAAAGAGCTTTTTGATTTTATAAGATCGGTAGATCTAAGATTCTAATTGTCATTTAAAATCCTTTGTGTATCCTATCTTTGTGTATTTTTAACCTTCAAACCGTGGCTTTATTCTGTATGTGTATGAAGATCAATATCGCCTTGACGAGCCCCTTGGCGTTATGTATCCCTGTTTATCCTTTGAGTACTTATTCAGCATCTAGTTTTATTCATGATAGGTGGTGTTTAGCGGTTCATTTTATTGAAAAGTAAATGCCAAATATTTCTTGTTGGCCAACGACTCATAAGTCCAAGCCATTTCGGTCTCTCTATGGAGGCCATTTCGATTATAAAAAAAAACTTGACTCTCATCCGCTTTTCATGTATTTTTGTTCTATAACTAGGTACGGAATGAAAATCCCGTAATTGAACCAAACATCATCGGTTACCATAAATTTCAAAACAGCGTCAGTATCTAATCTGAATGTTAACATCATAATAATTATCTTCGAAAAAGTTATTGTTTAAATAAGATTTCAAGTGAAAAATCGAGTGCATCAGATATAGAAATTGAACATATCCCACCTGAAATTACAAATTATCCAGATAGAATAATGGAGAACCTGCTGCTGTAAGAATCAAAATATGGATACGGAAGGTTATATGCACTGTTCATTGATTGGCAATAAGAAAAGAAATTCTTCTCTAAAAATGTTTATCTTCCAGTCTTTGGGGATTGATTAAAAAATGGAATTCCTCAACTCTAGGGAAAATTTATTCAATCAGTTTTTGGGGATTAATTAGAAAAATGGAAATCCTCAACTTCATTCAATCCTAAAAGCAACAATGAATGTTAGGTTAGATATCACACAATATCGATATTTCAAAATATAAAAATAAAACTAAGGTAAAAAAATCGTTGAAAACAAGCTTTTATTTGAAGACGCTAAAAAAAAAACTAAACTTTTACTGTTTACTTTAACACATTTGACACAATTTATATGTTATAATATAAAAAGTACTCGTATCCAGTGGCGCAGATAGCATAGGTGGCACCCGGGGCGGATTTTATAGGTGTCACCCTAAAACTCAATCGAAACTGTTAAAATAAAATATGTTTTAATCATTTACGTTTTATTAAAATACGAGTACCTATTACAAATATTTGTATATTATGTGAAACATATTTAGTTTGTTAAAATTAAAATTTCTTCCTTCTAGCTTTGACACTAGTGAACTCGAAATCACGTCTTCAAAATTTATATTTTGTGTTGCTTCATGTTCTATCGTTAAAAATACCAATATTGTTTTAATCTGGTTTCAGCCATTGTAGAACACAAATAATTTTCAATTAATTTTAATTTGCTGAAACTTCTCTCACATGAAGCAACTGATGCACATATTGTTATAAAAAACTTTAGTGCGACCGTTAGATTCGGAAGAGATTCTCCAAGATCCCATTCCATAATAAATTTCAAAAAGTCCAGTGTCACTCAATTAGAGACAGTAATATAAGCCGCTTTTAAATAACTTCTCAATCTTGGTATTTCTAAAAAGAGTTCTGTTTCTGATACTTCATTGTAAAGATTAGTAAATTTGGATAAAACAAATTTTAACTGTTCAGTGTTTGCCGAAAGCAAGGTTCTTGACTGCACAACCTCAAGCACTGAAGCTACGTCTTTAATGGAAATTACTGTTGTTTCGAGTTCAATGTTGAATCTGTCAATACATTCTAACATGTCCTTTTGAAGTTCCGCTCTAAGTGTAAGTCCAGCATCGGTGGACGATGCTAACTCACCGGCATGCGTTTCTTGCGACGATTTCGTCGTTCCATTGAAATATTGTATTTTTCCGATTTTTGTACAGCAAAATTTATTGCCTCTTCTGCTAGATGCAACCGTTTTTCTCCAATGAATAGACGAAGTGCTTCTAGTTTTATAATTATTTCATCAACACATAAACCTTTACTTTGTAATGCAATCTGAACATTGTTCCCTTCCCTTAGCACATCATTCCAAAGAGAAGAAAACAAAGAAATGAGAAATTTCACACAACAGGCATAAGATTTTGTGCAGCACCTCTAGTTTCTAAATTTACGTCTTGGTCACATAGTTCCTCAATTGCAGATATTATCCCATCAAAATTTTCAGCCAATACTTATACTGCGCTATAATGAGCACTCCAGCGCGTTGTCGAAAGTCTTTTGACAGATGCTTTGCTGTGATTGAGGAGCACTTCCCAACGGCTTGTGGAAGTTGAAAAAAAGTTAAATATTGTTTCCACTGCTCCGAAAAATGTAACACAAGTCACATTTTGTGCGAACGAATATTGGCCGCATAAATTAATTGAATGATCTGTACAACCAATAAATATTGCTTTATAGTTTTTTTCTTTTATAACAGCTTGCACTCCTCCGTGTATACCACTCATAACTGCAGCATTATCATAACCTTGGGAACGACACATCATAATATCTACGCCAACGTTTTCAAGCTTCTTTAGTATTTCAGCGCTTAAATCAGCTGCTCTTTTTCCATGTAAGGGAAGGAATCCTAAGAATACTTCTTTGACTTCTATTTTTCTATTATTAATTTTAACATAAGGAATCAGACATTTGATCGACATGTGAAACGTCAGGTGTGCTATCAAACATGATTCCGAAATATTTGGCCGATTTAATTTCGTTGACAAACTGACATTTTACATGATTAGCTAAAACATTTATGAACTCATTTTGTATTTCTGGCGATAAATATGTTACATTAGGTGATTTTTACTGTTCCAAATATAGTATATATTCTTACACAGCAGTTTAACTAGTTCTAAGAAATTACTTTCATTAGACGACCCTTGGGTTTCATCATGTCCACGAAAGGCTAGGTTTTGTTCAGCCAAAAACAATGTTATACCTAATAATCTAGATAAAAGATTTTTCGACTTCTGTTTTTCCGTATTCATTAATTACAAGGTTGCATCATCTATTGTGGTGTGAGATTTTAATCTTATTTCCAAAGTTTTCCACTTTTCGAAATTTTCTCAGCGTTCACATGAAGTTTCATGGTTTTAGGATTTAGTTTCCATCACTTCTGAAATCCAGTTCTAAATGTTGTTTGTATGTTACTGACAGCAAATAAAATACAGCAGAAACAGTACAGGTTATTTGATATAGGAGAAAATACCATCCATGATCGTAGAATGTTTTCACCACTAGGCATCTGTTTATAAAACCATTCCTGTGAAAGATGTCGAGAATCACCTTTTATCTTTGAAAAATGACGAGATACAGTAGGAAACGGTCCTTCTTTGTTCTGGAAATGTTCACTTCTTCTTCTTCTTATTCTTTAAAATAGATCTATTGGTCTGTTGCTTGCCGAAGCCGTCTCTGGATGGTTTCTTGCGAGGTGGACTGCCAGCTTTCCTGCCACCTTTTTGGGGGTCTTCCTGGTGGGCGCTTTCCATATGGCTTGCTCTCCATCATTATGCGCGGTAATCTGTTTTCGTGCATTCTTCACACGTGCGCATACCATTCTCTTCGTCTTTGTCTGCCCCATCTGACTATGTCTACTATGCCGCATTGAGCTCGTATGTCAGTGTTTCTTATCCTGTCCAGTCTGGTCTTTCCGAAGATAGTTCTTAGGGTTATCATTTTGGCCGCGCGTAGCATACTTCTAGTTTTGTTTGTGTCTTTGCGTGCTTCTAGGCCGTAAGTCATGATAGGTCTGATGCAAGTCTTATTGATCTTCACCTTGCTATCTGTTCCCATGTGCTGGTTTGACCATAGCACATCTCTAAGATACCCTGACAGAGCTGCTGCTTTAGTTATGAGACTTCTTACTTCCTTCGCCGGATCGTGGTAGCTGCAGATGTCCATGCCTAGCTATTTAAAGACATTGACTTTTTCGATTGACTTGATTTCGACAAGCACTTTACACCTGACAGGTTCTCTGGAGAATGTCAAGGCTTTGGTTTTTGATATTGTAATTACCATGTTGAGTTGTTGGCTGACTTGATAGAATTTAAAAAGCTGTCTCTGAAGATCGTTCTCCTTTTCTGCTATAATAGCTACGTCGTCAGCATAGCAGACCACAGATATTTTAGAGTGGCCCATTCTGTGTCCCAAATCTAAGGATGTGACTTGTTGTATTAGAAATGTTCACTGCCCTTTTTTATTATGTCAAAGCGAACATTATCAGTTACCGATAAATTCCAACGTGAAACATCTCTCATGTGTTGAACTGAATCTTCGAAGCTAATGCTATCTCCGAAAATAGCATTAACGCCGTCATTTTCATTATTTATTTTGATTCCGTCAAGGTCCTGGGTCGTCTTCATTGATGCTGTATTGTCGATGTTGCTATCTGAATGTGAGTCTCCAAGATGTAAATGACTTTCTTCAGCAGGAGACTCGGGTACTTTACTTGATCTTTGGCCGCTATCTGCTTTTTTGACATATTTGAAAGGAGAACCGTACATGCTCTGAATTTCACCCATTTTAGCACTTTCGGCTTTTCTCTGTTGAAACCCGCTTTGTCTTTTTGAAATATGAACTCCCTGAGGCATATTTCGTTCTGGGTATTCTAAAAAATATTTTTAGTTAGAAAGTGATACGTTGATTCAATAAACTATTTATAACAGTAAATAAACACCTACACGTTACGTTACTAGCTTTGTGAAATATATTTTTTCAGACGCAGGATTGTTTGTTTATATTAACAATCCTGCGTCTGGGTATAAATATGTTTTAAGTATTTTAAAGAAATCCCAATGCTATTAGATCGGAAAATAATAAGTAAGTAAATATTAAATAAGCATATTATTTACAATTAAACATTAATAACTAAAGTAATATCGTAAAACGTGTAGAAATATGAATAAAATATTTTTACGCCAGCAAAGCCTTTAAAACCTATTTTAATAAATGAATACCTTTAGTAGATAGTAATACTTGCCAAGGCTAGACAAAAAATATTACTGCAATCCGTCTAAAATACTTTCTGTAGGTACCTATTTATCATTCATAGTTTTAAAATTCACAGTAATTAAAAGAGAATAAAATAATTGAAGGGTTTTCCAAAATGATCTAAGATACTGCTATTAGATACTAAATGAATTAAAATGTAAGTATTACCTGTAATAACATTTTCTTCAAAATACTATATTCACCTACTTTGCACTTTACACTAGACGTTCACACGTTCACGTAAGCGAATATTGAAATGAATGCGGTCGGATACAAAAGAAATGGCCCAATCCACAATACAAGTGACGAGTGCTATATCGAGGGATGTAACCGTTCGATTTCTCGAATTAATCATTCATATCTTTTCAACTCAGTTTTCATAATTTTATTGATAATTCAATCTCATTTTATAAAGTAAATATTCAGTTTGAAATTCGAATTAGGAATCTACAGTTTACGATACCCAATGAAAATTATAGTTATATCCGTAAGGTGTCGCTGCTATTGAGCTAGGTTGTTCGCCGGTTAATTGGGAAATCTGTACTTGAAAGAAGATCGTTTTCTCGTTTCTGTGGGAGAACGGAAAACAGTAACCCATTCTATGTTTCGTTTCCACTTTATTGTTGTGCAGAAAATAATGTCCCTTTTTTTTATTAATTCTTTTGAATATCAATAGTTTTTTGATAGAACCGAGTCTAGATAAGTTCGGAATTCATTAGATTCTTTCTCTTGTCCATTCAGAAATCTTCGGAATCATTTGTTATTTTATTGGAGCTGTGTTGTAGCGATTGGAGTGAAAAATTTGCAGAAATTGAAATTAAGTATTCATAGATTTTTCTGGATAAATTCCAATCGTCTGAGGCGAACGAGTAATCGGTAATTTTGCCGGATTTCCTCGACAACCATTTCAATTAGCAAGTGGAGAGATTTCGAATTTTCTTTTGTAAATTAACCTAGATCCATATCTGCTATTCCAAGGGTAACTCAAATTCATTCTGTTCATTTTGAAAATATATATTCGAGAGATATGGTATTGTTATAGATTTTTTTTGTTCACCGTCAAGATATTTGAGTTTTCAACTTTATGCCAAGCCTTGTTATCTTACGTCTGGGGTAACCACGTTTTTGGGGAAATAGTCTTGCCACCTAGGACAGTCACGTTGCGAACGATATTCAGCCAAACAAGTAACCTGTAAGCTGTACGACACAGGAATACCAGAAAACTGATGTAAAACACCAAATCAAATCATCGTGGGAATTAATCTCATTGATAAAAGCTAAGTGTTTCTCTTAACCATCAAATTCTTTTTTTCTATTTTATTTAATTGTTGACAGAGCTCTTTCATTGAGTTTCGCTTTGTTGAAGAGCTCAGATTATTTTAAATTGAGAATTTGTACTATGTAATTTCAATTCATCTCATCTGAGACTCATTTTATTGTTAGTGGTTAATCTTTTTTTAGTTAAGTTATTTTTTTTCTGTATAATTTTCTTTGATTAGAGTTAGTAAATTATTAATCAGATACTGTGATTTTGGATATTTATCTTGTAATGAAGCTAGTTGATTGAAGTGATGAGTATTATTCCTAAGGCTATATCTAGGACCTAGGTTCTAGAAGAAGATCTCACACACTGAGATTGAGGGGCTCTGACCAAGCTAGGCATAGGTAATAATAGGTAGTGTCAATTGTAATTTTCCGCAACTAGCCTTTTTATAATTTAATGTCATTACACGTCATTAGTAAAGTTTCGTAGTTTTACTAAAATTGAAATATTTCTCCAATTTTAGACAAAACCAGAAAAAAAACCATTACAGAGAATCCCCTGACTAGCATTGGTTATGCGTGAACGGGGTATCAAATTTTGGGGGAATCCCTGAACGATTGACACTGTGCACATTGTTTTATTTTTTAATATATATTATAGTTACCTAGATAATTTAATTAGTGGCGGTTATGCTCTCTGCCACAGATTTACGATTTTTTATAGGTAGAAAGAACTATAACTGATGGTCATAGTCGGGCTAAACGGGTGACACCCGGGGCACACCCTGTCGCACACCTCCCTTCCCCATAGCTACGCCACTGCTCTATCTACTTTGTTAGTTTTAAAATTTTAATACGCAGCAAGTAAATATGGATACTTATATCTTTCGACAAGCGTTTATATTATAAAATATAAATTGTGTCAAATGTGTTAAATGACGTCATAAGTTAACAGTTAAAGTTTAAGTATAAAAGTTTGAGTTTTAAAGTTTATTTTTTTTTCAGCGTATTTGAATAGAAGCTTGTTTTATCGGCAAATTTTTATAATGAATTTATTAATTTAATGGGACAGCAAGTTTTGAAAACCATTGTCAAAGAACTTAGATCAGCAAAGTACTAGTAAATTAGCATAGATTCTACACCAGATCTGTCCAAGTTGACCAACTGACTTTCATAATTAGATACGTAAAAGACGGACAGCCTATTGAGAGGTTTTTGCAATTTTTGCCCATGGATGAACATGATGCTTAATATATAGCAGATATCATTTTAAACTCCTTTGAAAGCCTTGACATTCCCATAAAAGAATGTCGCGGACAGAGCTACGATAATGC
This sequence comes from Cryptolaemus montrouzieri, assembly GCA_013387265.2. Lineage (NCBI taxonomy): Eukaryota > Metazoa > Arthropoda > Insecta > Coleoptera > Coccinellidae > Cryptolaemus > Cryptolaemus montrouzieri. The sequence continues at coordinate 36,563,182 of JABFTP020000165.1, forward strand.
TTCAAATATGTCTGGAAAGTACTCTGGTGTTCAGTCAAGAATAAAAAAAATTGCGAATTGCTCTAAATGCTTTGCGATATGGTAATTTAAATATTTCTGAAGCATTGTCTTCAATCAACCAGGAAACACATAGAAAGCATTGTCTTCAATCAACCAGGAAACACAAGAAAGGAAGCCGAAAGCCTAGCAAAAAAAAATGGGAAAATTTGTGATTGCTCTTCTAACAGAAATATGGAATGATCTTTCGGGAATTTTGAATAAAACAAGTCCAAATTTACAGATTAGCACTATGACCATGGTCGTTGTAACGAAACTTTACGAATCCCTGATCAGTTATGTCAATACCGCACGTAATAATTTTGATCAGTACAAAACGGCTGCTAAAAAAATGTCATATGCTGACTTCAAAGATAGATTTCAAAACAAAAAGATTTCGCAGCACACGAATCACTGTTTTTGAATGGTCAGCAGAGAATGCACAGTTGAGAGGCAAGGAAAACTTTCATGTCGATACTTTCATTCATTCATTTTTCAATTAACAGCAATCGAATCTTGTTAGTAGACCAAAAAATGCAAACAATTTGCAGAATTTTATCATGAAGACATTAATGCAGATGAGCTCAAAACAGATTGTTTTTGTTTGATCCAGTATTTAAATAACATAGCAAAGCAATCAGCGGATTTAAATATCTCAACCTTACATAACCTAACAAAATCAGATAAATTGGAAGAAACTTTTCCAAACGCAGAAATTTCTACAACAATATTCTTTTGCTTAATGGTTACCAATTGTGGAGAGTGGCCATTTTCGCAGCTTAAGAGAATAAAAAATGAATTGCAAACAACATTGTTACAAGAACGACTGAGTAATTTGTCGATTATGTGCATAGAAAGTGATATCCTTCCACGAATTGACCTTGAGGATATAATAGAAGATTTTGCTCAACAGAAATACCGAAATAAACCGTTATCGTAATCGTAATCAAAAAAACAGCAATCATTAATGATATATTGAGGATAGGTGCGACACAAAGAGTTCGAAATCTGACGGTGGTGGTGTTCTTGTGGCGGTATCGATGTAGAGATGCTGGATTCGAACACTTCGACGGTGGAGGATGTATGGTTGAGAATTCGAATCACTGGTGGTAAATTCCTTTATTTATGTGTTTGTTATTTTGCACCTGAAACGAATAGAGAAAATTATTTGTATTATTTCGATCGTATAACTCCCTTGATGGAAAGTCATCCTCATGATACATTTATTGTAGTAGGCGATTTCAATTTAACACCATTCACGTGACCATACGATGATATTCGCGGTATATGGCGGAATGATATCATTCAGAATGATGTATACACTGGATTCGGTGGCTTCTGTTCATATAACTCATTATCTCAGTTCAATGGTATTCCTAATGAAAACCGTAAAATTCTAGATTTGCTCATTGCAAATGATTGTGACATTGATGTTCAGCGATGTTCCTTACGTTTCGTTTATGACGACTCGCATCACCCAGCGTTGGAATACTATATTGAGTTAAATTTAGATAGGAAAAAAGAAAATAAGTCACGATCCATTTATAAATTTTTCAAAGCTTTTTCTGAATCCATAAAAAATGAACTCGATAATATTAATTGGGAGTTAGCTTTAGCTAACGACAGTGTAAATGATTGTGTGGAAAAGTTTTACTCTATATTGAATGGTATAATCGATAAGTGTGTACCTCGACGTAATGTTAGTTGCAATAAATATCCTCCTTGTTTTTCCAATAGCACAATTAAGCTGATCTCAGAGAAAGCTAGATTTCACTCAAGATTTAAGAAATTCCGAAATCAATTTGACTACGAAAATTTTGTTCAACTACGAAAAGAGTGAAAAATCGCAATTCAAAAAGATCGCGATGATTATATTTGATTGGTTAAAAACAGCATTATAGATAACCCTAAATTATTCTGGTCATACGTTTCAGAATGTAGAAAGAGTGAGAATATACCCCCTGCGATGCTTTTCGGCGATAGCAAATTTGAAGGAAATAATTCAGTTGCTAATGATTTCGGGGAATACTTCTTCAGTGTTTTTGAAGATCCAAAAAAACCAGTAATCAATGAAAAAAACTCAATTCATTCTCATCTATCTCAATGAATCGTGTGGAGGTTACTGATATTGTGAAAGGAATCTCCAGACTGAATCCATCCAAAGGCGCAGGTTTTGACACAATTCCCCCAATTTTATAAGATCATGTGGACAATCACAATCAATTCTGCTTCAAATTGTTTTTAACAAACCACTGCAACTAGGCATATTACCGAATAAATGGAAACTAGCAAAAATTGTTCCGGTCTTCAAAAATGGTAAAAATGTTTAATAAGCTATTACAGAACTATTTCCCTTCTCAGCCATTTTGGTAGAATTTTTGAATCAATTTTGATGGAATGACTTTTTCACCTGTGCAGTACTAAACTCTCCAAACATCAGCATGGTTTCTTTAGGGGAATATCACCATTGACGAACCTAGCCCCATATCTCAATTTTTTATCATAGTGCTTTGATTAAGGCGTTCAAGTGGACGCAATATACACTGATATGGCGAAGGTTTTTGATAAGATGCATCACGATACATTAGTACAGATACTGTCTGACTTTGGTTTCGTCGAATCGCTCACTAAATGTATGGATTCATATTTAAAAAACAGGTTGCAATTTGTCGTAGTGCATGGAATTTCCTCAATCGTCTTCAACATTACTTCTGGAGTACCGCAGGGCTCTCACCTTGGACCACTCCTTTTTTTAGTTATATAGTTTTAGTTATATATATAAATGATATACCTGAGTGCTTTTTGAATACCGATCACGAGTTATATGCCGACGATCTCAAAATATACAGACGTGTGGAATATTTTTCTGATATACATGCATTTCAAAGTGACTTAGATCGATTGTTTACGTTCTGCACCTCCAGATATTTCAAACTTAATATTGACAAATGTCAGCCTATCACGTTTACCAAGAATACTAACAGCATACAAAAATCATTCACTCTTGAAGGCTTAGATATAGCAAGAACAAATTGCATCAAAGATCTTGGCATAATGCTTGATGAAAAACTGTTATTCTCGGTTCACGTTGTTTATGTGGTATCTAAAGCTTTCAAAATGCTCGGTTTCGTGTTGAGAATAACGAAGAACTTCAAAAGCGAGAATTTACTTAAAAAATTGTATTTCACACAAGTAAGAAGCGAATTGGAATATGCAACCCCCATTTGGTCTCCCCATTTTTTATATTCATATAGATAGATTAGAAAAGTACAAAGAAAAATTGTCAAAAACCTTAACTTTAGATTCAATCGATGTGGACCAGCAAGTGATTATAATGTATCTTTAAAACACCATAATATCTTGAGTCTGGAGCATAGAAGGATGCTTTTCGATGGAATATTTTTGTATTGTTCTATGAGCTGTCATTTCAATTATTCTCTCATCATTTTTTTTCTTTTTAACGTTCCCTAGTATAATAATCGTCGAATTTCAGTTTTCTATGTTCCAAAAGCTCGAACTGCCCTTTATTATAACTCTGTGTTTCTGAGAATAATGCGTTTGGCCAATTTCCACCTGAATGATGTATACTTGTTTTCAGTGAGCCTTTACAATATCAAAAAAACTTTATTGACTTACTTGAGAAATTACAATTAGGTTATGTTATGTGCCGAATTTCATAGACTTATTTGTGTTTCATGTAGAGAATTTTAATTTTCTTTTTCCTTCTATTTACAAGCTTGAATAGTGTTAACATGTTTTCGAGGACAACTCGTTAAAAATTGTATTGCTATTGTTTCTAGATAGAGAACCCCTGTAATTGTGATCACCTGTTGGGGTTCCTGTTTAATAAAATAAAATAAAAAAAAATTAAATAACAATATTGTATCATACTGTGTTTGATTTGATTACCTATAATAAATGGTCATACTTAGTAAAAATTATTGGCTTTTTTTACTATCCAAAAGGGCCCCAACTTCTTGTGTACCCAAGGGCCTCAGCCTAGTTTAAAACGGCGGAGCCTGTATATCACATAGCTGCCGCACTAAATAATCAAATTTGATCCATTCAGTACATATATTCTCATTCAGACTAAATCTCATGTATCTCAATTTTTTCCAAAGTTGTTGAATTTCAAATTTCTATCCTCAGAGACGTTCTGTTTGACTGTGAAAATTCAATATGACATTATCATGTATTGTAACTCGAGGAGCAACACCAAATGTTTAATGCATTGCATTAAAGTCAGGCTACATATACATCAAATGTTTCCCGAAGTGAAACGCCTACTTTCTAGAAAGGCGCAACTCTCTTCCGAATATATCGAAACATGATAAATGTTTCTAGATCTGGTAAACATTGCTATGGAAACCTGGATGGAATTTAAACATTCATCAGACATAAAGGATGGAAATTCTTGCAGATTTTAAGCATTTCGAATTCACACTATTGTATAGAGTGTTTCCTAAATATACGAACCTACTGTAGATGAGTATTCCCAAGCGAAAATGCAGATGATTTGTTGAATAAAATTTCTTTCTTAGGACTTATTTTCGGGATTGGTGCTCGAAGCAGCGATTAAAAGTAGTCAGATTGAAATTCAGTTTCTGGGGTTTTTATACCAGTCGTACCACACCACCGTCAATGACTGTCGTGATACAGTAATTTAGGATTTTATGAAAGTAATACAATTCACAAAATACAAAATAAATTGTCAGTTCAGTACTTGATCACGATAATACATTCTATCAAAAAAGTACCCGGAATTGTTTATTCGAAAAGTCTGCTTGAAATCATTTTCAAAATTTTTGTTGTAGCTAAGTTGGCACAACTGTTATCTAAACTACGTGGAGTTTTAACGTGGTGTGTCATTCAGTTTGTTTACAGTGTTCAATTTTGTCAGTTCTCACAAGTGTCTTTGCAATTCTTACACTGGATAAAAATATCGAACAAAGCATCTCTCCCAAATTTTGGCAAACGGAATTCCAAATGCTGAACCGCTGAAAATGTTACAGAAAGCCTACGGTCGACTTTATTAAAACCACGTGCATATGGGTGGTACAGTGAATTCAACAGCGGCCTAGATGTGGTGGAAAAATAGCCTCGCTCTGGTCGGTCATCAACATCTTCAACTGAAGTTAATATCGATAAGTGAAGGGTAATTGAAATGTGTCATCTATACTGTTAAAGTCGTAAGGCCATTTTTGGAAATAATCCGAGGGGATAAAGAGAAAGAGATGACTGAAGACTCTCCAAATTCTTTTTTCTGGAGGGGAAGGGTCTGAGGAAGGTCCGTGCCGAACTTGGAGGCCCTATCTCAAACGACGGAGCTCTGACGATTTTTTAAAAATTTTTGCCAAGAGCGAATGGAAACGACGAGATTTCTTCGGAATCGGAAACTTCGGTCTTTCGGAAGGCGATCGGAACGATCGATCGGGAGAAAATTCATGAAAAACGCCCCGAAAAAGCGAAAATAAAAAAGGTCTCCGATTTTTCGCAAGTGGAGGGGATAATTTCGTCGTACTTTTATGTCTATAAAAATTTTTCCATCGCGTTCAATCGTTTCAAAACCTGGACAAAGAGCAAGCCTCGAGTTTCGGCGGACTTTTGCAAAATTTCGCTCCATTTCCTCATTCCGAATATGTCTAACGGCCAGAAATTAACTAACGTTGAGCTGTCAAAATAAGTGATTTTCTTGCATCTGTTCTACTTATACGGGGTTACCGGGAGAATGGATTTGGGTGTCGGACGATTCCTACATATTCCGAGATCGGATCCACGAAGACAAATCGTTTCCCTATGACTTAATTTTCGAATTTGAGTCAGTCACTTTCCTACTGCCCCTTGGATCCCTATTCAATGTCGGAAGTGAGCTTTACCAACGTGTAAAATTTAATGCTCTCTCTCTTTTGAATGAAAAAATTGAGATGGAAATAGTAAGTAACATTTATTTTCACCAAAATAATTACGGTACTACCAAAATCTAGAATATAGTGCTCTCTCTCTTCTGAGTGACAATCGCATCTAACCTTATTTCAATTGGTCTTGTATTCGATCTGTCGAAATAAGTAATTCCGAATGTTATCCGAATGAAAAGTTTGACGGAACTTGAAATAAACACTTAGAGATAAGTGAATGTAGTTTGATGTTTATTTTATCCATTTTTATGTATATTTTGTTCAAGGAAAGAAACGACAAACTTTCGAAATTCATAAATTCAAAATTCTGTGGTTATTCTAACCTAAACAATGTGATTCAAACGAAGTGTTATAATAAAAAGGAGTTAAGGAGATTTACAATAATGTGTGAAAGGTAATTTATGTATTTTAATGTATGTTTTTTCAGCATACTCAAGAAATGTACTCAGAATTCACATATTTCATTTTTCTTTCATAGTTATTTTAACCTCTATGCATTGAAAAATGTCTTGGAATTACTAGGATTTTTAAAGAATCAATTGGGGATCTTACAAAATGTTGAGATATCCTTTGAGTTGCTATTAATAGGTATTGAGCTCTTTTGTATAATAATATTTTTCTGGAAGGAACTCGATAAAGTTTTGGTTAGTTCATTTAGAGTATGTATCATATGAATATTGAAAGCTATCCACTAAAGGCTATATCTGTATTAAAATATTTCAAACTGGATGTCAATAAGACAATTTCAAATTGAATTTTCGTTACAGTTTATTCAGCAGGAAGTACGTTTATATTCTACAATTATCCAAATGTAAAACTAAATGATATTCAATGTGTTTGATAATGTTCAAGTTTGAACTACAGAAAATAAGATCTCAAATTTGCACAAAAGGTAATTATTGTGAGTTTTTCTATTTATAACTCATAGCTACTGTTTCTCAGGAAGTTTTATCAAGAATGTTGAATGAATGGCAGGTATTACCCATTGATTTGAAGTTGAAAGTTTTTCTGTTTTAGGAGTCAGATAGTGGAAAACATGAAGTTCAAATAAGTAGTTTCATTTTGTACAACCACAACTTTCAATCAAGATTTATGAAACATGTTGCTGCTTATGTGAATCATATTTTGGAAAAAAATTCAACTATTACTTGGAGAAAGCTATGCAATTTGACAATTTTTGTTATAGGTAGTTGTACTATAGGTATTTTATATAATTGTGTGAAATGAGTACGTTCATCACGTTATATTGAAATATGAAATTGTTTTAATGCAATTTCTTCCTTTCATTGTCATTTGATAGTATATTATAAAGTTTCCCAAGAAAATGAATTGAAGAGAAGTAAAATTGAAGAATAGAAATTTCAATTATAAGAAAGTTCATAAGAAGCTGATCGTTCGAAACCAACTGCCAACTCGACATTTATGGATCTAGGAAATTTACACTTACAAGAAACAGTTTCACTGAAACTGATATATAGTTAACATCATTGTATTGTGTATGAGGGCCCATAATGTAATTTACAAATTTGTGGATCTCATTTCTGCTTTCCAGAAGAACACTTCAATTCAAAAGATGCTTGTTCTTTCTGGCAAAAAAATTGTGTGAATTTTGGTCAATTTCAATTTATACAAAATAGTTTCGTATAGGCAATCACATAATATGAAATTTCTATGTATTCAGTAGTGTTCCTTTATTTGATACTAATTTCTCGCTTTTGTCTTTTGAATACTCCCAAGAAATTTTAATTTGAGAAGCACTTATTTTCTATTTCATTGATATACTTGAGAGGCAATATATGAGGGAGTTTCATGTAACGTAAAGAACTATTAATTATAAATATGAATAATGAAGTGAATATAATAAGGCGTTCAGTATAGATAGAGTTGGATATGAAGAGGCGTTCAGTATATTTGGGGTTGAGGATATTAGGCGTTTAGTATATAAGGCGTTCAGTATATTAGGCGTTTAGTATATTGGCTATTTGGACATAAAAGGCGATCTTAATGGGCTCATTTGTCTTTTAATATTCCAGTAACTTTTCGACACTTAAAATCAACGAAATTATCAAAATTGTTTTCTACCATGATAGTACGATTCTTTGGGAAAGAAGCAATACAAATTTGAAAAATTGATGAATCTCAAATATCTTCGAATGCTATTAATTTGAAGAAAAGTAATTTTCGGTTTACCCTCGCTCTATAAGATTTAACTTTTTCACCAGAAGAATCCTCTTTTTCAATTCTATTAGTTTTTTGATTTGATTATTAAGATCCACTGAAAAAGCGCCTTACTTTTCATAGCTCTTGGTTGTGCAAGGTCTTCTCTAAGTGACCTTCTTCAGGTGGTAATTTACCAGATACAATGAGTATGATTTTATAAATGAAATTTGTTTCATGGGTCCTTTATTTCGAGATAAAGCTGCTAAAAGTAGAGACAGTCCTCAATTTTTTTCTTCGCGAACAAAACAATCAATCAGCAGAAATCCTCAGTTTAACAAAAGCTTTTGTCTGTTCTACTTTGATGCATTTCCTTCCCAATAAATAGTTTCTCGAAATTTGTTTCAATAGGAAATTTGTCTGTTTTTATCAATCAAAACGCATATTTATTAAGACGAAATCAATTATGTGAGCACTTACAACGAAAATTTGATGATATTTGGAATCGGTAAAATAATGGCGTAATTAATAAATATCTGGTACACGTTTACATATGTAAAATATATGCAAAAACTGTAAAACATTCATATTGAAAGAGCTGGTGTAGATAGCAAATGACCCAGTTTAATGATACCTAAAAGATCAAGGAGAAAATCAGGAAAACGTATGATTTTCCTAACCCATTAAGCCCTACTGTCCTCTTAAAAGGACTGAGGTTGTCAACCTAACTCGTTTCGGATGAAGTACTTCATTCTAGATGGCGCCAACTGTATAGCATAAAAAGTGATTCATTCAAACGAGTGAAGATGCGCAACTGTTTTAGACGTAGAATTCACTTGTGCTTAGCCAGTGTTGAAGTGAAGTTTGATTATATCTATCGAAATATCCCAGAGGTGGTAAGTATATTCTTTCATTTTTCTAGAGTATGATTTCATTTCATCTGATATTTGAGTTCAACATAGTCCGCCGAATATTTCCAACTGCATAACCTTACATTTTTTTCATACTCGCTAAATTCGAAACAAAATGAATAGCTGTCTTCTTAAGAGGACAGTAGGTTCATCGATTACCGTCGACTCAATTGAAATATTTATGTTTCAGGTACAAAGATGATCGTTCTAGACCATTAACGTTAGCTGAAATAAGAGTAGTCATCGAACAAATTGAGGTTGAAGTTCCAGAAGAAATAGCAAATTTTCGTCCTGAGAACGCCAGTGATGACTGCAATGCAGATGAAGACTCCGGAGATGAAAACACCGTCTTATTGGACAATTTACCGATTACAGAGAAAGTGATCTAGACTTAGAAAAGTCGCCTCTGCCACATTCGACACGAATATCATCGGAGGATAACAATCTTTCACCAGCTGAGGAAGTGATCGATCTTATTCTTCAATTCGATATCACAAGAAATGAGCTACTTAGTTGAATTGGTGTTCTATTATTTAGTGGGTATGTACCTCTTCCACGGAAAAAGATGTTCTGGCAGAATAGGGATGACACCAACAATAAAATGGTACAAATCTGAATTTGAAGAACAAATATTCGAAATTGCGACCACTATTTGACATTCTGAACTCAAAATTTTTGAGCATGCCCCTATCGAAGAAAATCATAGTATAGACGAGTAAATGATACCATATTTTGGACGTCACAGTAGAAATCAATTCATACGTGGAAAACCTATCAGAAGGGATATAAGTTTTGGAATGGTGCTCTTCGACTGGGTTATATAGTTTATTTTGACCCTTAACAAAGTTTTTCAAGTACGTTGCCAGATAAGTACAAACATATGGGTCTTGGCACATCAGTAGTTTTACAATATGCAGATATATTGAAAAATATGCCCTTTGACTTCGACAATTACTTCACCTCACTTTCGTTGTTCAAAGAGTTGAAATTGAGGAGCCTAACAGCTACTGGAACACTGGGGGAAAATCCTATCTAGTTGAAGTGTACTAAAAAAGAAGATCGAGGTTATTTTGAGCATACTTTGGCGGATGACGAAATCATCATCACCAAATGGAATGACAACGATATTGTGAATGTAGCATCAAATGCTTCAACAGTGTTTCCGGTGAATAGAGTAAAGAGGTTTTTCAATCTGAGAAGAAATATTTTTATATAGATCAACCAGGCTTGATAAAATCTTACAATGGAATTATGGGAGGGATGGACCGTGGCGATTAAAATCTCGGTGACACTAGAATTAGCATCAAGGGAAAAAATGGTATTTTCCTTTATTTGCTCATTGCATTGACATGGCTGTGCAAAACTCTTGGCGCTTACAGAAAAACAATGGTGAAAAACCAGAACTCAGAAGATCTTTAATAATTGAACTATTAGAATCTAACAAAGAGAGCACCTTCCAAAGTTCCTAGAAATTTACACGAGTTTTCATGTAGCAACAGACTGGATCATCCCATTGTTTATCATAACAATCAGCGACGATATGCAGTATGCCATAAAAAAGCAATTTTTTTTTGTCAAAAATGTGATGCTGGCTTTTATCCAAAAGATTGATTTGTTTCTCATCATACTATTCAATGTTTAGATGTTCTTTTGATGAAAATAAAGAATTTGTTCGAAATTAATCGATAACTGCATATGAGTATGATATACTACTACTGTCCTTCCAAAAGGACGCCAATAGCAATACTCGAAAATTCAAAAAATGGTGGATTTTACTTTATAGTCCCCCTTTCAACATCAATCCACGAAAAAGTTCCATTACAAAAAAACGATAGTTTCAGAGTTATATAGGTTAAGACAACATTTGCAGACATAGCTAGTGTAGAATAAAATAGACACCTAAGGTCAGAAATAACAACAAACAATACCTTTTTCTAGGGCATGGTAACAACATCTTCAGTTAATTAAATTCTGTATAACTCGTGTAATAAATACATTGATATCATTAAAAAAGAGAGAAACCAAAGATAGCAATATTTTTATTTTATTCAGTTAAATTTACAAAATATTATCATTACTCGAAGAAATGGACCTGAATTTTATTGAGGTCGTATTTTGAGTCCGAACGATTTAGATCTTTCTTCTGGTGTTCTGTCGGTAAATTGGTTTATTCCTTGAGTATAAGATTCTAAACCTTGTGCGTGTCTAGCATTGTGAGCCTCGATCTGTTCCACGGTAACTCTGAAGAGTTCTTTACGTGTGGCTTCTTCTTCGGGACTCTCATATTTCCTGTTGAAATCAACCTTAAAAGAAAATTTCAATAAGTAGCTGAAAACTGCTTTGGGAATAGAAAGAAGAATGAATGAACAAGTAATATTAGTTTCGTATAATTAAATTGTTGGAATTCAATGTTGAAGTGAATAACTAGCTAGCTAGTGGCTAGAAGAAATGAAATATTAGTTAGAAGAATAATTCATTCTTTTCTACCGCGTTAAAACAATTCTTTAAGAACGAAATGTCTCTCTCCAGGAATATTTATTAAAATGTCACAGTTGATTTTCAACAAAATCTTCATTTGTCACGTCGGAGGCGAACCTGTTTCCAGACGTCCAACATCAACCCCAACAACAACAAAATTTTCAACATGTTGACAATAAAGTAAGTAATATTTTTGAAGGATTTTACTGAATAATTGTGATTCTTAACGCGTTTCACTACACTATAGCTTCTTCAGACGAATGAATGTACAGAAATTATGACAACTATATATAGATACAATTGAGAATATAAATACAAATGTTCTTAAGTTATTAAAAGCTTACTGAGTTGCTTCTTCTTAAGTGCTAATTGGTGACAGGTATATCAAATAGAATTAAGGAAAATATTGCTCCCTGACGAGATTCAATAGAGGTAAAGGGCTTAAATCGAATTAATGAGTCTACCTAGGCGTTTGTGTTGGTTGATTTCTAAAGTTTCTCAAAGATCTATTTTACAATATTTATTATCTGTATGCAAAATTTCAAACTGTGGGTCGAAAGATTTTTCATTTAAAAAACTGCGTTTATGTTCCGAAATTCCAATATTGAAATTTTTATGTGTTCTACCAATGTAAAAATTGTCACAATCATTGCAATTCTATCTATCAACACCTGGTTTATTATTTTTATCTGATTTGGTTTTATTGTTTTTTATTTATTTCCCTAAGCTATTATTAGTTTGGAAAGCTATGATGAAATTATTCCTACTCAAGAATGATTTCAGTTTTTCACTTGTAATGCCAACGTTCAAAAACTGGATTCACAACCGAAATAGAAAGCAATACTTCAATAAATTTCTTGGACGTAACACAGACGAATGAAAATGGAAAACATGTTTTCGCAATCTGCCATAAGCCGTCACATACAGATATTATAATACATAACTCGTCATGTCATCCGTATCTACACAAAATGTCAGCATTCAACAGTTTTATTCATAGATTGATTAACATTTCGTTATCACCAGAAAATTTCAACAAAGAATTAAATTTAATTAAACAAATATCTAAAAATAATGAATATAATCCCGAAATAAAGAATAATATTTTGAATAAAAACAAGTAGAATCGCATTGAATGAAGTTCAACCTGTCGATAAATTGAAACAAAAATTCACCTCAACCTACATTGGCATTACAAGTGAAAAACTTAAATCATTCTTGAGTAGAAATATTTTCAACATAGTTTTCCAAACTAATAATAGCTTAGGTAAATATATAAAAACAATAAAACCAAATCAGATAAAAATAATAAATCAGGTGTGTATAGATTAAATTGCAATGACAATTCTACACATAGAAATTTCAGTATTAGAATATGGGATCATAAACGCAGCTTTTCAAATGAAAAATTAGATTCAAATTACTCGAATAGTCTCCTGAAAAATAATCACTCTTTCGACCCACAGTTACAGTACAGATAATAAATATTGCAGAGTAGATCTTTGGGAAACCTTAGAAATCAACAAACGCAAACACTCAGGTAGACTCATTGAGTCGATTTAAGCCCTTCACCTCTATTGAATCTCTTCAGGGAGAAATCTATTCCCTAATTTTATTGGATATAGCTATCATCAATAACCACTGAAGAAGAAGCAATTCAATAAGCTTTTAATTACTCAAGAACATTTGTATTTATATTATCAATTGTATCTATATATAGTTGTCATAATTTCTGTACATTCATTCGTCTGAAGAAGCTACAGTGTAGTGAAACGCGTTAAGAATCACAATTATTCAGTAAAATTCTTAAAAATGATACAGGTTCGCCACCGAAGTGACAAATGAAGATTTTGTTGAAAATCAACTGTGACATTTTAATAAATATTCCTGGAGAAAGACATTTCGTTCTTAAAGAATTGTTTTCACGCGGTAGAAAAGAATGAATTCTTTTTCCTTTCAACGAATATCTTAGTTGCTCGTGAAGATATTTCATTTCTTCTAGCTAGCTATTCACTGCAACATTGAATTCCAACAATTTAATTATACGAAAAAAATGGAAAGAAAAGTGATGAATCCAGTGAAAAGTCGTGAATACTTATATGATTTCTAATATAAAGGTACACCATCGAACAAAGTTCTTCGTGTATTACTTCATGAATAATAAAATAGTTTCTGAATGAATGTTTGAATTTAATATATTGTCAACCTTGTTGCCAACTTGCCATGTTAAGGTAGATGTTGCATATCTGTGAGAAAATTGGCCAATTCGGTCAAATGTTTCATTTCCCAATATTTAAGCGAAAAACAAATTTCGACGTAGAATTCTAGAGATGTAGCGAGTCAATTAGACCCAAATTCGTCGATGATTAATCTTTTCAGTTCTTGAAAGCCCTAAGCTAAGTACCTACTTTTACCGATGTGATATATAAGAAAATTCATCGTTTTAAATGTGCTACTTATCTGAAGAAGAATAATTTGCAACATCAACTTTTATGTAATCAAAAGGAAAAGAGAAGATTCTGTACGTTAAAAAAACATTTTCATTACATGTCGATCGGTTCATAACATTATCGACAATAGCAGTACTTCTTGAAAATTAAAGTTTCATAGCTAGCTGTGAATTTAGCCCTGGGCAATATAAAAGAATACTTATTTTTGAAATGGAATAAATTTGCGAATTATCAGTTTCTTGAAAATCAGCTGTCACATTCCGATAGATTTAGATTTAGATTAGATATTATTATTTGATTGTGGGCTGCCTAGCAGCTCGGCCACTGCGACCCAGTGATCTATTGTGGCACACTCTGTCCTAAATTTCATCCACGAGCTCCATCCTTATCGTAAAGGATACGAGTTGAGAACTTAATAAGCTCAGTTAGCTTCAGTTTGCAAGATCCAAGTTTTTCCATCCTGACCCTGTCCCCAGCAGGGCACTCACACATAACATGTTCCATTGATTCTATATCCTCTTCACATAGTCTACATGAAGGATCCTCAATCAATCCTAATTTATTTAGGTGTTTCCAGAGGCGATAGTGCCCTGTTAGTATAGCAGTTAAAACTCTCAGTTCCAATCTAGAGATTTTAAGCCAGGCCTTTGCTTTTGCAGTGAAAAGTTCACTGATGGCACGTTGAGCGTGTTTGAGACCTGGTAGGCTTATCCAATGCTCACGTACCCTCAAGTCCAGCCATCGGTTGTTTTCCATCCTTACAGTTTCCAGGAGAATTCCGAGCTTAGGCTCCAATCCTATGAACTCTAGGTTAGTTCCTCGAGCGGCCAATGAGTCCGCCTTCGCATTTCCTTCAATACCCGACCTGTACGTCACCATAAGTGACGTACAGGTATCGGATGTCAATGCTTACAGTGCAGGTTGGCAGTCGGTGAGGATTTTAATTGACCTATTTGTTAATCCCCCAGCAAGCAAGGATGTCAATGGCGAATATTTCTGCTGGAAAGACAGTCGCATGCCCACCAAGACAGATCTACTGTTCCTTGACGGCACCTTGACCAACAGGGACCCTCAATTAGACGGTCCTTGGAGCTGATCTGGAATGGCTTTTCCATGTTGGTTTCAAGTGTTGCTATGTCCGACCTCATACTCAGCACTTCATTGTCCTCGATTTCAGACTGTAAGGCGCCGGACATGAAGCCGAAGTTACTCGCTTCATTACGGAAAAGATGATGGAATCTGTAGAAATCCATTCTGGCTACTCCTCTTATCACCAGATGAAGAGGGGCAAGGCCCAATATCAGTTCCATGGCTGCAGTGGGTGTAGAGTGAAAGGCTCCAGTAATCATCATGCAGGTTGTTCTCTGTAATTAAGAGAGCTTGAGTTGGCATTGCTTCTTAAGATTGCACTCCCACCAAGCAATGCTGCTGTACGTAATACGTGGTCTAAACCATCATCTATAGCCACTGAAGTTGTTTTGGGGCAAGACCCCACTTTCTTCCACAGGTCATTCCCATAGGGAATGTCTAGCCTTATATATTGTGTTTTAAGGTGCGAATTCCACGTGAGTTTGCTATCCAGGGTAATCCCTAGATATGTTGCGTCTTCCACAACCGGAATAAACACCCGCCCAGGGTCGGGGAAGAAATAAATATCCTCCTATTCCTGGTAAATAGTACCATAAGAGTTTTGGAGGGGTTTATGCTAAGTTTCTCTGCTTCACGCCACCCCTGACTTGCAGACATACCCTCCTGAAGTCTTTCGGAAACATCAGAATGACTATATCATCAGCGTATGCTTGTACATAAACATCCAGTGCGCCAATTATTGCCAGAAGGTAATCAACTAGCAGGGACGATAACAGTGAGGCTAGAACTCCTTCCGATAGATAGTCCTAAGGAAACAAATTTGGACACATTTCTTTCTTAAAAAATTGGTTCATGAGATACAAGAAAAGAATTGTTAGAATTTCATTGAATTCAGGCGCTTGAAAATTACCCACATTAACACAACCGAATTTTTTTCGTTAACGTTTTCCTCGAAAATTTCTTCTAATTTTTCTTTTCCAATAATACTTGGTTACGGAAGTCGATTGCTGGAATTTTGCATGAACTTACAGAATAATATTAGTTTCAAATACAGGATGTTACATAATAGTATGTCACAACTTGAGGGGTTAAATCTACGTGCAATTTCAAGAAAAATTTCATATGAACATAGGTCCGCGAAAGCTTCGTTACGGAGCTACAGGGTGTTGAAATTTCCGGAAGAAATTGTTTTTTTTCTGCAAAACTCCTGTAGTTTTTGAGATATTCAGCCCAAATTTGGAATTCAAGCTATTTTTCACACCCACCATCATTACACGTCCTAGATTTTAACTGAAATTCGCAAGGTGTTTTCATTTCCGAGGCCATACCTTTTTTGCCATGTCAAACTTTGTTGGAGTACGCCACTGATCAGTTTACAATTAATTTTCATCATATTCGTTCAATTTAGAAACTTTCTTGAGACTTGTGATTTTTTCGTATCTCAAACCGTTTTCGAGTGAACAATTATTGAATTTAAATTATTTGTTATTCGCTAAATGAAATAAAAATAATAGAAATACTCGATAGGCATGACCAAAATTTGCTTTTATTTGGATAGCTCGTCGTCTGAGACTCAAATTATAGTTATCCAATATCAAACTGAAAAAAGAACAATTAAGAACTAAATAAGTTGGTGAAAGTGTCCTCCACCTGCAAGAATACAGGCCTCTGTCCTTCGCATATTAACACCCACTCACTGAAATATTGCTGGGGTATTTCTTATCCTGTCACAAGAAGTTATTATTTGATTTCTCAATTTTTTTACAGTGTTCACTGGAGTGGTATAGACTAAATTTTTGAGATATCCCCATAAGAAAAAGTAAACTATTTGACTCTAGGGACGTAGGACGCCATGGTTATGGCCCACCCCGACCATCGGTTGTTGAATGTATTATTCAAGAATTCCCTAACTTCTTCACTGAAATGTGCTGGTGCCCCGTCATGCATGAACCACATTATGTTTCTCACCAAAAGTGGAACATCATCGAGCAATAAAGGTAAGTCCTCCTCGAGAAATTGCCGATAAGAGGGACCGTTTAGTCTTTGAGGCAATTATTTGTACCCAGACATTTAGTGAGAATTGTTCTTGATGATGAGATTCTTCAATCAAATGGGGGTTTTCCTCAGCACAATAATAATTATTGTGAAAATTTGTGATTGCAATTCTCGAAAAGTTAGCTTCGTCTGTGAACATTATTTCACTATTGAAATGAGCAGTTTCTCTAATTTTATCAAAGAACCATCGGGAGAAATTCAGTCTTGAAGGAAAATCTCGAGGAAGTATAGTTTGTATGCGTTGAATATAAAACGGGTACAATGAAACGTCGTGGAGGATCTTCCAAACTAGAACATGTGAAATATTCAACTGATTTCCAATTTTTCTTGTACTCACATGAGGATTCAAATCTATACAATTCGAAACTGCATCCTAAATATCTGGAGTTCTCATAGTTTGAGTTGCACCTTTTAAATGATTATTTGTAGTTGAAGTACTAGTTTCCCTTAACTTTCTGTAGATATTTGAAAATGTTTGCCTGTCTGGTATTACTCGATTTGGAAAGCGCACCTGATATAATCGCCTAGCTTCTGTTGTGTTTCCGTCAGCCAGACCGTACATGTAATGGATATCAGCCAATAAGCCATTTTTTCTTACACCAATAACTTCAAAAGTCTTGAAATTAATCGTTAATTTAATATACAATTCGAGCAGACACTGGTTCAACTTTAGCAACTGTCAAAATAAATAAATCAGTGAATAAAAACAAAGCCTACTAGTCAGTTTTTTAATTGGAAGTTATTTCATTTGAGCGAATGCATACAATCGTTTAATAATTTTTTTCTCGAGAACGATCGGAGATACGAAAAATTACAGATTTCAAAAATTTCTTAATTGAACAGAGATGACGAGAATTGATTGCACGCTGATCAGTGGCGTACTGCAAAAATAGTTTGAAAGGGCAAAATGAGACATAGCTTCGGAAAAGAGAACACGTTCTGAATATCAGTTAAAATCTAGAACGTGTAATGATGGAGGCTGTAAAAGATAGCTTACATTCCAAATTTGGACTGAATATCTCAAAAACTGCAGGAGTTTTGAAGGAAAAACCATTTTTTCTCGGAAATTTCAACACCCAGTAGCTCCGTAACGAAGCTTTTGCGTACCTATGTTTATATGAACTTTTTTTCTTAAAATTGCTAGTAGATTTACCCCCAGGTTGTGACATACTATTATGTAACGCCCTGTATATCTGTAATGACATTTATCAAGAAAGAAAAATTAGATGAAATATTCAAGGAAAACGTGACTGAAATTCCAAAGTCATTTTCTGACACTAACCTCAAATGAAATTGTCAGAACTGTCTTTTGGCGTGTTTCTTAGAGACTATTTATCAAGATGTGACACTTAATTTATCAAACCTATTTTTTTTCGAAAGAATGAAGTCTGAAAAAATATACGAGTGAAAAATATTCTTTTCTATTATCGAGTTTGCACACTGTGAAGAAAATTAGAGCTTCACTGAAGAAACATTACCCTTTTTTGTTTTATACAAAGCCATTCGTGAATAGATCTATCGTAGATACAGAATATTGTGGAGGACACAATCGCATTGTTATCCAATACGTCCAAAGTCAGCGTGTAAATAAATAATTCATAACATATGTTGAGTTACAGGGTATCTTCACTGATCAACAATACGGTTTCCGCAGACAACGATCAACTGGTGACCTCCTTGTACACGTATAAGCATTAGTGGACATCAACAATCAAAGAGCATGGCCAATCAAGAGTCATTGATCTTGATAACCCAAAGACCTTCTTTTATTTACAGTATTTGACATAGCTGCCGTACTGAAACGTCGAAAATATAACACCCTAAACATTTTTCACCAATCAACCTGTATCATCATAGTTTTTGTTTTTGGCTTAGAATTTCATATAGCTTTTCAACCTCTTGATTCGACCAGAAGATGAGTCAGATCAAAAACACTTTCATCAGGACAATTACTAAAGTAACTAGTTTTAATTTCTCAATTGAACTATAAAATTGCACGAAAAACATTTATATTCCAAGAATCATAAATACCTTAACATATAAGTTCGTTTTACATACATTATCAAGCTAAATTTTTCGCCTGTGAATTCATGGATAAATAAAAAGTTTAAAAATTTTTGAACATATGTTTCAATTCATGACTTACCTTAAATTTCTCCCATTTTCCATCAAGGTCTTCCACTGGTCGCGATGAAGCTGAATTAAAAAGCACAATTAGTACAAAAGGAAACAAAATGGCAACTTTCATGTTGACTGTTCTCTGTTCTACGACACACTGAATTTCTTCAGATGGTATTCGAGGTAACTCAACTATAAAATAAACAACATCAACCAGTAGAACCAGTATGAAATAGGTATCATCACTATAAGTGAGATTTAATTCAAATTATATTATAAAGTAGTATACCTGGATAATAGGTATCTAACAATAGGAGGAACGGATTCAGGAAAATTCTGAAATTTTAGTGTAAATATATTTTATACCAAAATATGGGTATATACGTTCTGTTCGCGATTTTATGTGACAGTTAACAACTTCGAAATTTGAAATAACGGAAGGGGGGCGTCAAAGAAAAAAATCACAAGGATGAAACGTGTCTGCTTCTTCATATTATTGTTTTGCTATAGGGTATCCCAGTATAAAAACAAAATTTCCACTGGTCCACCCAGTATATAATTTTATAATCTTGTTACTCTAGCTATTTCCAATACTGTTGAGTACAGATCTGAAATACCTGTCATTCAAAAATCTTATCAATAGGTTTCATGAATTTGGCTTTATTTACGAAAAAAATTCGAGAAGCTTCATTAAAATGAAGATATTTCTCATGAACTATGGTTCAATTCAAATACATCAGTTAACTAAAATACAGATCAAAATACGAATTTAAAGATTGGTAAAAATGAGTAGCATTACGAAGCAGGGCGGTACTATTTCGGGGTTCGAAGCCCTTTTTAGCACTAACCGTTTTTTAAATTTTGATGAAACGTCTAGATCACGAGTGAAAATAAATTATTGCATTTTTGGGCAGCATTTTTCTATACAGCACAAGAATTGAACAAATAAACGTAAGACAGTACTAATCTCATTCAAAGGGGATTTTTGTACGATCTATAATTTCAGATCTTCTCGCATCTTTTGTTTCTCATCTTATCGAGTTTGGCCACGCATCTTACTCTCCTCAAATATTCAATTTCTGTTGTTTATATTCTACATTTATCTCTCTATGATAATACCAATGTTTCACATACAAAACTTAGTACTGATCGGCATACGCTTCTCAATACTTTCAGTTTAGTTTCTCAGGATTCATTTTTATTGATTATAACTACCATTTCGATTCAGTGATTTAATCTTGCAGTTTTCGCTATTCTGTTTACGATTTCTCTTCACATTTTCTATAGCAGTTGATATCTTCTAGATGTTGAAGCACTGATTCCTCTAGCTTTTAATGTTTAACGTCATTTGGTCTCAGTACTTTACTTTTTCAGTCTATGAAATTTATTTGTATGTATCTGCATTTCTATACTATTTCAGTTCCTTCGATCCATACTGTCAGGTTTTTTTTGTATTTCATTCTCAAAGTCTGTCACTTTCACGATATCGTCCTCGAAAGCACCAGATTATATATCCATTATATGCATGTTGTTGTGTCCAACCAATACTTTCTTCACTGCTCTCTTGCTGTTCTTCATAATTTCATCTATATACGTTATGAATACTTCACCCTCCTCACTTCATTGCTAGTTCAATTCAACTCTTGCTTATTGAGTAAAACTAAATTGTTGTTATCTTGATATATGTTCCTGATTCTTCTTTTTCTCTTTGTACTGATTCCTCGAGCTTTTAATGTTTTCCATAATCTGCCCCTCGACACGCTGGAGAATTCTGTCACCTCACTGACCCGGGAATTTTGCCGAACCCCTCTCGTGTCGGGGGAAGGGATCTTTAATGTCCATCACATCTCTGTTAGACAGGACCGACGGCTTTACATCTCCTCTCGAAGATGGACACTCAAGCGATTCCCAGAATACCAAAAATCACACCGACTTTGTGGGGATTGAAACCAGATAACTCTGCGCAGGAGACGAGCATCATATCCTCTACGCCACCGAGGCAGCTTTTTATTTTATTCGTATTATTTTCGTTTTGTCCTGGAAGATCGTCTCGTATTCTGTTTGCTATTCTCTTTTAATTCATCTCTGAATTTTATCTATTGTTTTTTCACTTTTGTTATCTGTTCTTTCAATTTGTTGATCATTGAAGTTGGTTTCGTTCTTCACACTCAGATTTCTCTGCCATGTTTTTTTTTTATTTTTCATTTGCTCTTTCAATTCTATGGACCATCACGATTCTTGTTTTCTTAGTCTTGAAGCTTATTCTTAAACATCTAACATCAAAGTGTAAGAATAATAATATTAATATGAAAACTGTAGAAACCAACTACTTTGAAAAATCTATTCAGTGAAAATCGATCAACACATCAAAAATGATAGTTTAGCATTAGTTTGTACTTAAACAAAAAAATTTTCTGTTGGATTCATCAGATATCAGTGACGCTATCACAACAAATGGTTATTTCTGATCTTCTTATTCAGAGTTTGTTATTAATTGGTCATTACTCTTTCGATTTTTGAAATCAGAAAAATTCTATATGTGAGATGTATGCAAGATGAACAGAGGTAATTTGAAAGTAGTATCGACTCTATCCACTTTATCTCCTGGGAAAATCACGCTCTGACTCTGAAAGCTCTTTCTTCGAAGCAGGTTATATTTATATTTACTAATTCATAACAACTGCGAAGTTTTGGTGCTATATATTTTCCATATATTTCAGGTGGCCCATTCATCGACTATATCTAACCGCCTTGATCTTCTCTGATTCTTCCTTAACCTTCACTGGATTTCAGATTGTGGATTCCCCGTGAATAAACTAAAAATCCTTATTAGATCAAGACTTATAGCGTCCTGTAAAAAACGTAGAATTATCTCGGTATTTACAACCATTTTTGCCGATGCGAAAATTGGTAGCCAATTGCGGTCATTATAATCTGTGACGTCAAAATTAAGTAATGCGAGCACTACTTTAGCTCTCGTACACAAACCTGAGAATCAGTAACTCCTGAATGGTTATTTAAAAAAGTCGCAATTTATGGAAAATGTCTGTTTTATCCAGTTTACACACACTAAAAATTTGAAGAAATAGAGCGAAATTCTTCACAATATTTTTGCATGAATTCAAGACCGACTCTGATTACTAATGATAATGTCAGGACGTTGTTCCATAATAATCACCGATATTCAACTTCGACCTTGAAATGTGTATTAGGATCAAGAAAATGGATAAGTACTTAAAAGCCAATTATTTGCTATCAGCAATTCTTCAGTGAACAATATACCTCATTATTGAGATTCAGATCCAGTTGATATCAGGTAAACCAGGGGTTTACTTGAACTGCTGGCGATCTACCTCAATATTTTTAGACTACTTACGATCGACTCTGAGAGGCTGCAGGTATGTGTGATACAAGGTTGTCGTACATACACGATACACCCTACCTACCTACCTAGAAAGGGTGTACCGTAGCATATATAGATATTAGCTTTCCGCACAATATACATTATTTTAGTCAACGTTTGGGTAGAGTTTAGTTAAGTTGTTCTCTATAATATCAATGAAAAAACTCATAGTTATTCAAAATTGCGAGTTCATTGGTTGTTACATATGGTGTTGAACTTAACTAAGGAGTGACTTTGGATGTTGAAGCGTGGCACTGCATGTCCTCGGCATACTTTTTATAAGATGGTACATAACCACTGAGTGCTAATCGCAAGCATGATGACATATGATCGTCAGTTAGTCGATTGCGATATTTTGACTTAATTATCTTCATTTTAGAAAATGCAGACTCGCACAAGTAAGTTGACCCAAACAATTGCAGTCAGTTGAAGGGCGATTTGCCTTAGATCCGGATACTTATCTTCAGATATAAAACACCAACACGTTTTCAACAGAACCTATAATATGAAAAAGAATAACTCATAAATGATGCTATATTTGCTAATTCACTGCAATCATAAAAATGCATTTCGAATTGTCCCATAATATTTGATAATTCAGCGTCATATCTATCATAATTCAACTGAGGAATCCTTGCTTTCAAAGACCGAAAATGTTTCAGATCCTTTCTTTTCAGTTGATCTATCATAAGTTGCAAGTTACTTTTGAATGCGTTTACTACCCTAATCCTCCCAATAATAGTACGTGCACGGATGGAATTCACAATTTTTGTTCAAATGCCCATAATTTCATCCGTGTTTTAAACTTATGAACACAAAACTGGTTGATGTATAATGCAATAGAATGAAAAAATTAAAGGAAATCTTCATTAGCTCGACGCAATGCCACAAAACCGTTTTTGTTTCCAGTCATTGCTGGTGCTCCATCGGTTGTAATGCACACTGATTTATATATTCGTAGCTTGTAGTTTTTCAGAAAATTGAAGAAAACGTCATATATATCTTCGCCACGGGTCTTTCCCTTCAGAGGAATCATTGTCAAAAATTCTTCCTTAGCCAACATGTCATTGAATACCGTCCGAATAAAAATATATAGCAGGACAGTGTATGTTATATCGGTTGATTCGTCGAACTGTAAAGAAAAGTACGAACATTTCATGATATCATGCTTTAGTTTATCTGCCATGTGACAGTCGGACGAGATAACTGAAGTTCTCTTATAGCAGACATGATTTCTGTTTCATTTTTGAAATCTCCAAATAATGTCTCACCTGCTTCAGTAAATGCTTCCTTCACAACCGATCCATCTTCGAATGGTTTCTTGTTTCGTCAATATATGAGATATTCTAAATGATCATAGCAGCTTTTGATTGTTTGGCTGGTCTAGTGAACATGGTTTGGTCTTTTTTCAATCAAGATATCTATCACGTACTTTTCGTTTTCTTAATTCACTCTGTGGCGGAAAATCCTTCTCATAGTTTTTATGAACCCTTTTCTGATGGCTCTCTAAGTTACCATGCTTAGGTATTGCAACTGACGCAAGACAAATAAGACAAATGCACTTATCCTTCAGCATACAAAAGAAAAATTATTCCTACCAATCGTCATTAAAATGATACGTCTTAGATTTCTTCGCTGCACTTTTTTTATACTATTCAATAATAAACTTTGTATCGACGTGGCATTGCCTTCAAAATACAATTCAGAATGAATCCAAGCGCAACATTTATATCAGCGTGACAAAAGTCTCGAATGTTTCCGTCAAACGCGCCGCCCGTGATTTCTAGAAAAGCGGCAAGAAAAAAAAACGCGGCTTTTCTTTGACAAGTACCGCGCGTTCCCTCGATAAAGCCACCTTTTGCCGCTAATAGAGTGTTATTTTATTACGTAATAAATTTTTGTATTTTAGTTTACCTACTTATTAAAGAATTTTTTCTTCTCGAGAACTACTCAAAATGTACTCGCGATCGACCAGTCGACCGTTTGAGCACCCCTGAGGTAAATAGGTCGATTTCATTATATGACAATATGATTGAAGTCAATAACTAAAGCGATGATAGAAGCGTGTGAATAAATCAGAATTCCGCAAATTACTGCAAGCAAAATATGCAAAATAATAATCCTCATTAACAGTTTGACTAGTTGGAAGAAAATCATAGATAATATACAAACTCCACAGTGGAAGAAAACTGTCAACATTATCTTCGTTTTTGACTTGCCCAGAGATGATTTTATGGTCTCAGTTCTCCTTTGACTCACCAATCAAGCTTTCCGATGTTTGAAGAATCGAAAAACCATTTTTGAAACGAATTTCAATGCTTTGCTGAATATTTTCACTTGAGGAACCAAATCTCAAGAAGTTCAACTCATTGACAACTGATGCTCCAGTTATGAAATTAGATGCAAATTTCAACATACGAAAATGGAAAATTAAGTTGCGAGAAGGTACACTTGAATGAGGTCGTCTGTGGAAGAGAAAAATACACAAAAAGGTAAGGAAATGTGGTTTTTTAGTGGTTCAATAATTGAAGATAATCTCAAGGCACTTGTGTTTTTTAAATTTATCAGTTGGTACTCTATGAAAAAAAACAGATGTGTTTCAGGACACTGGTTTCTTCAGATAAGTAATACATTTGAAACAATGATGAGCCTTTTATATTTCAAAGTAAATCAAGTACTTTGCTGAACAGGAGGAAAATTCAAACATGATTGCTACTGAACTGAAATGATTAAACAATGGTAGAAAATTTAGCTCTAATTGACTATTAAGTGAATTTCAGTTATTCTACTGTTCATTTATTTCCAATATTTATAGTTTCCAATGTCCTGGTATCCTTATACTGGAATTTTTAAAAGCTCTACCGATATAAATTTCATCACAACTTTCACAAGAGTTTATGAATATCTGATTTATTTAGGTCTACAGTTTTTAATATAGCTGCCTAAGGAGCACTCCGTTGTGAAGGATATATTCAAATTATAAGATTAGAAGGGTGACTTCAAATTCAAACTGGTTTTACCAATAAAGTTAATATATTATATTTCCGATTAGTCTCTTCAACACAAGGAAAGTTTTAATATAGCTGCCTAAGGAGCACTCCGTTGTGAAGGATATATTCAAATTATAAGATTAGAAGGGTGACTTCAAATTCAAACTGGTTTTACCAATAAAGTTAATATATTATATTTCCGATTAGTCTCTTCAACACAAGGAAAGACCTCATGAATTCCATATTGGAAATGTTTTCGAGAAAGCACACTGTCGATCACAACATTATATGATCATGTTCGACCTCTATTAGTCTTAAAATATTGAGCTCTTTAAAGAAATTATTTTCTGAAATTGGTATCGTGGTGATTCTATGTATCATACTATTATAAGCAGCCAATTTATGTAGATGTGGATGTGTGAGAGAATTGTGAATGGCCATGGCTGTATGGGATGGTTTATGGAAAATAGAAATATCATGTCTGTGGTCAATTTTGGTGATAGTTAAATCTAAAAAAGTTAAGGGCATTCTTGGTTTCCATTTTCAAAATTGGTTTTTTACTAGGGTGAATTGAATTTATGAAAGTGCTAAGAAAATTTAATTATCTATTTGTTTCTGTAAAACAACAGATTGTCACCCACATTTCTAAACCAATAAACGCAATATTTCGACAACGGATGATGTTGAATTATTTTTTCAGTGATATTCATGAAAATTTTCGCTAGTAAAGGACTGATAGGAGTATCCATTAATGAGCCGTTGTTGTAACCCTGTTTATATTTTCTTCCTATTCAGCTGAATACCTGCTGTTACAAATGTAATATAATTATTTTGGCATCTCCATCACATCGTTATGTGATAATCGTCTATTGACCATTGAGAAAATTATGATGTGACCTCAGAATCAACCTTATTGTGAAATATTCTAACGGTTTTGATTTCAATTCACTAAATTCGCACCAGAAGCGTTCACTTGAAAGCAATTTCTTGAATAACTCGAGAATTCTCTTGTTCTAGCGAATCCATCCAAAAGACCTTTTTAGTATCGTGTTATGTAGCAAACAGAAGAAAATTAGCGGAATAAGCCAATCCACTGAAATATTAATAGACACAAGAATACAAATGTACAGAGTAGATTAAAATGATGAAACAATATCGAGAGGAGCAAACATGAGTATTTGTAACGACATTAGGGAATACTGCAAAGAATTCGTCGAAGACGTAATCCAAAACAACAAAAACATAAAGTTCTCAAATCTAAATCATCCAACGGTCGAACACAGTTTGTTGAAGTAGAAAGGAAATAATAACGATCCAGGATTTTTCGAAGATCGTTATAGTTTCTAGTCTCAAAACAGACAATATGCTGCGAAGAAAATACAAAAGGTAGGTTTCGAAGAAATTCCTGAGATATACTGCATCAAGAAATTAACGTAAAAATCAATCAAATTTATTCAGGAGAAGATTAGATATGCTGAAGAAGTACTTTTTCAGTAATCACTGATTCAAGGACAATCGAAATAAAAAAGTACTCATAGAAATACAACTAATAATGAAGAATGACATTTGTTGAAAATCGAAATATCTTGAATTCTGTTAATACCGGATATTTTCTCCCCTAGCTAGAATTACTGCATGAGATTTGCCAGGCATGCTCAAAATCAGTGACCTAAGAGCATTTTGATCAATTGCAAATCTCGATCAGTCTATTTACCACCTTATTCACAGTAGTTAGCTAAATTTGCTAGCTTCTAATTCTTCTGTTGAGAATGTCCAAGAGGGTCCGATGGATTTGAGGTCTGGATGTCATGATGGCCACTCCATTCAAATCATTTCATGATCTTGAAGGTAATTCCTGAGGTCTAGCGTTATCGTGCATAAAAATAACGTTTTCATGCAGTATGCCGCAAATGGTACAATATGTTCTTCTGAAATATCTATAACGTACATCTGAGCATTCAGTTTGATGGCGTTTCAGAAATTGTCTTTTGACACCATTATCGAACGTCTCGCAAAACTAAGATAGGTAAAAATTTGCACTGGGCATATCTCAAAATTTCATGCCTGTCCACTAGATAACGTCGAAATATCGACTCCTCTTTAAACAGCAATCCCTCCAAGTGAGCCTCTGTACAATTGATTTTGCTTGCAAAAATTCAATCAGGCTCTTTACTGCGGTTGAAGCTGGGTCTCGAGCATCGACACGAAGCTTCAAATGGATTAACCTGGGACGTTGCCTTTCGTTTTAGGGCTAACTTGCACTTGAGTCTTCTGTCGAAGACGCATTTGAAATGTAACCTAGCAGTAGCGAACCGTATTCTCAATGATAAGATCCTTAAATAACGGTCATGGATGACCGTTGCTGTTCACAGTCATCCTTGCCAGGTCTTCTTTCATGAATAACAGTCTCCTTGCATCTGTGGATCATTCTGGAAACAGGTGAATGGGTCACCAAAAGCCTTTGGTCTATTCTCGTATAAGTCCAATCTAAGTCATTCAACACCACTGCTTCAGCACATTCTGCCGGGGTCAAATTTCGTGACATACGCTGCATTATTACCGAAAATTGAAATTTTCAAGAAGAACCAACGTTACTAGCAAAACTCCATCAACATTTTATTTCTCATGAGAAAAGCAACATCAAATTATGTTGGCAAATGTCGAGTTATATCCGGAAAATATGTGTTAATAATAAATTGCCAACCAAAAATAAATTTTAATATATAATTTTTTGACTTAGTGTAGATACCAACGCATTGCAAATAGCGGTCAACCGAATGAAAAATAATAACAGTCCAGGAGATGTTCGAATTACGGCTGAGACACTCAAGATAGGAAAAGATTTATTGGAAACTGTTGTACTAAGAACTGGAATCATTCATGTCTCAAATGAATCCCAATTGAGAATTGGAATATCTTTTGATTTGAGTATCTAAAAATTATGTACAGATAGTTAGCTCTGAAACAGTAAGGGAATAAAACTCGATGAATTTGGTTGATATATATATATATATATATATATATATATATATATATATATATATATATATATATATATATATATATATATATATATATATATATATATATATATATATATATATATATATATATATATATATATATATATATATATATATATATATATATATATATACATACAGCGTGCTTCAACGAAAACTAAACAGATATATTAATTTCTGATCAAAACATAAAAACAGGTCAAATTTTGTTTTAAGTACAAAACTTGTTTGAAATATCAACCCCCTAAGCGGGGGTTGCAATCCTTGAACATTTTGAATAGGGAAGATGGGTCGAGTGATGACTCAAAAGAAAGGTGGTATCTTTGTCTACATGGCCTTGAACGAATTTCCATTTTTAATTGAAAACTGTAAGAGATACAGGGTGAGCAACTGAAAGATAGGGAAGACTATTTCCCTGAGACTATTCAAGTTTCAGTGAAGTAAAATGGAACAGATCCTTGCTGATCAATGGCAGTCATCATCATGTACCATCCTCATCTCGAATTTCAACCCCTAGAGCAGAGGTGACCACCCTTGAAAATTTGGAAGAGGGTAGATGGGTCGAGTGATAACTCGAAAGAAAGGTATTATCTTTGTCTGCATTCCCGTGAAAGAATTTTAATTTTTGATTGAATATAACAAGGCTCAAATATGAAATATAATATGGTTTATTTACTTGACAATCATGTGTCTCTCAAAAAAATGTATTTCATAAATCCACACGTGGACGTTCGAATATAAATGTATTGGACACACTACATTTCATTATTGAGATACCAAGATATATGGATACCTTAATACATAGAATAAACGTTCAATATTTTGTTATATTGATTCGCAGTAATAATCCTAACATAATAAGAAAGCCGCCCATTTATTAGAGACGCCGCTGCAATCACGTGTTGAATAACAAAGAAAACTTCTGTAATATAGCGTTTGGAATAGTTTGGTAACATAGCTGAATTTTGAGCTAACTTAATATCACTAAAGCAAATCTAAATGTCTTACTCTGTTCTGCCATGATCGATGTTGCGCTTCTTTCTCACTTATTACTTTATTAAATGTTATTATATGGGGGCGTATAGGAATCTGTGGAGCAAATTTCACGAGAACCGTCGACTACACTCGAACTCGCCACGGAATTCTGAATCATATTATATCGATTACTGGAATGTTCTGTGTTTACTCATTCCGCGAGTACGATTTCAATGACTTCGTTTATGATCACAACGATAACATTTGAATTCGCAAATTTTCTTTTGTTTGGCACAATTACACAAATTTGATTCTGTCATAGTTCGAACACTTATGTCAATGTCAATCATTAATAGTATGCGTAATCTGATTCTCAAATCATTCTAGTTAATAATTCATAATCATTCAACAAATCATATAATAAACGATGACAATGTATGTACTATATAGTTGATAATTATAAAATCAGTATTACTCATTTTACAATGAGTAATCAATCTTTCATTTTGTTTCATCTGAGCTTATCGATTCGAGTAGGCAAAATTAGGAATCGAGATAATAATAAACATGAATCAATATTTATCTTTCTGATATCGAAACCTCAATCTTTGACTAGGATGAATATTCGTTAGTGACGAAAATTCTTCGTATCTTGGGAGGAAAATTTGAAAGCCTATAGAATTATACAAACAAACTCGAGTTGTTTGTTAAATTTTAGTTATTTTGATAGATTTTATGTTTATTGTAAGAACAGTATACAGATGTACAGGCTGTCCTAAATTCGTTGTCCTTGAATGGTAGCTTCTAAACTAATAAAGACATAAGGATGCGGTTCCCATGGAATGGTGATATTTCATGATGAAACATTAGATCCAGTTAACAAATCTTTCATAGACCCCTACTTAATAGTCAATTAGATCTAAATCCTTCTCCTTTACTCAATCTTTTCGATTCATAAAGTAAGCAACTCCGATCGGTTTTCCAACTTACCCCGTGTAATTGTACCTATTGTAATATTGAGTAAGAAATAAGCCTTATATATAAGGAATAACTGTTCATTAATTTGTATCTATCTGATGAAGCCACAGTGTGGTGAAACTGGCCATAGTTTTGTTAATATAGTGAAAATCTAAATACCATAGTTTTATTTCATTGAAAATATGTATATCGATTTTCATCAAGTAACGACCTCCTCGAAAAATTGATGATAGACATTTGTCAATTTAAATATTGATTGATTGATTGAAAATAATTAAAAGTATTTAACTTTCCCTTATATATTATTAGTGCATTATTGGTAATTAGCAAAAAAACAATATATTATTATAGTTTGGTGGCTTGTTGTTCAGAAAATATACCTTTTTGAATCAACCATTGCTGCATTTCGGCTTCTTTGTTCGAAAATACAATTTTTTTTCTGTAGCTTCATTTTGGGACGAAGCGTTATCCATCACAGCCATAGAATTGGGTGGTAAATTTGATATTAATTCATCTTCTATCCACTTTCTGAAACTTTTATGGTTCATAACTACTGATGAGAAGGAGTGTGGTTAAAATTGATATATGTTTCATCAATATAAATAATTGGCCCATTTTCTCTTCTATATATCCTGATATTTTTTAATCTAGCCGTTTTGTCCTTATCTCCAGTGATTCAACTAAAATTTTTCTGTTATCAATATAAAAATTGGTTATACGTAAAGTTGAGTATAATATTGATACTATTCCTTTTTTTTTTACCTCCGGATTTTCAAATTTCTATATCTTGGGTTTCTAAGGAAAATTCAAAAATTGAAAATTGACAATATGAACTAATAATGGCGGAATTTAGTAGAATTTGAATTCTTTCACTCGAAATCAAAAAATTTTCATTTATAATAAAGATAATGAAAATACACATATTTATAATATAAGTTCATAGGTGTATTTTCATTATCTTACCTGAATCCTATTTTTTCAACATCTTCTTCACAGAGAAATCACTTAAATCGTGTGGAATCAAATTATCTTCCTTCAAAGAGACCAAAAGTCTTTTTACAGTGGGCGGATCTTTATGAAATTTGTGGTGATTATAAATATGATTTCTAATGAAGTCATCTCTTACCACTTCTATTTTAGTTTTAGGAAAACTTCGCCGTCTTTTTTGGTAGTTTGAAAAGTTCGATGCTCTCTTGTTCTCAAAGAACTCTGTGCTAGATTCATCTAACGCAACACCACCGAACATTCCACCTATAAATTCTTCCATAGCAGAAATTTAGAGTCCGCACTGTGAGACGGGCTCTCGAGCAGCTGAAATGCAAGAAGGCATTTGGTCTAGACGAAATTCCGTCCATCGTCCTGAGAAATTTTGCTTTTCGAACTGGCACTTAACCGTCTGTTTCAAATTTCTCATGAAAGCCAGACTTTTCCGAGCAGCGGGAAAATAGCGAGAATTGAGCCGATCCCAAAGAAAGGATTGAAGTCCTTACCCCAAAACTATTGTACTTTTTTCCATTATGTCCAAAGTGATGGAGAGAGTCTTAAATGAAGAACTCATCAAATATCTTGAGTTGCAGGGAATTATTAACGACCGTCAGTATGATTTTCACAGGCAAAGATCGACAGGAGATCTGCTCGCCTACGTTACTCATGTTTGTACATGAACGATGGAAAAGCATGGGGAATCTAGAGCAATAGCCCTCAACATCTCTAAAGCCTTCGATAAGGTTTGGCATGAAGCCTCGTTGAATGAACTTGCTGCATATGGGCATCCCGAAAAATTGCGGGGTTGGATAAGTAGATTTCTTTCAAAAGATCAATACAATTATGGTATAACATCTGATTGTTTCAAGTTGCAACTAGGAGTACCTCAGGGATCCATTAATTCGCCAACCTTGTTTCTGTTACAGAGAAACGATCTTCTGTCATCTAAAGAGAACAAGATCTTCGGTTTTGCAGACGATTGTACCCTGGTTTCGTTCTTTAGTAGTCTGCGACCGATTAAAACTGCAAAATCTCAGCGTTAGAAATGTCAACAAATTAATAACTTAAACTCTGACTTACAGGGGATATCTGAGTGGGATCCGTTAAACCTGGCGAGCTTCAACGAGAGCAACACTCAAGCAACTACATTTTCTAGAGAGGTACACGCTGGAGAACCTCCTCTAATGATGCAAGGCCAACAAATTGCATCCAAAGATTCGATGCACCTTCTCGGAATAATGGTCAACTCCGGGTTTTTCTGGCATGAACATGTATCAGCAATAGCTAAGTCGGCATCAGCTAAACTTAGTTTTCTTTTCAGAACCAAGCGATACTTCATTTCAGCTGTTGCTTCTATATAAGGCGCAGATCTGACCTGCTTTGGAATCTTGTTCCCATGTATGGGGATCTGCGCGTTCGTTTCGTATGTTGGATAGTGTGCAAAAACGGGCTAGGCGCCTCATCGACCACCCGGAGATCACCCGCAACCTCCAACCGCTGGCTCTCAGAAGACAAGTTGCTGACCTTTCTCTGTTCTACAGGTACTTCCACAGAAGATGTTCCAAGGAGCAAGGAGTTCTCATTATATAGCGGTTTATTTGACGTTCCCTCGAACACCTCTCTCTATAAGAATTCCTTCGTTCACAGGGCCGGGAGCTGTGGAACTCAGTTCCGTCCAACATCTTCCCAACATCCTACATTTGGCCCTCTTCAAGAAGCGAGTAAACACCTCAATTCTTTCCAGGCGTCCACTCATGTGGTGTAACAGGTTCGCCTATTCCTGGGAAGCGCGCATACAAAAAACTCAATGCATCAAGTACTTCTTTTTCATTGTTTTTACCGTACTTCCAGATATATTCACAGCTTTACACAGACGATTTATGACTTGATTCAATGGAAAGCTCAAACCATCACAGGCTTCATTTCCATAAATGTTATTGAATCAAAAATGATTTTTTTACATTTACTATCAAATACCATTTTCACAATAGATCTTCCACAACTAAATAATTCGACGAGTTCTAGGTTCACAATGAAAATGAGATGCTACGCTACTGATAACTTTTAGCAGGCATTGAGCACCGCCTATGGGATGTTCTTAATTTCCTATTTGCACCTCGGATGACCTTGAGGGCTCTTCTTAGAGCTACTGGACTTAAGTGAACAAAATTTTTTCTCACAATTGTTAGTTCTAGACATAATGACGTAACTGTCGAATCCGGTCGTGTGTATCAAAAAGAAACATTGCTAAAATCTGGCAAACAATATATCTTCTTCTCTTCTTCTTCTTTTTCAGCCCTTCTCTGTCCACTCCTGAATATAGGCCTCCCCTTCTAGCTTCCATCTCTCTCTGTCCTGTGCTATATTATACCATCCTCTTCCTACTTTTTCCTTTATGTCATCCAGCCACCTTCTCTGGGGGCGCCCCACTCCCCTTTTGTATAAGCGTGGTCCCCATTGAGTTATTCGCTTAGGCCATTTTACATCCTGTTGTCTTGCTACATGTCCAACCATGGGGATTTGTTTGTTTTTCAAGAAGAATCCTAGTTTTCCAACAGCAGCCCAAGTCATTCTTATTCTTGATTCTTGACAATTCTGCAGTTTGATTGTCTTTACCTATCTTTATAGTGTGTCCAAGATATATACACTTTCTCTATAACATTGCCGTCGACTTCCAATATTGCGTCCTCCGTTGTCATTATTTTAGTTTTTGTCAGATTCATTTCCAATCCTACTTCTTCCGATGTTCTTTTGAGTTCTAGCATCATTTCGTGGAGTTGTTCTAGGTTATCGCTTATTAGAACTATATCATCTGCAAACCGGAGATGGTTCAGGAATTTTCCATCCACATTTATACCTTTTCTATCCCATTCCAACTTCTTAAACACGTCCTCCATTGCAAGTGTGAACAATTTTGGCGATATCACATCGCCTTGTCTCACGCCCCTATTTATCGGGATTTTTTTGGTTTGTATGTCATCGTCTAGTCTCACCTGAATAGTCGCTCGTTCATATATATTCTGTAGGATGTTTCTATATCTCGAATCTATTCTAGCATTATGGAGGGCTTGAAATACTGCCCACAGTTCTATAGAATCGAAGGCTTTGTTATAGTCTACAAAGGCTAGGTGTATTGGCACTTTGTATTCGTGACATTTTTCAATAAGTGTACGAAGAGTTTGTAGGTGTTCTGTTGTGCTATATCCTCTGCGAAACCCTGCTTGTTCTGCCGGTTGATAGCTGGCAAATTTGTTTGTCAATCTGTTTGTGATAATTTTGATAACAATTTATAAGGGTGTGGTAAAAGGCTAATAGGTCGGTAATTATCAATCTTAAATTTGTCACCTTTTTTGTACAACAACACAACGTGTGCATTGTTCCATCCTTCCGGAACACTACCTTCTGTTAGGAATTTATTTAGTAATATTTTTATTGCTTTCAAAGTGACCTGTCCTCCTAATTTTAGCATTTCGCTTGTAATGTTATCTTCGCCTGGTGCCCGGCCGTTTTTCATCTGGTTGAGGGCTAGTTGTATTTCATCAATGTTAATCTCAGGCATGTCCTCGGAACCGACATTTGTTATGTTACTAAGATTCGTTGTTTCAGGTTTGGGTTTCTTAGACAAATACAGGTCAGTATAGAAGCCTTCAACAATCTGTATTATCTCCGTTTTTTCATATTTTATTTCACCTTGGTTGTTTTTCAATTGATGTATTCTAGGTCTACCGGTGTTAGTAATTCTCTTTAAGAGTTTCATGTTACTGTTGTTTTCTATGACTTGTTGTATACAGTCTGTGTTGTAATTTCGTATGTCTTCTCTAGTCTTTCGTCTTATAGCCCTGTTCAGTTCCCTGTATTCTGGATTAAATCTATCCATTACTTTCCTTTCTTCCATTAACCTTAGCGTGCCTTGGCTTAATTTTTTAGGTTTTGTTCTTGCCCTGTAGCATATGGTCTTTGTTGCCACTTGTATGTCTTCCGTTATCTTTCTTTCAAGACTGTTAATGTCTAGTCGAGTTAAGTTTTCTTCAGGTGTTAGTTTTTGCTTAGTTCTGATTGATATTGAACAATATTTTGCTTTAGGTCTTTGTTGGCAAGCGTTTTGGACGTATCAGCTTGTTTCTTTCTTTTTGGCCACGATTTCTATTTTTGCTCTTAATAACCTATGGTCACTGTCGACTTTAAATTTATTGATAACTGCTACGTCTTTTACAATATGTTTTTATTCGTTAGTATATAATCGATCTCATTCCTAGTATTCCGTCCGGCTCTGCCATGTCCATCACCGCTGTTTTTGTTTCTGGAAGAAAGTGTTCATACAGTATAGGTTTTGACTTTGATTGTAGTCTAATAATCTTTCTCCTCGTTCGTTGATCGTGCCCAATCCATGTTTTCCTCTATTCGGTAGGTTATCTATTTTAGCATCGCCTACTTTTGCATTAAAGTCACCTATTATTAGAGTGAAGTGGGCTTTTTCATCCTTCTGAGCCATTGAGATATCTTCATAAAAACTCTCTATTTCCTCATCCTCTGCGGTCGAAGTAGGGGCATATACTTGGATTACAATATATACCCATCAACAATATCATGAATTGATAATCAAAAGTCCCAATCAATTGCCACAATTACTAGTACTACTAGAAAATGAATAAACAATTTACGTATCATATCTTTCCTTTATGAACATGGGTTTTAATATTACATTTTGGCATGCCAATGAATAGAAATGCACTTCAACACAATTTGTGTAGCAGCGGCGCAAAATTTGGGAGTCCATAACATGTAAAGAGATTTTTTGTTCCTTGAAAACGCTTCAATGAAAAACAAGCAAATTTCTGCTAAACAGAAGCTACAGCTTGCGTCAGCAATACCTATTGTTCAATTATTTTATCAATATTTATGATTGGTTTATTGTTATGTAAGAAATAAGAAAGAAATCAAGTTTTGCAGATCTAAGTTTTCAGGTAACACATACATTGGCATTGAAATGTACGAAATCTTGTAACTACTCTAATTTCTGAATCAAATTGTGAAATCATTATAGTAAAAATTTTCATTTCCTACATTGTCTCTAAAATTCTTCAGTTTCCATTTTGGAAGAATTACTTTCTCGATCAGAAAAATTGCATTGCGAATCGTGAAACGATCCAATACACTAAAATCATAAACCACACTACCTATCAAATAAGTTGTAGCCAGGAAACAACGTGTACAATCTCTCGGTCATTTTTAACACAGCGTATGAAACTTCTGATATTTTCTCGCCCCATCGCCTGATGGCTGTGAAATTGCTCTGCAATAATATATTATTTCCCGAACGAGGCTCGGATTCGAACATAGCTACTAGATGATAGTTCATCCATCACTTCCGCATTCCGACCTTTTCGCTATGTTTTTAGTAGCGTTAAATTGTCTGCAACTGCCTTTATACGTCTGGCGAAATGTTACGGTCAGTGGGAAACGTCACTCAGGTCTAGCCACACGAGATTTTTGGGAGAAACGGAATGGGAAATATCCGACCGAGACCGAAACTTGCAACCCCATCTAACTTTCCGACCCTTCGAAGCAGAACCAATTATCGAACACTTTTGTTAAACCATTATTAGCTCTTTTCACCTGTCAGTCTCCCAAAATGAAGTTTTTCTTGGACAACTCAATTACTGAATTGGAAATGGTGAAAATGTTTTGTGTCCGGGGATTTGCATAATGAACAAAGTTGAAATTGGAATATTTAGAACTTTCTTGAATTGAATTGGGTCTTTAGAATTAGAAGGTTATTCGTACGATCAATTCAATCATTTAACTTGCTCTGCTCTGCATGCATTGCAATGCTACCTAAGAAACAAGTATTTAGTCGTATTATTATTTTCATTGAAGTGCTTCGGCAGATAGTTTCTCCCTCATTCGATTACACCTATCGCTAAGACTTAACCTTTAACCAATGACATGGAGTCTCACAGGCATATCATGTTTTACTAATTCTCAGAATTGACCACTTTCCCCGCTTGTCGCCTCAGTAGCTTTTGTTTTAGTAGTAGAGAAAAGATCCATCAAGAAGGCCGAGTTACCGACCAAAACATTCAAAACCCCCTCGGGACCCCTCACCTGTCTATCTTGTCCCCCATAATACATATAGATGGCACTAATTTAGACACGTAAAGTGTCACAGTCTGTCAATCAAACTTCAATCGCCGATAAATGAATAGTCAAATTTCTGTCAATGTCGATGTTTTCAGTTTTCCGCTGATCCTTTTATTTTTGCGGTTTGCGCTCCCAAAATCATTTTCTTTTCATGTTTCCGTTGCTGGTGTCTTCGAACCAAATTAAGTAATTCTCTTGAGAATTTATGGTAAGTAAATTGAATTCGTGAAGTCTTAGCTGATACTTTGTGCAGCTTGAGCTTTGAATGATCATACGGTACCTAAAGAGGTCGTGAAAATCATAAATAAACTGAAAACAAATGCTGCAGCAGGATATGATAAAGTTAAACCGAAACTAGTCAAAGAAATAAAGAACATAATAGCTCCAGTAATAGCTAGGTTGGTGAACTCTCATTTTCGAGAGGGAAGTTTTCCGGATGAGCTAAAAATTGCTAGAATAACTCCAGTGCACAAAAGGAAATGAAAATGTCCGAATAACTATAGACCAATCGCGAACCTGACAGTTTTCAGCAAGATTTTTGAGACAATCCTGCATGACAGATTATCAGCACACATACTAAATATGAATATACTCAGCAAGTCTCAGCATGGGTTTCAAAGGCACAGAAGTACAAAAACTGCGATGACACATATACTCAATTTTATACAAACAAAAATGGACCAGGAAAATGTGTTACTGCTTTAATTTTGGACTTTCAAAAGCTTTTGACACGGTTGATCCGAGTGTTTTGTTGCGTAAGTTGGAACAAAAGGGTTTGGCAGGAAGTTCACTTGATATTTTTGCTTCTTACTTGAAGAATAGGAAGCAATTCACCAAGGTTTGGGATGAAGTAAGTGAATGTAAAAACATATATTACGGAGTGCCGCAGGGATCAATTTTGGGCCCTTATCTATATTTACTATACATAAATGATCTTGAGAGGCAACAACTATGTGGGAAGGTTATGATATATGCTGATGACACAGCTCTTTTCTATGTGAATGAAGATGATAAGGTGACTCAAAAACAGATGCAAAGAGATCTTGACAGGTTGATGGAATGGACGAAGATAAACAAGCTAACCCTGAATAGTGAAAAGTGCCATATTATAAACTTCGAGAATAAATCGAAAAAACATAATATAAACATATATCTAAATAACAACAAAATTCTTGAACAATACACTATTAAATATCTCGGCCTCACGTTAGACAAGAATATGAAATGGACTCCTCACATCAGGCAGCTTGTCAAGAATCTTTCCTATTACAGGATTAGCTCACAAAATTTCGGACGTCCTACCTATGAAAGAGAAGAAAATGGTGTATGAAGCTTACATTAAAAGTAAGTTAACTTATTTGATATCTTTTGGGCAACAGGAAACGTAATAGAAATGAAGAAACTGCAACGAAGCCAAAATAAAATTATTAAGGTCCTGTATAAAATTCCCTCAATGACACCTACGAAGGAAGTATATAAACGAACAAACATTTTGACCATAGAAGAACTGAGGCAGCTTGAAACTATGAAATTGGTGAGAAAATTTCTCGACAATGAAATACAAGATGATGATTTTATTTTAACAACTAGATCTGAAGTGCATGACCACGCAACCAG
Organism: Cryptolaemus montrouzieri; assembly: GCA_013387265.2. Classification (NCBI taxonomy): domain Eukaryota; kingdom Metazoa; phylum Arthropoda; class Insecta; order Coleoptera; family Coccinellidae; genus Cryptolaemus; species Cryptolaemus montrouzieri. The sequence continues at coordinate 36,602,502 of JABFTP020000165.1, forward strand.
AAGAAATGAAGAACTGAATTATTTAGCTGACAGAACCAAGGTGGGGGAAAGACGCATACTATCTGAGGGTGTCAGACTCTATAACAAGCTTTCCCGTGAAGTGAAGGAGATAACGCACACAAAATTTAAAAAAAATTGCAAGAACACTTGATACAAATTCGAATGTAAATCTGATCATAAAATAAGCTTATTTTTTGTAACTATATCTGTCAAAACCTGAAAGGGTTATTTAGATATTATTTTTCATTAAAAAAAAATAAAAAATTGGATTATATCCAATTCTAATCGGTTTAATTTTTAATTTTGAGGTTCACCCCTTTGGCGTTCTGCTGGAAAGGACTATACCATAGAAGAGGACTCCAGTGAATGGCGAGGAAAGAAAAGTAGGCGAGGAAGCCTTTTTTCGAGATACGAAGGTTTCAAGTATTTTTCATAGCATAGTGTAGGGCACACAAATACTACTTGCCGCCACTTCATTGCTGCTTAAAAACTTTTGTCATAAATGACTTACTATAATCAATGGAAATTGTAAAAGAGATGATTGTGAGAATTTGAATTATTTGTCTTTTTTTTGCACCCAGAACATACACACTAATTCTGATGATTCAGAGTCTTCTGTTCATGAAGAATATAATGAGATCTTTGAAAATCTCCTATAACTGACAATTACGCTACCTATAATGTGGCAGGATACCTTTTGCGAAAAATTACAGTCCCAGAATGTCAAGTATGTAATTAAGAACTTTTTTGCGAAGTGCCCAACACCAACACACTTTTCTTACATTCAATGAATTTTGTGATAATAAGTTTAGGTTAACTCATCCTTCAGTAAAAGTTTCCCAATTCTTAGAAGACATTCACAATAAACTTTACCTTTTCCTTAATAGTCAGGGGCATCAGGAAAATCATGCTTTTAGATTCAAAGTATCATTTTTCTCAATTCAATTTTAGTCAGTTACATTTGGTGAAAGATGAAATTTTTGAAAGTGTTACCCGTCTTCTGATTTTCGAATTCATTAAGGATGAAACGTAGGAAACTGTGACTTCTGGGACTGAAAACAAATCCAAAAGGTTCAGAAATAAGTAGAGCACCAATCTTTGATGGTTCATTTATAGGTGTTTATTGTGACTTTAAAGAGCGGGTTATCTACACTCTACTATGTGCGTGTTATTTATTTCCCATCGATCTTATACAATCGGTGGACTACGCACGTTGTTTTGCCTTGGTTTCCACATCCTTTCATAATTTACAAACATGTTTCTAGTCTGAGATATTATCTATTTTCCTCCATGCACCTTTTAAACTCAGCGAAAGAAATTGATCTGTGACCAACTAATTGAATTTTTTGGGTCCTTTACACCCTACAATCCTTTTGTTACCTATAATGCATGTTCATGTTGTGATATATACATTGTTATTATTCCAAGATTTCCAAGATAAGAAATGAAATTGCCTATTTCTACCATGTTCAACAATTTTGAGTGATCTCATATTCATTTAAATAAAAACTTTTCGAGACAGTTAGTACAACATTTTTTTATATTTTCGGAAACTGTATAGAGAAACTGCCATGAAGATGGCAGTCAAGGCAGTTTACCCCCAACGGGGGACCAATGGTAGAAATGGAGAACGAATATTAGTGTCACACAACAATATTCCAGAATTCCTTTCTTTTCGAAGTTAGAATGTTCCTATTTTCTGTGATATGTGAGTTATATTTTTGATTCACATGTATTAAGAATTTAATTTACTTGGAAATGTTTTGCTACATTTTCTGTATGGTTTATGAGATTTTTTATTTTGAAATAAAAGTGTTAAATTTGAAAAATTATTATTTGCTCAATTTTTGAACAGTTCAATTGAGGCAGTAATAATCTGCATCGATTATACTAGTTCAAATAGCCCATTTCGGTCAAGTTAAATTCGATCGTGGGAAATCTAGAATTCAAATAAGGCGCCTTACGGTTTAGTTTTCCAAAATAGCACGCGTAGCGCTAGTTTCTATGCAGAGTTCGCCATATTGTTTCCTATGCTGGGGCACTGAATTTTTATTTCTCATTAGGGTCTAACTTAACCTAACCTAACCGACCACGGAGGGAGTCATAAGTGTCGTCGGCTCTTTAACAAGTGAGTATTATTTGTCGAAAGATCGGGCGTAGCCTATCAGGCTACATATCCTTACTTGCCGTAAAAAATTTTCTATTAAATCTTTTTTTATATCTATACTCTCTAGTGCTAAATGGCAGAAAACGATAGGAAACATAAACGTCCGACCACAAATTCAGTTGAGTCCTCAAAACAAAAATAATGCGAGTAGATGATCCGTCATTTGAAGTGTAAATCAATTTCCTGTTGCTAGCTTCAGACTAATCTGATAACGAAGGCGATTTTGAAGACTATTTTATATGGTAAATTGATCCTTCACAGCATCAGAATCAGTTTGCAGCGATAATTATATAACATAAAGCATGTATAATTCATAGCGTTAAGAACGAATAAGCTGAAAATAAATATAATATAAAGGAAGAAAACTCCAAACAAACTTAGTGTGGTGGCATTGTTTTTCTATAATCATTAAATATATGATATTTTACTTGATAATCTCGAAACGTCAATTGACGTGATGTAATGAATATGAGATGCATTCCACAATTTCACTCCGGATAATCTCAGAAACGCGAGGAAAATTAAAAAGGTATCGGACAAGAAGGTATTTCTTATGTATATATATATATATATATATATATATATATATATATATATATATATATATATATATATATATATATATATATATATATATATATATATATATATATATATATATATATAGGGGTTGCACCCCGACGAGTTGCCCATATATCTGTTCATGCAATCAAACTGATTTCATGAAAAATATAAATCCACCACCCGGTAATTAATACCATTGCCAGGCAATGATTATAATCAAAACATATCCTGGAATAATTATATATTAGGATAACGTTAAATGTTATGTGAATATATCAATCTACCAGAATATATACATACTATAGCATCACCAGGCAATGATATCAATGTACCAACGAGTAGTGTCAGAGGCTTTCTCCCCGGAAAAATCCAGTGTACAGACCTTAGTCAAGTAACACTGAATGTTACTCATTAATCGTTTCCTTTGTGAACGATCGAATAGAATATTTCTTTGAATATAAATATGACAAAATTGTCCGTTAATTATATTACATTTATATAAACAAATAAATAGAATATGAAATGAGATTCTAAGCAGTATAAACTAAAGAGAAAACGTATGACTCTACCTCATTATTTTTTCGGAAAGAAACTCAATAAGAATATTACAAGATTTGATGACTGTTATCTTTTGTAACTGTTCAAACAAATTTTCTTCACACCCAAAATCTCAATACTTTTGTGAAGATTTCTAGGAATAACACCTGTTGTGGAAATAATAATCGGTAGAATAAATATTTTTTCATTTTCCACATTTTTTAATCTCGTCGCCAAGCATCATATATTTAGAAATTTTTTCATTGTATTTATTCTGTATATTATGTGTGTCGGGTATAGCAATATCAATTATATATGTTATTTGATTCCGTTTATCATTAAGAATGATATCTGGTCTATTGTGTTTTACAGCTCTGTTGCAAAGAATTGTTTTATCAAAATAAAGTTTATATTTGTCATTATCACAAATAATCTCAGGTTCATATTTGTAAAACTTTTTCTTTTGGGAATCAGGTCATGTTTAATTCCTAGATTAAAATGAATAATATTAGCGACGGCATTATGTCTTTCTAAATAATCTGTTGAAGCAAGGACTGAGCAAGATGATAATATATGAAAAGTGATTCTGAAGAACATAAAGATCTACGGCAAGAATCATCTATATTTTGTTTGATGATGTGTTTTCTATAATTCCTCGTGAAAACAACCTGATCCTGGATCGCTATTGCCAAGCCTTCTGTTTCAGCAAACAATTCTCCAGATACTAACCATTTATTTGATGCGATTTCATCAATATAATCATTTTTAATTCTGTAGGGTGCTTTCCGTGTAATTCCTTCCGCATCCAACTTTCCTTTTAGAATTATCATCAAATATATCAGATTTTTACATTTTGGAAGCCAAAATTTCATATGAGTATCATTGGAATAGTTGAAAGTAATCTCAAGTAGACTTTTTAAATGAGATCTGGTTCCGGCATATAATTTAATATCATCTAAATAAATTAAGTGACTTAATTTGAATTCAGTTAATAAACTCTTTATTTTGAAGCCGAAACTAGTAGCATTTAATTCATGAGATAATGGATTGAGGCAAAGACAAAACCAAAGAGCACTTAAAGAATCACCTTGAAAATGCCTCTTCTGATTGGAATTACTTCGGATTTTAACGATTGTTTTGAAATATTTAAATGGAGATTGGTTCTCAATTTTTCATTACAAATTCAAGAAAATGACGAAGTGTCTTATCAATTTTATAAATTTCCAAAATTTCTTGAAGCCATGAATGGGGAACTATCAAAAGCCTTTTGGTAATCAATGAAGGCTGTATGAATATTTCTCTCCTCAGTTTGAGCTTGATTCAAAGCAACAGAATCAATTAAAATCTACCTTTTGCATTGTCAAGTTCAGAGGTGTAAGATTATAATCTGAAGCAACAACAATATCATGTAATTTAGATGTTCTCTGTTTATCATGAAAATGGAAACGTAGATGAAAAATCTGTTTACTATGAAGATTATTCAAATCAATTAATCCAGTTATTCGAAGATGTCTAGGTAGTGTAACTCTCTGAACAGCTGACTTTGGGGGTGCTTATGATATTTACAAAGCAATTTTCTTGTTTGACATTGTAATTCATTTAGATCAGTTTTAGACTATTCAATAATTCCAAAAGAAGATGCAAGAATAGGAACTGCATAGGAGTTGATAGCTCTGATGGGATTCTTTAACTCCTACACAGAGCATCGAGCTTCAGTAAGTGTTCGCCAGCGGACCCTATTTCTCGCAGTAACTTTGACCTCTCTCCATGTCTTTTCCACCTTCTTCAATTCATCCATAATTGACCTTCTCCATGTGTGCGCTGGCCTCCCTACTTTTCTTCTGCTCTGTGGGTTCCAGTCCAGTGCTGTCTTAGCAAAACAACTATCATCGTTGCGGAGGGTGTGTCCGATAAAGCCCGATTTCCGTAATTTGATTTACTTCTCTATTTTATTCTGATTGGTCAGGTGGAGGAGATCCTCGTTTCTAATTGTCTAAGGCCAGAAAATTCTGAGTATAATTCTAGGACATTTATTCGCGAAAACCTGTAGCAGATCCGTTAGAGTTCTCGTTACCTTCCAAGTTTCGCAACCGTACAACAGTACAGACTTCACGTTAGACTGATATAGACGCAACTTGGTTTGTGTAGAATACTAGCTGGAATTCCACACTGGTCTGAGTATGCTGAAGGCGTATTGGGCTTTACGTAGTCGGTGTCTTATAGTGGCTTCGGCTGCCCTACTCCGGGTGATAAAGCTGCCAAGATAAATGAATTCATTGACGTCTTCTATGTTCTCGTCTCCTACACGAAAAGCACTGCTGCAGTGGGTGTTCAGCCTCATGGATTTGGTCTTTTGTATATAAATTTGCAGTTCAATCTTCTTGGCTTCGTCGGCTAGCGCTTGAAATTGTCGCGTGGTATCTTGAAATGCTTAACCAACAATACACACATCGTCAGCATACTCTAGGTCGTTCAGGTGGTCAGTTAGTGTCCATCTAACTCCACGCATGCCAATGTTAGCTTTTTCGAGGACATAATGGAGCATGATATTAAATAGGTGTCTCACTCCTGACAAGAGGTCGAACTTGTCAGTACTTGTGCCGTTGTGAGCGACGCAGCATTTTGCGTCTTTATAGAGACATTTGTTCAGGTTTATCATTTTTTCAGGTACTGTTCTCAGCATAAGTACTCTCCAAATTGCTTTTTGTGACAGTCCATCAAAGGCTCGCTTGAAATCTTTAAAAATGAGGTGTAATGTCACTTGCCAATCCACTGATTGTTCAATGAGGAATCGGGCTGTGTTACTATGGTCAGGAAAAACCCGGTCTGAAACCAGCATGGTCACCTTTTTCGATCGTAAGATCATTTGGCACATTGTCATAGGTTCCAATTCCTGGGCCTTGTTATTCTTCAAACTTTTTATTTCGGATAATGTGGGCTTCTCGCAGGAGATTGGCAATTGCACGATGTTTTCAGAAACATCCTCGTTTGCATCATCCCCTTCATCTTGCGGGATACCTAACATATTCCGGAAATGTTCTTTGTATCTCTTCAGTTGTTCGCTTTCCGTAGTTAGCAAGATGCCTGTTTCCGATCTTTTTGACTGAGTTGAGCCTTTTCCTGTTAATCTTTTAGTGATAGAGCTCTCTTATATTATTCTTTTGCGCCGCTGTCTGTGCCTCCTTTGAAAGTTCCTCTGTCCATTTTCTTTTGTCTCTTCTGGCTGCTCTTTTCACTCTTTTATTCATCTTATGATATAATCGTTGTGCTGCTGCTTTCGTTTCCACCTTATGTGCTGTCAAAGTTTCACCTTTTATTCTTTTTATGAGATTCCATGTTCCAACAGATATCCATTCCTTCCTTTTTCTTTCTACTGTACCCAGTAGGTCTTCGGCTGTCTCTGTGAGTACCTTTGCCAGGCTTTCTCAATCTTGGATATTTTCTGTTCTTGTTTTTTTGTTTATTTCTTTTTTGAATGAGTTACATTCTTTTCTGTTCAGTTTGTCAACATTGTACTTCGGTCTCTTCAGTCTCATTGGGTTTTGGTTTCTTGCCAGCTTGAGCTTCAAAACGCCAATAACAAGGTGGTGATCACTAGCTATATCTATATCTGTATATTGTTCCTAGTTACACCATATTTCAGAATTTCAGTTCAAAATTTGATAATATTATGTGAAAATTCTAGGATAAATACAAAATCAATTTCAACTTTGAGTCTACTGAAAATAGGTAGAGAGACACCCTACACACTTGAAAGAATATAAGAATTTTCTTCCATCTGCAGTTGCTAAATACTGGGTTTTTCCTTTCGTAATAAGTGAGATAATGTGTTTGGAGCTAAACAAAATTTGAGATCCATTACAGAACGTCCTGTGTAGATATATCAACAATTACTTATTTTTCGTGAACAAAAGGTTTATCAGAATCATTTTTTATGAAAACTAATATTCTAAGACGATTCTTTTAGGTACTGCAGATATTAGAAAAGTTGTGTTTCCTTATAGTTGGCGTCTGAATGAAAAATGGTTCATAGACTGTACATGTTTGACGGTACACTTACCCATTTCAGTCTGACCTAAGGAACTGGGCTCCCACCATGGCCAATCTCAACTTCTCATATCCTTGTTTGGAGTCACTCAAAATTTATGATTTACCATTCAGGAATGAACCGCATCATTAAAGGTTGTGTGCGTATTAGAAAGGTCCTTGAATTTTTGGTAGGACATGCTAGTCTCTTTGAACAAGATAATATGCAACATTTGAAATAATTTACTCATTCGATCCCCCTTAATTGCTACTTCGTTCCTTACGCTTTTTTATCTTTTATTGAACCAAGTCTCGTCTGATCCATTCAAGAATCTCAAAATTATCATCATGTCTATTAATTCAAGAAGAATGTCCCGCATGAAAAATATCCTTACGACCTTCTCGAATGACCGCATAAAAACTTCGATGAAATATAGGTCCTTGATAGTGACTCCCAGCATACATTTATGGACGCCAGACTGGAAAACCCTTTTTGATTCTTTCGGGGCTGATGACTCTTTCGAACTTTTTAAGCTGTCTGCCTGAGCATGACAAATTTTCCACATTTAGTGCTTCTATTCTGTGATTATAATTGGAGAACAGGGTATTTTGTTGAATAGAAAAAATAGAGCAATTAATTAGAGCAGATTTCCACAACGTTGCCATTAGGGCGTCGTTATGAAGATTGATAACAGCAAGAATTAAAATCGCTGCAGTGCCAAATGGGTATAGTTTTCAGGATTATTCGAATGAATAGGTTCCATTACACATTGAGTGGAAATGAGTTGAATTTTCCCCACTGCTTCGTACTTTCCGTTTGCCTTAAGAGTTGTAATATATCTACGTTCATGGAATTAATAGAAATTGCAATGATGGGAGTTGTTTAAGTTGTGCTCTTTTCATATTGTGGGTTGTAAATCACAAATTAAACTGCCAAGGACACAAATATATTTTCATATTGAATTATTCTTACTTTTCTCAAAGGAATTGAAAGTTTTGTCTTTTTTTTTTGAGTTTTTTTTCCACAAATAAGACGATAATAAATAATGCCCTGCAGATGGTGCAAATGAAACAGTTATTTCAGCCTATTTACTGTTTCACTTAAGGTGTATTGTATAGGGTGTTCAAACTAATTGACTCGACGGATAAGTTGTTCTGATGAGAAAGCCCATATTTCCTCATTATAATTCGGATATTAAATAGGCCTAGTTTAGTTTGTTGTGATTACTCTTTTTTATCAATCATAATTATTGATTATTACTCAAATAGTATGGCCCAGGATAAGTTCAATGTCCAGCTAATTTAGACATAGCATTGAAGATAAAATGTGTTTGACTAGTCAATATGGCAAACATATGGTCGGAACAAACTACACGACGATTACCTTGCTATCGTCAATAGACCATGTCATGAACCATCATGTCAGTACATTACATTACATTCGTGGGGGTCGATTGGCTTTGCAAGACTTTCCGAACTGCTGTAACGTAATTTCTTACGTATTACATAATTGCGCTTATTGGCAGCTTTTCGCCAGAGAACAGTTGGGTAGTGGGTTGTATAATTTACAAAACTCTTAGTACCAATAAAAGAATAATTAAAATGAACTGGGCGCCACTTGATTTAAGCTATGAAATATAAACTTAATATGAATCGACTGATTGAAAATCAAGAAACAATCAGTGTTACTTTTAGGTAACAGTAAATGAAGAATATGATTTTTGATGAGAATATAATATACGTAATGAAATGCAATTTATAATATACGGAAAAATAAGGGTTAGTAATCCACTTATAATATAACTCTAAAGATGATAAAAAGAAAACGGAGATGTTTGAGAAGGTAATACGATATTGAAGTTACACCAAATTCTTCTTTATTATTTAGCGTTGAAAGATGAACTGATTAATATAACAGTGTAGATTGATACTGGCCTTGATTTGAGAAGGTTCTATAGAACAACTGTACTTTGAAACAAAATGGCTTCAGCTTTTAGTGATGATGATGAGTGGCTGAATGTAGGTAAGCGTATTCGAAAATTCTGTCCTCAGAACGATAACCAAAACTCCAGTTGATCGGATTGGATTGAATTCTAGGCATTAACAGTAATGCTTTTCTTGCAGGTATGTATAAGAAAAAGAAATGCTATGCCTCCGGTAGAAGAAACCCTAAAATGTTTATTTTCGTATGAAACAATTGGAGTTAGACTCGATAAACACTCACCTTTTATCAAAAGGGTTTTGAGATTCGATAATTAATTTGATACGGAATATTCTAATTCTGAATTTTGATTCTAATATTTTCTTATCCTTTTCAGGTCGAAAACTAGATCGATTATGGTAAATCTGTAACGAATCTTATCTACTGCGCCGATAAAACAATAATTACGAGACATACGGACAATGCTCGCCACCTGTGATCCTTATGAATAATTATTAACCTTTAATGTTGAATTAAAACTGTTTGATTTCGAATTAATTTTGATTGATACCGGAAGATGGACATAATATGAAAAGAGGAAAACTGTTAAAGTGATTTATATTAAAAGAGAATTCTATACCGTTACACTACCCCTCTCCTAAAAAGAAAAAAAATTGATATAATTTTTTTTTTTTGAAGTACATATTCAGTTCATATGGAATAGGCATATATTATTGAAGGCCTTACTAACCCCGTCATGCTGTTTCTCATCGTTTTTATTCCTTACAGCTAATTTTTGTTTTGTTGCGGCCACAACCCTAAACTAACTTATCTAGTTATAATCTAACCTATCTATCTACTCATCTAACCTATTTATAACCTAAATAATAACCTATAGCTAACTATACTACACCCATAGGTCAAATCCTGATAATGTTCAGAAACTAATCGACGGAGGAATAATGAAATGAATACTTCGACAAGGAGGTATTCAACGACAGTGAAACTTTAAAATACTTGAGCGATACAAAAAATATTATGAAACGGAAACATCAGAATTTGAGCCGAAATATGGTTTTAGGTCTTTGACATGCCATTTACCGTCGGTGAACCGTCTAAATTTACTAAATTATAACAAAGACCAGAAACTTTTGATAAATCGACGCAATACATACTTTGGTGCAAGTTTTGCCGAGAATTTCTTTGAAGCATTTGAAAGGACTTTATTTCGTCGCCAAACCTTCTCTCCTACACCAAAATTGTAGTCCCGTCGACGCAAATTATAGGTTCGGGCATTTCTACTATAAGCCTTATGAAGCTTTTCCCGAATATTTCGAAAAATATCAGACAACGGTGCGATATCAACTGCGTAACTATCCTTTTTCAGGTAACAATTGTATATCGTCAGTCAACTCTATTTCCCCGTAATAATCTCCACTAAGCGGAACATATCTACCGAAATTTAGAAAAGTTGGTGAAAATCCTGTTACTTCATGTTTAGCGGTATTAATAGCGAAAGCAATTTTTTGTAATTCTTTATCCCATTCCGAATGATTTTGTTCTTTTATATAACAACGAATCGTAGTACCAACGGTTTGATTTGTTCGTTCAACAAAATCACACTGAGGTGAATATACCGGTGTGAACCAAATCTTCTGGACTTTATATGCTCTGGCCAGATTCCTCAAAGCGCGCCCTGCGAACTGTGTTCCATTATCAGCTATTATAAACTGTGGGATACCAAACTTTAAAAGACATCTGATTCCAAAAATTTAACGACATTTTCAGCGCTAGCCTTACGCAATGGGTGTAAAATGGCATATTTCGTGAACCAATCAGATACGACCAGTAAAAACGTATTTCCATGTTTGGACCTGGGAAAAGGACCTACTAAATCTAACGCGATAATTTGCCAAGGAAAACGGACATTTTCTCTTGCCCCATTAATACTAAACCTGGTTGGTTATAAATTTTATTAGCTCCGCAAATTTTACAATTTTTCACGAATTTAAGAATATCGGCTCTCATCTTTGGCCAGTAATAAAGTTCACTTATTCGGGAGAGTGTCTTAAAACACCCGAGATGACCGCAAGTTGGTGGGTTATGGAACGCTTCTATTATTGACTTACGTTTCTTTTCGGAACTACTACCTTCCACTCAGAAATATTTGATTGAACATGAATGTTCGACGGAACGAACTTGTAGAGCTTTTCATCTTCTACCTTGCTAACATACCAATTGTCAAAATCATCGTCACAAAAGGATATTACATTAATCTCTTGCGATTCATGAATGCGGGATAAGAAATCGGGTACCACATTGTCTTTGCCTTTTCTATGTATAAGCTCAAAATCATATTGTCGCAGCCTAACTGCCCAACGAGAAAGTCTACCAGATGGATTTGTGAGTTTATTTAGCCATAAAAGCGAATAATGGTCAGTTATGACGGTGAATTTAACACCTTCTACATAGGCTCTGAATTTTCCAAACAGAATATTAAGGCCAAAAGCTCGCGTTCAGTAACTGTGTAATTTCTTTCTGTTCTTGTGAGAGATCGGCTTGCATACGCAATAACTTTCTTCGCCGTCATGACATTGTGTGAGTACGCCACCGACACCGGTTGCAGAAGCGTCGCTTTGTATGGTAAAAGGATATTGAAATTAGGGCATGTAAGTATGGGAGATGCCACTAGAGCCTCTTTTATTTTCAAAAAGCTTCCTCCATTTGAGGAGTCCACGTAATAGCTTGTCGTTTCTTTTTGCCTTTCAGTAAATCATTAATTGGTGAAAGTAAGGTAGAGAAGTCTTTGATAAACGCTCTATACCATGAGCACATTCCCACGAACCTCTTTATTTCTGTACTTGTATTCGGACGCGAAAAATTAACCATACAAGATACTTTCTCAGGATCGGTTCTTAAACCATTTTCATCTACAATATAGCCTAAATATTTTAATGAATTTCGAAAAATTGACATTTTTAGATTAACAGTAATATTGGCTTGTTTTAGACGATCAATAACCTGCTTTAGAAGGTAAACGTGTTCTTCAAAAGTACCAGATATAATTATAATGTCATCGAGGTAAGCAAAAATTTTATTTTCGAATTCGGGACCAAATAGACTGTCAACAAGACGCTGTTGTCTTTGCGCACTATTTCGCAATCCGAAAGGAACGACTGTAAACTGAAATAAGCCTCTTCCAGGTATACTAAAGGCGGTTTTTCTCTTGATTGTGGTTCCAGCGGAATTTGCCAAAACGATTTCTTTAAATCAATAGTACTAATGAATTTTGCTCCGGTAAGACTTCTTAATATGCAATCGATTCGAGGAAGAGGGTACGAATCGTGTTTAGTAACTTCGTTTAATTTACGCCCATCAAAGCAGAAACGATATTCATTATTCTTCTTCTTGACTAATATAACCGGACTAGACCAAGGTGAATTTGATGGTTCAACAACACCTAAATTCAACATGTCATCTAATTCCTCGTTAAGTATCTTCATCATATATGGAGACATCGGATATTGTTTCAATCTAAAAGGTTTTGCGTCGCCAGTATCTATAGTAAGAGAGATTTTATCCGTTCGACCTAGACGATTTACACCGCTAACTTCTTCAAACGCCTGTAACAACTCATTGATCACAACCTTTTGGTTTGGGGATAAATTATTTTTATGGTCCAGATTATTTTTGAATCGACTGAAGTAACCGTTACCAAGGAAACATTATTGTGTTGTATTTCCCAATTTCCTCAAGATAATCTATTTTAATTGCAAATTTTGGCAAAAATCACTTCCAAAAATCAAATTATGACTCAGGCTCGGAACAACCAGAGCTTCTACAAGATGACACTCCTCGTTAATCAATAGGCAAATGTACAAGACCAGTTACATGTTGCCTTTTATTATCAGTATGTACAAATTTCGAACTTGGACTAAAAATTTTAAATTAAGACGTCGTATTAAATCAACGCCACCTTTACCGATAATTGTAATATTGGAACCAGAGTCCAACAAACCAACTATTTTATTGTCTAATACTTTCACCTCGATGTATGGTCTATTATCGTGTGTCATTTTAGTGAAAAGTCGTGAAGTTTGGAAATTTTCAAAATTATTTAATTCAGAAGCCCTCAAATGAAACGACTGGGACGAATCTCGGGCTTTTAGTTTCGCCCCAAAAATTAGTTTTTTTTGACACTGTGAGCAGGTACGAACAGTAACGTTAGGTAATCCACAACGATAGCAAAATTTACTTTTCCTAGCTCTACACTCACTATAGAAATGTCCTTTCTTATGACAATTCCAGCATTCATCGGGGTTAACAGGAATATTATTATCTTTTTTATCAATCGTTAATAATTTGGGTGAACGACTATAATGTTTTGAAATATTATTGTACGGGGAATCCTTTTTGGATTTGAAAAAATTACCTTTCGCAGTTTCAGCACGACTAGTCGAGGGCAACGAAATATTTATGTCCAAATAATCATTGTCTTCTAAACGTTTAACTAGCTTGTAAAGTTCGGAAATGGAAGAAATTTCTGTCATTGCTATCGCCTTACGATACTCAGGGATCAAATTATTTCTAATATATTTGAGTCTTTCCGAACTAACGGCCGATTCATCCTTAATTTGAAATAATGCCCAGCAGGTGGTGCAAATGGAACAGTTAATTCAGCCAATTTACTGTTTCAATTAAGGTGTATTGTATAGGGTGTTCAAACTAATTGACTCGATTGATAAGTTTTTCTGATGAGAAAGCCCATATTTCCTCATTATAATTCGGGTATTAAATAGGCCTAGTTTAGTTTGTTGTAATTACTCTTTTTTATCAATCATAATTATTGATTATTACTCAAATAGTATGGCTCAGGATAAGTTCAATGAAAGCCCAATTAGTCCAGCTAAGTTAGACATAGCATTGAAGATAAAATGTGTTTGACAAGTCAATATGGCAAACATATGGTCGGAACAAACTACACGACGATTACCTTGCTATCGTCAGTAGACCATGCCATGAACCATCCTTGAGGCTGATAAAGGAAGGTTCGAATTGGAGCTTACAGTACATTACATTACATTCGTGGGGGTCGATTAGCTTTGCAAGCCTTTCCGAACTGCGACCAAATTGGTCTTTTGTTCGTAACCCTTCTTATTAATTTTCTGTAGGTCTAAATCCCTTACAAAATCAAGAATCTCCCTGGGAGCTTTCGCTTTTACTTCGTGCGGCTCTAGTTTGTCGCTACCGAAATGTATATGTCTTTGACGGACAGTTGCGTTGCAACTGCAAAGAATATGTTCGGCAGTTTCATCCCCCTCTTTACACATTCTGCATGTTGCCGTTTCCGATTTGCCCATTTTATTGAGATGGTATTTAAGTTCAGTAAGGAGGCCTGTTATGATCCTCAGCTCGTCCCTAGACAGATCGAGTATTTCTTTGATCCATTTGATGGTGGGTGTTTCGACACCCTTATTGTTTGCAACATTACTAATGGATGTATAGGAGGTATTATCGAAGGCTCCTTAAATATCTCCATATAAAACTAAGGCTATTTCTTTAGCCTCTAGTGCTCGTTCCACTTCTTTGACTAGATCGTGTAGGGCATCAATTGTAGACTTGCCCGGTTGGTAGCAAATTGTTTTTTATGCAGTTTTATGAAACTTCTCATATGGTTGTCGAGAATTTTCTCCACTGATCTTAGGAGAAAGGAGGTTAAGCTTATCGGGCGATATGATTTAGGCTCATCTGAAGACCTCTTGCCCATTTTCGGTATAAATAATACTCTGACTTTCCTCCATGACTGGGGTATGTAGCCCAGTGAGTAGCTGGCATTGTATATAGCTCTCAGACAAGGGGCTGTATATGTGTTGCCTCTTTGCAACATGACCGGATAGATTCCGTCCCCCCTTGGTGATTTGTAGGGTTTGAAGCTTTTGGTGGCTCACTTTACCCCATCTAGGGGTGAAGTGGGCCACTCTAGATTTCTGCTTTCCCTACTGGATCAATATTGTTCTAGCTTCTGTTGTTGGGTGTTATTGATGGGGAGTATTTTCGAGTCCGGGAAGTGGGTATTTAAAAGTACCCTCAAGCTTCCGCCGAAGTCTTTAGAATACTCTCCTCCAGGCTTCTCAATGAGACCAAGTGCATTTGAATGGTGGCTAAAACTTTCTGAATTTTGGCTAAAACTTTCTGAATTCGTCCATTCACCTGTTCTTTTCGCTCTATTGAAGCTGGGGCAAGATCATTGATCCCTCACAAATATTTGTTTTCCTTGTGGCACCAGCTTACGAGTTTTTGTAACTCTCCTGGTGGTGGAGGAGGATGTTTCTCCTGGGAAGTATGCGGAGGCCATAATGATGTGACTCTTACCCCTTATCATTGGGGCTTGGTTCTTCCACAGATCGAAAACGTTTTTTTCTATTCGAGATCCAATCATAATTCTTGTGTGACCGTTCTCCCAGGTCAAGAACAAACAAGGTCACATGTGCTCTATTTCACTTGCTACCGCAAATATATTATCTGAAACGTTCGCAGCTTCCTTCGATGACAAGCCAGACAATCTTCCTAGTCCAACCAAAACCAGATCCATTCTTGCTTTGAGTTATATCTAATTCGCAACTAGTGACGTTGAAAAACATCTTTACCCTCAACTGACGTTGGGAGGTCCCTGGGACACCCTGTAGGAAACGAAGATGAATATTTCTGTAATTATTGACTTTATCAACTGATGGCGCTCAGTACCTTCATATGATGCAAGTGTCTTCGACATACTAGCGAAGCACGGCGTTCAGTACATCGGAAGTATTCGAAGGTGAAGGTTGTGTGTCCCTGGGACATACAACGTAGTTTGTGTGATTTCTTAACTTCGATGGCGACAAAAATTTCAAAGCGATCAGTGAAGCCCACTGATCTAGATTTCAAGAAAATACTCCTTGAATGGTGTGGAGAATGTGAAAGTGACTCAGACCAAGATGGAGGACAAGCAGTACCAAATGAAGAAGAATCAGCAATATATATTCTTTTGAAAAAGGAAGATTTACAAAAATTCGAATAATTGTATTTACAATGAATGCTTATATCTATAATTTTGGTGTTTGTCAAAAAAACAATCGTAGAAAACAAGCGAATAAATAGCGGAAGGAACAGACCATGCACGTTCCTTCGATTGTCCCTAAAGTGTGATCTCAGAAAATGTAACAGGGGAAAAGCCTGTGGAAAAAACTCGTTTCCTTATCGCTATTGCACTAGCAATAGCTTGTCTGTTTATGTTGTGTTAGTATCGAGTGTACAAAAAGAGTACCAAAAATATTTCTGCTTAGCAGCATTATTCTCTCATTCTCATCTTGCACTCCATGATTTCCAGGACTTCTTCACGAAGACAAGGGTGAAAAGGAAAGGGGTGTGGGACAGGAAAAATCTGTAACAACGGAAAAAGAAAACCAGCAGAAAAATATTTCATCAAACCTACCAAACTCTTATATATCTACACTCACTTGATTCTAACAACTTAACTAATGCTCCGCTGTTTTTCAACAGCAAACATCTCATACACCATGGGAAAAATGCCCTAAGGGGGTGCAGCCCTTTCCTTATCAAAGAACTACTAATGCTCCGCTCTTTTCATTCATACACCATGAGCAATATTGAGTAATCATAGCAGTGATTCAGAATTGTCGGGTGATGACGAAAACAATAATGAAAGTGAGGGCAAGAATTTGAACAAAGATGAAGATTCTGATGAAAATGAAACGAATCAGAGATATTCGTATGGAAAGAATAGATATAAATGGTCATCAACTGGACCATCGCCATCACCAGAACACCTGCACATAATATAATAAAAAAAATCATTTCCAAGAGAAATTGCTCAAGATTTGGAACCATTAGAATTCTGGCAGAAAATTTCCGCTTAGTTTTTTTTGAAACTGTATTCTATTGTTCTTCTCTAATTGTTTAATTATTTAGAATTTGTTAATCTCAAACTGTAGAACTGAGTTGCCCTGTCATATTTTCATTTCAACCTTTATTTAAGCGCTCTTAGGGGTAGTTTTTCAATTCGTGATTAAGATCTTATATGTTGGCTGTTTCACGTCTCGAACTGGGGATATTCCTTACCTCATTTCCTTCCTTATTTGAGTATTTTATTCTGAAGCTTTCATGAATCTTGGAAAAAGAGGTATTTGTTTATAAAATATAGAATTACATAACCCCTTCCTTCGGGCTCATTTCAAAAGATTGAGCTAATCCATATAAATTGTCGAGGGCTGTGATTGATGAGTCTATAACATGACTGATATTGGAATCAATCGTTTCGTGAAGAAATATTCAATTCCATGACGATTAATCATTGAATCGCCTGATGATCTTCTGTGTTCAAAAAAACTTTCCTATATAAAATATATATCACAAATATTAAATTAAATTTCAATAGAACTCAAATTTTTCTTCTCGGAAATCCTTGATATCTTAGCTCTTGTTTTATTCCCATTTCCTTGCAACTTTTCTTCAAGAGAATATGAAATGTGAGCTGAAATCTCACCGAACAACTCCTTCAACCGAATTTTCTATCCTCATCTGCGAAATTTTCTTACTTCTCTCGTCTAATCTGCTGGTGATAAAGTTTTCCGAACTTTTCCGGAACTTCAAAACTTTTAAATTCGTTTTTCTCCGTATCAGCTTTTTTATACTTTGTTTAAGTATAGAGTAAGTATTATTATGCCAATAGCTGCCGTTTAGTTATCCCCACTTAACCAGTATTTTAGATTCGGGTTATCCAATACCGAATTGTTCTTTCACAAAGTTTTGAGGTGCTATTTAGACAAGCACTAATTTAATTCAGGAGAAGTCTGACGACTTCAAGACTTGCCAGCTTTTATTGTGAAATCAATTTAGGGCGCTTTGAATGTGATTTATCTTCTTCTCCTCTTTGTTGAGATTATATATTTCCTCGAATCCGTTGGGAGTCTTTTTGTAGAATTGATAATCCTTTCGAGCTTTCGCCAGGTGAATATCTGACTGTCCTCTTTCAGAGTATATTTGTTTGACTATTGAATTAAGACGTTCATTATTTGCTAGAAATTAATTGTGAAAGAGTAATGAGACGAGCATGAAATTTGAAATTAGTATTTAATTAAATCAAATCAAAACAAACGGTTTAGACTGCGATATAATCAATGCGACACACAACGTAGCAAAACAATTTCTAAATTGGATGGGATGTTTATGTTGTGAAAACATTGTAGTTGAATAAATATGAAGCATTCTATCAATATATCTAGGCATTATTAGCAGAATCAACCATGCAAAATCATGACATAACTATGATACTTGGTGATTTTTAATGCAACAGTTGGAGCTATTGTTGTAGAAATACTAAGAGTCCATATGATGGACTCATATCAACCAGTTAAACAGGCGGGGTTACGAAAGGGCTACGGTACCATAGATCACCTTCAAACTGTTAGAACAGTAATAGAAAGAATTACCGAGTATAATATCCCTATACATCTTGCGTTCATCTACTATCACAGAGCATTTGAAAGTATTGAGACATGGGCATTTCTCAGTGCTTTGGACGATGCAAGAATCGATTCGAGATACTCTACACTGATCAAAAATATCTTTAAAAATCCCACTTTTCATGTTAAGATAGACGATGATTTGAGAACAGATAAAATACCTCTAGAAAAAGGTGTTCGGCAGCGCGATACCATTTCTCCCAAACTCTTCACACTAGCACTGGTGAATATCTTTATAGAGCTGAGTTGGGAGAAAAAGGTGCTGAATGAAAGTAGTGTACCTGAACCACTTGAGATTCGTTTATGACATTGTTTTGATTAGCTCCAGCGAAGACGAATTGAAATCAATGCTGACCGAGCTTGAAAATCATTCCAAAAGAACAGGACTCAAAATGAATTTGAACAAAACGAAAATAATGAAGAATAGCAACATCAGAATAGATATCGACACGTCATCTTGGAAACAGTGGACCATTATAACTATTTAGGCCACACAATAAAAATCGATAAGGAAACTGCAGAAATAAAATGCCGAATCCACTTAGCATGGGTCGCTTTTGGGAAGCTTACTTTCATTCTGAAAGACCGAAATATACCAACTTCTCTTAAAAGAAGAGTATATAATAGCTGCATAATTCATGTGGATATGTTTGTACTGAAAACCATGTCCATAACGAGAAAAGTGACGCAGAGAGATATGGAGAGAGCCATGCTAGAGATATCATTACGGGATGAAATGCGAAACGATGACATAAGAAACAGAACTAATTAACAGATATCATGGAACGGGTGGCGAGCCTTAAGTGGCAGTGGACAAGTCACTAGACAGAGTGCAGATCAATGAACAACATTCTGGAGAACGAAAACAACGAAAAGAGGTGGAATACTCGAAAACAGATGGCTAGACGATGTAAAGTCATAGCAGGAAAGCAATGGATGAGAACTGCTAGAGACAGAAATGCATGAAAGAAATAAGAAGAGGCCTAGATCCAACATTGGATGGATGAAGGCTGAGAAGAAGAAAGCAAACTTCATTATGATAGTTGGTATACTATTTTACCTGCTGTAGGTGAAATGATAATTCAATATTTCCATAGACCATTGGGCGTTCCAGAAGTCGAAAAGCATCGAAATTGACTTTGAAAGAGTGATCGCAGCTCGTCTGCCGTTTTGATATCGTAAACTATATAAATAAATTTTTCTAATAGCTCTTCATCTCGTAAAGAACTAGTATTTAAACATCTTTGTCAAAACGATGGAGACGGTTTATTGCTCATATCGAAAGTTCTTCAAATGAAATGAATGTTTTTCTCTCCTCATACGCTGATTTTGGTTTATTTTGTAAAGGATATCATATCAAGTAGAAAATATTCAATGAACAAACGTGATGGCTATTTCGATATTTCTTTCATCATCAAACGTTCACAAATTGTGAGTTAAAACTAAGGTGCAATTTAATAATTAGACTTAAATATAGAAAAACAGGTATATTTATAAAGAGAGAAAATGATAAGTTTCTGCTATTGGAAGTTTGATAGGTATTCAAAGGTACATTCATAATTATTTGAAAATCCCAAATATTGGGGAATACATTGGTCTGTATTGTCGTTAAAGGTAACATTATTTCTTCATTGAAAATTTCAAGTGATTTGAGGTAATTGAGTTTATTCCTTTTCGGGGCATGATGAATAATGTGAGGACTATCTATACTAGGGAGAGGTGGTTGTTATCTAGGCAACAATATGCGATGGTGGAGTTTTTACAAAAGGAAGAGTGATGTTTTTTGTATCTAATGCGGAAAGATCTTCCTGTCTGGCCTATGTAAACACCGTTACAATCAGGGCGACACAGTCCGTATACTGCCAAATTGTCTAATTTGTGAGTTGTGTCTTTGGCATTAAAAAACAATTGTGATAATTTGCATGTAGATTTGAAGACAATTTTTTTGTTGTGACTTGACATTTGATTTGCAACTTGCTGTGAAATTGGAGCCAATAAGCTAGGAGAGAGAATTCTTGAATATCGGTATTTGGTTTAACATGGGGGTATATACTATTGTAAGCTAACTGTGCTCAAATTAATATGTAACCATGCGCAACCAAACTTCACGGACCTATTAAAACTCATAAAGAAAATGCCCATCCTTCCAGCTAGGACGCTACGGATTTTTTCAAGAATAAAAAATATTGTTGCATTTTCCAAATATTTTTCTGCTGACATTTTTTTGTACGATGCCCAGTTTTTGGGAATAAACGTCAATAAGTCTAAATATATGATACTAGGAAGTAAATACAAATTAAATAATCGGAATTTGGTAAACTCAAGTATTCAAATTAATAACAATATTCTTGATAGAGTAACTTAAATGAAGTACTTAGGAGTAGTTCTTGATCAGAATTAGGACTTGAAGTTACACTGTGATTACGTCTCAAAAAATATGTCAACAAAAATCCAGTGCATATCAAGGATAGGCGTCAAGGTCAATTTCGGTACTAGACTTATGCTATTTAAAGCTATTATAACTTCTCATGTTGAACTTTGCTTGGCATTGATGTTTGGTTTACAAAAAAATGATTTGGATACTTTACAGAGAATTCAGAATAGAGGCTTCAGAGTTATTTTAAAGTACAATGAGAGGACTCCAGCAAGAAGTATGTTGGCAGTATTAAAACTTATGAGTGTCAAACAGAGAATTTATTTCAGCACATCTGATTTTATTTGAAACATAAAGAATTAATGAGTTCCTAAAGAAATATATGAAAACTTACATTTCATTAAAGATAAAAATAATTATAATACAAGAAATAAAAAACGACTTTTCTATTGAGAGATGTGAAACTAATAAAACTTACAACACAGTGGTAATAAGAGGAGTTATAATATTTAATAGTCTGCCAATTGATATTAAGGAATCTAAAAATTATTAAGAATTCAAAATTTTATTAAGAGATTTTGAAGAATTATATTTAATTTTGGTGTAATATTTAGAATCCTGGGGATATATTGTGAAAGACATTACATACCTATGATGTTGTTCTCAATAGAAAATTGCTAAATAAAGATTTATTATTATTATTATTGAAGTTTTCTAGGAATCCTTGCGATTCCATTGATAATACCTGTTCTATGTATGATTAACGTAGTGTCACCTGAGTGTTTCTCGTTCCCAAAAATTTTGAATCTATTGAATTTGAATTCCAAATCGGCTATCATGAATCGTTATACAAATATTGAGATGGCCGACATGCACTTCACGTGCTCATGGAAATTCATCAAGAGCACAGCGGTTGTACATTTCATAATTTCCAAACCGTATTGCACCCGATAGAGAAACGTTCAAGAGCATTTATCGACGCCTATATGAAGAAGGCACATTAAGACGATATGAGGAAGCAGGAAGGCGAAGGGAAGTAAGAACGGTAGAGCTGAATAATAAGGTTCTTGTTATAATTCATGATGATCCTGTCGCCTCCACTAGAATAATTGCTAACGCTCTAGGTGTCAGCAATGGACCTGTTTGGCAAAATTTTCATGAAAATTTTTGTATCCATTCCACCTACAACGCTTACAAGCACTTGTTACTGATTTTCCTGTCGTATTGCGCATTGTCAATGATGTTTGCGTAAGTTTATTCAAACTCCTCAATTTCTTATGCTGATCCTGTTCACTGATGAAGCAAGATTCTCAAGAAATTCCATAAGGACTTTTTATAATAATCATATGTGGTGTGAAGTACATCCACATCAAACATATGAGGATCGATTTCAATATCATTTTTCATTTAACATTTGGATCAGCATTGTTTTCACTGCTTAATTGGACCAGTATTTCTACTAGGGAGACTTGCGGGGAAGATGTACCGCCACTGTTTGGAACATAGGCTTCCAGAACTTAAGGATAATGTACTTTTGGCAATAAGACAAACAATGTGGCTTATGCACGATGGCGCACCTGAACATTTTAGTCGCCTTGCTCGTGATTTCTAAATCTAACCTCTAGAGTCTGGAAATCGCTGGATCGGTCGTGGTGGATTTCAATTTTGGACTGCATAGTCCTCCGACTTAAATCCCCTCTATTTCTTCCTTTGGATCAATTGAAATCTTTGATTTATACTACCCCCGTGGCAAATGTTGAGGTCTCAAGAAATAGAATCATTGCTGGGTGCAACTCGATAAGAACAAATCCTGGTGTTCTTGAGAGAGTTCGCCAATCAATGAGAAGAAGACTGGAATCTTGCATCCGAGCTGAATAAGGTCACGTTGAACTGCTTTTGTGATCTTTTAAAAGTTATTGGTGATACTCGAAAATCTGTTTTTCCCTTGAATCAAATTTTTGGGTTTCAAACATAGGTTATTTAATGATAAAAAGAAATACTCCACGATGGTTCTTTTAATTGAAGACTACGTGTTAAATATATGGACTTTCCCTTCTTATTCCATTCAACATTTTCTCACTCAAAAACTTGGTGTCGTACATAAAATGTCAGGAGAGCTTTTTTCTTTGGAAAATAATAGGAAAATTCAAAACTATTTGTTATTTTGAATAAATCGGTAGCGTCCTAGTTTTTTATTTGAGAATAATCAGCATTGTGCCCATACGCGCAACTGATGAGTCCAAAATATTATTTCGTATTGAAAATTATGCAACTTCGAAGATTTTTGATACCCCCAAAAATTTTACTTCAATAACGGTTTACGAAAAATTCAAATTTAACTGCATATTTTGATTAAACTCTGTAAAATGGTTATGAATTTTACATGAACTTTCTTCATGAAAAGAATTCAGCAACCATCTCCTTATATATTGCCGTGTCTTCGTTAAATACCCTACACAAACCTACACAAGGCGGAGCGATCCTCGGTCTTTTAAGATCTTTTTCAGTTAAAAAGTAGACGTTAAAATTTTGGGGATTACTTTTGAATTATTCCTTCCTCATTTAGCCATTTGAACTGGCAGACAATGAAATATAACTTCATAAAACAAATTTAAGCTGAGTCAGCCAGAGTGGACAATACATCTTCTGATAGGCTAAGACTGGTTACACAGAACTACCATTAACACATCAGAGTTTCTATTTAATTCATATTAAGCGAATTTGTAGCCCATATCCTCTTATGCTAGAGTTGATAACTAGAACGAGGGGAAAATACGATGCCATTTCGCTTGCCGCGTTACATTTTTGTCCATTTATTCCCGGAATAGGCAAGTTAGTGTGAATGCAATTTACTCCGAATGGCTAAACATTTACAGAACGTTTCAGCGCCTGTGCAATTTCGCAACAGCGAGCAAAAAATTGTTGGCCGTATTCGTGAAACAAATTATAAGTTATGAATGAAGTACTTCCTGATTTCTTAGAATCATTCCCAATATCAAGTGTTAAATCGCGAGAACAAATATTCATGAACCCTGCCAAACGTCAAACGTCGGTAGTTGAATTCATTCGATTACTGATTATTTGTACTGCAATCAAAATTATGAAATTAAGATTGGTTATCGAATTTTCAGTAAGGAAGCACGGTATATAGAATGGGTAGATCTTCAAAATACGCTTTGCCTTTCATGAACAATAGCGGATGAAATACTGAATGTCAATAATGTTGAAAAATAATAATATAATAATTATATCGTTTATTTAGCATTGCTAATAATATACATCTAAAAATATAAAGATTTACTATGATAAGAAATATTTACTATACCTACTTAATATTGAAAATTTTCGATTTAAAAGAATAAAAGACGAACAAAATAAAATAAAATAAAATAGAATAACAAAATAAAATAAAATAAAATAGAATAACACTTGACTATATATCAGGTACGCTTTATATGCATCAAAAGTAACCTCCGAAATTAAGTTTGACACTCACAATTTTTAATACTTTCTGGTAGTTGATTATACTTATTTAAACCCTTATAAAAGAGAGAGTTTCCAGTTCTCGCCATCTGGCAGCCATTTCCATAAGAATCGTTTTTATTTCTAGTGTCGTACAAGTGGACTCCATTTCTATATTTTAGACTTTGGCACAAAAATGACGGTAGCTTTTTAATTTTCATTTTATATTTGAAATCCATAATTCGGAAAAACAATCTCTGTCTGACACTGAGTATATTCAAAACATTCAACATCATATTAATGGGAGTATATCTATTACACTTCAAAATTAACCTCATGGCTTTATGTTGTAAAATCTGAATTTTATTAATTTTGATATTGTCCAGTTCAAAAATAAAGTGGCACAGTACTCCAAATGAAGTTGTATGATTGCATTGTATAGAGATTTTATCGCAAACATACTAAGAGACTGTCTAATTCTACCTAATAGAGACCACTTTTTAGATATTTTATTTCTAATATAACCAGCATGGGATCCAAATGTGAGGCATTCATCCAACATTACACCGAGGTACTCACATTCCGTACATCCATCCAATTTGCAGTTGTCTATACTGACAAATACAATCACAGTTCATCGGATTTAATTTATATCTACTTTCAACTGTCATATATTTACATCTATCGATATTCACACTCAAATGATTATCGCAAAGTTAGGAAAACAAAGAATTCAGATCCTCATTAATTTTAATTTTTCATCCCTTCAATATCATCACCACAAATATACAACTTCGAGTCATCAGCAAACAAAGTAATTTCACAATGCCTAGTACACTTAAATATATCATTAATATATAATAGAAAGAGTATAGGCCCAAGGACCGTTCCTTGAGGTACTCTATGCTCAATAAGTAATTCTTCAGATATAGCATTGCCATATTTAACTCTTTGAAGCCTATCCCTTGAATAGGATTCAGATCATTTCTGAACTTTATTTCCAAACCCCATCTCTTTCAATTTTCTAATGAGTATATCTCTGCATATAGTTCGAAAATATATAAATATCCAAAAAGACAACAAGAACTATTTTCCCTTCATCGATCTCCTTCAACCATAAATTTGTCACTCTTTGTATAATATAATAAACATGAGTGATCTTTTCTAAAACCCGACTGATTGTAACAGTTTACATTATTCGATTTATAATACTTTATCAACTGCTCCTTGACCACCAATTCCAGCAACTTTTCATATAGTGGACTAGTATTAATAGGTTTAAACTCCTCACATTTACTTGTGTTCAAAACTTTTGGAACAGGTACAATTGTTGTGACCAATTTTTTTGAAAAATTCCAGTGGTCCACGAGCAATTGACAATATCCAACAATCTATTTCCCGCCACGTCAAAAATAACCCTCAGGATACTCCTACTTATTCCCTCACTTGTCCCATTCTTATTTTTCATTGATTTGATTAGTTTCCTGAGTTCACACTCACAAAATTTACCACAACAACCGATATTCTGTAAAACTGAATCATTTTTATTCATTTTAGGAATGTTTTGAACTATTCTATCTATACTATTGATAAAATATGAATTGAATTCATTGGCAATGATTACCTCACTAGATGAATGTACACTTTCAAATTATATTTCCCACCCCATTATTTTTATTTGTTTTTCTAGGTAACAATCTCTTTAGATTTTTTCATAACTCTCTAGGATTACCTCTGTTTTCATCAATCACAGAAAGAAAGTAACTATTTTTATCAGTGTTAATTTGCATAGTCACTTCACTTCTCACTTGTCTATATTTATTCCAGTCCTCTTCCCGTCTTGTAAATGCAGCCACCTCGAACAGCTGGTCCCGTTTCGCAATCAACTTTTTGATGTTGCTGTTGAACCATTTGTTTTCAATGTATTTGATACATGTTTTAATTTATTCAACTGGGCACATATTATCAATCACTTCACAATATTTTCAACAAAATCATTTGAGAGCAGATCAACATCATCCGTATCATTATTCTATTCCATAATACGAAGTGTATCTTGAAATTCATCTATATTATAATTTTCTTATTTTCTCCTATGTATACTGGTTTCCATAATATCATTATTGAGGTCTGTTTCCAGAAGAGCAGTTACAATGCAGTGATCACTGATCTTTGTTGTTTTATGTACCCAACACCTTGTATATTTATTATTACTAATCACATAATCGATCATTGTTCTACTGGTCTGTGTTATTCTTTTGAAATATGTAATGTGTTGCTCAAATCCATATCGGTATATCAAATTTTTACATTTTCTAGTATAGAATGAATCCCCAGCCATATCAAAATAGATATCTCCCATCATAATGAATTCCTCATCATATTCTATATTTTCATTGAAATAGTTTTCCAAATAATCCAGAAACAAACCATCCATGATACCAGGTGGGCGATACACAGATGGAAACAGATATTTTGTATCTCTTATTTTGAACCTAATAGACAGCAGCGACACATAATTAGCAACATTAACTTTTGAATTTGGAAGGGTTTTACTTGGTAAAATTCCATTATCAATAATAAAAAACAAGTAATGTGTTTTAAGGAATTTTACTTAATACTTGCGAATCGTAACGCGTTTCACTACACCGTAGCTTCTTCAGACGAATGAATATACAGAAAAATATAAATGAGAATATAACTATAAATGTTCCTGAGTAATTAAAAGCTTATTGGGTTGCTTATTCTTAAGTGGTTATTTATGACAGGTATATCCAATAAAATTAAGGAATAGATTGCTCCCCGAAAAGATTCAATAGAGGTGAAGGGCTTAAATCTACTTGTTCATTGATGAGTCTACCTGAGTGTTTGTATTTATTAATTTCTAAAGTTTCCCAAAGATCTACCTTCCAATATTTATTATCTGTATGCAAAATTTCAAACTGTGGGTCGAAAGAATGATTATTTTCTAAGAGATGATTCGCGTAATTTGAATCTGATTTTTTATTTGAAAAACTGCGTTTGTGTTCCGATATTCTAATATTAAAATTTCTATGTGTTCTACCAATGTAGAAATTATCACAGTCATTGCAATTCAATCGATAAACACCTGATTTATTGTTTTTACCTGGTTTGGTTTTATTATTTTTATATATTTGCCTAAATTATTATTAGTTTGGAAAGCTATGTTGAAATTATTGCTACTTAAGAATGATTTCAGTTTCTCACTTGTAATGCCAACGTAGGTTAAGGTATTGAATTTTTGTTTCAATTCATCGACAGGGTATATTTCATTCAATGCGATTCTACTTTGTTTTTTATTTGAAATATTATTTATTAGTTTGGGATTGTAACCATTATTTTTGGCTATTTGTTTAATCAAATTTAGTTCTTTGTTGAAATTTTCTGGTGATAACGGGATGTTAATCAATCTATGAATATAACTATTGAATGCTGACATTTTATGTTGATATGGATAAGGTTCAAACATGCAGTTCGCACATTCTTCTCACTCACATTCTTCTGTCTTAAGGCTGGAAGCACAACGACTACATTTTATTTCACCTGTACAATCTTTTGCAAAATGATGATAGGAAGCACATCGGAAAGATCTAACAATATCATAATAATCTTGTGCTTCACATTTCGTCCAACTTATCTTAATTATTTCAAGTTTTTTCATTGGCTTATAAATACCTTCTTCCACTTCTATTACAATATTGCCAAAGTTCCTTTTTCATTTTGATGAGAACCTTCTAACAATTTTGAATTTTTCAGGTTCATTCATCAATTCATTCTGTTAAACTATTGTTGCCATAATCTCCCCATCGTTTTTATTCATTACTAAATCTTCGATACCTTTAACCGAAATTTTAGGTTTTCTTGGCTTCGGTTCCACAATGGTATATCTATCACCAACATCTTTAAGAATACTTCTCTTCAAAATATCTTTCGATTTTTCATTATTGCATCGTATAACAACTGCACCATTTTTGATATTTTTGGACTGATCTATTCCTACTTCCAATTTGCCTGGATCAATGGTATTGATGATAGTTTCATGGGTAATTTTACTGCTCACATTCCCTTCTACGAACCTACTTGTTCATAATACTCAAAATCAGGTTAATGATGTGTAAAGAAAGAATTTTATATGAGTCAAATCCGTTTTGGGGGGAACTATATCCTAAATCGTCTCGAAATCGAATAGAGAGAGTCGAAATTAATGATGAGGTTATAACTGAGCCTGAAAAAATAGCAACAGCCTCAGATGAATATTTTAATATCATAGGAAAAAAATTAACTCAAAAAATTCTCTTGGGAGGGGAAGGGAGTAATTCAATCCATACATTTCTTATAATTCTAACATATGCAGAGAAAATAAGATCTATAATTATGAATCTGAAAAACAAAAAGTGTACGGGGGTCGACAAAATATCGGCCGAAGTTCTGAAGACCGGCATAGATTCTCTTGTATTGCCCATCACTCATCTAAGTAATCTGATTCTGAATAAGGGTTTTTTTCCGAGTGCATTTAAGACTGTGTTGGTGATACCTCTACATAAGGGGGATGATTGGTCGCATTGTATCAACTACAGATCGATTTCACTGATTCCTACCCTGGCAAAGGTTGTGGAGGAGGTTATTAAGGACTCGCAACTTAATCAACAACAACTTAATATCTGATTTGCAGTACGGTTTCAGCGAAGAAAGATCGACAAGAAATCGAAAACGTATCATTTTAATAAGGATTTGGAGGAAGAATTTTTCTTTTGTAATTTTTCTTTTGTATGGTGAAGGTTCAGTGCATTTGTCTTATTTGTCGTGCGTCAGTTGCAATACCTAAGCGTGGTTACATAGACATCACAATGCACTTAAACATCATTAACTTGGAGCTTCAAGGTAAAGGAAAAACTATCATTGAGATGATTAGCGCAGTAAACGCTATAAAAAAATCAGAAAATAAAGGATCAGAAACATTTTCCGTCTTTGAAAGCGAGGATTCCTCAATTGAATTATGATACAAATGTGGCTGAATTATCAAATATTTTGGAATAATTCGAAATGCGTTTTTATGATTGCAGTGTATTGGCAGATAAACCATCATTTATGAGTTATTCTTTCTCATGCAAAAACATTGAGGAACTAGTTACTGAAATAGCAAGTCTGTTTAATATGAACTCATGTTCAGCTGAAAACGAGTTATAGCATCTGATACAAATTTCTGGTATTTTATATCTGAAGATAAATATCCGAATCTAAGGCAAATCGCCGTTCAACTGACGGCAATGTTAGGGTCAACTTACTTGTGCGAAACTGCATTTTCTGAAATGAAGATAATTAAGTCGACATATCGCAAACGACTAACGGACGAATATATGTCATCATGCTTGCAATTAGCACTCAGTAGTTACGTACCATTTCATGAAAAGTATGCTGAGGACATGCAGTGCCACGCTTCAACATTCAAAGTCACTCCTTAGTTAAGTTAAACACCATATGTAACTCTTTTGTTTTTTAACAACCAATAAACTCACATTTTGAATAACTATCAGTTTTTTAATTGATATTATAGAGAATATCCTAACCGACCCTAACCCAAACTTCGAATAAAATAATGTATATTGTGCGGAAAGCTAATATGTGTATATGCTACGGTATACCCTATTTAGGTAGGTAGGTATGGTGTATCGTGTATGTACGACAACCTTGCAACACACAAATTTGCAGCCTCTCAGAGTCGATCGTAAGTAGTTTAAAAATATTGGAGTAGATCGCCAGCAGATAAAGTATGAGCACCCCTGCTGTAGACCATAAGATGGTATGAAATATTTAAGAAAACTGCTAAGAAGTAGGTAGCATCCACTCAACCAAAAATTCGTTTTTGTTTCGATTGCCCCGTATATGGGAAATGTTGCAATAAAACCTGGGTAAACCTGGGGTAAGTAGTAACATAGGTGAGCATCGAAATAAATTTATATATTACTTGAAACGCAGAAACAGTTCCTAATCAATGCCAATACAAGTGACAAAATTCAAAGAAAGTATTCTTGGGTACGAGGAACAAATTATTGTCATTGAATTAAAAAAACATTACCGTGGATGTGAATCAAATTTGTGGCAGATGTATCTTACACTACCGTAAGTGTCCATTTATGTGACCATCGCTATCCAGACCTACTTTGTATATGAGCTTCGGTACAACCCCTCTCCTCTTTTATGACTTTTACCTTCAGAATATTTTTCGTATATATATATATATATATATATATATATATATATATATATATATATATATATATATATATATATATATATATATATATATATATATATATATATATATATATATATATATATATATATATATATATATATATATGCTTCTAAAGCAGTAGTATCAGTTAATGTACCGGATGCCATTTTTCTGCTTCAGATGTTTCTTGGCACGGCTTAGATTTTGGAAATGGGCGAGAATGTCAGGTAAACATTCTTCTCGTCCTTCGGACGTTGTAATTGAGTTGACCGATTGGCTACTAGTTGGTGATGTACCCAGCTAGGAAATTACTTTGTTATATCTACTAGACTGTAACCTACCTGGCTGAGATATTGGTTCGTTATTCAGAAATAGAGAAATTCGAGTTTGAAATGTACTGCAATTTCAGAATGGATGATCTATCACCGAAGCAAGGAGAAAGTCGTAAAGTGTGCAAATATTCATATTGAGAGGTTATGAATTCTGAAACGTTTCATTATTTTGTGAACGTCAACGCCAAAGACAGTAGAGTATCCCTCACAAGAGAAGGAAATGTCATAGATTATCCTTCATTATTTTTCATCCAATTTTCTTGAAAATTGTATAAAAATTTTTTAGGAACCCATAAACACCTGATTTGTAATTGAAAGAAATGATCGGATAAATTAACCTTAACTTCGCATTTCTGGAGATTTTCATAAAATACTTGAACTGTGACAAAAATATGTCCTCTGCTTCGAACAGCAATCTATCTGGCTTTCAAATATTCACTAAATTTTTGTTGATTATACAGAGTTTTATTTTGACCATGAGAAGAATTTTTTTAAATCCGACTCTGTTCCAGAAAAAAATGACGATTGTGTTGAAGAGACCTTTTGACGTGCATCGAACGTTCAACTTTCAAATGAATCACTTCAGCAGATTCTGTTACGAGTCACGAGGTACGGAAAATCTACCGCTTTGGCACGAAACAACCTGTATTTTAGGAAAGGTAGCATTGGTCAATACAAAGTATTATTTTCACAAGAAACAGAGAAGCGTTCAAATATTTGTAATATTTTCCATCTACAAAGATTCGTTTATTTTAAGTGTTTCACTTTTCCCAAAAAAAAAAAAGAGGTTCTATTTTCCCAATTACAAATAATGGTGGGACCAATTCGACTTTAACGGAAATCCCGGAAATACATTAAATTCTTGTAATGAGATCCCAATAGCAAGTGGAATTTATCGAACCCCAATTTCGAAATCCGAGAAAATTTACCTTTCATCCCTTTCGAACGTACGAAAAAGGGGTTTGGGTAATATAAACACGTATTTTGTTTAGAAATCCTAAAAGAATACCGATGCAAGAGAAAGTGGAGGGCCCAACATTAAATAAAAACCTTGTGGATTCAGAGGCTATTGAAACAGCGAGTGTGACGTTTATCAAAGGCGGCTTGGGCATTCAGTAGAGCGTTTTCATCTCGCCGAAACAATTTTCCGGCTTTTCCGTGGTGGTGTGGGGCATCAACTTGACAAATACGTTAGACCGTGCTCGGAGTCACAAGTCTCAACTTTTAGAAGTAATAATCCGAGCCGGAAAGAAAGGTTAAGTAGGGAATGCCGGAGGTGCTGTCACCATATCCTTGTGGCTGATTGGTCAAATCTGTCAAGTAGCAAATCAGCACTTCCCGAGTGCTCCGGGCTCTTCCCACATTCATTACGGGCGTTTTCTTACACCATTATCTAATTTTCTAGAAACCGGCGCAGCGGGGGCTCTTTTGACGTG
Organism: Cryptolaemus montrouzieri; assembly: GCA_013387265.2. NCBI lineage: Eukaryota > Metazoa > Arthropoda > Insecta > Coleoptera > Coccinellidae > Cryptolaemus > Cryptolaemus montrouzieri. The sequence goes on from JABFTP020000165.1 coordinate 36,635,098, forward strand.
TCAAGTTGAATGGGGTTGCTACGAACGCGACATCTGATATGCTACGTATTTAATCGCACGGACAGACATTTTGCCTTTCTCTAAAAAGAAATACGGTTCGGATATCATTGGACTTTTACCATATTGAGATTTATTTGAATCAATACTGGAGACGGCGTCGAGGTAAAGTGTTTTCGAAAAGATTGGCACATTTATTTTTGAATTTATTGTTCTCATATTTGGCCTCAAATTTGGAAAGTAGGTCACAGTTTCAGTGACGGTTTAGTATTCAACAATATTGTGAAAATTTACAGAATGATTATTTTTCTTGGGTCATCCCCGTTTTTACCCTCCAAACTTTTTGCAGTAACCCACTGGTTGCCTCTAGTGACATAATTTAATTGCAGTAACTGCTCTGAAACTCTTACGCCCCTTGCATTTAAGCCGTTTCACCGTTTTCAATAAAGACTGATGCATTTGTTTTCACTGTATTAACGAAATAACTACTTAAATCACAATTTTACACATTTGTTTCAATATTTAACTAACAATTGACAAGGACCATAAAATTAAGTAATCGAAAAAAATCCTTGAATGACATATACAAAATTTGACCTATTCTGCCGAATATACAGGGTGAATGACATGTTACGGTACGTTTCAAGTCTACAGGTTGACCCAAAAATGTCATCATTCATTTACGAATTTCATCGAAATTGAAGTGAAGTTTATTACGATTTCTCTGCAAGTCATATCCTATTCGAGTTATTATTATTCATTTAGAAATACGGCAGTTAAATATAACTTAAACCACACAAATTTCGTAAATCATTTCTTTTACATTTAATCTAGATACCTTGTAGTATTTATGAGCACATTTGTCAACGCCCGGGTTATTTTAATTTAATTATTTGGGTTTCATTTTGGCTATGTAACAGTCCGATTTCTCGAATTAATCATTTATATCTTTCAAACTCAGTTTTCATAATTTTATTGATAATTCAATCTCATTTCATCAAGTCAAATATTTAAACAGTTGAAATTCGAATCAAGAATCTACAGGTAATGATACTAATGAACATTATAGTTATATCGCTGGTATTGATCTAGGTTGTTCACCGGTTAATTGTGAAATCAGTACTTGAAAGAAGATCATTTTCCCCGTTTCTCTGGGAGAACGGAAAGCAGTACTCATTCTATGTTTCGTTTCCACTTTATTGTTGTGAAAAGAATAATTTTGGTTTTTATTAGGTTTTTTTGAGAATCGATAGTTTTTCATAGAACCGAGTCTATATAAGTTCGGAATTAATTAGATTTGCTCTCTTTCCATTTGGAAATCTTCGGAATCGTTTGTAATTTTATTGGAGCTGTGTTGTAGTGTGTGAATAATTTTCAGTATTAGCAATTAAGAATTTTTTGATTGTCTGGATAAATTCCAATCGTCTGAGGCGTTATAAGTAGTCGGTAATTTTGCCGGATTTCCTCGACAACCAATTCAATTAGATAGTGGAGATATTTCGAATTTTCTTTGTTATATTAACATAGATCGATATCTGCTATTCCAAGGGTAAGTCAAATTCATTCTGTTCATTTTAAAAATATATATTCGAGAAATATGGTACTGTTATAGATTTTTTTTCACCGTCATGATATTTTGAGTTTCCATCTTTATGCCAAACATTGATATTACACGACTGGGGTAATCATTTGTTTAGGGAACTAGTCTTGCCACCTAGGGCAGTCACCTTGCGAACCATATTCAGCCAATCATGTAAGCTGGAGGCTGTAAGATACGGTTATACCAGAAAACTGATGTAAAACACCAAATTCAATCATCGTGGGAATTAATATTATTCCTGAAAAGCTAAGTGTTTCTCTTTATGACCAAATTCTTCTCTTCTATCTTCGTTAATTGTTGACTGAGCTCTATCATTGAGTTTCAATTTGTTGAAAAGCTCAGATTGTTTTAAATTGAAAATTAGTACTATGCAGTTTAAATTTATCTCGTCTGAAACTCCTTTTATCGTAATTGGTTAACCTTTTTAGTTAATTTTTGTTTTGTATTAGTTACCTTGATTATAGTTAGTAAGTTATTAATCAGTTACTGTGATTTCGATATTTATCTTGTAATAAAGCTAGTTGAATGAAGTGATGAGTATTATTCCTAAGGCTCTATCTAGGACGTAGGTTCTAGACGAAGATCTCACACACTGAGATACAGGGACTCTGATTTAGCTAGGCATAGGAATTAATAGGTAGTGCCAATTGTAATTTTCTTTCAAATAGCCTTGCTATAATTTAATCCCATTCAAATTCATTATTTAAATTTCTTAGTTCCAGTAGATTTGAAATATTTCTCCAATTTTAGATATTCTAGAAACAAAACCATTACAGCTACTTTATGTTTGAGCAGTATATTCATGTTTCAACACTCGTTTTGTTTTGCCTATTCGTCTACTTTGGAACGCACTCTTTTTAATTTCTCCAAGAAGGGTCACACTCTCGTTTAGATCTTGATGCTAATGAGCGTGTGCATATATCCGAACGTTAAATATTACTAAAAGTGAAGTGAAATATAACGAAAAGACTCAGAACTCCACTCAACACTACATCTCAAATACAGTCCACAGCCCTAAAACTGATCTGGTGGTTGCAACCCCAAGGAAACTACGGACTCACGGGTAAGTGGCTTTTCTTGAGAGGTAAACCTACTTTTTCAGTTTCATATGATTCGGTGCGATCAACATTCATCATGAAAACTAATGGTATACTAGCGAAATATTGTAGTATTTGAATAGGAAGTTTTCTTTTATTTTAAATTTTGCTTGTTTTCTTATGTAGAATTAGTCACGTACAATATCTAGTCATTAATGAAAAAAATCATTCAATTTAGATAAATGTTTCATTTATTGTACCCATTTTCATATCTCAAATTACTAAGTGACTACCGACCCCAGACACTGAGACAACCATCCCTGACATGAGGTTGAAAGTCACACTTCTCTATTTCTAGACATATTGCTATAATTTCTCCATGGATGTTGTTAGATCAAAATATGTATTTGTTCTAAAACTAGAGTAAATACACTATAAGTTAATGTATAGGGTGCGCCAGAGAAAACTGGACAATTTTGTTTCCGTTATAACTTTCACAATTTCAGAGCTAGATTATTCGTTCTTGCTTTATCGGAAAGCCAAAGAATTAGGAAGCACGCTTAGTGGCCGCTACTACTTTAACAGAATAACCTTTGGATTAACACGCTGTAGGTTTAACACAGTGCAAGTTCCTTTAAGGAATTAATTAGTCATAATAACTTGTGAATTGTTCAGTAACATTTTAAAATAAAAGGTGTGAGTAATAATCCATTATCATCTGCTTTATTTCTTCATTTCATTTTAGTATTGGGCAAACCTTGAATTAATACGTAGATCCCTCGCATAAATAAGTATTTATTTTCAATTTCCATCTTTAAATTAATATTCTCAACATGTGCATAGATTTCTGAATATCCATCCTCGATAATCTTATATTCCCTTTAGGTCACATTTACTTACAGCAAGGATCTATGGTTTCTACGTTCTTAGTTCTTAATCTTCATAAAGGAATATTCTACTGACTTGTTCATTTCCTTTCAGCATTACCCTACATTGCTTTTTTATTATTTTTCATTCCTCTCATATTCAACCTATATTTATTTTGCTTATCAACTTCATTCATTACTTGCTGACCTCTCTCTGGTTTTATTTGAATGGCCTAGAAAATGATATTTTTTTTATCATGACTTCTAGATTTATCTTTTATAATTGATTTGCAAGTCTGATGTGTTTAATCACCCTTCTATTTTCTTATTATATGCATATCTATATATTCCATATATCTAGGCTATTTTTCATTTTTAATTTGTTAAAATCATAAAAAAATTAAAATAAATGCAGAGGAGAGGTCACTAGTACACGAGCACACGGTGATATATGAGAACTTTTACAGTTTTCCGGACAGGACAAAACATTCCTATTTTTTTGGGGAGGACGAAACAAGAGCCATATTTTTTTGGGAGAGGACCAAACAAGAGCCATGTTGTTTTGGAGAGGATAAAACAAGAACCTTATTTCTTTTTGGGACTACAAAATACCAGCTTTATTTATTTGGAGAGGACAAAACACCTGCCATATTTTTTTGGAGAGGACAAATTTAACACCTCTATTTTTGGGCAGGAGAAAAGTACAGGTTTATTTCTGGAGAGGACAAATTCAACACCTCTATTTTCGGCAGGACAAAGGAGTTCAATCATTTTCTTACATAGCCACCAACCTTCGTCATTTTTAGAGGACATCAAACTTTCTCTAGGATAGGTTATCAACCAACCTGCTGAAATACTCTCCATTTTATGTACTAGCACATCACTATAAAGATAAGTCCATTTCTTAAATTTTGAGAAGCCTAGATATTTATTCAATAGATAATTTTAAATAAATTGTGTTCATTTTATTGGGGAGGGATTGTAAACAGTGGATGCTTGAAGGAAACTAAACTCCACGAGCCATTTAAAACGACTGAGCAGGGTAAACGACAAAATGTGAACTTTTTCTAATCAAAGTCATTATTATTAGTTTACATCCTATTAGTAGTTGGGTAGGTTTCATAGAAATTGTATCGAAATTTATCTTTCGGTGGAATCCAATATGCCTGAATCATTTGAAAATGAGCAATATTTTAAGATTTTTTTTTCACTGAAGAGCTCGAATAGGGCATTCAGTAGATAATTCAGTCCTTTTTGAACAATTTGACATATTGGTCTTGAAAATATTCCAAGAATTGGTAAAATAGTACCGTGAAGAATATTTTTCATTCTGATTTTCAGCTGAAAACTAAATATTTTTTTCACCTCATGGCGTTGGCACTCCAGAAGTTGTTGTGTTCTTCATGGATGTTCTAAGAAGATAAAGAACCATTTTTTTACTAAAACCAACCTAAAATTTGATCTCCGTTCGAATTCAGAATGGCAGACTTCCTTAAATATTGACAATTTTCCTCGCGCATTAAAAAACTTTTCGCGGTAATGATTCAACTGCGTAATTCAGTCACTAGATTGAACCTTTCCTGTCATGTTGAGAGGTCGAACTCGAATAGTTATTCAGAACTGTGCCAATTGACGTCAATAATGTTTTTCTTTTCACCATCATATGCACCTCCCGTTGTGAGACCTCTGAATCTAGACTACATGCATTAACCCTATGATAAACAAAAAATAATGAAATGTCGTCGGGTTTTAAACGACATCTTGTTTGAACTGGACATTTATCTTGGTGTTCCTTGTTTTAGACGTTTGAAATTGTTAACGATGGTTTTAAGAAATGAGGATGAGCGTTTCATTGAGTGTTGATTTGTGCGTAGCTATACTGCTAGGCAAATCCTATTCTTCAAGTGCCATCTCCGAGTCGAAGGTTGGCAATCATCATCGCTATTTTTACTTCAGAAGCGGCCGATTTAAAAAGTTGGTTCGAAGTGCATCCAAACCACTCTCTCAGGTTCCTCAGCCATGAGATTCTTCTCCTTCCTATACTTCGGTTTCCCTGTATTTTGCCTTGGATAATCAGCTAGGAATTTATATTTTTCACCTCTCATAATATGACCCAGATATTCCAATTTACGTTTCTTGAGTGTTTTAGCAACCTCTCTTTCCCTGCCTATGCGTCTCTGAACTTCTGCATTTGTTACTCGATCCATCCATGATATTCTAAGAATCCTCCTATACACCCACATTTCAAATGCTTCAATCTTTTTAAGAATTGCGGCATTCACTGTCCATGCTTCCGCTCCATAAAGGAGAGTAGAGAAAACATAACATTTAGCTAAACGATGTTTTAATGCCATACTTAGATCTTTACTACGAAAAACTTTGTCCATTTTTATGAAGTTGGCTCGGGCTTTTTCTATTCTTATTCTTATTTCTTGGGTGTATTCATTTGTGCTGTTCACCATTGCTCCAAGGTAAGTATATTGCTCTACTCTTTCTACATTTCTGCCGTTTATAGTTAGACTAACATTTACTGGATTGTTCTTTGAGATTACCATGAATTTTGTCTTTTTTATGTTTAGTGATAACCCATATTCCTCACTGTAAGTAGATACTCTGGTCATTAGTCTCTGCAGAGCTTCGATACTCTCCGCTAAGATTACTGTGTCGTCCGCATATCTTATGTTATTTACCCGTGTTCCACCAACTGTTATCCCACATTCTTCGTTTTCCAGAGCTTTCTTAAGTATTTCTTCAGCATATGCATTGAAGAGTGTCGGCGACAGAACGCATCCCTGTCTTACCCCTCGTTGTATTTCAATTTCTTCTGATGTGTGGTTGTCCATGCATATTATAGCTTTTTGCTTATAATAGAGATTATTGATGATCTGTACGTCTCTACTACCTAGATGTTTTGATTTAAGGATGTCTATCAGTTGATCATGACGAACCTTGTCAAAGGCTTTATTATAGTCTATGAAACACGCATAGACCACTTTGTTGACATCGAGACACCTTTGAGTCAACACGTTGAATGCGAAAAGGGCTTCGCGGGTTCCCAATCCCCTTCTGAATCCAAATTGAGTATCGCTTATATCCATGTCAAGTTTATGGTATATTCGATTATGGATAACCTTGAGGAGCAGTTTGAGAGTGTGTGACATCAGACTGATTGTACGATGATCACTACATTCTCTAGCATGTGGTTTTTTTGGTAAGCAGATGAAAGTAGATACTAACCATTCTCTATGAATATTTCCAGTTCTGTATACTTTATTGAACATATTGACTAAGAGATCGATATGATTGTCGTCAATTAATTTGAGTATATCACTTGCCAATTGATCTTGTCCGGGGCTTTTGCCATTTTTCATGTTCTTTAATGCATGTTTCACCTCTTCTTTAGTAATATCTGGGCCTATCTCTTCACAGTATGTGTTAATTTCTTCTGGTTCAGTTCTGTTATCCGTAAATAATTCTTCTCTGCTAGGCAAATATTACGCCAATTTCCAGCCCCTTATTATAAAAGAAATACAATCTATGATCTTAGGGAAAAATTTCGGAAGTAAATTTTCGATACAATTTCTGAAAAACCTAGTCCTTAGGCTTTCCAATGAAGGCGCACCCTGTATAAATATCATTGATGAACTAAGAATTTGACACTTAAAATGCAGAAGTCAAACATGTGACCTGCAATCCATGTCTCCTTTATCTGAAAAGCTGAAGTAATTGTAAGAAAAAATCTGAAGATTTCAACATGCTGTATTTCGGTAACGAAATATTTGTGGGAACTTCTCGTCATAAAATGACTCAAGAATCACCTCACAGAATTTTTCGCACTTATTTATTATTAACCTGTATAAAGTAACATCGAATTTACAATGCTCTCAAAAATAACACTTTCCCCGTTAAACTGATATTAAAGTTATAATCTTACCCAAGTTTGACACAATTTTTTTTGGCAAAGATCACAATATAATTCCAACAAGTTTGATGTGAAAAATATTTGCTCAATATAAGAAAGGACAAATCGAAACAAAGGATGCTTTGAAAAATGTTCTTTGAAGAAAAATATTAAAAAGTACACAATCTCGTTTGATTTCATTTGAAACAGCAAAGTTGTAGTGGATATCCGGTAGAAAGCAATGCTTGTAAACAATTGCTAATTGGATGTAGTTATGCATGAACATACCAATCCACAATCTTACCAAAACTGGGTTGGTAACGAAAACAAATTTTCTGTAACCTATTCTTCAAATTGCAGAAACCTACCAATCGAAGTGATGACGCAATATGAGTCGAGGATAATATCTACCAAGCCATTTATTCACGTATGTTCTGCTTACATTAGTGCAGAATACTCTCAACCCACTTCGTTGAAATATAAATTGCAATATGTCGATTTCCCGCATCGCCCAAGTGGGTTGGTTGGTTCTTGCGAAATAATAATATCCACATTACCTTGAGATATTAAGGTGTACTCTGTGGTTTCCTTAGTGTGTTTCTGAAGTTTGCTTTCAAGATGTATCAAAATAGGACCCAGCCAATGTTGAGGAGAAAAAGAACCGAAAAGGTAAGTATATTTTGAAGTATTATACTTATATTTTTTTGCAAATCTGGTTCCTGTGATGTATTGATACTTCACCAGAATTATCGATAACAGAGATCAACATTTAAGTATTTTTCAGTATATCCGTTACTCTTCTTTATGGATGTTCAACTTCCTGCTTAAGTGCCTACGTGTTCGATACCTTTGCTTCGAATCTTTTGTTTATGATAAAGTTCAATATTGGATGCAGTTTCGAGCACAAACTTGAAGCAGTAAACTTCCTTCAAATTAACATGAACTTTTACCTATTCTTTCAGAATGTGAGGAGGAACAAGAAAGATTTGTGACAAATAACGTACAACATTCCGAAAGTATCACCACCAACGAAAATTCACGCGATTGAAATATGCCAGAATGTTCAATTCTCGTTTTAATTGAACCTGATATTTCAAATAATGAAAACGTTGAAAAATTTTGTGTGAATAATGAACAGCCTGCATAAATGAAAGCAGTTTGAATTGATCTGCAGTTTCCTGCCCTAGTACTAGTCAACCAGTTCCTGCAGAAGAAAACTTGAGCCAGGAAAACGATATTTCAGAGTCGGAAGATGATGGCGACTCTGTCGAAGACCCCAACTATGAAAGCGAAGATGAAAGCTCTACCTCCGATGAGAATGATCTGACCGTACCTAAACATATTGTTGCTGAAAATGATAATGATATAATTCCCGATGAAAATGAACAGACCAAAAGGAGGCAGAAAAATAAAGTATGCAGAACAAAACAGGTGCCAGAACGAGCTTAAAAGAAACGGTAATGAAGCATACTTCAACTACAAAGGAAAAAAAACTGAACCCAAAATGTTTCTTGACTTTGATTGCAAATGCACCTTGAAATATTTCTTGGGAGGATCGCAAACATGAGTTCGAGAAATTTTGGTCTCTGAAATCCTATGACTGCCAGATCAATTTTATTGCAGCTGGAGTGCAACAGACAAAAAAAGAACGTACGAAAGGAATCCGGAAAAGCGAAAGTATTCGAGAGTTTGTAAACTCCAAGAGAAAGTTGTGTGTCCAGAAATGTATATCAAGACTAAGAATAACAACTTTCAGAATGAATACTGCTTTGAAGAAGTTCAATAGAGACGCACCTATGACAGACCAAAGAGGTCGAAACCATGAGGGAAAGAACAAGCTGAACGAAAATAAAATTAAAGGAGTTGTTGAACATATTAATAATTAATAGAGTTCCTAAATACAAGTCACATTAAAGACGAGACCAAACAAAGTTCGAATTCCTGCCCCCTGAAATGACTTTGCAGAAAAGGTATAATATGTACTGAAAGGAAACCGAACAACCTGTCAGTATGTCATCTTATAAAAAAATATTTTATACGCGTTTCAAGCTGCAATTCAAGCCATTAAAAAAAGATTCCCGCAACATATGCGATAGTCTCAAGATACAAACAGAGAATAAGGCGGATCCAGCTAAAATAGAAAACTTTTAGACGAACATGCAACTCATTTAGAAAATGCTCATAAGTTGAGAAGGCAAGGTTTCCAACTAACGAAAGAGAGTGAAGACCATGAATGCTTCACGTTTGACTTGGAGAAAACATTATTTTTGCCAAGGATCCCAATGAACATCGTTTTTTACAAGCCCCAACTTTGGATGTACAATGCTGGAGTTCACAGCGGAAAGGAAGATATAAGGTACTGTTATGTCAAGGCTGAGGGAGTTGCAGGAAGAGGAGCCCAAGAAGAACGATCCTGACTTCTCAAACACATACAAACCGAACTTTCACCAAATATTCGTCACCTTATTTCGTGAAGTGACAGAACAGGAACATAAAGCTGACCCTCATGTTGAAATCTATACTGGAGAGTTCTGCCAACTCAAGTGATATTACTCTAAAATTTCTGTATTCAGGACACAGTTTCTTACTTAATGATGCAGATTTTGTTGACATAGAGTCAGCTTTGGAACACCAACAAACAGTACCTATCTTCGGAGTATATACAAATTATGAGAACTTGTCAAAGAAAAAAACACTTGTAGTAACTGAAATGGCATTTGGTGATTATTTTAGTGTTCAGAATATCGAAAAGAAGATCGTCAATAGAAAATCATCAGTGGATATCAAAAAATCAATTGGCTCAAAATAAGATCCACACGAATCGAAAAAGACAAACCATTTCTACTTATGGTGCAACAAAATTCATTTACTCACCTGAAGATATAATCGATCTTCGAAAGAAAATGAGACAGAAGTCTCTCAAGTCTCCAAGAAGGGGGTACTTTATTTCTGGATCTGATTCTTTTATGGCCTAATGGAAAACCTATTGCTGAAACCAAAATCAAGAACCTTAACGAAATGATTTCCATCAGATTGTCAAATGTTTTACAAAAATGATGCCAATATTGAAGGTGTTCTTGGTTTTAATTTCAATTCACTGATTTGGAAGTCGAATAAGTATTATAGATTTTTTGAACATTTTTCTGAATTGAAATTCATTTCACGGCTATGTCTATATTGAAAACTTCTCAACATTGCATAAAACAACTAACCCACAAATTTTTTGCTCATTTTTCAATGAAATTTGAATTAAAAGCAATAATTTCGAATTATACATAAATTAATACACTCAAAAAAACATATTTTTGCATGATTATTTTGTTGAATATCACTCTCTTATAGCCAACTGAAACTTCAATTCAATTATCTCGGTTTCTTGTATTTGTGGTTTGGTAGCTTTCTACATAACTACGTCCAATTGTAGATCAGAATCTATTCACTCTAATTTCAAAATTTGAAATTGATCAATACACGTTACACAGATACTATAGTGTCCATTATCGCAGATACTCGATATAACTTCCTCACGTATCCGTAGACACTCGATCTCTTCAAAATTTCCTATCTATCCCTTCCTTCATTGTAATTGTAATTGACGTAATTAATTTTTTCTGTGGAGAAAAGAAATGAAAGTAAGAACGATAGAAGCGGTATTTTTTTGGTTTCTAGCAAAAAAAATGTATTCGGAATTTTTGCTATATAACGTTTGTTCTATTTATGATGAAAATCCAACAATTTACGAGCAAAATCTACATCTATCTCCTAATGCTTCAGCTTTTATGACTGAAGATCATAACATTATCATTATATTACAGCCATGAGCATGAATATAAGAAAATAGTGAATCCTTTTATATTCATTCAAAATTATAGTTTGATCGAATAGAGATCACATGCAATATAATATTAGCGTCTAGATTCATGTTTCATTAAATTTCATAGGAAAATTCGCTGGTTCAGTCGATATGCAAATTTCCCATAGAAATATTTAATTAGAGCATTAACTGAATTTACTGTGCCAATAAAATACTGCAATAATCTATCATGTTCGGGTCATTATGCGAATTTCCAAACCTAATGAAAAGTAAACATAACTCGTGGAACTTGAATTATATCAGTAGAATATTAATAAATTGTAGAACAGACCATTTTGAAGCTGACTCTATTTCATGTGTGCCATCATTAATTGTGATATCGAAACAAAACAAAGCTATACTTATTGATTCAAATAGCCATGGTATATACTGAACAGATTTCTGCAACTATTTTTTCTGATGTTTGAGAACAGCTGATTCAAAATTACGAGCATTATTCTGACTCGAAAATTGAAAAAACCGATTTTTTATCCATATCAAAGCTTATACTTTCAAAAATATGCTCTTAGAAGGATTTTTCAAAATTCAAATTATTTTCGGAGATACAGAGGTTTTTGTGACGCCGCACCTAAGCCGGCCGAGCGGAGCGATCACACAATGAACGGCAGGGTGTCTACTATAAAAGGCGCCAAACTTCAGGAGGAGAATGAATATCTTGGTAGATATAACCTCTGTTTAGTTTTCGTTGACGCACCCTGTAAAGCTAATAATTTGTGAATTATACTAAGATACACACTTATTTTGTGTGGACAGTTTCAGGTATATTGGGTACGTACTGTTATTCAAGTAAATAAAGGGTGTCTACTATAAAAGGTGCCAAACTTCAGGAGGTAATCGTACAAATTATTTTCAACAAAAAATGTCCTATAACATTTTTTCGAAAAGTTGATAATTATCGAGTCATTTAACACTTCTTGACTTTACGAAAGTTTTTGCTTCTCTCTTTAAAAACAAGAATATGTCTGTTATTCTTACAGCTACATCAAATCTGACCAAACCATCGGAGAGAGCATTGAATTTGATATAAGATAGGTGAGTGCTAATGTTGAAAAAATCCTGTATACCGGGTGTTGTATAAGTCTAAATGAAAAAATTATGAAATGAACAAAATTAGTGGTTTTTCCTTGTTAGCTGCACCACTGAAAACTGGTAGATAATGTCATGGGTAAGAGTAAGAGTAAGAACATTAAATTCTCTAATTCTTCGATCAAATGAGCTAGTTTCACAGGAGCTTATAAACAATTCCACAAATGACTTTTCAATAATAATAAGCGATAAAGAAATGAAATATCTGGATATTGAATGTTTAAGAAACTTAGAATAATTAATTTTTCTCGGATAAGAAGAAGAAATTTGAAAAAAAAAATCGTAAAATAATGAATAACATTTTGGCAGGAATTGTCATTCGATGAATTGATGAATTGAAGTTCATATTTTCCTCTTTTACGGTTCCATTTTCATTTTTGAAAAAAAGAAAACATGCTCAGTTTCTCAAACATTTAATATCGAGATATGTAAATTATTTATGGCTTCGCGAAAGGAAATTCCCGGAATCTTAAAGAGACGGTTAAGAATGGGTGCCAGTTCGGGAGCACAGTTTTTCCAGGATGATTGGCGGTATTTCGTCTAAACCAACTGCCTTCTTGCAATTCAGCTCCACGAGAGCCCGTCCCACAGTGCGGACTCTGAACTTCATTTCTGCCAAGGAAGAATTTGTAGGTAGAATGTTCGGTGGTATAGCATTAGATTAATCGGAAATCGGCTTTCTCTTTCGGAAGAGATGCTATACTTCCGTCTTCTCGAACAAAAGGCGGAAACGCAGATTTGCAGGAACAGTCTTCGCCATAGACCAGAATTGTCTAGTCCCACTTGCTAGAGTTTGGGTTATTAATTGTTGACATCTCTGAGGCTGAGATTCTGCGTCTGTAATCGGCCAGACTACTGAAAGAATAAACCAGGGTACAATCGTACAGCAAGTTTATTCAACATGGCTGCATGCCAAACTCTATTGAAGTATTTAGAGATGTCGAGGGTATTGCTCTAGATTCTCTATGCTTTTCCTTCGTTGATGTACAAATATGAGTGACGTAGGCGAGCAGATCTCCTGTGGATCTTTGCCTGCGAAAACCATACTGACGGTCGTTAACAATTCCTGCAACTCAAGATATTTGATGAGTCACAGCTCTCTCTATACTGGAGCTGATCATGTGGCAACAGCACGTGACATCACATTAACAGGGTTTTTGACATTGAACTAGTAGAGAGTTCATATGGCGCGGGTATTTTAAATTAAATTCTCATGCATTTAAATGGTACTATAATATGAAAACACTTTAAAATATACACTTACAATGAGAGAAATGTGTAAGAAAAATATTAATGATCTTAGTAGAAATAGGTGACTGAAAACAAAAATAGGTGAATGATTTGAAGTAAAGTCTGAAGTTTCCGTTTTCTTGGATTTGTAATTTAATTTAGAAACTGTTTTGAATAACATATTATTTTTTATATAAATTTCTCAAATCACTAAATTTTGCAACTACTGCTTCATCAGATTGATCATATCTTGATAAAACTCTGGAAAAACAAAACTCTTTTCGTTATCTTTTGATTTATCCAGTTAATTCTGATGTTATTAAAACTATGAACAGTATCATAAGTTGAAAGATATTTATGTTGATCTGAAAGTGGGTAAATAAACTTAGAGGTGGAATTTTATAGATTTTCAAAGATTACTCGATCAACTCGATTATTATCACATGATGGCTTCAATATGGAGACTACAATTTTTCAGTAACGTACAAATTTTTGAGTCGTTTCTGTCAACTCTTCCCTGTGACGTTATGGACTGAAGAAAAAGCGACAACATTCTCCTGTTCAAGGAGTTCATTAGTTACTCCTTCGTTGAAATTGGCCTTTGCTCTTGCAGTTGTCATGTTGCATACGTTCCGTATTCGTACGAAAGTTGTTCTCTTTCCTCTGTTGGATTTATCTTCCATCGTTTGTAAGCTCTGCCCTTGGCTGCAGAGGCTCGTTCGCAGTATTTGTTGAGCCATGGCTTTCATGTTGCTGTTCTTTTCATGGAATGAGGAATGTAGACTACAACAACTCATGATCAAGCGTCCACTGCAGTGTTGATGTTAACTTTTCATAAGTCCAACCAATGTCTTTGAATTCACCACTATATCGTTTGCTTCAATCTTCTACCTCCTGTGGTACTGGTGTTGACTTTTTTATACAATAATAGGGCAGAAATGAAAAAATTATGTAATCGATATATTCAAACTAAATTAATTTCTCCATGATTTGTTACCATTTCCTGTTTGTTTTGCATTTGTTGTTGTTTGATTCTTGTAAGTTATAAATTGTTTAAATAGTTTTGGATTTACAAGTGTATGTATTGATGGATCTCAAATTATAGTTTTCATATTCTATTTTCTAGTGGAAACTGATCTTGCCATTCATTATAATTTGGATAGTGTAATATAATTTGATATTTTTCTATTGAAATCCTGATACTTCTGAGTATTTTAGTTATAATTGTTAATTAGCGAACACAGATGTAAATTCATCTGTGTGATTTCCATATGATGAATAAATAAATGAATGAATATCTATTACACATAACACTTAATAGTGGAATGAAATTATAAAATTAAAAAATTCATGTTGATTCATGTTCAATTGAAAATTGAGGGTAATGCTATAGGCTCCAAGGAGGAACAATATTTCCTGCGTTCGCCGGTCTTGAAATGAGAAATATTATCTTTTCGATGAATATTTGTCGGAATTTTCTCC
Source organism: Cryptolaemus montrouzieri (assembly GCA_013387265.2). NCBI lineage: Eukaryota > Metazoa > Arthropoda > Insecta > Coleoptera > Coccinellidae > Cryptolaemus > Cryptolaemus montrouzieri. The sequence goes on from JABFTP020000165.1 coordinate 36,650,171, forward strand.
TTAGAAAATATCCATGAAATCTCTTCCTCAAATATGTGAACGTAGTTGCCCTTCGGGACAACGATATTAAATTAAATTTTGCTCTATTTCCATGCCTACTACGGGTGATGGTAAGCTTCAGCCGACCGAATTCAATAAGAAGACTATAATTCAGGACCTAAGGGAAAGGGTTTGATACTAATGAAGCAAAACATAAAACGGCTGAAACGAGGCCAGTGCTCACGAAAGGGTAGCAAGACGTTTAAGTTACTTCAGATAGGGTCTAATTGCGTTTAATGTTTTGCTGCCGCCGACATTGAGACCTGGCCTGGCAAATAATAATTGAATCTCATTTACATATGTAAAAAAACCCAGCTGCTGCTTATTCTCATTCCTTTTGAGCTTTTCGAATTCCTTGAATTTTTATTCAGAATTTTGTACGTTAAGTAAGGAACTGCCGTTTTATCTGGGAGAATTAAAATATTTGTTCAATTGGGTTGGTGAATAAAACGTGCAGTTTTCATCTTCGTTTCGTGGCGATTTTGTTGAACGTTTTTCTTGTGTTCTTATTGTTTGATTATATTGAGTACATGATGTCCCAAATTTGTGCATTTTTGAGGGAACCAGAGCTAAATTATCGAGAAACTCGGCGTTATGTATATCGTTTTAGGATTGATGAGGAGCTAAAACTTGAGATAGCTATAACATTGAATAAACTTTTCTATCAGTGATATTATTACGTAGTAATATTTCCAATCCTCATGATGTAAAACATACTTTCTTTCGATTCGAATTTGGGTTTAGGTAGAAATGTTGAATCACCATATTTATCTTACAAATATCTAGAACAAGGGTGCTCAAACGGTCGATCGCTAGTGCTTTTTGAGTGGATCTGGAGAAGAGAAATAATAAGTAGGTAACTAAACTACAGAAATTTATTACGTCATAAATAACATTCTGCTAGCGGCAGAAGGCGGCTTCATCAGAGATCGCGGTACTTGCCAAAGAAAAGCCGCGCTCTTTATTCTTGCCGCTTTTCTAGGAATTTCGGACGGACGTTTGACGGGAACATTCGAGACTTTCGTTCACGCCGATAGAAATGTTGCGCCTGCAAGAATTGGAGTCATTCTGAATTGTAACTTGAAGGCAGTACTACGTCGATACAAAGTTTATCATTAAATAGTACAAAATGAGTGAAGCGAATAAATCTAAAACGTATCATTTTAATAACGATTGGGAAAAATAATTTTTTCTTTTGTTTGGTGCAGGATATGTGCATTTGTCTTATTTGTCGTACGTCAGTTGCAATTCCTAAGTGTGGTAACTTAGAGAGGCATCATGAAACGGTTCATAAAAATTATGACGAAGATTTTTCACCACAGAGTGAATCAAGAAAACGAAAAGTACGTGATTTGATAAAGAACAAAACATGTTCACAAGACTAGCCAAACAATCAAAAACTGCTACGATCGCGTCATTTAACTTATCTCATATATTGTGAAAGGAGCATTTATTGAAGCGGGTGAAACTTTATTTGGAGATTTTTAAAATAAAACAGAAATCATGTCTGCTATTAGAGTTCTTCAGTTATTTCGTCCGAATGTCACAAGGCGTATTGAAGTCATGAGCCAGGACATGGCAGATAAACTAAAACATGATATCATGAAATGTACATACTTTTCTTTACAGTTCGACGAATCCACCGATATGACAGACACTGCCCAGCTGTATTTTTTTATTCGGATGGTATTCAATGACATGTTGGCTAAGGAAGAATTTTTGACAATCATCCCTCTGAAGGGCGAGGTGAAGATATATATGACGTTTTCTTCAATTTCGTACAAAACTACAAGCTACCAATAGAATACCTAGAAAGGTTTCAAGAATTATTGCCCGAAATAACAGCTTTTCTAGACGAAAGAAGTGATGACACTCAGATGTTGAGAAACTAAAAATGGCTGACTGATTTGGTATTTTTGACTGACATCACAATGCACTTAAACATCTTTAGCTTGAAGCTTCAAGGTAGAGGAAAATCTATTATTGAGATGATTATAGCAGTGAACGCATTCAAAAGTAAATTGCAACTTATGATAGATCAACTGAAACGAAAGAATTCGAAATAAGTTTTTATGATTGCAGTAAATTGGCAAATATAGCAACGTTTATGAGTTATTTTTTTTCATGTAGAACCATTAAGGAATTAGCTACTGAAATAGCAAGCCAGATCAATATGAAAATGAGCTAGTAGAGTTTATATCAGATATACATCTCAAAGCTACATCATCTGACACAAATTCCTGGTGTTTTATATCTGAAGATAAATATCCGAGTCTAAAGCAAATCGTCCTTCATCTGACGGCAATGTTTGGGTCCACTTAGTTGTTCCAGTCTGCATTTTCTGAAATGAAGAAAATTAAGTCAAAATAGCTCAATCGACTAACTGAAGATCATATATCATTATGCTTGCGATTAACACTCAGTGGTTACGTACCATCTTATGAACAGTAGGCCGAAGACATGCAGTGCCACGCTTCAACATCCAAAGTCACTCCTTAGTTAAGTTCAACACCATATCTAACTTTTTTGTTTTGTAACAACCAATAAACTCGCAACTTTGAATAGCTATGAGTTTTTTCATTGATATTATAGAGAAGGACCTAACTAAACCTAACCCAAACTTTGAATGAAATAATGAAATTGTGTGGAAACCTCATATCTATATATGCTACGGTACACCCTACCTAGGTAATTAGGTAGGTAAGGTGTATCGTGTATGTACGACAACCCTGCATCACACATACTTGCAGCCTCTCAGAGAGAATATTGAGATAAATCGCCAGCAGTACAAGTTTGAGAACACCTGATCTAGAAATTTCTAAGTCTAATGCAAGAATATAACTTACGATGCAAATTACGCCTAACGTTGCTCCAGTGGAACACGCTATGCAAAAGTTTAACTCGTACTGAAGCATCTACCAATTGTTGATATCAAAATAGAGTCAATATGTTTGCCCTTTCATGAGGATATAGTTTGCACTATATTTCCTTTCTGCATCGAAAGAATGTGTGTCGAGTTATAGGGATCAAGACCGCTGAATTTTAAACACCTCACAAAAAACTTTTCAAAAATAACAGCCAAGAGAAGAACTTGTTATAGAATAAATCAATAACAGGTAGCTCGTAATATGTTTTATTGTTAAGTTAAGTAAGAGAAGACAAACACTAGGTTATGTGTTCTTCTTATATGGCTTTCTCTTTCATAGTAAGTATATAAAACCGATAGATACCTCCTGAATTTTTGCAGTTCAATTACAACGTATATAAGTTCCTTGTAATTTGTTCACACAACATCGAAATTGCTAACAAATAATACCTATAAACATTAATACCAATTAAATATATTAGTCGAGGAACACGAACAGTTTTTCGAGTTCACAAGGTACATCAGAACAACTAATTGGATGATACTTAGGCACCACACAAACACTATGACATCGGCAATATGACCATTCTAAATATATTTCTGAACGTTTATACTTTAAGGTGCGCCAGAGAATAAAACCGGACAATTTTTTATCCATTATAACTTTCGCAATTTTTAAGCTAAATATTTCGTTCTTGCTTCATTAGAAAGCCAAAGGACTAGGTTTTTCAGAAATTGTATCGAAATTTCACTTCCGGTGAAATCCAATATGGCTGACTCATTCGAAAAAGAGCTATATTTCAAGATCGCTGCAACGTTCTTTTTTTCCACTAAAAAATCCGAATGGGGCATTCAGTCGATAACTCAGTCTGTTCAGAACAATTTGACATATTGATCTTAAAATTATTAGGAGAATTGTTGAAAAAGTAGCGTGAATAATTTTTTTCAGTCTGATTTAAAGCTCGAATTATCTTTTCCTCATGGCTTTGGCACTCCTGGAGTTGATGTGTTCTTCATGGATGTTCTAAAAAAACAAAGAACCATTTTCCGCTTAAACCAACCTGAAATTTGATTTCCGTTCGAATACAAAATGGCTGACTTCCTCAAATATTAACAATTTTCCCCGTGCATTAAAAATGAATCAACTGCGTGATTCAATCACTAGATTGAACCTTTCCCATCATTTTGAGGGCTCGAACTTGAATATTGATTCAGAATCGTGCCAATTGTCGTCGATAATGTTTCTCTTTTCCACCATCATATGCACTTCCCGTTGTGAAACCTCTAAACATTGACTGCATGCATTAACTCTATGTTAAACAAACAATAATGGAATGTCATCGAGTTTTAGACGACATCTGGTTTGAACTCCAATTTCATCTTGGTGGTGCTTGAAATTGTTAACAATGGTTTTAAGAAATGAGGTTAAGCGTTTCATTGAATGTTTATTTGTGCGTGGCTATACTGCTATCCAAATATTACGCCAATTTCCAGCCCCAAATTACAAAAAAAGTACAATCTATGATCCTGAGGAAAAATTTTGGACAACAGAGTCATTAGAAAGAGATCAGGATGACTGTTTCCCAAATATCTCTGACATGCCAACTGTTAAAAACATCTGCAAGGATAATATTATGACATGATTTCGTTTAACAAAAATACATGGATAAAAACATTCAACAAAAGGAATCAAGTACTCAAAATGGAATATAATCTCCATTGGCATCCACAACCATCTCTACCCGTCTTTTCCAGCTCTCTATGGATCTTGAAATTACTACTTGATCAAGATTGTTCCAACATTCTTGAGTTTTTTGCCTCAGCTCCTCACAATTATTGAAAATAATATATTTTCATACACCATTTCTTCCTGACTTCACAGAAAACTATCGCATGGATTTACATCGCGACTATTTGGGGACCATTTTTCTGGTTGGATGATATCGTCTAAGCGTTGTCTTATATAATCCATACTATAGTGACTGTTATGACATCTGGCTCCATCTTAAAACCAATTGAAATAGATTTCATTTAGACCCATCTAATTTGGGACACCCTGTATACTGACAGCCAGTTGAGAGTGAGTAGCTTTTTTTTGTGAAATAGTACTGGTTGTTGATTTCTTTGATAAACGCTGTCAGAAGAATATGGGAAAAATTGTAGAATTCCAAGAAGATTTGAATCAATAAAAATCATCCAAAAAGCTACTCAATTTCTCAACCGTTCATTTTCAGCTGGTGGCAACTGTACTTATTCATTCAAAAAACGGCAATCATTCACCTGCATGAAAGGTAACGTAGGATCGAGAATTATGTGACAATAATTTTTCGAATCTAATCTTATGCCTTGCTCAATAAAAATGATATTGGATTCAAAATTCCTCGAAATACCGGTAGAGCCCATTACATGTCTGGAAAATTTTTATCTTTTCCTCTGCAAACGAATTGAAGGCACATTCCTCTTGATTTCATTCGTCGGAACACAAATTCCTTCATTCTGGCTGTTTTTTAGTGGAGTCACACTGAAAATTTTTTCTAAATCTATTTAATAAATTTCTACATCACTCGAATCTGCGCTGTTTGAAACCTTGAACAAATTGAAATCATAGTGCCTCCGAGAATAGTTAAGACCCAAATCGTTGGTTCTAGTGAAAATTGGTTATTTGTCTCCCTAGAACATCCATGGAGAGTACAACTTCAGTAGTGCCAATGCCATGAAGTGAAAAAAATATTTCGATTTCAGCTGAAAATCAGAATTAAAAAAAATTCTTCACGCTGCTCTTTCACCAATTCTCAGAATATTTTTCAGGTCTATATGTCAAATTGTTCTCAAAAGACTGAGTTATCGGCTGAATGCCCCATTCGAATTTTTTAGTGAAGAAAAGAACGTTGCAGCGATCTTGAAATATTGCTCATTTTCGAATGAGTCAGTCATATTGGATTTCACCAGAAGTAAAATTTCGATACAATTTCTGGAAAACCTGGTCCGTTGGCTTTCCAATGATGCAAAAACGAATGATCTCGCTCTTAAATTGCGAAAGTTATAACAGAAAAAATGTCCGGTTTTCTCTGGCGCACCCTATACAATTATAATGAGGAACTAATCCTATCTGATTTTCGGAAACGCTAATCATTATTACTGAGTTATGAAAAGTATAACATTCAAACACAAGCATCCATGCAAAGAGAATAATGTGCATTTTAATACTAGTCAACTGAATTGAAATAATAGATTTTTATATGAGACGTAAAGAAAGCACGAAAAGACACAATGCTTTTGACAACAAAAATGATATTTCGGGATGATTCAATTCTCCTTCTATCATTATCAACTTATCTTCTTTAATTCGGTCATAGATTCACTTTATCAAGTTTGGTTGAAATAATGCTCTGTATATACCAAAATTGCTTTGCAAAAACTACTTCAATTTTAATATGTCAACTACTTTCTGCCTTCCAAAACTTGTCAAATGACAAGTAGCTACGACAAGAGTCTTGAACTTCATTCAAATCGTATTATTGAAACGACCACAACTTGAGAGATCTAAATAAGATTGAATTATATATTCTATACAGGCGTCAAGGCGTGAAGGTTATATGCACATTGAAGGCAGACCCAACTATCCCTTTATAAGTGATCAATTTCAAGTAAGTGCTATGTAGGCCTAATATAATAAAAGCGTGGTCATCATAAAATATGGGAAAATTCGTTTGATGAGAATATAATTCAATGAGTTTATCACCACTTCATTTGGATTTGGTTATTCACGTTTATGTCAAATTATCACATACCTATGGTAAATATTGAAATATGTAAAAGTTGAATTAATTGAATTCCTTGTTATGATAACCAATATTGTTTTTACTTGATAAAAATCGGTCATGTATAATTCATCAAAAACTTGTTGATTAAATGAAACAAATCATCAGTTGGTTTGATATTGTCCTTAGTACCACGCTATTTGTGGCTTCGAACGTGTGTTTGCTTGTTTGCTTATTTGTATAGGTATTTATTATATATATATATATATATATATATATATATATATATATATATATATATATATATATATATATATATATATATATATAAGCAAACAATATATATATATATATATATATATATATATATATATATATATATATACCAATATATATATATATATTATTTCATTTCATATATATATATATATATATATATATATATATATATATATATATATATATATATATATATATATGAGTTTAGTTTTTGGGATTTAAGGTTTATAACAATATTTAAACACTATCTAAAATAGACATTTCGGATTTTGCTTCCCTTCTTCAGTATTTAATCTACAATAGTACAAAATATACATTACGATTCATATTAAATTATTCTTAAAATGTTTCTTGTCCACTAATCTTTGGATGATTGTTTTATGTTTATTTGTAAGAATTCTAGATTCCACTTTGTGTTTTGGAGATGTCAGTTTCCGGAGGTTATGTGTGTTGAAGTTTTCTATGGCGCTGTTTTCTTTGTGGACTTTTCAGGTGTTTCTGGGATCTGTTTGTATTATACCGTGATCTCTGTATCTACTGTGATTGTTAACCTAGAATCGTGTTTCTTTTGTGTCCTGTTTTGTAGAAGATCTATGTATATGGAGCTTAGTGTCGTTATGTATTTTCGGTCATTTACAGAGTTGTCTATGTTCTTTTGCGTATTTAAATAACCTCAGCTGCTAAGAAATCAATATCTATGGAAACTTCAGGGTCTAATGGCCGAATATCAGTTTTCCGAAATCCATTTTTTCCATTTGTTAGAAAACATGCTTTAAAGTAGGCCTCGCACAATATTTGGTTTATTTGGAATGCTGTCACTGATGTTCCGGGGTGGTGATTCGACCATTTTTCTAGTGCTCGATTGGTGTACACACTAAGGGGACCCGTTACTGTTACGTCCAAAAGTTGGAGATTGTGAGTGAAATTTCTTTTCATAATTTCCGAGACGCGGTGAAGCCTCTTAACCAGAGGTGTGCAAGACCCCCAAGATGATTCGAGATGTATGTTTATTCACTTCTTGAAGAGTGGTAAATTGTAAGTTATCGCAAAGATGTTTGATGGAAGCGAGTTCCATAGTACACTAACCCTATTATCAAGAGACAACTCTTATAGACAGAGGTACGTGGCGTAGCTATTTGGAACGTCCGCTCATGGGAGTTTTTCGCAAGCCTGATTTTTCCTTGGAATTGGATTCTTTCTGGATCCAAGCTTATTAGTTCAGCATCTACCATCTGCATAAAAGAGAAAGATTATCAACTGGCCGCCACTGAACGAGAACCTGGAGATCCCGCGTCTCATGGAAACAGTATTCCAGACCATATCGTACCTGTGCTTTTCATAAAATGTGGTGGCGAACACAAAATACTTACAAAATTCTCTCCATCAGTTAAAATCACATCTATGTTTCTCCTTGAGCATTAAAAGAATGTACTTCCAGTCTCAGAAGCGCTGATAACACTAAACGTTGAGATACCACGTCCTGCCCATTTATTTCAAGAACAATAGGAATTGAACTCTCATCGACGTTAAAATTAGACAGTTGGCATGCCAGCTAACCTAGATCTCGGGTGGTCAGGCTTTTAAGAAATTGTCTTGTTCGGCTTCTTTATATTGATTCATAAGACGTCGTTTTAGGAAGATTTGAAATTCATGCTAGCAAGCTCGGTGGTGTAGAGGATATGACGCTCGTCTTCTGCACAGAGTTACCTGGGTTCAAACCCCTCGAAGTCGATGCGATTTTTCGGATTCTGATAATCGCGAGTATCCATCTTTCGGAAATGTAAAGCCGTCGGTCCTGTCCAACAGAGATGTGTTGGACATTAGAAATCTCTTCCCTCGATAAGAGAGGGGTTCGGCAAAATTCCCGGATTAGTAAGGTGACAAAATTCCCCTGCGTGTCATTGGCCGAAAGGCGGAAATAGAGCACGTTAAAGGAATAACAAACGAACGAAATTCATGCTGTAGTGTTCACTAGCATTCTTTCATTTATTTCTCACAAGGCAATTTTTCTTGTGCTCTGGGTCACAACTTTAGTGATTTGATTAACGCTCACATGCACTAGGTATTCTGTGAAGAAAAAATCAATATCAAATAATGGCTCTCCTAAGTACACTGATGACAATTTTCATTTAATTTCAGTCGTAAGGTCACGTAAAATTTGAGGGATCATTTAATCGCGCTCTGATCGTTTTATCCCTTTCTGCATTTCGCTTCTCTAGTCCTCCATTAGTTCTTTTTAAACAAAAAGCTGTAAATAATTCTTTAGATATTGATTTTTTAATCAACAACTCAATTGGAATTGATTTTCAGCTTTGAAATTAATTATTTGAGGACAACTGCACAGGACAAACATGGATAATCATTAGTTCATTGATTAATGAACTTCAAAAGTTTTCCTATATTGATACAAATTTCAAAATGTCTGTGCATAGTCAGAGTTGTGCCTATCAAATAAGCCTCATCAACACGAAACGTGAGGCAAATCAGAATAGATGTAGAACCTTCATTAGACTAAAGGTCAGTTGACCGCAGATTCATTAGCTACCTCCATACCAATCTTTCAAAAGCCGCACAGAGTTGGCCAGTCCCCCATTTGTTTCTCATGAACCACTAGTCTTACGCAGCTTGTTAAACGAAGAACGTGTCATAGGGGAAATTTTGGAGTAACTGGTTCATTATATTCTTGGCTATTAGGGTATTCAAATAAATATTCAACATAAATTGAATTTAAAGAAATGAGGGTTAAAAGAATAATTTAATTGATTTATTCCTTCGCAGTTTCAAATGATTAATATTAATATAACGGTATAGAATTTTGGATGATTTATTTGATAAGATTCTTAGAGTATTTATTTATTCAAATGAGAATCCAAAAGTTATTGTATGTTACTTGATAAAATGGGGAATACCAGAATGAATGAACAGCTTCATTTTGTTTGTATTTGTTTTCGGAATTGAGAATTCAGAAGTAGAAATTGTTGGATTCGCATTACAACATTATGTCTCCTGAAGAGACGAAGCAATATAGTTATACCGAATATCCGTCCCCGATTGTATGTGGCAACTGATTATTTCGTTGTTACTATTTGTTTTCTATTGGATATAGTGGGTTTTTCTCTGATTTTTAACTTACTTTAGTATGATAAATTAAGATTTGGGTCGAAGCAAAGTTACACAATGTTTACATAATCACATTCATTTTCTTCTTTCGTTATCCATGATCATCTTCTGTCAAAGGTTTGGGCAGGAAAGATCGAAATACACAATATATAAACAGCATGCATTTCGTTTTATTCACATTGACAAATTTTCAACATCTTCCGCCATCTCCTGTCAAAGATATGGATAGAAAACTTCGAAATACACGAAATAAAAATAAAACGCAGTTCTATTTTTTCCAATGGGCATGTCTCGGCATCGTAATAGCCATTGATCGGACAATTATTACAATTAATGTTAACAATACTTAAGAAGCAGATTGAACAATATTTAATAAATGAGATAAGCGTGAAATGTTACTAGTGAAACATCCCATACCCCAATCTATAAAAGACGATGCAAAATACATCATCTGTATGTAAATTCCAATGCGTGAATTATTTTATTTTCTTTCCCCGAATAATTACACCTGAGACTGAATGAGATCGGTCAAATAAAATGCCATGTGATCGTCTAGTACTTGAACTCAATCGAATTCAATAATTCGTATAGTATTACAACGTTATATATGGAACACGCTGTAAACCCGTAAGCCGTACGAGCTCTTTTTGCTCAACTGAGCGCCAACGGGCCACATTATGTCACTGACTCCGAAACGTACATATTCGCGGATTTGGCAAAGAGAAAGTCATGCCCTCTGATCATACACAACAAACATCACATATATTCCACCAACTCAGACATTCTTCGTACAGAACAGAACCTAATGAGAAATAAAAACTCAGTGCCCCGGCATTGGAATGGCATAGAAACTAGCGCTACACGTGCCGTTATGGAAAACTAAACCGTAAGGCGCTTTATTTAAATTCTAGATTTCCCACGATCGAATTTATTGACTGAAATGGAGTATTTGAACTAATCTAATCTATGCAGATTATTTCTGCCTCAATTATACTATTCAAAAAGTGAAAAAAAATAATGAGTATTTTTTCCCAATAACAGTTTTATTTTAAAGTGAAAAAATCTTTTAAATTCTATATACAAAAATTTAGCAAAACCTTTCCAAAAATAAAATAAATTCCTAACATATAACATTTACACATGTAAACATAAATAACATATCACAGAAAACAGGAACATTCTAACATAGTTCGGGCACTTCATGAAAAAGTTCTTCATTATATACTTGACATTCTGGGACTGTAATTTTTCCCAAAAGGTCTCATTATATTATTCATATCATATCTATATATATATATATATATATATATATATATATATATATATATATATATATATATATATATATATATATATATATATATATATATATATATATATATATATACAGTGTGTTCAACGAAAATTTGACCCCTTTAACTCCGAAATGAGTAACATTAGCGAAAAACACCAAGACACGTCGATTTTTGTTTCGAGGGGAGCATTTTCGAAATAATTCGAAACTTCTCAGATCAACCCCTACCCCAGCAACCCTAACTTTGAAATTCATCATAGGAATAAGGGTCGAGTGGCACCTTACTGAAAAGGTCTGTCAATTCTCCACCTTGATTTGTCATTTCTAGAATTTTAAATTAACATACAGGGTGTCCCAACCAAGGGTGAAGTTGAATTCCTGGTAATCCCAAATACTAAATGAAATAGATTTATTTTGGCATAATGCAAGCGCAGGTTTATGCTCGGTCTAGAAAAACGACCTACACTTGTGAATTTGGAGTTGGTGCAATCAACCCCCTATTTCCAGCATCCCCAACTCAAAAATCATTCGATCGATAATAGGTCAAGTGGCACCTCGTTGGAAAGGTACTGCAATTTTCTTTTCGAATTTGGTATTTTCGAAATTCAGAATCATCATACAGGGTGTCCCGAAGCAGGAACATTGAAAATCCAAATAACTTTTTGAAACTGGTTCATTTCGGTATACGATAACATGTTTGATCCGAGAATAGGACTTTCTTGTGTGGTTATAGAATTTTGCAATCAACCCTTCCATTCAGCATCCCCAACTTGAAAATCATACAAATAATTCAAGTGGCATATCTTCAGAAAGGTTTTTGAATTCCAGAATGATTAAAGCATTTCATTCAGTTCGGCTCTCCATACAGGATGTCGCTTTCGAAAAATTCAATATCGTCATTTGAAATTATCAGCTAAAATTAATTCGAAACTGTTAAAAGTATTGGGGTACGATGTGTTGAGCATCAATTACGAAGAAATAAAGCTGATTTCTGCATTGAAAATGTTCACATTTTTTCATTTCCATCTGGCGTGCAGTCATCTGTTATTTCTCATTTTGCAATGAAATATTATTATTATTCAGATCAGTTCCTCATTATTGTTGTTGTTCGTCAGTTGAAATTAATCTGAAAATGGTTTATTCCACTGAGGAAAGGGTCGAAATTGTATCGACGTATTTTCGAAATAACAGTTGTGCCAAAGAAACGGCAAGGATATTCGATAGGAACCATCCTGAAAGAGAAAGGGAGTCAGTCACCAGTACGTAAAATATTTGGTTGACAAATTCCTAGCTACGGGTTCGGTGGCAAACAAAAACATGAACTGGCATGTCCTGTCAGAAATGAGGCAACGGAAGTGGCAGTAGTGGGTCATCTACAAATGGAGAATACTACTTCGATCAGAAAACTATCTCGTCTGACTGGTGTATCAGCTACAACTGTCCATAGAATCGTGAAACATCACAAATTTCACCCTACAAGGTAAAATTAGTGCATGAAATAAACGAAGATGATCCAGATCGTCGTTTACAGTTTTGTGAAAATCTAAGTGAAAACCTAAACGCTAATCCAAATTTTCTGAATAACATCTGTTTTTCTGATGAAAGCACCTTTATGCTCAGTGGTGAAGTGAATAGACATAATTGTCGATATTGGGACACACAGAATCCTCATTGGTTTAGAGAGGCCCACACGCAAAGGCCTCAGGAGTTGAACGTTTGGGCAGCAATCATCTAGTTGGGTCTTTCTTTATTGAGGGTAATCTGAATGGAAATGGCTACCTACAGTTGTTAGAGGAACACATACATCCTAGATTGACAGAAATTTTACAGAACGATCCAACTCTTTCTGAGGACGAAATGCGTTTTCAACAAGACGGTGCTCCTCCGCATTATGATGCTCGGGTGCGCCAATATTTAGACGAAAATTTCCCAGGAAGGTGGATTGGTAGAAGAGGACCTGTTGAGTGGCCAGCCAGGTCACCAGATTTAAATCCCCTAGATTTTTTTTTGTGGGGCCATCTAAAATCTAAAGTTTATGCCACAAGACCAGAAAACCTGGAGGAGCTGCGGATGAGGATTATCACAGAATGCCGACTTTTGACTCCTGAAGTTTTCGCTAATGTGAGAAGAGAGTTCGAAAATCGTCTGTATAACTGTATGGAGGTGGGCGGAGGTCATTTTGAACAATTGTTGTATTAATCAAGTTAGTTTTTTGTTTTCAATTGAATACAAGTTCAATAAATCTCGTTTTCCTGTTTAGATGAGCATCCAATCAGTTTCTCCATCATCCCTCATCCTGATCCTCACGCCAGAAAACCTCGATTGCCAAACTGAAACCAATGCCTCAGTGATTCAGAAAATAGAAAAATCTTTCTGGAACTTTGCCACTCAACCTGTAATCACTTGTATGATTTTTTGAGTTGGGGATGCTAAATGGAAGAGATTGATTGCAAAAATTCCATATTCACCCAAGAGAGTCTTATTCTCGAATCAAACATAAACATGTTCTCGTATTATACCGAAATGAACCAGTTTCAAAAAGTTATTTGGGTTTTCAGTGTTCCTGCTCCGGGACACCCTGTATGCTGATTCTGAATTTCGAAAATACCAAATTCGAAGAGAAAATTGAAATACCTTTCCAACGAGGTGCCACTTGACCTATTTTCGATCGAATGATTTTTGAGTTGGGGATGCTGGAAATAGGGGTTGATTGCACCAACTCCAAATTCACAAGTGTAGGTCGTTTTTCTAGACCGAGCATAAACCTGCGCTTGCATTATGCCAAAATAAATCGATTTCATTTAGTATTTGGGATTTGCAGGAATTCAACTTTACCCTCGGTTGGGACACCTAAAATGACACCTAAATGACACCTAAAAATGACATATCAGAATGGAGAATTGACAGACCTTTACAGTAAGGTGCCACTCGACCCTTATTCCCTATGATGAATTTCGAAATTAGGGTTGCTGGGGGTAGGGGTTGATCTGACAAGTTTAGAATTATTTCGAAAATGCTCCCCTCGAAACAAAAATCGACGTGTCTTGGTGTTTTTCGCTAATGTTACTCATTTCGAGTTATAGGGGGTCAAATTTTCGTTGGAACACACTGTATATATATATATATATATATATATATATATATATATATATATATATTCTTTTGAAAAGAAAGGATTCACAAAATTTGAATTATTGTATTTACAATAAGTGCTTATATCTATAATTTTGGCGTGTGTCAGAAAAGACACAAGTAAAACTCAGGAAATGTAACAGGGAACCATACTATCTTGTATATGATTCAATAAATGAGTGAAAAAACCTGAGGAAGAAACTCGTTTCCCTGTCGCTATTGCATAACAGGAGCTTGTCTATTTATGAAGTGTGTACATAAAGAGTACCAAAGATTGTTCTGCTTAGCCACTTCATTCTCTCTTGCATTCCATGATTTCCAAAAACAAGGGTGAAAGGAAGGGGGTTTGGGACAGGAATCTGTAACAATGGAAAAAGAAAACCAGCAGAAAAATATTTCAACAATTAAACTTCTTATATATCTAAACAAATCTAAGGAAAGATTTTACATAGCAAGCAAGCTCATGAAAGGGAATAAGGAGATAATAAAAAAATACATAACCTGCGATATTTCCTCAAATTCCATCTCCGTTTGACCGAGAGAGCTCCGATGGCCAGGTTCAGTCCTCCAAGTGATGCCGATTATGATCTATAGATGTTTTAGAATCATTATGGACCCAATAATCTGGGTTGACATCACCCACATATTATTTCTTCGAACTTGTTTAATATAAAGAAAAATTTGCGAAAAAATTTTGACGGTCGTTCGGAAAATATGACAAATGTCATGAACAGAAGGTTCTGAATCATCAGAATCAGTGAGTATGTTCTGCGAGTTAGTCTGCAAAAAAAAAGGACAAATCATTCAAATTCTCAGTCACCACTTTTATAATTTCCATTAATTATGGGCGATGTTGAGCCATTTATGACAGAAGTTTTTTTAAAGCAGCAATAAACTGGTGGCTAGTAGGTTTTGTGTTTCCTACACCATGCTGTCTAATAATACAAAATAAATTTTCTAAATGATCGTGGTTGGAGGGTCGTCATGAAAAATACTTGAACCCTTCGGATCTCGAAAAAAGGCTTCTTCGACTACTTTTCTTTCCCCGCCACTCACAAGGGTCCTCTTCTATGGTATAGTCCTTTCCCGCCGTACGCCAAAGCGGTGAAACTTAAATTAAAAATAAAACCGATAAGAATTGGATATGATCCAATTTAGATAGCGTAGAATCATTCAAAGCGCAAACCGCAAAAATAGAAGGGATTAGCGGGAAACTAAAAACATTGACAGACAATTGACAATTCATTTTTCGGTGACATTGACTAAGTATATAAATCATCTTTGTCGGCGATCGAAGTTTGATTGACAGAGTTCGACACTTGACGTGGTAAGATAAGTGCCATCTATATGTATTATAGGTGACTAGATAGACAAGTGGGGGGTCGTGAGGGGGTGTTGAATGTATTGGTCGGTGGCTCGGCGTTCTTAATGGATCTTTTCTCTGATTCTTTGAAGCTTTGATACCGACTGAACGTACAAGCCTCAATGTCCGTGGGTTCATACATGCGTATCGTCCCTAAAGCAATTTCTTTATATTAATGGAGTATGTTATAATTCGAAGGCTATTATTACACCTATAGGCAGGGAAAGTTCCCTTAATGAGCTTAGGAGTGTGGGACATCAAATCAATATTATGGGAGTAAGAACTTTCCCCATAGTTGGACAGTTTACAATGAATAATTAAATATGTTCGTTACAGTTCAAGTAAAAGTTCAGCTAAGTTATAAAACGAGATAAATGTAAATACTGAAGGAATGGATCATGATATTTCAAAAGATAGTTGGCTCATTCATAGAAGCAAAATAAAAATCAATATTAGATTTTTCCACATTCAAATGTACCATGATTCATCAAGTTATAAAACGAAAAATTTGGATTAATATAAATTGTTTTCTAACATTTCTATCAAATCAATTTTCTGAGATATAAAAGTAATATTTCAAATCAATATTAAACTTAATAACATTTCAAATCATCTGGTGTCCTCCCCACTCTTTGGTTGAGAGCTTCTGTAACGCATATTTTTTGAAAGGGGCGATAAGTACTATCCTTCGAATTATAGACCTATCACTGTTATTTCTACGGTCCTTGAAACTTTCGAAAGAATTATTTCTGAGGAGCTGATCAAACTAATCATCACATATTCTGTTATTGCTGACCAATAGCAAGGTTTTGAGCAAGGTCGATCTATAATTATCAACTTGCCCTCAATAAACAATTCCTGTAGACATTGTTTATTTGGATTTTACCCGTGCCTTCGCTAAGGTTCCCAAGAAGTGCCTCTTATATAAACTTGAACATTACGGCGTTCGGGGTCCATTATTATGTTGGATAGAAGCATTTCTAACTGATAGGCATTTCGCTGTTAGAGTGGGTGCTGATACTTCTTGTTTTCAGCCAGTTCCTAGTGGTGTTCCCTAGGGTCTGTTTTGGGTCCTCTTCTGTTTGTATTGTATGTCTCTGACATTCCCAGCTTTTTGGTCTCTCAAAGTGCAGCCTTCGCAGACGACATTAAATTATTCAATGATGCCACATACCCTAATAATACTCAAAAGGACCTCAAAGTCATGGAAGCTTGGTGTGCTGATTGGATGTTGCCTCTCGAAATTGCCAACAGCCGCGTGTTGCACTTCAGCTCGAATAACCCTAAGCGTCAATATGTAATTGGTGGAAGTGTAGTTGAGAGCTGTTCTTCACATGTTGACCTAGATGTTGTTATCAGTAGTGACCTTTCCTGGACATCTCATGTAATGCATATAACTAGTAAGGCAAAACGAAGCTTATTTCTCATTCACAAATGCTTCAGGAACTGTCATTTTTCGACCATATCTTCCCTCTACAAAACGTATGTCCGGCCGATTTTTGAAATTGCTGGTCTTGTATGGCATCCGTGGTTGACTCCCAAGTGCTCGAGTCAGTTCAGAGACGCGCCACTCGCATACCCTTTGGTCGTCCAAGGCCGAGATATCAAGAGCGCCTTTCACTGATAAACCTCTCTTCTTTCGCGGATCTCAGGCTTCGTGGGGACTGTCTACAGGGCTCTCCATGGTTAGATTAGGTTAGATTTGGGAATATCCTGGTAAATGGTACCATAAAGGTTTTGTAGAGGTTTATGCTGAGGTTCTCTCCCTCACACCACCCCTGAATTGCTGACATAGCCTCCTTAAGTCTGTCGGAAACATCGCTGTCATCTACGACAGCCAGAATGAATATATCATAAGCGTATGCTTGTACATAAACATCCAGTGCGCCAATTATTGCCAGGAGGTCATCAACTACCAGAAAACACAACAGAAGGAATAGTACCCCTTCTGAGGCAGCCCTGCCAGCCACAAAAGTGACTACTTCCCTTTTCAGTGAAGTGTTGATCACTCTGGCATTAGGCATGTTACTAATCCATTCCGCAATAATATTTGGTACTCCTCTGGTTCTCTCAGCTCCACACAGCGAGCCATTGGGGACCGCATTAAACGCACCTTCAATATCCATGAAGGCCGCAGCAGCAGTCTCCTTGCGGTCAAGAGACTGTGTAACCCTTCCGACTTAAACGTTAAGTGCCAGATCAGTTGATTTACCTTTTCGAAAGGCGTATTGATGTATCCATCTCATACCTTCGCCAAAGTTTTCAAAATAAAAGACGTCTGAACGACGTAGGTTGTGAGTTCGATTTACCCACCTTAGGGATGTAAACAACACATACTCTTCGCCAGCTGGCCGGGACAACAATTAAGGCAAGACTCGACCGGAAGAGCCTAATTAGGTATGGGAGGAGGACATTAACCCCCTGTTGTAACAAGGCAGACATGATGCCATCCTCTCCAAGAGCTTTGAATGGCTTAAATGAGCAGGTCACCCACCTGATTGCTCCGAGCTTGAGGAGCGTTCTTGCGTTCTTCAAATCGTCCTTTTTTGGCTTTTTTATAAGGCCCTTCAAGGCTACGGTGTCACAGCTGTCACTGATATCAAGAAAGCGAAAATCTGGGAAGTGTGTTTTAGCAAGAATTTCTAACGTTTCCTTCATGAGCCCGTATATCGCCCATCCGGACCCTCCACAGAGCCGATGGGGAGCACTAGGCGTCTGGAGATAACCCTATGCAGCCTTGCACTGGCTACACGTACCTTACTAGTTAAGCCATTGAAGGTTAATGGTGTTTATATTGAGCAAACTTAACATCTTTTTTTTAATTCTCTTATTCAAAAAGAATAGTAACTTTCTTAAAAGTAAAAAAGTTCTATTTAAATAAAGAAGTTATAATGAAATAAATGAACGCTCTCCATAGTCATTTGGTGCTATGGGGATATTGTGACAGTCATATAGTGATCTACTGATAAGCGATTAAGAATAATTTAATAAGTTTTTGCAAATTTCGATGATGTTAACAATGTTCTCAAAGCGACTTTAAAACATGATTTCGAATAATGAAACAAAAAAATTTTATATAACTAAAATGAGGAACATCATACTTAATGTAGGGTTCGAATCCATCAAATACGTGTCATAGCTACGATGAATTAGTACTTCCGCTGAATTCATGTTTTCTGACCTAGTGAAAAATACGATTCAATAAAATGAAAACGAGATCTTATGGGGCATAATAACGTCTCTTCCGAACAGATCTCCATTATGAGAATCTGCGCCAGACATATTTATGGAAAATATGAACGAATATTAAATATCATAACGGATGTCATCGTCTATTTCGAGATTCTAGTGCCTTTCATCACATTATCGTTTATATTGAATTCAATTCCTTTACCTTTCTTTGTTGTTACACGAAACAAGTTTATATTGAAATTTATCACAGAAAATCATCCAATTATTCTTTTGAAAATTTTCTCCTGAAGTTAATTCTTACAGTATGGCAACCAATTTATCGATCGTTACGGAACTCTTGGAGAAAATGGAGGACCTACGAAATGCGAAATGCACAGAGCCCAGAAAATTGGCACGAGATACTCCAGCATACCTGTCGAACAGTTGCACGGCCTTTACAGAGGTAAACCAAGAATTTACATGCCTCTCGACAGAGCTGTCTCTTACAGAGTGGCCAATACACCTCAGTATACTCAAATCTATCCGTCTCCGACTTAATATGATCTTAGATGCATGAAATAATCGTGCGCAAACTGGCTTATTTGCCTCAACGTCAACCTGTTAAGCAGAAGTTAAGTCATTCTTATCGTTCCTGGACCTAACAAAAGCATTTGTCTCTCCTCGATAGTGTTAGGTTAGATGCATACGGTTGTTGCAGAGTTAGTTCTACTCACATAAATGTGTACCTCTCAAATCAATGTCAGATATTCCTTTATAATGGCGGCTGATCTGATGTGAAATTGAACTCTCTCCCACAGAGCTCAGTAGTCGGACCATTGTTGTTCTTGATTCATGTGTTGATTTTCCAAATTTTCTTAGCTGTACACCATAGAGCTCTTGGCAGGTCATTCTACAACATCCTACGACTTCCTCAAACTTAGACGCTATGTCTAAGGAAGGAGCCATCGCCATTTGGTAGGATGTCAATGCTGATCAGATTGCTGCGAGATTGTCCAGAAGTATGTTCCTGATCAGGTCAATGAGGAATCAGTTGTCAGATGCGATACTGAACGTGGTTTTTCTCTCACTGATTAAGTCATTGTTGAGATACGGAATATTGGCGTGAGGTAGCTGCTGCCCTATTCATTAGATTTTCATCATTCAGAGAAGGGCGATCTCATTTATAGCTGGTCTGGGTTACAAGGAGAACTGTAAGTCTTATTTTCGTAAATCTGAGTTCTTAATCTTTCCTACTCCTTATATTTCTGAGTCGCTGGTCTAAACTTGTGAAAACAAGGATGGGTACTCCAAGGGTGGTGACTATCATCCATTATTCTATGAGGGGTAGGAATCAGCACAAACCCGGTTTTTGCAGGCTTTTTATATCACAACGGGTCGATTAAATTGTTCAACAGCACACCCGACCAGGTCAGAGACTTGTCTTTAAAAATCTTTTCTTGCTCTAAATTTTAATTTTATCATATTTTGATGTATTAATGATATTGTCAATCTCTTAAATGATGAATTTGTGACAAATGTATCTCCTTCTAAAAACATGAAAATAAATTTACTTCACTTATGTTACTTCTTCTATACTCAGACCATTCCTAAGATAATTACCATCCCACTACCAACAGAAAATTTGGTAAGAATGATGAAGAAAAATACTCAATGATTCTGTGTCCGCCTTTCGGTTACAACCAACTCACTGACTAGCATTTAATAAAGTATCACCAAAGGGTTAGATAGGGTTTTTCTTATGGTTGTTTCTCCCTGTTTCTTTGAATTACATATGACATCACGTATGGTTTACTCGTTTCATCTCACTTTCCTGAGCCTACACTCTAGGGATGAGCATGAAACGTTTAAAGTATTTTGAATGTTTATCTTTTCAACCGTACTTTGACTGATATCAAAATTTGAGACTATAAAACCCGTAGCTCGCATAATATTGAGACATCTTAGGGCAACCATATTGCTAAGTTGCTTTATCACTCACGCAACTATAATATCTGAACAATCACAAATGTCAATGAATGCAATCAAAAATAGATCAAAAATCGAATACAATATGAAACGTCATTCAAACGAGCAAGGCCAAAATATGGCGACAGTGATACCGACGTCAATGAAACATTTCCTATGTAAAGTAATTCTGTTAACTTTCTAATTGATCATCGGCAGAGCAGTACCATTAATTATATAATGCTAAATATATGTTAAATTGTTTATTTTGTTAGCAAAATTCTGAAAATATGGACTAAAGACAAAAAACTACATATTGATTCATTTCGTTAGACCATTCAACAATATAATAAAATCAATAGACGTGCAGTTCCGTACTCGAGAATAAAGAGAAACTCAAAAAAAATATATATGGGAGATTAAACGGAGAAGACTCTTCCTTTATACGTTTTATTTCAATTGACGAGGCCTTCACGTGATAGAAATCCATTTTCACAAATACAAGTAAACGATGATTTCTACTTAAATATATTATTAAATTTTCGACGCGTTTCGATACTCAGTACCTCACCAAGAGCGAATGAATACTACAAATATATCTTACTAACAAATTTTTATATATACTAAAGAGGCAATCCACTCAGAGCTATCCGTACTTGAAATAATGTTCAGGAAATAAATTTAATAAGGGTGAGTTATTTATGTCTACCTGATAATTAAGAATTTCCGGTGAATTCCTAAATCTGTTAATTTCAAGTGCTTCTAGATAGTTGAGTTTTATACCTCTCTTCTCAGAATGTAGGATTTCAAATTCTGAATTGAAAGAGTGACCATTTTCCCTAAGATGATTTGAATAAATTGAATCGGTTCTTCCATTGTTGAAACTGCGTTGATGTTCAGAGATTCTAACATTAAAATTTCTTTCTGTTCTACCTATATAAAACAATTACAATATGTACAATCCAATTTATAAATACCTGATTTATTTCCTTTATTGATTGGAGATTTATAATTCTTGATAAATGAACCTAAATTTGTTGATGTCTTGAACGCTATATTTAAATTTGAATTTTTAAGAAGGATTTCACATTATTGCTAATATTGCGTATATATGTTAAACTATTGAATTTCTTGTCTAGGTGTTCAACGATCTCAAAATTATTTTTTATTTAACGATTGTTTTCATAAAAGTGATGAGGGGCTTATAGTGGCAAACCCCTTAAGCCCTCTTTCAGCAGAAATCTTGGATAACATAGAAAAAACTATTCATAAACACCCGCTCAGTAAACATTTCCTATATTGGTATCGATATGTCGATGACATTGTTGTGTGTTTCACAGAATCAAATCTCCAATTAATAAAGAAAATAAATCAGGTGTTTATAGATTGAATTGTGCAGATTGCAATTGTTTTTGTATAGGTAGAATAGTAAGAAATTTTTATGTCAACCTTCTGAAAGCACTTGAAATTAACAAAATTAGAAATTCACCGGAAATTCTTAATGATCAGGTAGACATTAATTACTCACCCTTATTAAATTTATTTCCTAAACATTAGTTCAAGTACGGATAGCTCTGAGTGAATTGCCTCTTTAGTATATATTATATACTTATATATTATATATATATATATATTTAGTATATATAAAATTTGTTAGTAAGATATATTTGTAGTATTCATTCGCTCTTGATAAAGATACTATGTATCCAAACGCGTCGAGCATTTAATAATATATTTTAGTAGAAATCATCGTTTACTTGTATTTGTACGTTTTATTTCCTTGTCTCTTGTGTAATGTGGCACGCTTGTAAAATGTCACTGATTTTCGTCGACATATGAATTATCCAATAACCATCAACATACTGAGTAACAAGTTTTGAAATATATAATTAAAGTAGAACTTATGGAATGATATTGAAAAATATTGCCCGATTGTCCCATCAATGAAATGATGATCACAAAGCATCAAAATGTGATAATCACCCTCTCTGGCACATTTTTAAATATGATACTCCCCTTCGAAATGTATTTTACATCATCCGTTGATTTATTGCTTTTCATATTTTCATTGATATTTTAAATTTTTTAATTATTTTTCTCCCCATTTCCAATTGCAATTTTGATTTCAGAAATCATCTCACTTCACCTTCAATTGAAACTGACTTTGTGATACATATCACAAAATAATGAACCTGTTTTTATTCATAATTAAAATTGAATGGAAAAGTATCGTAGGACGAACATTGTTTGCACATATGGTGAATTCTGTACACTTACCGTTTCTTGGAATAGGGTCGTCCCTATCACGTTGTATATACACACTTATGCAATAAACATAACAATTTTCACTTATGTTATGGTTGTCTGTGAAAGAGACAACATTTCACTTATTTTATTGTTGTCTGTGAAAGAGACAACATTTCACTTATGTTATAGTTGTCTGTGATCGAAATACCATCAGACACAACGATAACCGAAATATTATGCGACTAAGCTCCACACTCAGGAGGCAGAAAGCAGCAGATGCCCTCTCACTATCACCATAGTATTCTATTGTTAAAAGTTTGAAAAATAAGTCTAAGATAATGATATATTCAGTGAAACAAACCAAAAAATCAAAAAATCTATAGTGTCATGATTCTTAGAGGTCGTCCATCCAGATACAATCGAGACAAACTGTTTGACAATTTGGTCAATTCTCTATCTGTGTCACGCCACTGGCTAACAGTCTGATGCGCATAATCCGGCTATCAGATGATATATCCTACCAGCTTCGCTTCAGAATCTTCATTTTGCTTTCTTTTCTTTGGCGACCTTTGGACTAATTAGTTGAACTTGAAAATCATTGTTGATTGTATTTGGGATGGTTAATCTAATCTAGTGAAAATTAGAGATATACCTTCATCTTAAATACTGTGTAGTGACCTTTATCAAAAATACAGGGTAGGTTAAATTTTTAATTTTCCTTACAGCTTTTCTCCTATTAACTGCTTGAAGTCCTTATAGTAATTATTATAAATTAAAATTCTGCTTCAATTGTAAATAGTATTTCTTGTAGATGTTATGTTTATGTTACTTATCTTTCAATTCTATGACCTACCTGAACAGCTAGCATAAGTTCACTATTAAGAATCTCTATAACTTTTCCTGTTAGTTCTTATCTTCAAATGATGTTAGACTTACATTATTTTGCTACTTTCATTTCCCTGGTGAAGCTGGCTGTTGCGTTAGAGCATAGAATATCTTAGTGATATATGTCTAATTTATGAAATTCAGTCCTAGGTGAAGATGCCTAGGTGGGAAGTAGTAGATAGAGATTTCTAGGTGGAGAGTCGTAGATGGAAAGTCTTAGGTGGAGCTCAGGGGTTGAGATATAGCTTCTATCTGGAGTCCAGAAATCCAGATGAATCCGAAGCTGAAATAGAGGTTTTCCCGCATATGCAGCAGAAAAATACAAGAACTTTTTGGAATTTGAACTCCCTAAGTGATTGGAGACTCTAACAGAGATGACCTCTACCTCATCTGTTTCACCAAGATGAGTCTTATTGACTGTATATTGAAAGAAGCATTTGTTGACATCGTTTACCATAATTATTATATGTAATTAAATATCTGGGTAGAACTTCCTTGATTTTGCTTTCAAGATTTCAGTGACAAATATTGAATAAGAGTCTCATTGCTCATTTTTCTCTGGGCTTAACCAAGTAAAGTTTTTATTGTAAGTAGTAAAAGTCATCTTTGTTACAGGGTAGTGTTACCGTGTTCACTATGCTTTCTACCCATAGATCGCTTTAGGCGCCTCCGACCTAGCTGAGCAAGAACGTACTGTTTGTCTACATGACCTGAGGGTTTAGATGTCAGTATATTTCTGAGATTGTTTCTCTTTTTTCCTTCGCCGACCTCATTGAGGTCATATCGTTTCTGTTGATCGTCTGTGGTACGCGTTGCCACGAACCGATTCTACAGACAACCCACACCGTACGCCATATTTCCAAACCTCCGTCGTCTATCAGCGAACCATGTATTTCATTGAATCCTACATTTACGTTCATAACGGGTGTTTTTGTGAACCATCAACGTTCTTCTTCTTGTGTGCGACCCTCATCCTGGTAGAAAGTGGAGACCAACGTGTGCATTAGGGCTAGATTTTCTCCGTTGAGAAGAAAAACCCATAACCAACTGAGTAGGCCAATAAATGGCGATAGCGAGAAGCCAAGTAAACAATTCTGTTACTTCCGCACACAAGGTGAAGCAAACGCACATGGTAGGACCAGACGGCAGCAACGCACGTGAATGATATCAGGCTAATTAAGCATCCGGTTCTTGGAATGAAGACAACACCAAGTAGCCCACAATGAAGAGTGTGTGAGTGTATTGTTTCAAGACGACTAGTGCGCTAGTGAACCTAAAATCCACACGTAGTCGCAACTCTTCAACGCATGATGAACTCGTCATGTGTGTTGTGGATCTTAGGTTAGTGAATTGTTTTTCTTTCAGCGCTTTTTTCTCTTTTTCAGGCATTTTTGTTATCTAGGTTTCATGTAACTGACAATTAAAGATACAAAGTAGATGCGTTTGACTACCCGCCCTTCAGGTTTTTGTACATATCATAGATTTAAACAAAGCCTTGCTCCACGCTATCACCTTGTAAGTAGCTAGACCATACGACTCACTTACGCAAGACAAAGTTTTCTGTTGTTTCCCTCGTCCTCATCGCGCTGATGCCAAATGGTACATAGGATAGTTATACAGCCACAGACGCACTGCACACAGGGTCATATAAAATTTAAGTAGGATAACCAGATAAAACTTCTTTCTTCTTTTTCAAATTTCAATGGTTTGGTGTACACGTATGCACATGTCTATAATGAATATACAACTTGGTCTTATAACCTTGTATGGCAATATGGAGGCGCCTAACTACGATCTTCAGAGAGGAGCAGTGTTACCGTATTGACTATGCTCTCTAATCATAAAACGTTCTCTGTGTCTACCTGACTTGAGGGGTTTAAATATCAGTGCATTTCTGGTATTCTGTTTCTTTCTCTTCGCCGACCTTATAAGGGGCCACATCATCTCCGTAGATCGTCTGCTGCACGTCTGCAACACTCTCTTTGAAAATATTTGTCAAAGTCGGTTACAGAGCAAGAGAGAAAATGATATAACCTTCATTTTCCAATATTATATTCATATGTCTGATGAATTGACAAATATGATAGTAATGATTCATTTGAGGAACTTATCTCACCGAGCTGAATATAGATTTGCACCTTTTATATGAAAATTATATAGTGGTGCATAGTGTCTGGTTAAGGTAGAAATCGATATGGAATCAATAGAATTACCATAAATTTTTCGTCTTCATATAAATGAATAACGAGGAATCATACCATTGAATATCCTGTCAAGTGTATCCCTTCATGTACCACGGGAATGAGCAATCATAATAGAAGTTCGATCAGAACAAAATCCCTCGATATCCAGCTTCAATAAATTAAGGGTGATTTGCATACACAGACCGTAAATTACCCCCGCGAATTGGGAAACCATAAAACATTTGACGCAAATGATTTAATCTTCCGGAAGAGCCTCAATTCTGCCCCGCGAAATTGCAACAACTCGTACCTTCCGAATTTTGAAATATCGTCCGATTCGTTATTTAGTGCCTGTAATTATGTTCAAGTCTCATTGTTATTTATGACAATATTTATTCAGGGAATTATGATACCGTGGCCGAATTTTTCGTGTTTTACGCGTTTCCAGATAGGGAATTCATGTGAATCCTCAGAGAATTATCGCAGGAGAACGTTAATCGATAATTCTAGAAGTATTCAGGATGTTATGCCTGGCGAAAGCATTTTCACTTTCAAAGTTGCCAACAGTTGAATACTAAAATCGAGCTTAAGATTCTGTAATCGTATATTTGAAAGTAGTTCCGGCAAATTATATTGTTTATTTCCATTGACCAACAGGGTATAGGAAAATGTCAGTTATACAAACAGGTTATAATGGTTTCGTTTCAAGAATATCTAAAATTGGAGAAATATTTCAATTCTACTTGAAATAAGAATTTTAAATAATGAAGTTGAATGACATTAAATTAAAGCAAGGTTAGTTGAAATAAAATTACAATTGAAACTACCTATTAATTACCTATGCCTAGCTAGATCAGAGTCCCTTTATCTCAGTGCATGAGATCTTCGTCTAGAACCTACGTCCTAGATATAGCCTTAGGAATCGTACTCATCACTTCATTCAACTAGCTTTATTACAGGATAATTATCGAGTTCACAGTAACTGGCTAATAAATCACCAACTATAATCAAGGTAACTAATGCAAAAAAAATTTAACTACAAAGTTCAACCATTTACAATAAATGAGTCTCAGAAGAGATGAATTCAAACCACATACGTACATTTTCAATTTAGAACAATCTGAGGTTTTCAACAAAATGAAACTCAATGATAGAACTTAGTCAACAAGTAACGAAGATAAAAGAGAAGAAACGGATCATACACTTAGATTTTTAGGAATGAGGTTAATTCCCACGATGATTGGATAGTGTTTTACATCAGTTTTATGGTATTCTTATATCTTACAGCTTACAAGTTACTTGATTGGCTGAATATGGTTCGCAAGGTGACTGCCCTAGGTGGCAAGATTAGTTCTCTAAAGACGTGGTTACCACAGTCGATAAATATCAAGATTTGGCATAAAGATGCAAACTCGTAAAATATCTTGACCAAAATCCTTGAAATAGCAGATATCGATCTAGGTCAATGTAACAAAAGAAAATTCGAAATCTCTTCAATCTCTAATTCAATTCGTTGTCGAGGAAATACGAAAAAATTACCGACTACTTATAACGCCTCAAATTGGAATTTATCCATAAAATCAGAAGAATACTTAATTACTTTTACTGAAAATTATTCACTACAATCGCTACAACGCAGCTACAATAAAATCACAAACGATTCCAAAGATTTCGAAATGGGAAGAGAACGATTCTAAAGAATTCCGAACTCATATAGACGCGGTTCTATGAAAAACTATTGATTTTCAAAAAAAAACAATGAAAAAGCGAAACTTTGCTCTTTACAACAATGAAGTGGAAATCAAACATAGGATGAGTACTGCTTTCCGTTCTTCCACAGAAAAGAGAAAACGATCTTTCAAGTACCGACAGGTACAGGTGAACAACCCAGATCAATACCAGTGACACCTTACAGATATAACTATAATTTTCTACGGGTATCATTACCCGTAGATTCTTGATTCGAATTTCAAACTGTTTGAATATTTAACCTGATGAAATGAGATTGAATTATAAATAAAATTATGAAAACTGAGTTTGAAGGATGTAAATGATTAATTCGAGAAATCGGACTATTACAAGATACCTTATAATTCATTGAAACTATACAATTTAGGACCATCACTATCAAAGCAAGATAATTCTTCAGAACTTCAAAACACACCAATCAGAAAAAAATTCTTCATAAGTTTGGAATGATTTTCACTCTCACAGGCTTATAATTTCTGTCGACAGTCTAGTGAACAGCACATATGGATTTGCAAGTGATCTCGTATTATAAGAATTTATGTCATTACATATAGTCGGCACGATGTAGTTCTGGATAAGCCATACATGAACCTTATTATTCGGTTCTCCATTTGAAAAATTTTGACAGAATCAGAAAGGGTAGCTCTAGCACACTATACCGTAGTTCATAATACTAAGAATGTTGGAGTAATAGAATGCCTTGAGCTCATGGGTCTCCACTATGGCTTTCAATGACGAAGGACAGAATGCTTTTGTGGGAATGTAAGGTAAGTGATACATATAAGGCCTGTCCAATTTCAAACACTCATATCTCGATTATTCGAATAAAGCAAAGCATTTTTCTTCGGTTTATGAAACTTTAATATTCAAGATAACATAATATCAAAAGTTTATGAATTATAGAATATATAGGGTGCTCCAGAAAATACCGAACAATTTCTTTCCGTTATAACTTTCACAATTTGAAAGCTAGATCATTCGTATTTGCTTCATTGGAAAGCCAAAGGACTTGGTATTTCAGAAATTGTATCAAAATTTCACTTCCGGTGAAATCCAATATGGCTGACTCATTCGAAAATGAGCAATATTTCAAGATCGCTGAAACGTTTTTTTTTTCACTAAAAATTTTTAATGGGACATTCAGTGATAATTCAGTTTATTCTGAACAATTTGATATATTGATCCCGAAAATATTCCAAGAATTGGTGAAAAAAAGCGTGAAGAATTTTTTTCATTCTGATTTTCAGCTGAAATAAAAATATTTTTATTACCTCATGGCGTTGGCACTCCTGAAGTTGTTGTGTTTTTCATAGATGTTCTAAGAAGACAAAGAACCTCTTTTCACTGAAACCAACCTAAAATTTGACTTTCGTTCGAATTCAAAATGGCCGACTTCCTCGAATGATAACAATTATCCCCGAGCATTAAAAAATTTTTCGCGGTCCATATGAATCAACTATGTAATTCAATCACTAGATTGAACCCATTATTTTGAGGGGTCGAACTCGAATGTTGATTGTAACGTGCTGAGATCACGTCACAACAAATTGAGTTAAAACACCTGATTTCAGTCAACCCTTAATCTGTGTTACGCCACTGGTTAACAATCTGAAGCGCATAAGTACATGTGCTACGAGTATTCTTCACTTCAGGCGTTCCTTTTCTTTGTAGACCTTCAAGCGAATGATTTGATTTTGAAAATCCTCCCAAAATTGCAGTTAATTAAATTATATTAAAATGTGAGTTGTGAGTTAAAAGTTCATTCAGCAAAATGCCGCACTTAACCTTGAAAATCTAATTTATAATTTTTTTCACAGGATTTTTTTAACTACTTGAACGCCTTTTAGTAGCTATTAAAAATTCAAATTCTGCTCTGCATAATTTGTCTTTTTCTCACAATGGATTTCATAATCGTATTCCTTTAATTTCTCATTAATTCTCATTAATAAACTCGATTAAAATAAACTTTCTGAGTAGAGAACGACAAAAGTAACTCAAACTCCTATATTCAATCATTATTTTCTTCATTTTAAGTAATTTTTGTGAAATTATCATGTAAATCATAAAATTCTTTCAAATTTCCAAAATGGTTGCCAAACATCTGTAATTTTTTGTAAGTAGTTTTCATAGATGCTTTCTTGCTTTTTATGTAGCTTCTCTTTTATTCTAAAAAGTTTTTTTATGCTTCCTCGCTTTTTATAGAACTTATCCTTCAATTCTATGACCTACCTGAACAGCTAGCACGAGTTTACTTTTTTAGAATCTCTGTAACTTTTCATATTAATTTTAGTTTTCAAATAAAATTAGATCCACGTTATTTTGTTTCTTTAAATTCTCTGGTGTCGCTGGCTGTTACCTTAGAGCATAAAATATCTTGGTGATACATGTCTAATTAGTGAAATTCCGTCCTAAGTGAAGACTTGTACCTAGACAGACATTCCTGGGTGGAGGGTGCTAAATAGAAATTCCTAGATGGAGACCTGTACCTAGACCGACATTCCTAGGTGGAGACCCATATCTAGAAAGTCCTAGGTGGAGACCCGTATCTAGAAAAATTTCTAGGTGGAGACCCGTATCAAGAAAATCATGAATATAAATTCCTAGAGACCCATAGATAGACGTTCCAAGGTAGAGACTTGTAGGTGGAGTTCAACATCTGAAATAGAGGATTTCCCCAAAGGCAGCAGTAAGACCAAGAACCACAAAGATAAGTCTTATTGCCTATATATAACATAAAGAAGTATTTGTGACACTATGTCATTATTATATATATTATGACATTACTGTCATGATTTATGTAATTGATTAAATATCTAAGCAAAACTTCGTTGACTTTTCTTCCAAGATTTCAGTGACGAATATTGAATTAGAGTCTCATTGCTCATTTTTCTCTGGGCTTAACCAGAATATTAAATTTAATTTCTTTACATGTTTCAGAATTGTGCCAATTGTCATCAATAATGTTCTCTTCTTCGCCATCGTTTGCACCTCCCGTTGTGAAACCTCTGAACATAGACTACATACAATAACTCTATGATAAAAAAAATTAATGAAATGTCATCGAGTTTTAGACAACATCTGGTTTCAACTCGAATTTTATCTAGATGCTGCTTGTTTTTGACGTTTGAAATGGTTAACAATGGTTTTAACAAATGAGGATAAGCGTTTCATTGAATGTTTATTTGTGCATGGCTATACTGCTGAGCGAATATAACGCCAATTTCCAGCCCCTAATCACACAAAAGAAGTACAATCTATGATCTTGAGGAAAAATTTTGGACAACAGGGTCATTAGGACGAAGATCAGGATGACTTTCCCAAATATCTCAGGAATGCCAACTGTTAAAAGTATTCGCGAGAATAAAAATACGACAAGATTTTGTTTAACAAATTACACGTGTAAAAACATTGAACAAAAATAATCGAGTACTCAGAATGGAATATGACCTCTGTTAGCATCCACAACCATCTGCACCCTCCTTCTCCAGCTCTCTATGGATTTCGAAATTACTTCTTGATCAAGATTATTTCAGCATTCTTGAATTGTTTGCCTCAGTTTCTCACAACTATTAAAAATAATACCATTTGTATACACCATTTCCTCCAAATGACCCCACAGAAAATAGTCGCACGGATGGAGATCGGGACTATTTGGGGCCATTGTTCTGGTTAGATGATATCTTCTACGCATTCTCTTAGATAATCCAAAGTATCGTGACTGGTATGTGGTATGCAAAAATTCGCTGAATGTTATCCTGAAATTGACAATTTAATTTGTAATACAAAAAATGTAGAGTTGATGCTTGAAACAGATTATGAAAAAGGAGAGTACCTGTGTTCTAACAGTTCCAGCTGCACCAGTACCTAGTCTTCCTTGCAATGACGCTGTTGTCCGAAATTTTTCCTCAAGATCATAGATTGTACTTTTTTTGTAATTAGGGGCTGGAAAGTTGGCACTTTGTTTCTATTGTAAGCACAAATAAAAGATTCAAGTTTTGTGATTCGACCATGGAAAGACAACATCCGAGTAGAGAAGAGATGTTACGAGCCGTTGGCATGCTTCAAGCTGGGAGCTCACAACGGGAAGTATCCAGGGTTCTGGGAAGCAGCCCAAGTGTCATAAGCCGTTTATGGTCGCGTTTCAATGAAACAGGTAGCGTAGAAGAATGCCATACAGGTCGTGTCAAGATTACTACAGTCGCCCAAGACCGATTTTTGGTTTTACAAGCCAAAATTAAAAAAAAGAGATCGTACTACCACAGCATCTCAATTAGCCCAAGAGCTATCACGAGTTCATAATGTACAAATTTCCGACCAAACTGTGAGAAATCGACTGCACAAACGTCAACTCCACTCCAGACGTCCTCTGAGAGTTCCACAACTGTCCCATGGAAATCACGCTGCTCTTTTAGCTCGGTGCCAAGAACACGTAAACTGGGATCAAGAGAGGTGGGCCACAGTTCTCTTCAGTGATGAATCTAGATTTAGTTATTATCCCGATTCGGGAAGAATTCGTCAAAACGTCTTTCATCATGAACATGATTAGCACAGGAGCTTAGATTGAGCATGCCGCGACGATGCAAAGTAATAACAGAGGTGGACCTTCTGGGTACTGAAAATATAAGTGCTTCCATATCGTTTCGAAAATATTAGTTCAGGATTTTTTTGTGTTTTACCAAATTTCGTCATTTTCAAAATTCAAATTTTTTTATAATAGGTGCTTTGGAGAAGTCAAATATTATTTTGTTTTCTTGAGAATACATTATATACAATACATCCTAACAAAAACCGAAAGATTTCTATAAATTCGAATCATCAAATTCATATTTTAGAGATATTGGTAAGTGTTCCCTAGACTTTTTGAGGTGTTTATAAACATTCAATGAAACGCTTAACCTCATTTGTTGAAACCATTATTAACAATTTCAAAAGTTGAAAACAAGTAACACCAAGATAAAATTCGAGTTCAAACCAGAAGTCGTCTAAAACTCGATGACATTTCATTATTTTTTGTCAAGCTGACGCAATCCTCGTGATACCACAGATGACGACAGACACTTCACGCATTGTCTCATATCTGCAAACCTGTTATGAAGGAAAGAAATTGAACCTCCTGGATTGTTTGAAAATTAACCAAATTAGAAAAAATCCATATTACCAAACACTCAATAATCAATTAAATGGAAATAATTCCCCATTACTTAATATATAATAACCTCACCCCTTCCTGAGCCTAGCAGTAATATAGGGTGCAGCACCATCACTTCCTTTTTTAAAGTGCGCGCCATTCAGTCAGTTTATTTATTTATTAAATAGAATGAATAAATAAATTGATGTCATAGCAGAACGCCAGTGGTTTCGTTCGAGAGGCGGGACTATTAATTTTTTTCCTGACATGTTCAGCCGCCATTATGCGTTGAGTGAGGAGCATTCATTTGCCGTTGAGGCCTACTTTTCGAGCAGATGTTCTGTGATCGTAACCCAGCGCGCCTTTCGGAATCGCTTTAATTTAGCCCCTTTGGCTCCTATTCTGTCACTATGTTCAGACAAGCTGCGAGTGGGATAAGACGAAGAACTGGAGTACCTCGGCCTATTAGATCACCTGAGCAGATTGAGGCAGAGAGAGTTTCAATGCACAACGACGTTCTGCGCGTGAACATGAGTCTGTCCTGCAACATTCCGATTGTTCTGTGAGACGAATTCTTCATTGTAATCCATACAAGATGGCTATTGTGCAGGAACTTTCTAAACGTGACTTCAATTCTCGGAGGAACAGGTGCGAGGTTCTTCTGGAAGTCATGCCTGACGACGCTATTGTTGTTTTAGTGATGAAGCCCATTTTCATTAGTGTAGATCAAGCAATGAACAGAACATGCACTACTGAGGTGACCCAAATCCTCAACAACTGCATCGAAAGTCTTTATATTCACCTAAAGTCACAGTGTGGTGTGCCATTTTCTCAGGTGGAATTATTAGTCCCTGGTTTGTTGAGGAAAATGAAGTCACAACTACGGTGAATTCGGACCGGTATGTAAATATGTTACAGGAAGTTTTTTTCCCACGGCTAGATGATTTGGACTTAGGGGACAATTGGTCCCAACAAGACATTGCAACGGCATACAGTTTCAGAGCATCGATGGCTGTTTCAATTAGGGGCGATTTGGAGTTGGCGGCCGCTCTACTAATTGTACCCTTTGTGATTTTGTTCAATGAGATTTTTTTAAATCCCTTGTTTATGTGAACCGGCCAAGAACCTTACAACATTTGAAGATCAACGTCAAGGAAGAAATTGCCAACATAAAGCCTGCAATGCTGATAGGAGTCATGAAAGACGCCAGAAATCGGCCTACTCAGTGTATGGAATGAATGAATAAATGAATGAATGTATCTTTATTGTTGATCAGATACATATACGTATATACTCGTCACTATTTTTACACAAGATTAAATTGAGGCACCAGAAAAATAGAATGAACATTAAAAAATATGAATATGTAACACTTAATTGACTACACCTAGTATAAATAGAGAATAATTATGTAAATGCACAAAAACACATAAGAAGTAAAATCAATATAACATAAATAATAAATTAGGACAGAAACAAGTTGTTGTCATTTAAAAACTCATCATAGCTAAAATAACCTATTTTTACCAAAACACATTTCATCTGGGTTCTGAACTTATCAAGACGCAGAGGTAACTTATTATAAAATTTAAAGGCCAAAAAGTTTAGTCCATTCTGTGATCTTCTCAATCTAAGATAGGGGACATGAATATCATCTCTATTTCTTGTATTGTGGGTATGTAAGTCACTCTTTAGTTTTTAAGGTTTTCTTTTTATGTATATAAATCAGACACTCGAGAATAAATAGGCTTGGGAGACTGAACACTTTCAACTTCTTGAAAGAGTTTTTATAGTTATCTCTATAGTTGACACCATCAACTATTCTGATCGCCCGTCGCTGAGGGAAATATTCTTTAAAATTCACTTCAATTTCCCCATACCACCAAACCAT
Organism: Cryptolaemus montrouzieri; assembly: GCA_013387265.2. Lineage (NCBI taxonomy): Eukaryota > Metazoa > Arthropoda > Insecta > Coleoptera > Coccinellidae > Cryptolaemus > Cryptolaemus montrouzieri. The sequence goes on from JABFTP020000165.1 coordinate 36,685,244, forward strand.
ACCACAAGTGGGCCTCACAGAGCCCATAATAGGCTTTTTTAGGAACACAACTGGATACGAATGAAGCCAGATTTATCAGCACAAAGATGTTTTGACTGAGCTTTTTAGATAAATAGTCAGCATGTTCACTCCACGTGAGTCTAGAATCAAGATAAATACCAAGGAATTTAACATTTGCGATTTCTGTTTGTCTCAAGCTGAAGACAACCTTTTCAGTCTTCCCACCATTCATGCACAATCCATTCCCCGAAAACTATCTCAAGGCACACGACTTCATCTCCTTAAACATCCCCGCTATCTTCCCCGGGTCACCACAGCCTACCAAGACAGTACAGTCATCAACGAAAGGAATCGTCAAGAAACACCTCAGGTACTGATGAAAATTATTTATAAATATAAGGAACAGTAAGGGGCCCATAATGGAACCCTGGGGCACTCATATCGTAAATTTCTCAGCACCAGACCAGACGCCATCCTCTGTGTTCAGTCAGTAAGAAAAGAATGAATCAGATCTCTACTAATCTCATCAAAGACATAGTGCACCAGTTTCAGGAGAGGAGCAGAATGGGAGACACAATCGAATGCCCTGGTGAGGTCCAACTACAAGGACATTGAATACAAACCCATTTCAAAGCATTTAGTGGTGTTATTATTGAATTCAATTATAGCATCAGTGGTACTCTTTCCTTTTCGAAAACCATACTGGTTAGTTGAAAATAGGTTATTAATTTCGAAGTAATCGACAATCTGATTGTACATAACCTTCTCGAGAATTTTCAAGAATACAGGGACGAGAGATATGGGCCTATAGTTTCCAATATCTGTGATATCACCTTTCTTGTGAACAGGAACGGTCTTGGCATTCTTAAGGCAGCTGGGAAAAACACCCTGCGCAAGGCATCTATTAATTAGATCCGTCAAAGGATATGTTATATTATTGACACTTTTTTTCATCAATAAAGTTGATAGATCATAAATATCTCTTGAACTAGAGTTTCTTAAGGCATCCCTTATTCCATTGTAGCTAACATCACTGAATGAAAAACTAATATTACAGGTAAACTCTTGCAAAATAGAACACCATTGTCCATCTGAAATAATTGAATCAATAATTTTGTGTGGTATAGAAGTGAAATAATTATTATATTCATCCGCAATATCACGTCTAGAGATATTACGTTTAGAATTAATCAAATCCCACATCGTTTTTTGTTTATTATTCGACTTCAAGATAACCATGTCATTACCCTTAATTTTAGCTTTGTTGACTTCAAGTTTATATTTCAGTTTAAGAGAATTTCGGAGATTTTTTAATTCACGAGACTTATATCTGTCATAGAGTTCAGACACAAAGTTCACTTGATCTCGCATAGCTCTTAGTTCGTTAGTGTACCAACTTACCTTACGTTCACCCTCTTTAGCAAGTATACATTTCTCAGAGAACGAGTTCATGTATGAACTAATACAAATTTTATGGAAGGTGCTGAATGTCTCATCTACTAATAAATCATTACTCATTATACAACTCCAGTCAAGATCCCCCAACAACTCATGATAATTATTGAAACCCAACTGAGAAAGAGGTCGGAATCTCCGCTTAACAATTGGATTAGACTCACCTAAAATGTCCATGCTGATCTGTTGTGCTCTATGGTAACCATAAGAGAGGAGCAGATCAATCAATGCACTTGCATCCTTATCCACCTCATTAAATCACACATTGAAATCGCCACAAATTACTAACGTATTGGATATCTTAAACTTACTGATAACCTGTTCTAGAATTTGAAAAAAATGTATTCAGATCTCCAGATGGAGAGTGATAAAATGAAATGACAGCTATATCTAAATAAGTAAATAAATCGCAGATAGTTTACAGTGAAATTCACATGAATAAGAATAAATGTTATCTTGAATAGTGAATGCATTATTTCTACACATAATAGCCACACCACCTTGTCTGAGATCATGTCGACCAACTGAAGGAGCCATTACCCATCTATCGATAGCAATAGCATCACAAAACATAGCACTTAGGAAGTGTTCCGTGATACAAACAACATCAGGACAGTTTCTATTGTTGACAGATACTTCTAGCTGGTTAGATTTATTTCCAAGGCCCTGTATGTTTAAGCGAAGCACAGAGAACTTCGTTATTTCATTAGCACGTTTATTATGATTCACGAGAATGGTTTTGTTGTTAGTTTCTTCTGAAAAAACTTCGTAACAATAGCAACGTTTGGCCACATTGTCATCACCTTTGCCTTGAATGGGGGCCGTCACATACCGGATTTGATCTTTAAAACTGAGTAAAACAAAACTTTATGTATGTGTCTACACAACAATGGAATGAATAAAATTTTGCTGATTCATACAAAGTTTTTTATTCACTTTTGAAAAAAGGAATGTATGCAGCCGCACCCTGTATATAAACCAAAATTTTAATATAGTATTAACACTCGAAAATGAAATAATTTTCGAAACTAGTCACTTAGAAACAAATAGTGAAAATTTAATGAAATATAGAGTATCATTTAAGATGGATTTTCACAAAATAAATCAATAAACAATACTGTCAATCAGAAAATTATCTTAACCCATTCTTCATAAGCTTCTAATAGGCCATCTAACTTGGTTATTCGGTACAATATCTCGCGATTCTTACGGAGAAAAATTATGAACCAAAGTAATTACGACTGATATAAGAAATTGCACGATATTCAGGGAAAATGTAATTTGCAACAATTATTAGTATAAATATAAACACATTAAAATGCTACTCACATTTGTCTGCCCTTTAGTTATTACATTTTCCAGAAAAAGTTTCAGAAAATTATTACAGTCTATTAATCAATCCCCTCTCTACTTCTTCAGCTTTTAAATTCTTCCTTCCTCTATACTGATGCCTCATTTAAATCAGATAAATCAACTTTGAAACCCATCTTCCCTCAGAAGGGATAGTTCCAATTCCAGACTTTCAGGAAAGGGACACAATCATCCCATCGTATAGGATTTTCATTCTTTCTGTACCTCCATATCTTAGCAGGAAATTTCCATACCGCATTTCGGAAGAGTCCAGGAAACTTGAATATATGCCGTCTAGGCCACCATTGTCTTTTTGCAAGGGTTTTTGCCTACAGGGCCGAGGTAATAAATAGATAGAGCCATTTCCGAGGTAGAGTAATTTAGATTTCGGAGGGCGGTTTTTTGAAAGCTGGGACAACCGCAGTGGCCATTTACTAGACCAGTCTTTCAACAATACCTCTTTGGTCACGACGCCAACGATTCACTTTTGTGAGGCCCTCTGAGTCCGTGCTAGCTTATGCGGACAAACAGATCCGGACTTCGATGAAAATTTCTCATATAACTATGTGCAACAAATGACATTATTCCCTTTATTAATTCTAGAAAACCAAATTTTACTAAAATCACTACCACCTCAAATCAATTTATAAAATGATATATTTTTTTTATTTCGTATTTCGGGATTTTTGGTTCTCTTTCAGCTAGCCTAAGAAAACAACTGAAAATCATTGATTATCAGACACTCGAGAATAAATAGGCTTGGGAGACTGAACACTTTCAACTTTTTGAATGAGTTTTCATAGTTATCTCTATAGTTGAGACCATCAACTATTCTGATCGCCCGTCGCTGAAGGCGAAATATTCTTTCAAATTCACTACAATTTACTAGACCAGTCTTTCAACAATACCTCTTTGGTCACGACGCCAACGATTCACTTTTGTGAGGCCCTCTGAGTCCGTGCTAGCTTATGCGGACAAACAGATCCGGACTTCGATGAAAATTTCTCATATAACTATGTGCAACAAATGACAATATTCCCTTTATTAATTCTAGAAAACCAAATTTTACTAAAATCACTACCACCTCAAATCAATTTATAAAATGATATATTTTTTTTATTTCGTATTTCGGGATTTTTGGTTCTCTTTCAGCTAGCCTAAGAAAACAACTGAAAATCATTGATTATCAGTTGTTTTTTGCTTGTCCTCTGGAAAAACTCAATTTCAGAATATCCACTGCACATTGAGGCGTTTGTATATAAAGAGTTTTCCCAAATCAAGTGGCAATTCAAATTACAATCAAAGATACAACTAAACATTTCTTTAAGTACGACTTCCTGGTTTCTCACATTCCATTAGAATTGTAATAGAAATATGTGGCGGACTGTTAAAGGTGGTTTTGTACCTAAAATGCATCTCTTCGAGTTATTTGCGATGTTATTCAAAAAATGTCAATTTATAGCGTGAAATATTGAAATTTGCGAAATTCGGTCGTGTTTGCTTGGCTCTTCTTGAAGCTTCAAAGATTCATTGAGAACAGCGCTCTTGGCCACGTGACCGACAAAGTTAACGCGCAACAAGGGGAGGGGCTAGTTCACCCGCACATATGTTCTTGTCTAACCTTACAGTCATTTGAGAAGAACATGATATACTATGTGGGGCAAACATGGGTGAAAATATTTTGTATATGCCCGATAACGGCATACCCCACTCATATCATTAGGAAATGCCTTCAAGATCACAAAATCAATTAAGAGGCCAGCACAATGTCCAGACCTCAATCTCCTTCGAATATTCTATTTTATAAGATTGAGAAGCAAGAAAATTAGTCAGCTACCTTGAATGAGGTTCGAATATACTTTTTGAAATTTGGAACGAAATAAATCAAAGAGCTAGAAGGTCATTGATTTTATGTAAGAATTGTTGATGTTATGCTATAATTCTTGCAATGAATGGAAATATTGGGTATAGGCAGGTCTTCGGGGAACTTTCTCCAAGAGTTTCATATTTTTCATTTATAATTTTATATCAATATCTTTCAGTACCATGTTCATTTCGATTGTTTTCAATCATTCCTTAATGCTTGTTTATTACTGGAAAAGTAATCCTTCAACATATCTGAACATCTTAGAAATAATTAATTTTCTATTTTGTACATTAACTTCTTGATGAAGTGAGATATTGTAGGAAATTTTGTCACTTCCAAATTTTGTGTGAAGAGTATTTTACTGTACGAGCCTTAGCTTCAGTTTCTAAGATAAGAAATCTTTCCCTTTCTTCAAGCTAACCTACCATCTTCATGATCTAGAAACAAATTAAGTCTGGAAAAACCGTTTATGATTCGAAAACTCAAGATTTTTTCTCCACCAATTTATCTAATTTAATGGTTATCTCATAAATTGTGTCTACAGTAAACGTTAAAATAGCACTATGTTTACTTTATTTAAGTACGCAATCCTAAATATACAGTGACGCGCCCTTGACCGCTGTATTTATCTCGATTCCAATATACATTATTTAGTATTCAGAAGATCCCTCTCTGCGTACGATTTGAGAAATCTATTTGCGCGCTCAGTTGCCTCCAAGAAAATATATTACGTCCGACAAGCGTCATGCTGTTTTTTGCACAGCTGCATTTTTACGCAATTTGTCTTGTAATTAATTATTTTAATTCGTCCATGAAATATCGAGCTATAGTCAAACTGAAATGTTCAGAATTTAATATTTCGAAATTTTCTTTCTATCGCAACAGTATTTTCATGAAAGTAGATTGAAAATATTTGAATAAATTTTTTATCCAAACGAGTTCGATGAGAACTTACATCAGGTTGGAACCTTAACGATTTATGTATATTATGTATATTAATGTATATTAATCGAAAACATGTTGAATTCGAATCATGTTAACCACATAATTAAATCAGAAATATTGAATCTGTTGGACGTTTGCATTGAACAAAATTATTTTTCTTTCAACAACATCTATTACAGTAGTGAAAATGGTTTGATCATGGGAAATCCGTTGAGTCCACTTTAAGCAGAGATTTTTATGAATAATATTGAACAGAAAATTCATACACATCCAATCATTTCCAAATTTCTTTATTGGTATAGATATGTTGACGACATCTTAGTATGTTTCATTGGAACTACTCGTCAATTAGACCTTTTCTTAATTTCATTAATTCCATCCATTTGAACATTAAATTCACGATAGAAATTGAACAGAACGATTCCATTAATTTTTGGACTTAAAAATAACTAAACAAAATAATAATCATGTTTTTTGGTCTTTCGTAAACACATACTGATACAATTATACATAACTACTCATTACATCCAATTCAACACAAAGTTGCAGCTTTAAACAGCATGGTACATCGGTTACTCAATTTACCTTTATCAGTAGAAGATTATAATAAAGAGTTAAACATCATCAAACAGATAGCCATTAAGAATTCATATAATCCGGATATGATAGATCTAATAATTCGTAAAAACTGTATCAGAAAGCAATAAATGAAGTATATCCTATTCATAAAGACTATAAAATATTCAACAGTTTAACATTCTGCGGTTCTACAAGTACAAATATTAAATCCTTTCTCGTCAAACAAAATCTTAATATAACTTTCAAAACTTCTAATAACTTAGGTAAACATATTAAAAATAATAAATCTCGTGTTGAAAAATCAAGTAAATCAGGAATCTATAAACTCAATTGCGGTTCTTGTGATAAAATTTATATCCATAGGACCTATAGGAGTTTTGGCATAAGAACATCTGAACATAAACGTAGCTTCGATAGAAGTAAATCTGATTCAAATTATTCAAACCACTTAATAAAAGAAAACCATTCATTCAATAAAAACTTTGACATATTACATATAAAATCAAAAGTTCAAAATTAGATCTCCTAGAAGCATTAGAAATAAATAGATACAAACATTCGGACAAGCTTTTGAATGAACAGGTAGATGTGAATTACTCACCCCTACATAACTTGTTTAATTAGTTTTTATTACCTTTCATACTAACTTTACAATGGCTCGGTGTGGATTTTCCTGTTATTCATCTAACTTGTTCTACGATTTGTTTATAATACCATACTCTTCATTCTGTTTTTCATTCTTGATAAAGCTGCTGTGTTAGCGAAACGTCGTCGAATTTTTTCAAATAAAGTGTAGATTAAAGTTAAACCATGTGTTTTTAATCTCATTTATATCATGGATCTACATCAAGTAACGGCCTCCACAATTCGAATCTTAATGATTTACATTACATTCGTGGCGGTCGATTGGCTTTGCAAGCCTTTCCGAACTGCGACCAAATTGGTCTTTAGTTCGTAACCCTTCCTATTCATTTCCCTGTAGGTCTAAATAACTTACAGATTTAAGAATCTCCCTGGGAGCTTCCGCTTTCAATTCATGTGGTTGTAGTTTGTCACTGCGATGCAACTGCAAAGAATATGTTCGACAGTGTCATCGACCTCTTTACACATTCTGCATGTTGCCGTTTCCGATTTGCCTATTTTACTGAGATGGTATCTTAGTGGACAATGTCCAGTAAGGAGGCCTGTTATGATCCTCAGCTCGTCCCTAGAGAGATCGAGAAGCTGTTTTGTCTTCTTTGGCGAATAGTCAATGAGTTTTTTCGTTTGTCTCTGGCCTGGAGTTTTCGTCCAGTATTATTTTTTGCTAAATTCTTCCCATCGTTCCAGTTCCTGTCGTCTGTGCTGCTTACTTAGACCGCAAAACGGTTCAGGTCCGATGGGTGGGATTCCAGCAGCTAATTTGGACAGTTCGTCAACGGCTTCATTTCCTTGTTTGCCTTTCTGGCCAGTAACCCACCACAGGAAAAGTTTGTTGCCCTCAGCAAGTTGCTTCAAGGATTGACGGCATTACCAGACAGAGATGCTCCGATAACTGTAAGAGTTTATAGACTGCCTGACTGTCCGTTAAAATGTGAATCTTTGTAACTTTGAGTTTCCTCCGTAGTCCCTTCTGGCAGCGAAGGTTTACACCAAGGGTTTCCGCTTGCATGATTGTAGGAGTAGAATACAGAGGCACTGATGACGAGTACTTTGGTCCATATATGTCTGCTGCTGTTCCATCAATCGTTTTTGATCCGTCCGTGTACCAAATGGGGGTTTTTGGTCTGATTGATTTATTTTTCCCTTTACGATGGTGCGGTCTTCTATGGTCACTTCGAAGGGTGTGGGAAAATCAAACTTAAGCGGCATTATACCCGATGGTTTTGATGAGATTCCTGGCGTTATGTACCCCAGGTGTCGCTTCTGATCACCAGATAATAGATTTCTCAATTTTATATGAAGAGGAGGGAGGTTTAGGATTATCTCCAGAGCAGCAGTCGGGTTGCTTCTCATAGCACCTGTCTTGCGTAGTTATTACTGATGTTTTCGTCCACCATACTAACGATGCATATGTGACAATGGGTCTTATAACCGCTGTATATAACCAGTAGGTTATTTTTTGCTGTAGCCCCCAGGTCTTTCCGAAGAGTCTACGGCGTGCCCATAGGCACGATGTAGTCTTGGAAAGAGTTTTCTTAATGTGTAAATTCCAGTTGAGTCTCTGATCTAGGGTTAATCCTAAATACTTAGTTTGTTACGATACGACAGCCGGGCGGAGTGGATTCTTCTCAGTTAAGTCTCACCTAGGACCTTTCCGGCATGGATGATCCTGCCAGTAATAAATTAAGGACGGCATAGCTCCTGGGTTCATCAATAAAGCCTCCTCACCACGACAAGGTGAGAATACCCGAGGGGGTACCTCAATGATTAGGTTATCTTAAAGTTTAAACAATAGAAGTGAGAACATCAGGTCCGTTTCACGCAAATGATACTTGGTTGCCGTCAACTACAGAAACACCGTTTGATAAAAAAAATTAGTTTATTCGAATGATAATAAGAAATTAAACTATGTATTATACTCCTACTACACTATACTACTTTCAAATCATCCAAATGACTAGTTCAAACAGAAGCACGGACCTCAGTCCGGAGCACCCCTTAGGTGAGGAGAGGGTGCTAAGAATCCCCCTGTCGAACATAATCAAACACCAAATATATAACAAAATAACACGAATTGCCATGTGGAATGTGCGCAGTTTATACATGGCCGGAAAACTCGCCAACGTCGATGCAGAGATGAATAGACTGCAAATCAAAATATTGGACCTTAGCGAAGTATGATGGCCCTGCTCAGGAAAACAAAAGACGAAACATGGTGTTATATATTATTCTGGAGGCAATTATCCTGAACAGCGTTATAGGGTGGCCATCATGATCACATGAATTAGAAAAATTTGTTGTGGATTTCATCCCGTTAGGAGAGCGAGTCATGCTGCTAAAGCTAAAAACCTCACACCGTGTTCTGAATATCATACAGGCGTATGCACCAAACAATGATCAAACGGTTGACATGGTTGAAGACTTTTATGCCAATCTCGAAGAAGCCTTAAAATTAACAAAAAATGGCGAGATTACAATAATTCTTGGAGATTTTAATGCAAAGATCGGATCAGGAAATGACGATGGAGATTATGTCCGGAAGATATGGTCTGGGAGAACGGAATGAAAGAGGCGATCGACTTGCACAGTTCAGTTCAGAACGATTAAGTATTGCCAACACTTTTTTCAAGCTCCATAAACGACGTTCATACGCTTGGCGTTCACCTGCTGATCGAGACGGAAATATTGTAAGAAATCAAATAGATTACATATCATGGAGAAGACATCAACAGCGACGACAACCCATTTGTGATGGACATTAAGATACTCCGCTTTGTCAAATCTAAACTGTCCCCACGACAAAAATGTATTGATATAAGAAAACTCGAGAATCCTGCAGAAAAAACACAAATCAGTCAAAAACTTGAGAACAGATTGAAAGAAGTTGAGAGATTTTTAGACAACGAATAGGATGAAGACATTTAGTCTTCATGGGAAGTTCTTAAGAAAGCGTTGACTATGACCCAGGAGACCGAAAACGGATTTGCAAATAACATCAAGAAACAGGAGTGGATCACCAATGAAAACCTCATACTTATGAATGTACAAAGAGAACAAAAACACAAAAATACAGATAAATATGACGAAATTGACAGGTTCATTCGTGCAAAGTGCAGACAAGCCAAAGAACAAATACACGGAAATAGAAATACTTCAGAAGAGGCACAATCTCTTTAACTTACACAAGAATATCAAAGAGCTTAGAGGCAGGCAGTAGACAGGTCACAGTGGAATATTATGGGGCTGCAACAAAGAAATTCTTATAAGAGTAGATGAGAAACGAAAAAGGTGGAAAGAATATATCGAAAATCTCTTTAATGACATAATACCAGGCTGACCTCACGGATATATACGAAATCAACGAAAGGGCTACTGAAATTACAAAAGAGAGGACAAACATGCAATTAAACTGCAAAAGAACAGGAGAGCAGTTGGTTCTGACAATCTACATGGGGAAACCTTCAAACTTGCAGCGGCGGAGGACAGGGTTGAACTAGATCTCATTACTAATAATGTATTTAACTGAATGCATAGAGTCGAAAAATTACCCACAGACTGGCTGAGATCCACTTTAATTACTTGCCAAAGAAGAACAAGACATCACAATGTGACGAATACCACATGATCAGTTTGATGTCCCACGCCTTGAAGATATTCTTTCGGATCATTCATACCCGTATTTATAAAAAGTGTGATTCCGTAATTTATCGTTGGCAATTTGGCTTTGGGAACGTCACGGGTACACGAGAAGCTCTTTTCTCTTTGAATGTGTTAACTCAGAGATGTAGAGACATGAATATCGATGTATTCGAATGCTTTTTTGATTATAAAAAAGCTTTTGATTGTGTCACATCAAAATATGATCCACATCCTAAAATCAACCGGGATCGATGCTCAAGATCTGAAAATCATTACCGATTTTTATTGGTACCAAACAGTCAAAATCGAAGGGTCCACTTCAGAAGAAATAGAAATAAGAAGAGGCATGCGACAAGGATGTCTACTATCCCCACTACTGTTTAATCTCTGCAACTGCAGGCATAAAGATCAATGGAAACAATATAAGTAACCTTCTATAAGCAGATGATACTGTCATGATAGCCAGCAGTATAACAGAACTTCAATTCCTTATGGACCATATTGTGGAACATAGCGAGAACTTTCGAGCTTATATGCATACATCCAAGACCAAACTACTGGTATTCTCAAAATCACCAAGACCAGATACTCTAGTGATCATTGCACAAGTGCCATCTATAAAATACTTGGGTATAGTCGTGAACCAGCAATGTGACCCAAAGGTCGAAATTAGATCAAGAATTGCGCAAGCACGGAAAACTCTGAATAACATGAGGACACTTCTGGCAGATCAAAACCTCAGGCTAAAACTCCGGATCAGATTACTACGCTGCTACATCTTTCCTGTTCTTCTATACGGATGTGAGAGCTGGACCATTGGTTCAACCACAGAAAAGAGAATCGATGCGTTCGAAATGCACGCCCACAGGCGAATGCTGCGAATATCTTGGACGGCACATAAGACAAACATAGAGGTTATGTAGCAAATGGGTAATCATAAAGAACTCCTCACGACAATCAAGGAAAGAAATCTGCAGTACCTAGAACATATCATGAGAGGCGAACGATATGAGATACTCCGCCTGATAAAAGAAGGAAAGATCGAAGGAAAACGGTCAGTCCGACGTAGACAAAATTCATGGCTGAAAGACTTACGCAGATGTTTCGGACAGACATCTATAGAGATTTTCAGAGCTGCGGTTTCCCGCACAACAATATCCATTTGGATCGCCAACCTTTGTAGGGAGACGGCGTCCTTTGAAGATTATACTATCACAAGAGATTGAAAATCAAGAATGCAATTTCAGTCTCTCGAGCATCTTCAGCTGACAACAAGACAACAAGGTTTTAACTAGAGTTGGAAACACATACATAAATAAATAGGTAGATACAAAATTAATAAGCATGCAAACAAGTGGCAATAAACTAATATATAATATCAAAGTTCTAAGGCCATTTTCGGGAATAATCCGATAGAATAGCGGTAGTTTCAAACTGGCGGAGAAGAAGGGACGCGGCGAAAAAGCTCGAACGACGACGCCCTGAAGATTTTTCGAAAAACTTTGCCCACATGTCGCCGAGAGCGAACGGAAAATCAAAACGGGGAGATTTCTTCAGAATCGGAAACTTCGGTTATTCGGAATGCAATCGGAACGATCGATCGAGCGAAAATTCCGAAAAAAGCCCCGAAAGAGCGAAAATAAAAAAGGTCTCCGATTCTTCGCCAGTGAAGGGGATAATTTTGCCGGACTTTCATGCCTGCACAAATTTCTTCATTGCGTTCAATCGTTTCAAAACCTGGACAAAGAGCAAGCCTAAAACTTTTCATAATGCGCCATAGTAGCTACATTCCCGTAAAACCACGGAAAACCTGGAAAATCTTCGATTCAACGAAGGGCTATGGGCGGACTTTTGCTAAATTTCACTCCATTTTCCTCATTCCGAATATCTCTGATGGCCAGAAATTAACGAACGTCGAGCTGTCAAAATTAGAGTTTTTTTCATCCATCCTACTTATACGGGGTTACCGGAAGAAAGGATTCGGGTGTCGAACGATTTCTACATATCTCGGTATCAGGTCCACGAATAGGAATTGTTACTCTATGACTTAATTTTCGAATTTGGGACAATTTTTGAGACCTAGATTTTCGAGAAAAAGACCAAAAACACAGGGGTGGAGCCAGTCACCTCTCCTACAGTCCCTACCATCGCTATTCAATGTCGGAAGTCAGCTTTACCATCGTGATTAACTATCACGTAGTAATTTGAACTTATGGAATCTCAGTTGAGTGAGATATTGTTTTGAAATTACAGGGTTATAATTTTAATGGGAAACATTTGTTCAAGTATGGATACATGATGTCTCTTTAGTCTGTTTCGTTTAGTTTCACGTAGCTGTTTTAATTTTGTCGGTTTCATAAATGTTTTATGTATTGTGAAAAAAATGTCAGCAAGAAGACGGACGGTTTTATCGAAGGCAGGATGAAATATATATTAGTCTCTGACAACAGTGATGATGAGGACGGCTTGATATAAAATGAGGAAGATCAACAATTTTTGGCACAAGATACAAGTTTTTCCACTGTTGATAGAGAACGAAGCACTTATACACAATCTCTTAAAGATGAAATCCAAGAACTTGCGTCGAATTTCATAACGTTATTCACGTGGAGGCAAGACCATCACAAACCCCATATTTTTCAAAACAAAAGCAACTATAAATACGGAGACATCCATATATGAAATAGTGAAAAATTTTGATCAATTAATTGCTAAAATTTATAATTCTGTTCTGATGGATTTCATGCTTTCTCGTTAACAATTTCCACATGCAATTCAAGAGGTCCTCCAAGTATTGAAGAGACCAATCAAAAATATTATAAAGTATCTTGTATCGACTGGTAGATCCAGTCGAAATTTAAAGTCTCTCCTTCCATCACATAATGAAATTTAGCTTTCAGAACTGATAACTCTCTAGACAGGTATATTAGAACCTGTTAATACAAAATTCATAATGAAAACTAATCAGGTCATTTTAGCTCTCTTGGGGAACTTGAAATAGAATTTATATCGGTAGAATACAGTTTTGACAAACAAAAATTAGGTTCTTACTTTGCAAACTCTTTACTGAAAGAAAATCATACATTTTATAATCATTTTGATATTTTACATAATGAAAATAATAGATTGAAATTGAGCCAATGAAAAGCATTGAAAATCAATCAACAGCAAAATATAGGAAACTTTCGAAATAGTCAATTAAATCTAAATTCGTCACCCTCATTAAATCTCTTCAGTTCTCAAAGCATCCCAGCTTAGATTTTCCTCCTATTGAGCTGCTTTTACTTATGTAATACACACAACAAAATTTATATGGAATCACTCGGTATTTCACATTTTGATTTCTTTTAACCATTGATCTTTGACTACTTATAGAGAATGAAGTTTTTTGTTGTAGGAAAACTGGATAGTATGATAAGAAATGTTGAATTATCACCGCATGTTTGGGATGTTGTACTCAGTCGTCACTGAGATTTGAAACTGTGAATTTATACATTTCTAAAAGCCTCTTATCATAATTGAAAATGCCTTACGTTTGATGGTCAAATGTGCAGAAGGGTTGAATAATCACTCTCGTTGAAGAAGGGGTGATACAGAAGAGCCACAATAGGGGAATCACAGGGGATGATTTCGAAGACCTACGCCCTATACGTGGAGCTACAATCTCTACAAAATAGGCCTAGAAAAAGTCGTAGGAAGATCACTTCTGGAGAACGAGTCCGCTTTTTGTGCCAAATTGCAAGACTAGACCCTAGTGCCTCGCACCCCATACTCCAAAGGCAATTTATGAAAAGAACAGGCATCAGTCTATCAGCCCAAACGATACGTCAAAGACTTCGTTCAAGGTCCTTAAAAGTTCCAGAGCTAACCAGCCACAAAAAATTAACAGAATTAATTGGTGCATCGTGCACCAAATTTGGAATATTGAGAATTGGCGAAATGTAATTTTTTCGGATGAGACTAGAATTGGTGTACGAGCTGAAGACCACCGAATTCGGGTTTTGAGGGGTCGTGGAAGACAAGTTAGACTCCGAGCAGCAAGACAAATTGCGAAATACAAGGGGCAGTGTGATGTTTTGGGGTGACATTATGCTGAGGCAAAACAGATTTGATTTCGTTTCCTGCTGTAGTGTAACACCTAGAAATTACGCGGATCAAGGGCTAGAGCCCATAGTAAGACTCTGGCGATGTACCCACAGTGAGAATTTCACTTTCATGCAAGATAATGCTCCTCCGCATACTAGCAACCTCGCGCGACATTATCTTGAAACACCAGACCTAAATCCTATTAGAAAGTTATGGGATAATCTCGAAAGGAAAATTAGATCGCGCCAGAATAATCCAAGAATCCAACAACAGCTCATCCAAGCCGTCAGAGAAGAGTGGCAGAATATCAACCAAGAGGAGGTCGAAAACCTAATCCAAAGTATGCCTAGACGGACTCAGGCTTGTATCAGGACAAGAGGAGGTAATACAGACTACTGAGGTCGAGAAAAGAATACCTAACTCATGAGAAACCCATTTTCAATTTTTTTTCTACAAGCGGAAAGAGTGTCTCATTTTCTTTCATCTGTTTCTTTCTCAAAATAAACCTTAATTTATTTTCTTTTTTCAATTAAAATATCTAAAAAAGGATCAATTCTTACAGTCTTTCGAAATTTCCTAAATTCCTGATGTAATATTCAAAATATCGGGAGATTCCATATGAATTTGGTTGTGTATTTAAGGCAATTCTTCCATTTAAATGTATTATCAAGGATTCATGGCTCGACTTGAAAATTAAGCTGCTTGACTCGAGTTGAAATCAAATACAGCTCAAGTCAAGCTTTCTTTTCAGAATTCAGTATAACTAAAGATTCTACCTACTCCTATTGCACCTATACGGGTTCGGCAAGAAGCGATTAGCAAGTGAACTTAATTTCATGCTCTTACAAGTATCTATCTTTCTAGCAGCTTGCAAAAGCTTGACATGAAGTCAAGATTTCGGGTAGCTAAATCAAATCAAGGCAAACCTTTAATTTTTTGTCAAACCAAGCAATTTTCAAGCAGCTTGACTTGATGAAACCCCTTTGTATCGCTCATCTGATGAAGTGGAATGCGTCATAAATTTGTGAACAGTGAAAATTTGAACATCACTGCTTTATTCAATTGAAAGAAAAATGTAACTTACTGAGCAACTTCTTCTCTCCTCATTCACCATCGAAAAATTCATCATTCATCCGAATGGGAAATGAACAAATGAAAATAAAACTATTCGTTTTATCCTCAAATTTTTTCATCAAACATCAGGAAGGATTTTTCACTTCAACAAATTTTTCTAAATCAATTACTATTTTGTATAGTACTCGAGCTACTCAACATAAAATAATTCCATTAAATACTAAAGAGTTACACCTCTAGGGAAAGCTAATTCAATATTCTCTCCTGTCTCGTAAGGAACTTGAACCAGTTCAACTAAACAACCAAATTTCAGGGTTTTATGTGCGCACTTAATTACTCTCAGGTACAAAAAATCCCTGGAGAAAGAACGTCAGTTTTACGAAGGTATAAAAGAATATCTCCGTGGTTGTCGGCTTATAATCATCGGTAAGATACGTCATGTTTTCAGGAATATCATTCCAAACCTAAACGTTTTCGTGATGAAAAAAGTCTTTAGGAAGGAAATCAGTTAACTAAAATAATTTTCCTCCATTTTTCCGTCGCGACTTCGTTATGATTGTAATTGCTTGCCGCGTTGAATTTTTGAAATATATGTTAGGTGACTTTCATCTTATCGAAAGCAGAAGAATTATTGGATTCTGATGTTTTTTTTCAATTAAATGAAATCTCATCTGATTTTAAATTTCTAACAAATACTAAGAGTTAGATCGTTAAGTTGCGTTGAATTTCTGAGGTAGCTTTTGAAAAATCGCATTTTCATTGAATACAGAAAGTCAACGAATATAGTTGTTGGCAGATGGTGAAAAACAGAAATTGCATAAACATACTACGATTAAGAACTGTAAAATCACAATTACTATATCCACAGTATATGTTCAGCCTATTTGGCAATGAAAATATGATGAGCTCTGTTGGGAGAATATTATCCGGAAGTAAACTCGTTTCTCACTAAGAATTCTGAGGGAACAGTCTTGGTGGGCGCAATACGATCAACAACAGAGTCCACCGAAAAATGAATTTTGTTACATAAGAAGACTAGGACACACCAACATGAATGTGAGAGCAGCACACCAGTACTTAGAAGGCACACAACCTCCTGTCCTAGCTCTAACGGAAACTGAAATAATGTCAACAACAGACACTACCTACATCCTCTTCAATGGTTATGAATTGCACTCAAGGCTACTGTTTAAGAGAGGTCTTTGTGATTTTGCCCGATGGGATTTTGCATTCCAAAGAGGGGATACGTTGGAGGACAACGCTTTCAACCTGACATAGTTCAGAATCTATTTACATAACGAAACTATGTTTTATTGTATCGGTCTTTTAAAGATAACAACTACCCAGATTGTTTCAGTTTCTAGGCGAGTACGTACACTCGAACCAAACACTGGAACTTTCAGCTGAGCTGACCAAATATTGCTCTGTATTTCGCGAGATAACTTATTTTCGTTCTGGGGATTTATGGTATCGCCAAGGCAGGTGCATTTTGCAAGCACAGCTACTGATGTGCCAACCTCAGATCACTAAATGCTCTTTGCTAGAATTTTGATTCCCCAAAAACTACCATCTAATGTGAAAATTATAACTCAAAAACATACTTATACGAACTGTGCAATGTTTAACAACTCCCTTCGACATTTGATTGAACCGAAGTATATTGTTTAGAAGATTTAATTACCTTAGTTAAAGTAAAAAATACAAACTCTGGTATGATTTCTATCTGAACAAACTAATTAAAAGAAGAGATAAGCTATACAAAAAAATTTAAGGAATGAAAATGCTATAACGATAAAAACAATTCACAAATTTTAAGAATAATTTCACTTTAAAAATTCGCCATAAAAAGTTTAGACATTGGAGTACTAAACTCATACGAGCTGGTAACAGAATGCAGAAAACGTGGCGCATAATAAACTTTATGCTGAATAAAAAACAAAAGAATGTCAACAACATAACAAAATTAATTCGAATTGATAGAATATATACTTCACCAACCGGAATATCTAACGCCTTGAACAATTACTATGTTAACGTTGCACAAAAATTATAGCCTGGTACCAAGTCGACTAAAAAATTTAAAGAGATTCTTACTAACGCATCAGTTGATGGGATTACCGCAGAAGATATTCGAAATATATTCTTTACGATACAAGATGTTCTTAGTAAAATAAATCTATGTCTAAAGTGTGGCCCTTTCCAAAAATCTGTAAAGTAGCAAAAGTTTTACCAGTCTTCAAAATGAGTAGCTCAACTGACCCAGGAATCTATAGACCTATTTCGATTACGTCGGTGTTTGCGAAGATTCTGGAAGAAGTTATGAAACAAAGATTAGTTGACTTTATAAAATTATCATCGGCATGATAAGGTTTCAAATCTAGAAGTTCTACAGAATATGCTGTCATAGATATCGTCGAGTTCACCATAAGTAAACTGGATAAATCTGAATAAATCTGAAACAGTGATATTTGTATTTATCGACCTGAGGAACGCCTTTATATAAGCTAGATATCTCTATTATATTAAATAAGTTATACAAAATGAGAGTGCAGGGACCTTTTCTTCAACTTATAAAATTATTTCTAGAGGTCAGGTTGCAGTACACTGAAAATAATGAATATAAGAGCAGTGAAGCTAAGATTACCAACGGTGTACCCCAGCGCACAGTTCTTGGCCCGCTTTTGTAGTTAATTTACGTCGAAAACTTGCACTGGCAGGACTTCGTGGGCACCATTATATGTTTGCAGATGATACTGTCTTGGCTTATAGTGAGAAAAAAATAAAGGAAATGGAAACTCTCATGAATGAAGACCTGAATAAATTTAACTTATGGTTAACTGATAACAAGTTGATATTAAACGAGGAAAAAACTGTATTTATGCATCTTGAACAAAATATAAATTTTCTGACTGATTGAGTTTAAAGAAAAATTGTATCCCAATTGAACAGGTTAATACATACAACTATCATGGTCTTGTGATTGATGACAAACTAACCAGTGGTTTTCATATCCACCATTTATTTAGCAAATTATCTGGATTTGTAGGTGATTGTTGCCACATCTTGATGTTCCTAACCAATCTTTGTATAATGGCACTATACTATTCAAATATCTGATCTGTTCTCACGTATCTGTTGGTGTTATGGTCCAGCACTTCCAAATTCAACTTGTCCAGAATTCAGAGACTGCAGAATAAAGCCGTAAAGTCTATATTCAACCTGTCTTACGACTTAAATACCAACGAACTTTACGAAAAAATACCGGTTATCAGATCGGACAAGTTGAAAGAATTAGAACAATGCAAATCAATTTTCACGTTGGATAATAAATTGATAAAGAGCTCTAATACCATCAGCAAAAACTATATGAAATATTCCTATGAAACACGAACCTCACATGCTATCTGATCAAGAATAGTTCGGACCGAACTGGGAAGAAGATCACCCTAACTATCTAGTTCAAGAGCATTTAACGCTTTACCAAAGAACAGTAGTGATATTCAAAATGCTAAATTATTTTTAAGAAACTCAAAAGTCATTTTTCCTGAGTTTAAATTGTATCCTTTCAAGTACTCTTATTCTTTGTCTCATTTGTAGTATCAGAATACATATATCTTAAATAGAAGATTCTATTTTAACAGCATTGGCTGATTTGTAGTCTTATATTTTAATAAATAAATAAATACATCTTCTAGAGCCAATTGAAATGTAGAAAGGAAGATATTCAAGTCTTGACTGGAAAATGAAATGATTTTTCTTTTATTTGTTTCAGTATCTAACCAACAAGGTGAACACGATGCAAATACAGCATCTGTCACATAATGGGAGACTTCAACGTCCACACCATCATCAACTGGCCCCAACATTCAAAAAGGTCTGATAAAGCAGGAAGGCAAGTGAAAGCCTTTGCGATCAGCCGATACTTGACGCAACTTGTTCATAGGCTGACAATAATTCCTAAAAATAGAACCGATTATCCTTATACTCTCAAGCGTTTTCCTCTTTTAGATCAGACGATTTCCGTTCACAGGACTCAGCAGTCTTAGGCAAAACTGACCACAACCTAGTTTCAGCCAGGAACTAAAGATTCAACATCTTCCAGAAACATATGGAATTACAAACGAGCAAGCCGGAAGAAGCAGCGCGGTTTTTCCTTGTCATTTACCTTAAATGATTTCTGTTCTTCAGATCCTGACATGAATGTCCATACTCATCCCGTCAGTGAAGTTATCATTGCAAACATTGACCTCTACAGTGCACACTCCACGAAATATACATCCGCACAAAAACCCTGTTTCACTAAAAACTGTCAAAAAGCTTCAAAAGTAAAAACAGCTAATATAAACTGAAAGAATCCAACAAATGAACCTAAAACTGCATACGTGCGTTTCAGGAACATGTGTAACTCAACAATTGATGTAGAGAAACCCCTATTTCAATGAAAGAGTTAAGAATAGACTTTTGGAGCACACCAGTGGAACTCGACAGTTTTGGTCTATGGCGAAAGCAGTCAACAATCAACAACGAATTTTGAGAGTCATACTTCCCACCTTTGATTAGAGATGACGGTTCTATCGCATCATCGCATAAAACAAAGGAGCATCTCTTTGCAGAAATTTTCTCACGAAATTCTGTATTAGATACATCAAAAGTAGCGCCACCAAATCATCCTACATGTTAAATCGAATATTTCTGAATTACCGTTCAGAGTACGTTTTTCAACAGTTGAACTGTTGAAGAATTTTTATTCAAGGAACAATATTCAACCTTCCCTAGATTGTTAAATATCCTTCCTTGAAGGATCTGGTTCTGGGATTCCCCCTTCACAATCATCGTCAACCTGAGCCACTATGTCTAGAAGTGAATGGTCATCACTTCGAACAATTATTATGAAATTCTGACAATAAAGTTTAATTCGTTTTGATATTCTCAAATTTGACTTTGAAATTCGACTACAACTGTAGCTTCGTATCTTTTTTTTTCTTAATATATCAATTATCCAATGACAAAAGGACAGTTATTTGCTAATGCTCTGGGAACTGTTTATACACGTTCAGGAATCTGAGCAACCTTTGCCATCTTTAGTTAGGTACATAAAATTCGGTTTTTTGCCATAACTTGAAATCTCAGGCACAGGGTATATATGGGCAACTTCATTCAGTTATTTTTCGGCGAATCTAATGAATTAAAGAAAAATAAGGGTTACAATTTGAAACAACGTAGTTTTCGATGTTTCTTGGTTCCGAAATGTGAGTCGGAAAACGGAGCACTCTTTATACTGAGCTAGATTCAGTCGGATATGAGTTAGGTCTCGCATGGTTTCTTGTTTGCAGATCATCTTTCAATATTTTGGTAGCTCACGCCGTTCTTGAGATATGTCAGTTTTTTCAAAAAAACAAAAAAATCGATAATGTTCCAGTAGAACTAGGATATTTCATGAACGAAATAAGCTCAATTTATGTGTTAGGTGTTTTTTAATTGGAACAACAAGTGCTATCAAGAACCAGTCAACAATAAGAAGTATGTTCTTTATTAAATAACAAAACTGATGTGCACTTCAAGTATAACCGGAAGTGAAATTATGGTGAAAATATTTCTGTAATAGATTTACAGACCATCTGAATCAACTACCAAAATTTCAGATCGACATCATTCTTAATTTTCCATAAACGTCTAAGGCCACTCAACTTTGGATACCCTGCATAGTAGTGGTGGGCATGGATTCATGCCCAATATAATAATAATTATTATAGTATAATTTTTACTAGCCTTAATTTTAACTTCATAATATTGACAAGACAAAATCACTATCAATGAGACCACTCAACATTCACTTGCTATTGAACAGACTTTGACGTGGCCCAAATTGAATCTTCCAGAATATTTTTATTTGGTTGCAGGATCATAACCAAGAGTCCATTATTCTCTTCTTATATCTTTTTCAAGCAGATTTTATCATTATTGACTTCCAAGTTTTCCTGCACTAGTTCAATCACAAATTTCATTCACTCTCTGATATTTTAAGCTCCACGATATAATTCTTACGCAGTAAGTCGACTATCTGCATTGACTGTTAGTCTCAGACGTTCGACGTTACCTTTTGTTTTTGGCTTGTAGGGCTGCCCAGAGCATGGATCACTATCAACACATATGGAGTCATCTTTGAACCATTTATGCCACTTTTTCATTTATATGCGCTATCTTCGCATTGATTGTCTAATATCAGAGCAGACTCTCTTGATTTTGCACTGCATACTCAGCTCCTTATTAGTTGTTTGAATCGTTTCTGCGGGTTTGGGTAAAGATAAAAGGATGTGTGGTTTTTGTAACATTAACTATGTAGAGTACAAAGTCTATTGGCGCGATGTTATCTTTTAGAAAGAAATGACCAATGGCGTGGTGCTCTGTAGCTCGTACATTCTAGAAGATTTCATTTTTGTTCGAAAGGTATTGTATGAGCCGACAAGTGACAAGATAATCAAACTACTCCATCAATTTATTCCGCAGTAAACAGGTTGTCCCAATTTTATTTAAAAAATCTTGGGTGGTTTAAAAGATTGGAGGATCATTTTTTATTCAAGATTCAGGCTCAAGCGGCCTAAACCCTGCTATAATGTCTTTAAGTAATAAATTCATGAAAATATGAAATATGAATTGAAATTGATTATCCTCATTTTATACAGGAGTGACTCATAAAATTATTGAATACTGTAATCTTGAAAATGGAACATCCTGTGTTTTATTATTCATGTCAACGCATAAAATATTGTGCCATATTTTTGCAGATGTAACCTTATCTTTATTTTTGACCATTTTCGAAAAAAATTAACTAAAATAATAAAATCAGAAGATGCGAAAGGAGAGTTTATCAGTACATATCATTATACTTGATCAGAGAAATGGAGATATTTTAAAGTAGTCGTGTATGAAATACGTAATAGATTGGTTTTTGGTGAGATAATCTACAAGGTGTTTAACTTTTTCAATAAGTGTTCCAAAAGTTGCCTGTTTCTTTGTAGACACAAATCAATCCTTCTGAGGAAAGACAGTTGAACTCTCGATAACATTTACGGATTGTTGTTGTTTGTTTTTTCCTTTAACGTGCTCTATTTCTGCCTTTCGGCTAATGACACGCCGGGGAATTCTGTCACCTCACTAACCCGGGAATTTTGCCGAACCCCTCTCGTGTCGAGGGAAGGGATCTTTAATGTCCAACACATCTCTGTTAGACAGGACCGACAGCTTTACATCTCCTCCGAAAGATGGACACTCAAGCGATTCCCAGAATCCGAAAAATCGCACCGACTTTGTGGGGATTGAACCCAGGTAGCTCTGCGTAGGAGACGAGCATCATATCCCATACGCCACCGAGCCGGCTTGCTTCGTTTACGGATTAACTGACTGAAAGGCGTCGACAATTCTCTGTCTCATATCCAACTGTGTTGTAGAATGAATCTGGTAAACGACGCCCTCTCTTTGGCTTTTATATGGGTCCTCTATCACTGTCAACAATACTGATAACTGGTTGTCTTCAGCTGTAGCAGTGTTTGGTTTTCCATAATTTTCTAAGCGATATTACCCGTTTCGATAAATCTAATTAGAAGTTTTTCAAAGCGTCTCGCATCAGAATGCCTCTTATCAGGAAATCTCTGTGCATAAACTCTACCTGCCAATGAAGAATTTCTATCACACTCACCTAGAATATAAATCATATCAACCATTTCTTCTTTGTAGAACTTGTCAGTCAATTAAGAAAATTGGGTTCAAACCTCACTTTAACAATGTTTAATAACGAAGCACTGGTAAGTTCATCATGTAAAATGCAGAATATGATATGTCCGGACACCTGACAGAAGGCACAAATGAAAGAAATTTCAACACATACCTCGATTTACGTTTTAATCATCTTGATTATATCATTCGTTAAAAGAATTACCTTGTTTAGGTTCAATTTTTTACTACTTGAATCATTACATTCATCATTATTCGCACTTCTGTGCGAATAATGATGCACGTTGATGAGTTTGATACGGTTTGTATTTTATTAAAATTCTTACAAATAATCGAATATTTCGAAAATGATCGAAGATAAAGATAAGGTTACTTCTGCTACTTCTGCAAAAATATATCACAATATTTTATGCATTGAGATGAATAATAAAATAGAGGATGTTCCATTTGAAAAAATCAAGATATGATATTTTTAAAATTACAATATTCAAAAATGTTTTTGAGTCACTCCTGTGTAAAATAAGGATAATCTATTTCAATTCATTAATAAAGCTATCCTTGGGCAATAAGAAAACGAAAGGAAAAAAGTATTCAACCTCTCTGGCCGAAGGAGCATGCGATGATGTGAGAGCCTATTTTCATGAATTTTTACGGAAAAATAGATATTGTGAAGAAACTACTCACCAAAAAAACTTTTTACTTAAAGATATTATAGCAGAGTTTAGGCTTCCAAGATTTTCTTATACAACATTGAGACACGCTGTTTACTGCAAAATAAATTGCTGAAGTAGATTCTAACTTTCTAAATACAAGACCGTTCGAACAAAAATTAAATCTTCAAGAGTGTACGAGCTACAGAGCACCGCGACACTGGTGAATCACCCTGTATATTCGAAGTCCTCATATCTGCTCCTCTAAGATGGCTTGGTTGTAATGCCATATCTTCATGGAAGATCTTTATTGCGTGGCGCTACGAAGTTACCATTAGCAGAAACAAGGTTGTGCACGGACTTGCCTACTGAGACTGAGACCAGTGAACGGAAATCTTATGGAGCTGAAACAAGAAAGAGATAGAGTATTCTGAGAATTGATTATCTTGTCAGGAATTCTTGTCGGCTCATCGACCAGTTGCGGCTAATCGCAGTGGGCATCCGCTCGCCTTCCTACTTCGTCGGTCCTATTTGATAGTTGGAGCTATCAAATGTTGTGGACGTTGAAGTTTCTCATCATGATCACCTTAGCTGATGGATGATGTATTTGGACTGTATCTACCTGGTCACCTAAATACTGAAACAATCTGAGGTAGTTGTTATCATTGGAAAGCCCATACCGACAACAAAGAAACATGGTTGTGTCAAATGAACAGATTTTGAACCATGCCAGGAAATCATAATGAACTGGTTTTACAGACCATCTTATAATCAAAATTCATTTCATAGATGTCACGAAAAATTAAATTTTACATTTGGGTCATAAAGATATTTATCAATAATTAACGGCGAGCTTTCCGTTTATCCCCACTTCTGTCATCTGTTTCTTATGTATAAAATAATCATAATTTTATTTATAATTTTCAATTTCCTCTTAGTTTTTGAAAATGGAATAAAACTCGAAACCTATGTCAAATATATTTTTATTTTAACATGATTCTTCGTGAAATCTAAGCCTATTGTCTTTTCTAATCGTTTAATCATGACGGAATATTTCTTGTTGATGATAATAATGATGCTGCAAATTATCTCCATGGTTTATTAGTAGATACCACAACATTCACTATCCATTTGTGTTGTCTCGCCAAGTATCTGAGTTTAATCGTCAGAATAAATTGAAAAATTCTGAAGGAAATTATAAAAGTTTCCTGGAAGCATTGAAGCAGCAACCCAACTTTCACAAAATAACGTTTCTTAAATAAAGTTTTTAATTGGGCGAGATTATGTTATAATTATTCAGAATTTCCGAATTCACGCTTCATTATTCGCTGCGAAATTTATCGGATCTTGATGTAGTCTTGAGCAATTGTTTTCATTTGATATCCAGTAGAATATAGAGCATCAGTTTTCATTCATTATCAAGTTAAATATATAGCAAGGACAGTTCTATTAAGAACGAAATTCTTATTGACAAATGGATTCAATTGAAAACTGAATTCAATTTTGAAAGTAATTCATTAGTTATAATGAAAACTATACTTCGTACAGTCTATTTAAATTAATGAAAGATGTTAATCTATGAGACTCCAATTGAATTTTTCCTTTGGTTCACAGAAAATTATGCAATGTTGAAGGAATTCAACAATACAGTTCAATTTTCCTGAAGAGAAAGGACATTGAAATTGAATTATCGCAACAAAGATTCTGCCAGAGTGATTCTTCTTTTCTTTGCACGTTTTCCTGATTACTATCTCCTGCTAAGTGCATGATGGAACTTGTGAGTAAAATTGATGGAACCCATTCCAGCCAGGACAAAGATTTAATGGCACATATAGTTTCCTTACCTAGGTTGTCACGTGAGATTAGACATTAAGAGTGTGAGTAGAATCTGAGTTAGTTGATTGAAATTGAGTGAAATTCATAATTTATATTTAAATGAAAGACTTAACCGAAACGAGTTGATCATATATCGGTTTATACAATTGAAGAGATTTCAAGATTGAATATATATCCCCCAAGCGGTAATTAATATTACTGGTAGGCAGTTAAAACATATTTTATATATATCTACCATCATAAACACCTGCTATAATATTATCTACCAAATACCAACGAGAACTGTCAGCGTTTTTCTCTTCGGAAATATCCAGTGTACGGACCTGAGTCACTGCTATTCTTTTTGTGCGAGGTGATAAGTAAGAAAATGACATCTTCTGCAAATGAATGACATTTAAATATACAAATGAATAAAGTACGAGTTTTTCTTCATACCTAAAATCTCAATATTTTCATAAAGATTCCTAGGTATAACTTCGAATCTAGAAATGATAATTAGTAGAACGAATATTTTCTTCATTTTCCATATTTCTTCAACTCGTCGGCTAGAACCATATATTCAGAAAAAATGTTTTAATTGTATTTGTGTTATATATTATGCAGATCCGATATGGCAATATCAATTATGTATGTTATTTGATTTTGTTTATCTGTAAGAATGATATTTGGCTAATGTGGTTTACAGCTCTGTTGCAAAGAATTGTTTTATGAAAATTGAGTTTATATTTGCCGTTATCACAAATAATATCAGTTTCATAATTGTAAAATTTCCCATAGGAATGAGGTCGTACATTATTGATAAATTAAAATGGATGATATTAGAAAAGGCATAATGGCCTTCCATATAATCTGTTGAGCTAAGTTTTGAGCAAGATATATGAAAAACTGTTTCTTCATTCCGCTTCATGATGTGTTTTCTATATTATTTTGTGAAAACAACTTGATCTTGGATCGCAATTGGCAAGTGCTCTACATCAGCAAACAATTCTCCAGATACTCACCATCTATTGGATGCGATTTCATCAATATAATCATTATTTAATACTTTATGGTGTTTTTCGTGTAATTTCTTCCGCATCCAACTTTAATTCTCAGAATTATTGTCCAATAGATCAAAATCAACTCATTGCATTGTCAAATTTAGAGGTGTAAGATTTCAATCAACAATAATATCAAGCAATTTAGATGTTCTCTTTTTATAATGAAAATGAGAACGTGAAAATCTGTTTGCCATAAAGATTGTTTAAATCAGTTAGATCACGACCTCCAAGATATGGATGTACTGTAACTCTCTGAATTGCTGACTTTGCGTGATGCTCCTGATATTCACAAAGCATTTTCCTTGTTTTACATTGTCATTCAACTAGATCTGTTTTAGATCTCTCTATACTTTCAAAAGAGGACGCTAGAATGGGAACCTTGTAGGAATTGAGTCATGAATAGGTTTTTACTACTTTAATGACAGGTTATTTATAATAATTCTCAGTCTATCATAGCGTGCCCTATGTTTTCTTCAGTGATACTTTGATTACTTTCTTGACCAAATCCTAGATATCTATATGTATATTGGCTTAATTTCCAAGAAACTAATTTATATAATTTGATAACGTCTAAATAAATAGAATGATTTAACTTGAATTCAGCTGATGGACTCCAACCAAAGAGCAGTCAAAGAATTTCCTTGAAAAACGCCTCTAATAATTGGAATGACTTAGGATGTTGAAGTTTGATCGGGAATATTGATATAAATATTAGTTCTCTAATTTTTCAAGACAAATTCAAGAAAAAGCCGTTTTATCAATTCCATGAATTTTCACAATTTCCCAATGAAAAATTTATGAATATTTTTCTCATTTGTATGAGCTCGATTTAAGCAACAGAATCAATTACAAATTGCTCCTTAATGTCAAGATGCTTTTTCGGAAGAATCTAATAATTTTCTGAATGTGGAATGTGTATTATATGTTGTTGAAAGGCAGGTTAGATTTATTTTGTGCACCAGAAATCACTTATTTCATCTATCTCAATATAAACCAAAATATTGCAATACGTCAAATTAGTGATTTCTGGTGCACAAAATAAAGAAGTAGCTAGGAGGCTTCTGATTATGAA
Organism: Cryptolaemus montrouzieri; assembly: GCA_013387265.2. Taxonomy (NCBI): domain Eukaryota; kingdom Metazoa; phylum Arthropoda; class Insecta; order Coleoptera; family Coccinellidae; genus Cryptolaemus; species Cryptolaemus montrouzieri. The sequence goes on from JABFTP020000165.1 coordinate 36,713,210, forward strand.
TGGAAATAATTGTGCCAATTTTTCATGAATGCGAAAAATTTTTGGTAGCCAGAGTTATGAATACCATCAACACCTGGACATTTCCAATCATTAATATTTCTAATAACTGAAGTTACATCATCAGTAGAAAAGTTTTCAAATCTCATGCATTCTATTTTAGAAAATCGGGATTTTTCAGCAATAATCTAAGATTGGAAGACCAATTATCAGTTTGCACATTGTTTCCAAAATTATTTTCATTTGTTCCTGAAAGAAGTTTGTAGAATTGTTTTTCAATATTTTGACTAGCTTGTTTTGGAGTTTCCTAAATTGATTTTATGTTTACGTGATATAAGTTTTCGTTTCAATGTTTCAATATATTCCATTAATTATCCATTATTTATCTCATTTATATTATGACTATTTGTTCTGAGGCATATGTTTTCAATATGTGTCATAAGTTTTTGATCGATTACCTTTGGAATATTGAGCCAATCCTAAATCATAATAGATATAAGAACTGTCATTCATACAATCAAAACTTTTCTTTGAATAATGAATTTTGGAAGTTTAGATCTCAGTAGGTCAATATTTTTGAATAAATTCAATTAACCACGCAATAAATTTTCTCTATCCTTGTTACTGATATTGTCAGATGAACTTTGAGATTTAATTTTGATTCCTACTATGAATGGAAGTTCCGGATCATTCTTACATAAAAATAAAATCAAATAACATACATAATAGATATTGCCATACACGATACGCAAAATATACATAACTAGTGAGTCCATTAAGAACGCCTTTCATATCTAAATAGCTAATATACTGAACGCATAATATACTGAACGCCTTATATACTAAACGCCTAATAAACTTAACTCCAAATATACTGAACGCCTTTTCATATCCAACTCTATCTATATAGAACGCCTCATTATATTCACTGAGATTTATACCTAATTGTTCTTTATGTTATATAGAACTCTCTCATATATGCCCAGTCATCCTTGAGGTAACGCAGCTTCTAGTATTGTTTTATGGATACTGACTCATCAACCACACAAATTTTAACACTATTCACTACTATCCCAATTCAAAGAGATACATTCAATTTGAAAAACTCAACTTTCTCCAATTGAGCTAGCATAAGATAAAATCAAAAACATTCCAACATTGATTCGAAAAAACAAATTATTCAATCACCCTTTAGGCATAGAAATTCAGTCATCAACAACTATAATATTAATTCACACAATATTCCAAATTCTTAGTTTCAAGAGTATTAAATATATATTTCAGAAAGATCGATATATCTATAGTTTCAAGTTTTTAATCTTCACTCAACAGTTCTGATTTGAATTAGATCAGATAAGGATCGAATAAGATTCATGAATTATAATAAACAACAAATATGAGCATAAAACAGCAAGATGGAAGAATTACTTCTGAAATATATTAATGAAATAGAAAATGAAAGTCCTTCTCAAATAAAAATTTCTTGGGAGTATCCAAAAGAAAAAGCGAGAAATTAGAGATTAAACGAAGGAACACTACTGAATACATAAAAATTTCACCTGATGATTGCCCTATACGTAACTATTTTGTGTAAATTAAAATTGACCAAAATTCACACAATTCGTTCAACAGAAAGAACAAACATCTTCTGAATTGAAGTGTTCTTGTTGAAAGCAGAAATGAGATTCACAAATTTGTAAATTACATTATGGACCCTCTCATACGATACATTGATGTTAACTATATATCAGTTTCAGTGAAACTGTTTCTTGTAAGTGTTAATTTCCTAGATCCTTAACTGCCCAGTTGACAGTTGGTTCCGAGCAGTCGGCATCTTATAAACTAGCTCTCATAATTGAAATTTCTATTCTTCAATTTTAATTCTCTTCAATTCATTTTCTTGTGAAACTTTATAATATATTATGAAATGAAAATGAAAAGAAGAAATTGTATTAAAACAACTTCATATTGCCATATTACGTGATGAACGTACTCATTTTAGACAATTATATTAAATACCTATAATACAACTACCTAAAACAAAAATTGTCAAATTGCATAGCATTCTCCAAGAAATAGTTGAATTTTTTCCAAAATATGATTCACATAAGCAGCAGCATGTTTCCTGTGACATAAATCTTCGATTGATAGTTGTGGTTGTACAAAATGAAACTTGGTATGCAACTTCTACATATTTGAACATGTATCAGACACCTATAACAGAGAAACTTTCAACTTCAAATCAATGAGGAATACCTGTCCGTCATTCAACAACTTTGATAAAATTCCCTAAGAAACAATAACTATGAGTTATGAATAGAAGGAACTCACAATAATCACCTTTTGTGCCAATTTGAGATCTTATTTTCTTTGGTTCAAACATGAGCATTGTCAAACACATTGAAACTCATTTACTTTTACATTTGGATAATTACAATTATTCTTCCTCTTGAATAAACTGAAACGAAAATTCAATTTGAAATGGCACGGTCTTATTCCATCCAGTTTGAAATATTTCAATACAGATATAGCCTTTAGTGTATTGCTGTCAATATTCATATGATACATACTCTAAATGACCTAACGAAAATTTTATCGAGTTCCTTTCTGGAAAAATATTATTATACAAAAGAGCTCAATACTTATGAATAGCAACTCAAAGGATATCCCATCATTTTTAAAATATCCCCAATTGATTCGTTAAAAATCCTAGTAATTCCAGGAAAGCTTTCAACGCATAGAGGTTAGAATAAACATGAAATAAAAATGAAATATGTGAATTCTGAGTACATTTCTTGAGCATGCTGATAATAATATACATTAAAATACTTAAATAAACCTCAAATTACATTCACTTACTTTTCAAACATTATTGTTAGTCTGCTTAACTCCTTTTCATCATAACAATCCGTTTGAATCACATTATTCAGGTTAGAATAACCACAGAATGTGAATTAATGAAATGAAATGAATTTTGAAAGCTTCTGTCCTCTTTCCTATTCAAAATATACATAAAATGGACAAAATAAACATCAAACAACGTTCACTTACATCAGGATTACTTATTTTGACAGATCGAATATGAGACTAACTGAAATAAGATTTCAGATTCGATTAGATGTAATGGATATTTCATTCCGTCTCATATGATCACTCAAAAGAGAGAGAGCACTATATTCTAGATGTTGGTAGTACCGAAATTATGTTGGTGAAAGTAAAAGTTACAAATTATTTCCATTTCACTATTTTCATTCGAAAGAGAGAGAGCATTAAATTTTACACGTTGGTAAAGCTCACTTTCGACATTGAATAACGATCTAGAGAGCGGAGCCAGTCACTCGACTGGCTCCGCTCCCGTGTTTCCTTTTTTTTCCTCCAAATTCTAGATCTCAAAAATTGTCAAAATTCGAGAATTCAGTCGAAGAGTAACGATTTTTCTTCGCAGGTCCGATCTCGTGATATCTAGGAATCTTTCGACATCCAAATCTATTCTCACGGTAACCCCGTATAAGTAGGACGGATGAAAGAAAACCACTTATTTTTACAGCTCGACGTTAGTCAATTTTTGGGGGTCAGATATATTTGGAATGAGGAAAGTGGAGTGCCGATAGCGCTTCATTGAATCGAAGATTTTCCAGTTTGCTGACTTTGCTTTTTTTGTCCAGAATTTGAAACGATCAAACGCGATGGAAAAATTTGTATAGACATAAAAATTCGACGAAATTATCCCCTATACTTAGCCAAAAATCGAGGTTTTTTTTTATTTTCGCTTTTTCGCAGCCTTCTTTCTGAATTTTCGCTCAATCGATCGTTCCGATCGCCTTCCGAAAACCTGAAGTTATTGATTCCGAAAAAATGTCGCTTTTTCGACTTTGCGTTCGCTCACAGCCACGTTTCGGCGAAAATTTTCGAAAAATCCTCAGAACTCCGTCATTTGAGCTAGAGGCTCAAAATTTGATACGGACCTTCCTCAGGCCCTACTCGAGGGGGACTTCGGCCCTCGTTTTTTCGCCGCATCGCTTCTTCTTCCGTTATCCCCTCGAATTATTTCCGAAAAAGGCCTTACGACTTTAATAGTATAGATAAATAAGAGACGTGTTTTCTAAGAAAGTACCGTTATGAAATTGAAAAGAACGTGAGAAGATATCTCAATAGTCTTATTTTCACATGATAGCCTGTTCCTTAATCTACATTTCTACATAATTTTCTTTAACACTGAGGCACTTGTCATAACATTGTAACAGTTTTCGAATACCCTCCTCATTGAAGTCTGCTGCCTGACTTTTCAACCACTGCATCACAACTTTTTTGACATCGTCTTGAAGTAGCTGAGCGCCCAGGTGTTCCTTCAAGTATATGAACAGATGGCAGTCACTGGGCGCCAGATCAGGGCTGTACGGAGAATGATCTAGAGTTTCCTAATGAAAAGATGAAATGTGATCTTCGGTCTGATTAGCCACATGCATTTTCTTGAAGTAAAACGATGCCCTGCCTCAACCTGCCACGTCTTTTGTTCTGAATTGAATAGCACAGAATGTTTTATGTCCCACAAAAAGCTGCTACAGTTATCGACTCATAACGTGCATGAAATTCCACAAACAATACTCTTTTTCTGTTCCAATACTGTGCACGTGTCTTTCCGAGCAGATATTGTTTGCTTACACATTGTTTTCTGTGTGAATCTGAGTGACATGATTCTATCGACTGTTGCTTTGATTCTGATGTGACGTAGGCCACCCATGTTTCATCTCCCGTAACAATTTGGCTAATTACACCCCATTATTTAACGTTTAAAATAGGTGTAGTTAGTACATACCTTCTCATAACTATCAGCTCTAGACACTTTTAAATGACCTTACGGTGCAAGCTAGTCGTGTTTATCAAAAATAAACGTTGTGAAAATTTAACAAATGTGTATCATTTTATCAATATTATAATGAAGTAAGAAATGGAGCAGGTCATTTGAAAAAAAAAATTTGAATCATTATGGAGATACCGTGTAACAAGACATTAGGGTGAAGCGATTTCATTTTTTATGTTTTATCGCTTCGGTTTACCTTTAAAAAGTTTTTTAGGTCAACATTAAGCACAACAAAAATCAGTTGGCTTATACTATCTCTCAAGGTGCCCCATCGTCATAAAATTCAGAAAACTTTAGGCAAATTATGAGCTTTGCCAAAATTTTTCAAAACATCGCAAACATTTAATAAAACTTCTGAGCGACAGTTATTACCGGTAGAAACATAAGTGTTGAGACTCTAAGGTAGCGGGACATGGGGGTGGAAGGGTATTTCGGCGGAATACCCCTTCACGCGCCATCATACCCAAAGACCGATGGAGTGACATTTAGTAATTTCGCGCGCTTACAGCAGTTCATCTCTTTGTCGTTCATTTATTTGAGGCATCAAATTGTATTAGTTTATCTTTAACTGAGATTGTAAGTAGTGATTTTCATATTTTATGCTTGTAGTTAAATTCCTGACTGTAATATTAGAGTATTTATTATTTGCATTGTTTGCAGAAATATGTCTCAATTTAAAACACGAAAAACAACGAGCTGTCCTGTCTTTGGTTTGCGGCAAAATTTACCAGCATCGCAATTATGAACTTATAACGATATAATGAAGAATTATCTGTTCATAAAACATGAGTTGAAGCCTGATAAAACAACAAAAGAGCCAACAGTTCATGAAATATCTGAAAGATTGGCTCACGAAGTTATTGAAATATGGCAAAAATCGTCGCTGCCTACTGTGAGTGTAAAAAGAGTTTTACAACTGATTCGTGCCTACCAAGACAAATATAGAAACTTAATAACAGTCTTGGCCGTCGAACTTATGTTAAATACCAAGAAAACTTTAATACATTTATATCAGAGTCCCATAGTCTGTTTTATATTAGCAGTTGCAAATGCAAAGTTATGTGTGATTGTAACTATGTAAAAGGTAGTCGTGTTCCCTTGGAGGAAGCAAGTTTCTTATTGACCAAAGAACAGACAGAAAAATGATGATAGGCGGTATCGATGTTATTGCAACTGAGGAAAACAAGAAGAAACAAGAAAGAAAATGAAGAAGTTCATCGCGGAACAGAGAGGTATTTTGACGAACCTTGTTGTTCCCATTCTTTGACCAAAGATTCTTCAATCGAAAGCAGCAGTTCATGCGCTAACTCACCCGTATTATCTTCTAGTCGTTACCATTAAAACTCAGAACAGGTCAAACTAAAAGGTCCACCACCTCAAAAAAAAAAAGAGCTTAAACTTACCATCATTAGCCCTTGCCTTAATCGTACTGGAATATCCGATAGAGCCGCTGCTATTATAGCTTCTTCTGTCTTGAAAGATGTTGGCATTATTTCCCCAAACGATCCAAGTCGTGTAATTCATCGTTCAAAGTTGCGCCGTGAAAGAACTAAGGTCAGATTAACCTTACAAGAAACGGACTGCAAAAAAATGCTTCTCGGTTTATATGTTGATGGCAGGAAGGATAAGACTTTGGTTCGTATTGAGAAAGAAGGGAAATTTTACAGAAAACGACAGAAAGAAGATCATTATGTCATTTTATCAGAACCAGGAAGCTACTATTTCGGGCATGTCACTTGTGTGTCGGGGACTGCTAAAGGTATAAAGGACACTTTAATATCTCACTTGAAATCTAAGTCAGTAAAGCTGAGTGAAATAGCTGTTTCTGGCTGCGATGGAACAGTCGTCAATATAAGTTTTAAAGGTGGCGTTATTCGTCTGATGGAAGAAGTGCTAAACAGACCATTACAGTGGTTTATCTGCCAGTTACATTCTAATGAATTACCACTGCGACATTTGTTATTACAGTTAGATGGATAAACTACTGCTTTTCAGGTGCAATTGGATACAAAATTGTCAAACAATGCCGATAGTCGCATTCTCCGTTATACCCAGAATATTACCTGAAATTACTAGGACAGAGCTGAGAACCGACCAAAAGTATCTATACGATATTATGACTGCTATCAGTACTGGTATATTTAACTTCTAATTTAGCTAATATAGAACCTGGACTCCTTAGCTATTCTAGATGGCTAACCACAGCAAATCGAATTCTAAGGTTGTATGCCACAAATACTGACCCTGAAGAAAAATTAGTGGTATTCACCACGTACGTCATGAAAGTTTATGGACCGATGTGGTTTACAATAAAATGTAATTCCTCGTGCGTCGACGGGGCTAAGCTTTGACAAACTATTAATCTTAGTCCCTATTTGAACTCCGATATGAAGGCTATCATTGACAAAGTAATCCAACGAAATGGATATTTCGGTCATCCAGAAAATATCATCATTGCCATGCTTGGCGATGACAGAGTGGTTATCCGAAATCTGGCATATCAAAGAATTATAAAAGAATATTAATACAGAATACTCGAGGACTTCGAAAATTCAAGTGGCCATTGTTCAATTTCGATGCTCAAGACTATACTGACATTATTTTGTGGCGTGACTGACATAACTGAGCCCCCTCTAACTTCAAATTTGTCTGATGAAACATTGAAGGAAATTGTTAAAAATGGTCTCGGCACATGTCAGGATATTAAAGATTTTCCATGCCACACCCAAGCCGTGGAGCGCTGCATTAAGTTGATAACAGAAGCATCGCGTGCAGTTTGTGGGGAAAACAAACGAGAGGTTTTATTAGAGCAAGACTACTATCTCGTCAACGTATGCCTAGTTTTAACACAAAGAATCAATTCAATATTTAAACTGTATTTTTAATGATTCTGGATATTTCTTGTAATAAATAATTAAAACTTGAAAAAATGTTTTTCGTTTGTTTTTCATCCCTGCTGGGGCACCTCAGAACGTTTGTTTTGTATAAAACAAGGCAACTTTTCATCGCTATGCCGTTGTAAAAAAAAAATTTTTGAATTTCATATATTTTCGCTCCACCCTAATAAACATATTGGTATTAGTAGTGTATACATTCAATCACTTTTTCTTTGAAGTATTCCTTCTATCTTTCCAAATGATAAAGTTATCAACTGTAGCATACAATAGTGATCACTTGGTGCATAAAAATCAGCTTATTCAAAAATAACATAATTATTAACAATATAATAACGAAACATTTGCAACGATTATCTATTTTAATACTACAACTGGAATATTAAACTATTCAATAACGATAAATTGTTATCAAAATTACATAATCGTTTCTCCGAAATTGGTTTTTATTAACTTTGCCTTTTAGGTCATAACATTCCATTGTTGTGTTGAAGTGTTGAATGTTATGAAATTGTCTCTGATTGATGAACATCAAGGCAACCTGGTGAACAGAATATGCTGATGGCATCTGCAACATTGCGATGATATCGATCACATATAGTTATAAATTTCGTTATCCTATAACTCAATGAGACTTGTGAATTTTTCATTCGAACATATGCTCTATTCCATCAGTGATATCTCTCTATGTGAATAAATGCACAAAATATGCTCAGAATATTTCAGAATAGCGTAGACTGTATAGATGCATGCACCGATATTTTATGAGGGACTTCGTATGGATATATAGATTCGATATTTGAAATTTATAGTTCTAGCTTCGACCTTCACTGAGTGCTGCTGTACTCGGAGATGATAGGGATGCGCTTATGGAGACTGCTGTAGGGCGAAGCAGTTGAATTGATTAGGATATAAAATTCTGAAATATTGTATCCTTCACAGGAAATCAAACTCGTGCAAGGAGTTTGATCGTATGTTATCAAAGTTATTTTTATATCATTCTCGCTGAGAATGATTTGTGGATAATAAAGTAGTAACCGAATTTATATGTAAATCTTCTTAACCCTCTGAATCATGTAGTAATAGCAGTGTAATCGTTTTTTATCAAAACTTTCAGTCTATAGCTGTAAATATATTTCTAACATAACCTCGAAATATAAATCCACCGACCGGTTATTAATTCCGTTGCCAAGTTATGATTATTAGGAAAAATATTCCGGAATTAATATGAATAAGGATAACTCTAGATGTTATGAAAATATATCAATCTATCAGAATATTCAAGAACTATATCATTATCAGCTAATAACATCAATATACCTATTAGCAGTATCAGAGGCTTTCTCGCTGAAAAATCAAGTGTACGGACTTTCGTCAAGTAGCACTGCATGATATCACTCTTTTTTTGTGTAGAGTGATCAAGGATCGAATCACGTACTCTTTAGAATAAAAACGATGAAATTTTTTGAAAATTATGTGACATTCATATATACAAATAAATGAAATATGCAATATGAAATAAAATTCTGAATAGTATTAACAGCAAATATATCTCTATGACTACGACGCTACCTCATTATTTTTCTAGGAACGAAACCTAAGAAGAATATTACAAAATTCCATGACTGTTATCTTCTGCAACTGATCAAATAAACTTTTCTTTAGACATAGAATCTCCTTATTTTTGTGAAGATTTCAGTAATAACTTCATTGTGCGAGGCGTGTTTTTTGAGTAAGTACCGTTTTACCTCCTCGCGACGTCTTGTGTGTACCTACACCTCTTGCCTACGCGCTGACGCCATTGTCCTCTGACTCTTCCTTGTTTACGTTGTTTACTGAGTGTTAAAGATGCCTCCGATAATCGTGAGTCCCAAAAACTGTGAAGTACGGACTGTTATGAGATTTCTTAGTGCTGCGAAAACCGATCGATAGTCATCGTGAATTCTGTGCAGTTTATGGACAAAACATTATGAGTGATCGAATAGTTAGAAAGTGGGTTGGAGAATCTAAGGAAGGCTGCACAAATGTGCATGACGAACAACGGAGTGGGCGTCCTTTGTTGGGTAATGAAAGTTTGGAGCCGGAAGTGGACAATAAGGTAAGATGAAATAGACGATTTAAGATTTCCCCCTTGTGTTTCTACTTGTTTCTTGTTGTGTTTGTATAGCATTGTGACCGAGCTTTTGATTAACCGAAATTGTGCTTACTTTGCACAAAACCAAATGATTAGGCAGTGCATTGACTTTCTTTTAGCGGTACCAGAACGATGGCTAGCTAGTTGACAATTGAGAGAGGTGAGTTTTGGGTTTTCACAAAACTTGTTCATTTCAAACTTGCCAACAGATTCATTGCCATTCATTGTAAATTCCAAAAGGATGGCGGAGTGCAGACGCATATCTAGGGCTGAAGTCGAAAACCCTTTCGAATGACCAAATATACTCAGAATGCTTAGATAATCAGGTAAATTTTTCAAATAAACTGAACTTCTGAGTATTTGAACTTGTCAATACTTATACATCGAAATACATATGATAGAAATCATCAAATATTATACACGTAAAACTTGAGATTCTCCGATGAAGAGATCTCTCCTGCATACCGCCAATCTAAATCGCTGATTCGTCTAAATCATCATTATGTGCTTACATCGGGGAAAATGCTAAAATTTTCGATTTTTGTTTCGAAGTAAACCATTGTTTATGCCAACTTCGAGCATGGCTGATCGACCGCCTACCCCTGCTAAATTGCCCCACCCCATTAACTGGTATCATCGTTTATAAAATGCCCTCCTAACGTTCTCAAAGATTCATTATAAGGAAAGAAGGGCCAAGTGATATATCTTTAGAAAGATCATCGTTTATAAAATGCCCTTCTAACGTTCTCAAAGATTCATTATAAGGAAAGAAGGGCCAAGTGATATATCTTTAGAAAGATCTTACAATTCTTCATTCAAATATATTATGAATCCTGTATGAATATCATATAGGAAGTTCAAACACAACGAAAGTTTATATTCGAGCGAAAATTTGAAAATAAAATCAAATTAACTGCTCAAAATGACCTCCATACAATGATACAAACGATTCTCGAATTCTCTTCTAATATTCAGAAGAACATTTGCATACATTCTTCAGAAGAACATTTGGGGATACTTCTTCTCCGCAGCTCTTCAAAGTTTTCAGATTGTGTAACATAAACACTCAATTCAAGCTAACCCCATAAGAATGAATCTAAAGGGCTCTAATCAGGTGATCTGTGCAGGAGCAACTTCTTGGTGGAAAAGTATATCATTTTACAAAATTTCTGTGAGCTTGGAATATATTAATTCTTCCAATTGAGATTATAGTCGACGAAGAAAAGTCCTACAATATGGTTTCCATAAATTACAGCTTATTTAAGTTCATCATGTATGATTGTGTGAACCAATAAGGATTCTGGGTTCCACAACATCGACAAATATGCCTATTCACTTGACCATTGAAAGTAGAGGTACTCCCGTCAGGAAAACGAGTGTTATACAGTATATGTTGATTATTATTAAAATTTCACAAAATTGCAAGCGGCGGTCTGGTTAGTTTTATAATATAAATTATTGAATAGAAAATTAAAAGACTTTTCCAAAGATGTCACTCGGAGCTTTTAAGGAGTAAGGGGTTGATTTCACATGCTCAGAACTAACACGGAAATTGGTCCTCTTCTAATTAAGAATTGACGTATCCCGACCTTGTCCGCTAAAATCAGTCTTTCTTGACATAGAGGGGTTGGCAAATTTTCGTTGGAATTGAAATTCTCGTTATGTTTGGATATTTGGTGTGATATTGAATCTTCATAAACAAACAAATTTTTCAAAGAGAAGTAAAAGACCTGTTCAAAGATATTTCACTTTGCCTATCATGAAATTTGACTTAGGTGCTTAGGTAGGGGGTTGAGTTCTCATGCTCTGAACCATCTCAAAATTGATCTATTTCATTTTCCTTCCGCCAAAATCAGTCAACATTCTGTCACTATTTTTCTCCTCAGCTCGTTCAATATCTCTGGCTAAGTAGCATATATTTTTCTTATTAAATCGAGATGATTTGAAACCCTTATAACCACGATAATAATGATTATAATGATAATACAAGATACATAAAGTGTACTGAAGGGAAACATTAAAACCAAAGGTTCCTCCAAAGCGCGGCCAATTTTCATAAGGGAAATGACAAAACTGCGAACATTAATAACAGAGAAATGCCTGACGCACAGTGCTTGACCGATTATTGGTCATCGTTATGGTCATACCCCTAAACAACACATTAGAGATGCTGAATGGATCACACATGAAAAACAACGCCTCGAAATCAATCATATGGACTTCGAAGAAATAACGGAGGAAGAAATCACAACAGTAGTTCGAGCGACCAACAATTGAAAGGCCACAAGTATAGATAATATCCATAACTGATGGTACAAGAAGTTTGATAAGCTCCATGGATCCCTAGCGAAACAGCTCACGTATGTTCTTCAGCATCCCAGGAAAACACCTGAGTTCCAAATACAAGGCTCAACATATATGCTACCTAAGAGAGATAGAACACAAGATCCGTCTCAGTATAGGCCTATCACTTGCCTGCCAACGCTCTATAAAATACTCACCTCATGTATATCCAATCGAATATACCAACACCTTGATGACAACAATATATTAGCAGAGGAGCAGAAGGGATGCAGAAAGAAACAACACGGGTGCACGGAACAACTCATCATCAATTCTGTGATAACGAAACAGGTACACGGAGGGCATCGGAATGTGACAATGACACACTGGCGCATGTCCCTGCAGGTCAACATGAACAATAAGTCAATTAAAATTGACGCGGTACCCACACGTCGTGGAATTTTACAAGGTCACTCTTTGAGTCCACTATGGTTCTGTTTGGCTATGGACCCATTGTCTTCAATTCTCAATAGAACAGGATACAGATTTAGGATAAAAGCAGATAGTTAGTATCACACAATCTCCCACCTGATATATATGGATGACATTAAATTATATGCTTCGAACAAAAAGCAATTGGAGGATCTGCTGAGAGTTGTCAGTCAGTTTTCGGTAGATGCTCATATGAAATTCGGGATTGAAAAATGTAAGATCCTGAACATTCAAAAAGGGAATGACATAGATGGTGAAACACAACTCCTAAATTGTGATATTATACAGTGTATGAAAGATGGCGAAACGTAAAAATATCTGGTATACCGGCAAGCCAAAATGCTAGACCAAAAACAGTCAAAGGAGAAGATTCGTTCAGAGTACAGTCAGCGTCTGAAGACTGAGCTGAAGTCAATGTTGAACTCGGCGAATCTAGTCGAAGCAATAAACACCTACGCCTTTCCAGTGTTGCTTTACTCATTTGTAATAATCAGATAGACTAAGACAGAACTGGATGATATTGAAAGGCAAACCCGAACGATGCTGACAAATTACAATAAGCACCATCCAAAACCGTCTGTGATAAGAACAACTTTAAAGCAGAAAGAAGGAAAAAATGAGGACGCGGATTGATGGATGTTGTCAACTTACATACCGACCAGATCAAAAATTTCAGAGAATTCTTCTCTACAAAAGCTCGCACTTCTAACCTCCACAAAGTAGTATCGTTGGATGATAAGGGATATACACCTCTAAATCTTGCTACCAGTGATGACCTGCTCAATCTACCGTTCCTATCAGATAATCAAAAATAAGAGCAATGGTCAAGAAAGGAATGGCATGGACAATATCACCATGAGATTAATCAACCACACATCGACAAAGGAGCTTCCAACAAATGGTTGATGAAAGGGGAACTATTCGCGGAAACAGAAGGATTCCTTATGGCCATTCAAGATAAGAGAAGAAAATTCCATATAAGATCGGATACTATACGTCCGGATGCGAACAACTGGCTAATACGGACTATCTTCACAGGCATAATCAAGTATGTAACATTATCCACCAGAAACTTGCACACAAGTACGGACTTCTGAATGCCTCCCAATCATATTACATGTATCAACCGGCGCCTGTATTGGAAAATAACTCTATGAGATTATACTACCATAGGCCTTTTATCACTGACAGAATGGTGACAAATAATAGGCCGGACATAGTGATGTATGATAAGAGAGCCAGAACAGAAATGCTCGTGTATGTCGCCATACCGAATAATAACAACGTGCTGAACAAGTTCCAGAAGAAAAAATCCAAATACACAGATCTTGCTATTGAGATCTCGTTCCTGTCAATGTATCCTCGACTGGGTTAATATCCAAAACTCTGCATGATAGCCTTAAGAAATTAGAATTGCATAAGAATACCTATATAGAAATGCAAAAAGCTTTAATTCTTAATACATGTAGGAAAGTTAGAAAATTTATGTCAAGTATATTGTAATCGAGCCTATTCCCTTTTTGCTGAATCTGGGAAAGGTAAATCATATCCAGCTAATAGTTGAGATAGTGCATAAGTCCACTAAATAAGTTAATTTGTTGGTAGACCCCATAATGAAAACAAATAGACAAAATATGAATATCATTCAAATAAACTTGATGAAGCAGAGGCTTGTAGATTTAAATTTCTCGCCTGGAAATAATTAAATAAATTAAAAATCAGTTCGAAGCAAACTTTAGTTATTTAGGTATCTAATGTCTCCTTCTAATCCCACATTTAGGATATTCTGTCACTAGTTCGGTAGATTTATTCGTCATAATTCGGTAGTTTGTCATAATCATGTGATGTGTCACAATAGGGGATTCTGTCACAATCAGGTATTCTTTTACAGTCAGTATTTTTCTCCAACTCAATATTTCCTTCATCTTTGGTGATGGTGTCTGCCAAATTCACGTTCATTGTTGTTTCATGTACATTCTCTCGACCATAATTTAAAATCCTTATAGTAAAGAAGAAACTGATAAATTTGACAATACTGGAGTTTACCAGCTGTCTTGTATGAATTGTGAAGGCGTCCATTCAGGTCAGACTGGACGTCCATTGAAAACTAGATACAAAGAGCATAAATCAATACAATGATCAGAGAACTGACGATTCTACTTTCGCTCCACACTGTATGTATGTATTTTCAATTTCACTTCTACTTAAAGCTGAAAAATGGTCGAAAGACGGACATTGCAATCTTTATTTTCAATAAGTCTCTTGTGATAGTATAAAACATAGTTTAATTTCTTACTCACTTCACTTCCCATGCTGATTATATCAATCTTCAATTACTACCTTCATTTTCTTTGCTTCGATCAAACTATACCATGATCTCGATTGAGTTCGTTGTCCCTTTTCTCTCTCCATAATATCCCTAATATTCTCTGTTCCTATATCCCTTCCATCGTTCGATGATTCTGTAAATTTAATTCATTATTCATTTTAATTCCGATATTACCTCAAGGCAGTAGTGATCAGTTTTTTGTTAAATTCAAGGAATTGAAGGAGTTTCAGAAAAATATCTAGAATAATTAAAGGTAATGTTCTAGTATTAAATAAATCTTAAGTATGAATGGGGGATCGTTACCCGTTGATAATTCGATACCAACTTTCGATTTTCAAATGGGACACATTGTATTTTTTTTGCTTTTTTTAATTGTTCAACTCATCCTACGACCTTTTGATATATTTTGAAAGAAAAACAAAACACAACCTTTTCTTGCAATTTTCACCTTTCGTACTAGAAAGCCATAAACAGTGACTTATCTAAACATCGCCTAACACGAAAATACAGGATTATATCTTGTATCTCGTAACAATTTAATTGCTCATATTGTACGGTGCGTTAAGGTTTCAAATTTCAGTTTTCTATTCGAAAAAAGAAGGTTTTTTTCTGAGACAACCATATCGGGCCACCCTATATTACAGAAGTAGTATTTTATTATCTTTTTTTCATAATACTCACGTCACTCTGTTTTTAACGGTTCTGGAGTTCTAGTGGAAAATTACTAGGCAAGTTTTGCAGAGTTTCCCCATTCGCTAATAACAATAACTACGTTGGCGATGCAAATTTTTTGTTTATATTTATAATATTCTGTGATCATAAAAATATCAGTGTGACATAACAAAATTCCATTGATATCAATAATCGACATTGCGAATTAGTGAATTCAGTTTGGAGTATGAATCAATACACGTCTATAACAAAATCCTCCTCTTCAGCAGGTTTCACCCCAATAAATATTCGTTCAACTTTAGAGAAATAGGTTCTATTCGGATGAAGTCTTTCCGGTTAGCGCTCCCTGTATAATTTTTCAGCTCGAACGCTATTTTGCCTGCACTCTCCATAAATAGCATAGCGTAATGTAGATAATTAATAACAATGGAATTTTGACATGTGACACTGATATTATTATGATCACAGAATATTATAAGTATGAACAAAAATTTTGCATCGCCAACGCAGTTATTGTTATTAACGAAATGGGAAACTCTGCAAGAACTGCCTAGGTATTCTCCACTAGAACTCCGGAACCTTAAAGAATATAGTTACGTGAGTGATATAAGAAAAGACAAAAAACTACAGCTTCTTTAATACCGGGTGGCCCGATATGGTTGTCTCAGAAGAAAATCAACTTTTTAGGGAAAAACTGAATGTTTGGTTGCCATTTCCATCAATTTTTCTATTTCATTTTTCTTCAATCTTATAGTTTTTCATTTTCTTATTAACAATTCAAAATTTTATTATTCAGTATATTTTCTTTTATTTTCCAACCACTTGCACATGTCGCGGCCGGTTCTCAAATCAAACTTTTGGCTAAATTTCATATTTTTGTTTAAAAATATCTTTTTCCAAAATTTCGACCTACCTACTTCCTTTCTACCTTCCTTCCTTACACCTCGGCAACACCGCTCAACATCAAGTGAGGAGAGAAACTACATACAACACAACACAAGAAGAAATATACGCACGCAAGAAAACGAACCACATTTCTTTAAAATTTTCTTTTCATTACGAAATAAAATTAATATTTCACAATTAAAAACGTATCCGGTGTTAAGTGAATGTGCCGAATCGTGGAAAATTTTTATATAGGCGAGAGCGAAAATTCTTCTACAAGACAACAAAAAACTGTCATTGATTTCCTTTTTTTGTTGCTCTCTCATTTCCTGTACACCCAATTGGTAAATCTCTTCTCTTACTTATCTTATCGTATCATATTATTGCGAGTATCTTTGCGAAAGAAAGAAGTAGGGTTTCCGCATGAAATAGGAAAATTGTAACAGCTTCTCCTAATAAAAAATTGTCAATTAAATTACTGAAATTTTAAACTTTGACACCCCGTACAAAATGAGCAGTTAAATTGTTAAATACAATTTTGTATTTTCGTGATAGAAAATCGTCACTGTTCATGGCCTTCTAGAACGAAAGATGAAAATTGCGAAAAAAAGATTGTGTTTTGTTTTTCTTTCAAAAATATGTCAAAAGGTCGAAGGATGAGAAGAACAATTAAAATAAATCAAATAATACACGGTGCTCATTCGAAAATCGAAAGTCTAACCGGGAACGAAATGTCATACATATTAATGTTATCAAATTCAAAATGTTGTCTCCTATCCGATACCCAAATTTCATCAAAACATTTCAGAGAGAAAAAAAGTTACAGGGGTGG
Source organism: Cryptolaemus montrouzieri (assembly GCA_013387265.2). Classification (NCBI taxonomy): domain Eukaryota; kingdom Metazoa; phylum Arthropoda; class Insecta; order Coleoptera; family Coccinellidae; genus Cryptolaemus; species Cryptolaemus montrouzieri. Next base: position 36,730,589 of record JABFTP020000165.1, read on the forward strand.
CCTAGTTTCAGTTACACCCGGTATCTTTAACATATCAAAATCGGGAAACAGCTATTGTTGCCAATAATTATCCATGGAGCATTTCACATTTCAGCATAGTCAGTTAAAATGGACTGCCATAATTTGTTTGTTATCGGAGCTTCAGAAATGTTTCAAATATTTCCGTTTATTTCTGAAGATTATTTCAGGAATTCCTGTGAATTTGTATAAAATGAAAATTCCTACTCGAAGAGATCCCCGAAATTTCTTCTGATGGGCATCTATCATTTTCAAGTAGCTTTTATCTTGTATAGATGCCTTTTCAGAAAATCAAAATTTTATGTAAGAGTTTGTGAATTGACTTCTGCATGATTGTCTGAAATGAGAATATTTTTGGTACTCTTACTTTCCTTCAGCTATATACGTGAGCTGCCTTCTCTATTTTTGGCATAACCGACAGTTCTGTTATGCTGAATACGTTCAACGATATTCCAGATAACACAGTGAAAAAGATTTCGAAATAATGCTTCCAATCTCATGATGAGTTTTTTCTTTTAATTTATCCATTTGATTCAGTTCATCATTAAGGAAAATAATGTTTCCTCTGGTCACAATATAATATAGATAACAGACAATGGAAATGTTAGATGGTATCGGAGCAATGAAATATGAAGGGGATGGTCAGACAATGCTCACAAGAATTCAGGACAGCTCAGCAAGAAAAATATCAATTCTCCTTATTAGAGATCATTACTTTCACAATGGCCTAAATCTCTTACATTTATCATCCAGATAACAATGTTCAAATACTGGTGGTGGAGAAAGATAGCGTGAAATGGACGCGCCAGATCATTTCTATGGACTTATAAAGTTACATAATTGTAGAAATGGATTTGACGATGTGCTCACTTTTGATACTTTTCGTTTCTGGATATATGAAACTGAGCCTCTTTGGTAACACTGATAGACAAAATTAACCTTAATGAGAGTTAAATGGAACTGAAAGGGTTATTTTGGATCTACAACTAGTCTGTAACAAATCTGCATTTTTAGAAAATTTCGATTACTCTCAGTTTTTTTGCAACAGCAATTAATCTTTTTTCAAGTAAAAACGGTGAGAAAATGTTTCAAATGAAGAAATAATAACTCATATTCACTTTTATTCTTAATTTCGAGAATACTCAGCGTCAGGTACATCCCTTTCAAGTCTCCAGCAGTAGTTAGCTAACACGTTAGGACTCCACTTGCCTTGATACCTTTTTTCCATGTTGGATGTGTCCTGATGGAAACGCTCACTATATTTGAATTTGGGAGGCTTTTACTTGGTAAAATTCCATTATCAATAATAAAAAACAAGTACTGTGTTTTAAGGAATTTTACTTAATAATTGTGATTCGTAACGCGTTTCACTACACCGTAGCTTCTTCAGACGAATGATTATGCAGAAAAATGTAAATGAGAATATAACTATAAATGTTCTTGAGTAATTAAAAGCTTATTGGTCGCCTCCTCCTAAGTGGTTATTTATGACAGGTATATCCAATAAAATTAAGGAATAGATTGCTCCCCGAAAAGATTCAATAGAGGTGAAGGGCTTAAATCGACTTGTTCATTGATGAGTCTACCTGAGTGTTTGTATTTATTTATTTCTAAAGTTTCCCAAAGATCTACCTTCCAATATTTATTATCTGTATGCAAAATTTCAAACTGTGGGTCGAACGAATGATTATTTTCTAAGAGATGATTCGCGTAATTTGAATCTGATTTTTATTTGAAAAACTGCGTTTATGTTCCGATATTCTAATGTAGAAATATATTTGCCTAAATTATTATTAGTTTGGAAAGCTATGTTGAAATTATTACTTAAGAACGAAATTTCTCAATTTTCTACCAATGTAGAAATTATCACAGTCATTGCAATTCAATCTATAAACACCTGATTTATTATCTTTTACCTGGTTTGGTTTTCCATTTTATTATTTTTTATATATTTGCCTAAATTATTATTAGTTTGGAAAGCTATGTTGAAATTATTGCTACTTAAGAACGATAGAATATCTGATTTAATGATAGTATTGACATGATTCCTTTCTAATAATTCTTCAACTAAGTAATACGTATCTTTTGGAGGAATGTTGGGAAATAGATTCTTAACATCGAAAGAAATAAGTTTGAAATTAGGTGGTATAGTGGTATCTTTGATATTGGCAATAAGTTCGTATGAATTTTTGACCGAAAATTCAGATTTAAAATTGCAATGTTTTATTAGCAAGTCGTTGAGGAATTTTGAAAGTTTGAACGAAGGTGCCGTTACATAAGAAACAACAGGTCTAATAGGGTAATTAGGTTTATGAAGTTTTATCAACGAATATAATTCGGGGGATTGTGGATTGGAGTTAATGAATTTATAATTTCCTTGGTCTGTAATTAATGATTTTGCTGTCGAAATTATGTTTTTAATAACTTTCTGAAATTTTGCAGTAGGATTCAATAGTTTTATTCATAGATTGATTAACATCCCGCTATCACCAGAAAATTTCAACAAAGAACTAAATTTGATTAAACAAATAGCCAAAAATAATGGTTACAATCCCAAACTAATAAATAATATTTTAAATAAAAAACAAAGTAGAATCGCATTGAATGAAGTTTACCCTGTCGATAAATTGAAACGAAAATTCAACACCTTAACCTACGTTGGCATTACAAGTGAGAAACTGAAATCATTCTTAAGTAGCAATAATTTCAACATAGCTTTCCAAACTAATAATAATTTAGGCAAATATATAAAAATAATAAAACCAAACCAGGTAAAAACAATAAATGAGGTGTTTATAGATTGAATTGCAATGACTGTGATAATTTCTACATTGGTAGAACACATAGAAATTTTAATACTAGAATATCGGAACATAAACGCAGTTTTTCAAATAAAAATCAGATTCAAATTACGCGAATCATCTCTTAGAAAATAATCATTCTTTCGACCCACAGTTTGAAATTTTGCATACAGATAATAAATATTGGAAGGTAGATCTTTGGGAAACTTTAGAAATAAATAAATACAAACACTCAGGTAGACTCATCAATGAACAAGTCGATTTAAGCCCTTCACCTCTATTGAATCTTTTCGGGGAGCAATCTATTCCTTAATTTTATTGGATATACCTGTCATAAATAACCACTTAGGAGGAGGCGACCAATAAGCTTTTAATTACTCAAGAACATTTATAGTTATATTCTCATTTACATTTTTCTGCATAATCATTCGTCTGAAGAAGCTACGGTGTAGTGAAAGGCGTTACGAATCAAAATTATCAAGTAAAATTCCTTAAAACACAGTACTTGCTCACTATATTCGTCGGAAGCAGCTCCCAAATTTTGAGGAAAGAATCCAAATGTGAGTGTAAAAAGTGTATCTTGAGCGACATATTGCATCCCATGTCCTTGAAAGCCGCTAAGAGGTTGTTGACTAACTCTTCATAGTTTTCGGCCTTGTGGTTTCCAAGAAAATGACCAAGAATATTTCGAGAACATATCCATGTGGATTTTTGGATCGAATTAAGTTTTTGTATAAACACTTCATCAGCCAGTAGGTCTCTTATTTGTGGCCCTACAAATATTCCTTCTTTCATTCTGGCATCACTAATTTTTGGGAATTTTTGTTTCGAGAAACATAAACCATCTTCATTTTTATCCATAGCTTTGACAAAATTTTTCATTAGTCCGAGTTTGATATGCAATGGAGGTAGCAATATATCTTCAGGATTTATTAAAGGAGTGTGAAGAATATTTCGTTAACCTGGTATATGAGCGTCTCGCTTAGGTCACCCCTTTTTGATATAGCGATTTTTTTTCGTCTGGACTATCCCACTCAAGGAGGAAACAACAAAACTTCGTATATCCAAGCTGTACACTTAGCAAAATACCAATTTCTTTTAAATATCCACATATTTTTCAGGAATATTGGTTATAATTAATATGTTCTAGTAGTAATTTCATATTTTCATGTGATTCTTTCATTTTAGTAGCATGAGTGACCGATACGAAAGGGTATTTATTACCATTATGTAATAGTACAGCTTTTAAACTTATAATTTGATAGAAGAAAATTGATATACATATTTTCAATGAAATAAAACTATGGTATTTAGATTTTCACTATATCAACAAACCTATGACCGATTTCACCACTCTGTGGCTTCATCAGATTGATACAAACTAATGAACAGAGTTATTTCTTATATATTAGTCTTATTTCCTATTTAAAATTACAATCTTCTTCTGAGCGTGCCTATCCGTTCCGGATGTTGGCGATAAGCAAAGCAATTTGTACTTTGTTGACTGCTGTTCTAAACAGCCCTCTTGTAGACATAGAAAACCAAGTTCTGAGGTTTTTCATCCAGGAGATTCTGCGCCTTCCAGGCCCTCTCTTGCCTAAAACCTTTCCCTGTAGTATTAACTGGAGCAGACCATATCTTTTTTGATTCCTCATTATGTGTCCGAAATATTCTAATTTGCGTTGTTTAACGATGTTCATTATTTCGGTCTCTCTTTGTAGTGTTTCTAAGACTCTTTTGTTGGAAACACGATCCACACAGGAAATTCTAAGAATTCGTCTGTATAGCCACATCTCAAAGGCTTCAAGTTTTTTTGTAGATGCTTCCGTCAGGGTCCAGGACTCGGCACCGTATAGAAGCACAGACCAGACATAACATTTGAGTAGTCTTAGTTTGGTATGTATATTAAGATCTCTACTCTTAAATAGGTTTCCCATTTTAACGAAAGTGGCTCTTGCTTTTTCTATGCGGCATTTTATTTCCACAGAGTGATCCCATTGCTCATTAATCGTAGTGCCCAAATATGTGTAATTAGTTACTCTTTCAATTTGTTGATCAGGAGGTGTATTTTGTTTGCTAATTACCATGAATTTGGTCTTCTTGATGTTAAGAGACAATCCGTACTCAGAGCTAGCTTTAAAGACACGATTCATCAATTCTTGAAGACCTTCGAGAGAATCAGCGAACACAACAGTATCGTCCGCGTAACGTATATTGTTCAATCTCTGTCCATTAACCAACACTCCAGCATCCACATTTTCCAGTGCTGTGTTAAATATGTGTTCTGAGTACAGGTTGAACAAAGTGGGGATAAGACACAGCCCTGTCTAACACCGCGCCTTATATTTACATCTTCTGAGTAATCACCATCGACTCAAATATTTGCTGTTTGATGCCAATACAGATTTATTATAAGACGCAAATCTTTCTCGTCGATGCCGATTGTTCTTAAAACCTCTATCATTTTATTGTGCTGGACCCTATCGAAGGCTTTTTGGTAGTCTATAAGACAGACGTATACATCACAACCAACATCCCTGCATCGCTGGAATAGGACCTGAATAGCAAATAAAGCCTCTCTAGTTCCTAGTGCATTTCTAAATCCGAATTGTGTGTCTGATATATGTTCCTCGCATTTATTATATATACGTTTGTGAATTATCTTCAGAAATAATTTGAGTAGGTGGCTCATGAGGCTGATTAGTCTATAGTCTTCGCATTGTTTTGCACTGGCTTTTTAGGTATTGGAATAAATGTGGACTTTAGCCAGTCTCGAGGAATATCTCCGGTGTCGTAAATATGGTTAAATATATTTGTCAGCCATTTTATTCCGTCTCCGTCCAGCAATTTCAGGAACTCGGCATGAAGGTCATCTGGTCCTGGAGCATTTCCATCCTTCATCTGTTCAATGGACTTGTGCACTTCGTCAGAGGTGATGGGTGGACCCGCGTCAGCGTTGATTACTGGTTCGTTATTTCTCTCATCTTGGAACAGAGTGCTGATATATTTCTTCCAGGTATTAATTCTCTCGTCTCTATCTATGATGGTGTTGTTGTCTTCATCCAGCAGACGGCCAACCATAGGTGTTTTGTATAGGCCACTTAATTCTTTGACTTTACGATGCATGTTGAAACTATCATGTCTTTTTCTAGATCTTCTATTTCTAAACATTTTCTCGAGCCCATGTTTCCTTAGCTTCTCTTATCTCTTTCCGGATCCTTTTTGAATATCTTTGTATTTATCCTGATCTTTGTCTTTTACTTTCCGGCGTTCTTCCATCAGACTTAGGATTCCATCAGTCATCCATCGTTTCTTTTTCTTGTTTTTATCAGGCTTAAGAATACTGTCACTTGCAGGCTTCACAACTAATTTCAGTGTATCAACTTCAGCATCGACGTCCATAGTAGTGTCTTTGACTTTTAATTTTCCAGACATGTGTTATTTCACTTGTTCCTTTATGGCTGGGTTCTTTAGTTTTATTTTGTCGATTTGGGGATGTTGGTTTTTCTTTATGATCTTTTTCAGCTTTAATTTAGCTGTGCCGACCAGCGGAACGTGATCTGACTGAATATCAGCGCCGGGGTAAGTCTTCACTGCAGTGAAAATGTTTCTGTATTCTGTAAATTACAATAGGTACAAGTAAAAGGGGTATGTTGGAAAACCCATCGAAGTTGCTTACTTTACGAATTAAGAATATTGAGTGAAGGAGAAGGATTTAGATCTAATTGACTATTAAGTAACTTGCCTGAATTCATTTCTTTGTTAATTATCATTAAGGTTATAGTTTTCTTCGAGTAAGTGATTAGAATTATGGGAATCTCATTTATGGTTATCAAAACTACGTTTGTGCTTGGATAATCTAACTTTGACATTTCTGAAAGTTCTACCATTATAAATTTTATTGCAATCCCCGCGAGACAGTTTATAAACACCGGATTTATTACCTTCATCAATTTTAGATTTGCAGATTTTGATATGTCGGCCTAAAGAATTATCAGTTCGGAATACTATATTGATGTTATAATTCGAGAGGAATGATTTCAATTTTAGACTAGGATTACCAATATAAGTTGAGCCGTTGTATTTTGTGATAGAACTTTTATACATGGAATTACATATGGATTGCTTTTTGAATTTTTTGCGTGAGATCATGTTGTCAATCATACTTGGACTGTAACCGTTATTGACTGCTCTTTGTTTAATCATATTTTGCTCTTTATGAAATTATTATGTGATATTGGGATATTAATGAGTTTATGTACCATACTATTGTGAGCAGCTAATTTATGTGGATAAGGATGTGTAGATGAGCTTTGAATAATAATATCTGTACGCGATGGTTTGTGGAAAATAGAAAAATCATGTTTGCCGTTAATGTTAGTAATAAGTAAACCCGGAAAGTTAATGGAGTTTTCTGTTTCTATCTCTAAGGTTAATTCAATATTATCGTGAATTTTGTTAATGAATGTTTTGAATGACTCTAACTGTCTGTTTGTGCTAGTGGAACAACAAATGATATCGACATATCTCAACCAATAAATAAAGTGTTTGAATAAAGGATGTTCTTGGATAGGGCTCAGAGGATTACCCACGATTAAACCTATTTTACTATTATATAATACTACATTGAAGTTAAAATAATTTTGTTCTAAACAACTTTCTAAAAGGTGTAAGATTTCTGATTGAATTACCGGATTGACTTTATTAACTTGAAGGGCGTTGTTGATGAGTTTCACTGTATCACTAGATGAAACACTAGGGAAGAGATTTACTACATCCCATGACTTAAGTTAAGCGTTCGGCGGTAGTATCGTGTGCTGAATTTTATTTATTAGGAATTTATTTTGAATTTTGACGGGGAGTAATTTATTTTTTGGATGTTGCAGGTTGTCTATGAAAAATTATATTTTTGGTTGGTAGGTATTATAGACTTGGCATACTCCAAAACGTTTTTTACTATGAATTGAAATTTATTAGTTAGATCTTTATTAATTTTTTCATAACTACTAGATTCAATGAAATTTTGATTTTCAATAAATAATCTGCTATATTTAAGGCTATGACTGTATGACTTTTGTCTGCTTAAGTGAATATGATATCTTCAGATGCGGCCTCAGATTTAATGGACTTCAAAGTTGTATTTTCGAATTTCTTAGGTTGGAAAAGTCTATAATATATACCAACCAAAAATATAAATTTTTATTGACAACACGCCATCTCCAAAACTTCACTCTCTCGTCAAACTCCATAAAACAGGGCATCCCATTAGACCAGTAGTTTCATATTTTCAAGCTTCAGCTGCAAAACTTTCACGCTTTATCATAGACATCATTCAACAGTACGCTAATTTTGAAACTAAATTCTCAATAACAACTCTTCAGTCCTAATAAATAAAATTCAGCACACGATACTACCACCGAACGCTAAACTTATGTCATGGGATGTAGTAAACCTCTTCCCTAGTGTTCCACCTAGTGATACAGTGAAACTCATCAACAATTTCCTTCAAATTAATAAAGTCAATCAGGTAATTCAATCAGAAATTCTACACCTTCAAGAAATTTGTTTAGAACAAAATTATCTCAAATTCAATGGACTTTTATATAATAGTAAAAAGGTTTAATCATGCGTAATCCTCTGAGCCCTCTACTCGCTGAAACTTTCATGGATAATATTGACAAATTTATCCAAGAACATCCGTTATTCAAACACTTTATTTATTGGTCTAGATATGTCGACGATATCATTTGTTGTTTCACTGGCACAAACAGACAATTAGAGTCATTCAAATCATTCATTAACAAAATTCACGATTATATTAAATTCACGTTTGGGATAAAACAGAAAACTTCATTAACTTTCTGGATTTAACTATTACTAAAATTAATGCCAAACATGATTTTCCTATTTTTCATAAGCCATCGCATACAGATATTACTATTCACAGCTCATCTACACATCCTTATCCACATAAATTAGCTGCTTATAATAGTATGATACATAGACTCATTAATATCCCAATGTCACAAAATAATTTTATAAAAGAACAAAATATAATTAAACAAAAAGCAGTCAATAACGGTTACAGTCCAAGTGTGATTGTGAACATGATTTCACTTAAAAGAATTCAAAAAGCAATCCAGGAAGTATTTCCAAGTATTCAACTTTCCAACACAAAATACAACAGCTTAACTTACATTGGTAATCCTAGTCTAAAATTGAAATCATTCCTATAGCATTATAATTTCAATATAGCATTCCGAACTGATAATTATTTAGGCCGACATATCAAAAACTGCAAATCTAAAATTGATAAAGGAAATAAATTCGGTATTTATAAACTGTCTTGCATGGATTTTAATAAAATTTATATTGGTAGAACTTTCAGAAATTTCAAAGTTAGATTATCCAAGCACAAGTAGTTTTAATAATCATAAATCAGATTCCCATAATTCTAATCACTTACTCGTAGCAAACCATAACTTCAAAGATAATTTTAAAAATTTCCACAATGAAAATAATAGACAAAAACTCAATCTATGGAAATTTTAGAGATTTACATAGAAAATAATTCAGGTAGGTTACATAATAGTCAATTGGATCTAAATCCTTCTCCTTTACTCAATCTTTTCAATTCATAAAGTAAGCAACTTCGATGGGTTTTCCAACATACTCCTTTTATTTGTACCTTTTATAATATTAAGTAGGAAATAAGACAAATATATAAGGAACAACTTTGTTCATTAGTTTGTATCTATCTGATGAAGCCAGTCAGTCATGTTTTATATGCAAACGTCAACTCCGTTATCACTGAGGGAATGTCACTGCACAACACTATATTGCCGTCTTGAGAACAAAAAACTTGAGAAGTGCGTATGTCGACTTCTGTATACGGATATTCTGGTAATTTTTCCAGTAAATTTCAGTCATGAAGTCAGGACGCCAACAGTTCAGCCAGTCTTTTACTGAGATCCAAATCACGTACCAAGTCATTGAGATCGTTTTGCGTTATAAAATGAGATCGTTTTGAGTTATGAAATGAGGTTCTCTGTATGAAGTACAGGGCTCAAAAGTCGGATCAGAATCTATACTCGTTTTATAGAAATTTGGCAGAAATAACAATCTGATACATGGTCTTTCGGTTCGGCCCATATCATTGAAACTGCGAACGGCATATGACGAGTTCCTTTAGCCCATGATGTTAATAAAGTGACACACTGTGCACAGCAAACACTAGGAATCCAGGTATTGTAAAAATTTCGCGCCAGGACACCAAAATAATTAAAATAACAGTTTTTAACTTTTTCTGACAAAGTAGGACGTTGATTTTCAACATTTAGTTGGCCGTAAATATAATAAAAGTTATCAGGATGGTTTACACACACTCCTGGCATCTTGGTATGATGTTTAACACTAATCCTAAAGAAAAACTGTTTTAGTTTCAATATTTTTTCGTTAATTTATTCGGAAACACACGTCGGTGAGCAAAATTCGCGTAATCGAGTAAGTCTATGTATCATGAAAACTGAGGGTGATTGAAAAGTATGAGGTTTATATGCGGGTGAAAATATGACTCGATTTCGTTTAATAAATTCACTGTTTGTCAGTGTATTTTATGGAAATAGTAAACAAAGTCATTCATTCCTCATCTAGCAGTCACCATTATTCATATCCCCAGACAGTTCTAGAAGATTTTAAGGTAGTTAATCTTCTGTCGGGTACACCAGTTGGACAATCGTAATTTGGCGCGCGGTTTACATAAATGGTCGCAAAATAATGTGTAACTGATTTTTTTTTCATTTTAGGTCATTATTCTAGTGAGGAATATCAAAATTCAATGTCTGTTGATTTCACCAGAAAAAACAATTCTATGTTACCGAAATGAAGCCAGGACGAAGAACTCTTGCCAGGAGGAGTGAAAAGTTCACATGACAACATTATAAAACACGTTTTTTGGTGAAATTTAATCCTTTTTTTTCAATAAAGTCACCTTCGAGGGAGATATTGCGATCAATAATTTTTTCGATGCCATTTTTATAATGAGATTTCTCCTCAACTCAATATAGGCTTCAGTTCACGCGTTCGTTAGTCTTGAATTTTTACCCAGTGAGCATTTTTTCAAGTCTGGAAACAGAAATAAGTCGCCGGAGGAAGGATGCGCTAAATAAAATGGATGAAGAAGTAATTCGAAGTCTAATTCGTACAATTCAAATAGTTTTTATTGATTTGTGGCAAGGTGCATTGTTTCGATAAAACAGCTTTTTCAAAAGGAGCCATTTCTTCGTGGTTTGACCCTTCAATTGATCCGACAACTCATTGTAGTAGTACCTGTTGATCGTCTGGCTCTTTTTAAGGTAATAGATGAATATAATATGCTGCGCATCCAAGAAAACAGATGCCATAACCTTGCCAGCTAACTGCTGCGTTTCTGCACACTTTGGATGCAGTTCACCTAGTTCAGTCCGCGTGGCTGAACTGTCGATTGCTTTCTGGAGTGTAGTAATGAATCAATGTTTCGTCTTTTGTGCTGTATCGATGGAAGAATCAAGATCAAGAGTCAATAAGCGCAGCACCCATTTCGCCCATAACATTTGCAAGTCCCAACATTCGTTCAAAATAAAACTTACACGGTCTTTGGATATTTTCTGTACCTTTTGACCTTTCTATCAGTGACAGCCTCTTTGGAACGTCCACCTCGTTCATTGTCTTGGATGCTCATATCACTTCGTTTTGAAATTGCAAACCACTTTTTTACCATTGAATTTCCTGTCCAATGGTGAAAACCACTTTTTTACCATTGTAATGAGTATCAACAGTTCACTGTGCCACCTCTTCGGTAGAATACTATCAGTAAAACTCAGAGAAAATATCGGGCACAAAATCAGTGAGGATCCAAACGGGTTTGTACCAGAGCGTTCATGTGCAGATATAACCTGTTCGTCATCTAACAAGTCTTAGAAAATAAAATATCGGTCAACTGTAACGTGCTAAAATCACGTCACAACAATTTGAATTAAGACACCTGATTCCTGTTAACCCTCCATCTGTGCCACGCCACTGGCTAACAGTCTGATGCGCATATTCAGGTTATTGGATGGTATTCTTACCGGCTTCAGAATGCGTTCTTTTCTTTGCAGATCTTCTAGCTAATTAGTTGAACTTGAAAATCCTCTTAAATTGTAGTTAAAATAATTAAATAATATTGAAATTCATATCTTTATCTTGTATACTGTGTAGTTACCTATATCAAAATATAGTTGAAAGTTCATTTGGCAAAATGCCGCACTTAATCTTGAAAATCTAATTCACAATTTTTCCTTACATAATTTTGTTTATTAACTGCTCGAATTTAATAATCGTATTCCTTTAATTTCTAATTTTTTTATAATGACCTCGATAGATTTCTCATTAACAAACGCGATCAAAATAATTTTTCTGAATAGAAAACGACGAAAGTAACTCGAACTCCTATACTCAATCATTATTTCTTTCATTGTCAAGTAATTTTCGTGAAATTATCATCTAAATCATGAAATTCTTTCAAATTTTCAAAATGGTTGCCAAACATCTGTAATTTTTATGAATAGTTTTATACTTCCTCGCTTTTTATGTAGCTTCTCTTTAATTGTGAAAAGTTTTTTTTGTAGATGCTTCCTTGCGTTTTATAGAACTAATCTTTCAATTCAATGACCTACCTGAACAGCTAGCACGAGTTCACTTTTTTTGAATCTTTGTACCTTTTCCTATTAATTTTTGTGTCTGAATAATGTTAGATCCACATTATTATGTTACTTTAAATTCCCTGGTGTAGCTGGCTGTTACGTTAGAGTATAGAATATCTTGGTGATACATGTCTAATTTGTGAAATTCAGTATTAGGTGGGGAGCAATAGACAGAAATTCCTAGGTGCAGAGTCCTAGACGGAAATTCCTTGACAGAGATTCATAGGTAGAGACTCGTACGTAGAGCTCAGAGGTTGAGATGTAATAACTTCTATCTGGAGTACAGAAATCCACATCCGAAGCTGAATTAGAGGTTTTCCCCCACATGCAGCATTAAAAACAAGAACGTTTTGGAACTATTTCGCCAAGATAAGTCTTATTGACTGTATATAAGAAATAAATAAGGATTTGTGATATTATGTATCATACCTATAATTTATGTCATTAAATATCTGAGCTTAACTTCATTGACTTATCTGAACTGAGATTTCAGTGACAATTATTGAATTAAAGTCTCATTGCTCATTTTCCTCTGGGCTTAACCAGAAAAAGTTAATTTTGTTACACAATCAAGTAGTTCATTTAGCATTTATAAACCTAGAAAAAGCTAAAGATTTCACCGCTAGAGTTGGATACGGACAAGGCACTGATAAAGATAATCAGAGAGCTCTATGAAGATAATGTCGCATAAGTTAAGGTTGATGGTAGGCTGCCGAAACCGATAAAAACTACAAAGGGATTAGACAGGGGTGCAGCTTGTCACCGCTTTCAATGAACTGAAACGAAATTCGTTGGTTCAGATTTGAACATTGTCAAACACATTGAATCTCAATTAATTTTACATTTGGATAATTGTAGAATAGAAACATACTTTCTTTTGAATGAACTGAAACGAAAATGTGAAATGGCACAGTCTTATTGACATCCAGTTTGAAATATTTATTACAGATATAGCCTTTAATAGATAGCTTTCAATATTCATATGGTACATACTCTAAATGACCTATCGAAAACTTTATCGAGTTCCTTTCAGAAAAAGGTTATTATACAAAATAGCTCAATACCTATTAATAGCAACTCAAAGGATATCCCATCATTCTGTGAAATAGTCCGAATTGATTCGTTAAAAGATCCTAGTAATTCCAGGAAATCTTTCAAAGATTAGAGGTAAGAATGTTCAAGAAAGAAAAATGAAATATGTTAATTCTGAGTACGTTTCTTGAGCATGCTGAACAAAATATAAATTAAAATATACAAATGAACCTCAAATTACATTAACTGACCTTTCAACCATTATTGTAAGTCTCTTGAACTTCTTTTTGATATAACATTCCGTTTGAATCACATTATTTAAGTTAGAATAGCCACAAAATGTTAAATTCATGAATTTTGAAGTTAAGAAAATATATATGAAAATTGATAAATTAACATCGAACTACGTACACTTACCTCTATTTAGTTTATTTCAAGTTTCGTCAAACTTTTCTATCAAATAAAATTCGGAATTACTTATTTCGACAGATCGAATATAAGACTAATTGAAATGAGGTTATACTCGATTAGATGTTATGAATATTTCATTCCGTCTCATATTATCATTCAGAAGAGAAAGCGCACTATATTCTAGATGTTGGTAGTCCCAAAATTATGTTGGTGAAAGTGAAAGTTACTATTTCAATCTCACTATTTTTATTCAAAAGAGAGAGCATTAAATTTTACACGTTGGTAAAGTTTACTTTCGACATTGAAATTTGATCTAAGGGGCGGTAGGAGAGGCGACTGACTCCGCCACCGTGTTTTCGGTCTTTTTCTCGAAAATCTAGCTCTAAAAATTCGTCTCAGATTCGAAAATTAAGTCGTAGAGTAAAGAATTCTCTTCGCGGATCCGATCTCGAGATATGTAGGTATCGTTCGATACCCAAATTTTGGTTTCTCGACCATCTGCAGCTGACAAGAAGTATTGAATTAAAGTTTGAAATACATACATATGCATATATAAATAGGTGAATGCAAAATTAATAATGGTGCAAAAGAGAAGTAATAAACTTATTTTGATAAAATTAGGTATTATTTGAAGATTTCAAATGGGGACGAATGAGCCGGGCCATACTAATCATTCAATTGGGTGTTTGTTGAAGTTTGAAAATTTTGATTGATTCTAAGAAATCTAACTTTCATCCCTTAGGTATTCTGTGAATAATTTGAAGTTGATTTATGGGTGGAAAATGATGGCCAATTTCGATAGAATGTAAAGCAGAAGTAGATTTGTCTGTTCTCTGGTTATTGTGATCTGATTGATGCTCTTTATATCTATATCTCGTTTTGAATGAACGAACAGTTTGACCTATATAGACGCTTTCGCAATCCATACAAGACAACTTGTTAACTCCAGTATTGTCAAGTTTATATGTTTTATTTTCTGAACGACCAGTATAGCTCTGCTTATTCGTACCTATTTGAAATCTTTGAATAATACCTGCTTTTATAATAATGAGTTTATTACCTCTTGTTGGCACCCTTATTAATTTTGTGTCTACCTATTTATATATGTATGTATTTTCAACTTTAGTTCAGTACTTGTTGTCAGTTGAAGATGGTCAAAAGATCGAAATTGCAATCCAGATTTTCAATAAATCTCTTGTGATAGTATAATGCTTTGTTTAATTTCTGATCAACATCATGATTAGCATGAAACACAAAGTTATATAACAGTTATAAGATATGTTACCTCCAAATAGCCATAAAACCTGATATTTGATAGGTGTACAAACTTGCTAAATGAAATTTTCGGAAAAATAAGAATTCAGAGTATAAAAGAATTGCATTTCACTGTACTCCAGAAACAAGAACTGATAACTTTATGGTTTTTTTTCTATCTGCAGATGAAAATCAAAAAAAAATATCTATAAATTGTTTGATACTGCTTTTTATAATATCCTGGAGGGATCACTCAAACGTAAATCCTCGTAAAATATTATATATTTCGTTATGATGCTTCAGTATTATGAAGTCTTTTCTGAACTTGGGTCGACTGACGCTGATAAACTGGAACTTTTTGCTTAGAGTCGCATAGTAAAATCAGTTATTTGGCTTCTTTCTCCTATCGACATGTTTTCAACTCTCAAAATTTCAAACAGTAACCCACGTCTTCTATTGAAAAATTCCATTCGAATAAGCGCAAAAGTTTCTTTGTATAACTTTCGACAACTCGAGTTTCATTCGATTCTTTATTGTGAATGAGGGTCAGACCGGTCTAGGTTGAACCGGAAATTGTACGAAGTATTTGCATGGTGATGCTCTCGAATTAAATATTTTAGGTCTTTCCTCAAGTGTACCAATAAATTTCGAGCTGGCAAATACACGAATCCGTAATCTGAACGCTTGTGAATCATTACATGAGGGTCGCATTATTTTCCAAATGTAAGTGAAGATAAATATTTGAACTGTTTTCAGGAAAGCAAATATTGAAAATGCCGATTTTAATGAAATCTCAAAATGATAATAATTAAATAAGTTTTTAGGGATTTTATGGAAGAAATGTTGACTTGATTATGATATGGTGACAAGAACAATTCTTCAAGTAGCCAATTGGCTATAAACGGAGAAATTTTCACACTGGAATATCTTGAAAATAATGACGAAAATAAGGAATGAAAAGGAGGAAATACTGAAACAACAAGCAAGGAAAAACAAGATGCTAGAACACTGAGCGAGAGATCACCTAGCAACGGAATAGAAGATGGAAGACCAATAAAAATCACTAGAGGTGAAAATTCAAAAAATTAGGAATGGAGGCATAGGGGAACTTCAAGGACGATGAACACTGCAAAGATAATGGAACATGAGAAAAACGAATTGAAAAAGCAGAATGTAGAGAAGAAACAAATAAATATGAAAAACGCTGATGAAAATGAATATGAAGAACACCACAACGCGCCAATAAATGAAAAAAGGTCAAAAATACAAGAGAAACAAGAAATGAGAATCGCTACATGGAATATCATGGAGCAAGCATAGTTATGCTTGCTCCCGGTAGAATGCAGGAAATAGGAGAAGAACTGAATAGGATGAAGGTAGACGTGGCTGCCCTACAGTAAATTCGATGGAAAGGTAATTGGAAAATAGATAAAAAATACTTCTCACTCCAATATTCAGAAGCAGACACACAAGGAAACTATGGAGTTGCATTCATAATAATGAAGAGATTGAAAGACAAAGTTATAGCATTCAAGCCCTTAAATGAATGACTGGCCCACTTAAGAATAAAAGCAAAACCCTTCAATATGTCCTTGCTCAATGTGTATGCACTAACAGAAAAAACTAATATAGAGGAAAAACAAAACGTTTATGAAAAAATCGAGGAGCAAATACAGAATATACCAAAGGAAAACACATTAATCGTATTGGATAGTTTCAATGCGCAAGTAGGGAAAGAGGAATAATTAACAGTCATTGCAGGCCAACACACTGTGCACGAGAAAACAAACGAAAACGGACAAAGATTATGTGATCTTGGAGCAGAAATGGATCTGAAAGTAAGCAATACGATGTTTCAGCACCCAAGACCATCACATGGTAACGTGAATAACTCCACATAGAAAGTACACAAATCAGATAGACCACATATTAATCAATCGAAGAAAACAGTCTTCAATAACCGATGTGAGGTCTTACACAGGGGACTGTGAAGATACAGACCATTTCTTAGTTATGGCGAAAATGAAACAGAAGCTGAAAATTATGAAGACAAGAGGAATGAGTAAAACGGAATGAAGAAGGAATGCTTTCGCAAATGAGTAAGACATGAGAATATCTGAAGAAAACACACTTGAGAGTGTAGAAAGAGAATGGAACGAGATAAAACAATATGTGGAAACAGCAGCTAGGATGCAATTGGGAGCAGAAAGCAAGGGAAAAATAAAAGAATGGTTTGACGAAGAATGCAAAAAGGTATTAGCAGAAAAGGCGAAAAAAGAGAAACTTCAATAGGAACGAGAAAAATGAAGATTCAGAATAGTATAAAAGAAATTGAGTGGACTGCACAACAATGATGAGAAAGAAAAAGAGAGAGAGGTAGGAGGAACCGAGGACGCAAAGTTTGAAAAGAATACGAGGAAATTTTATCCAAAAATCAACCAGCACCACAAAGTTTATAAAGGGAAAATTAGCGGCATAAAGGATAAAAATGAAAAAGTAGTGGTGGATGAAAATGAGTTCAAACAGGTGTGGAAGGATTACCTCACATAACTTCTATCAAAACAGTATGAAAAGGTGAAAACAGGAGAAAATACAGGTGAAGAAGAGGCAAAAGAACCACCGTGGGAGGAAATGAAAGAGAAAAGTGAAAGAGGTCGAAACGGAAAAGCGACAGGAGGTGACAATTTAAATATGGAGTTGACAAAATATAGAGGCGAGTAATTGAGAAGGAGTATATTCTTGTTTGTGAGGAGGAACTGGAGAGATGAATGCATGCCGCTGGAGTGGAATATGGGGAAGATAATAACAACCCATAAGAAAGGAGACCAACAAATATGCCAAAACTATAGATGAATCACATTGTTGAATACAGCATACAAAATTTCATCTACGGTTATACAGAAAAGACTGTCAATGAGTGCAGAGAAAATGATGGGGTAATACCAGTGTGGTCTCATTAATGGACGATCTACAGTAGATGCTATTCATACACTCAAACAAATTATGGAAAAGGCGCTTACGTACGAAATAGACATTGATATGCTTTTCGTTGATTTCATACAAGCATTCGACTCAATTAAAAGGAACAAGCTTGGGAGTAGAGACGAAAATGAGGAGATTGATATGGATGATACTGAAAGAGACTAAAACAATAATGAAAACTAAAAAAGAAGAAACACATGAATTCATGTTCAATAAAGGACTCAAACACGGAGATGCTCTATCAGCGACCCTATTCAACATTGTACTCGAATACGTTGTGAGAAAAACTGGTAGAGGTAACGTGAGAACTGGAGGAAAACAGATAATAGCCTATGCAGATGACATTGTTTTAATAGCCAGGAAAAATGATGACAGAAATGCTGAACAAGATAATCGATGAAGGAAAAAGAGTAAGACTTAGAAAAAACAAGAAAAAACCTGAAGATCACAGGGTATGAATTCGAGGAAGTTACAAGTATAAAATATCTAGGTGAAACGATAATGAATGACAGAAAAACAACAACAGTAATAAAGAAGAAAATCATAGCGGCTACTAGGGCTATGTACGTTAATAAAAACCTACTGAAAAATAAGATTTTGAAGAAGAAAACAAAGATGAATGTATATAAGACAATTATAAGACCTAGTATGATGTACGCGATAGAAACTATCTCTACGACGAAAAAGGTAGAAGAAGAGCTCAAAATTGCGGATAGAAAAATATTGAGGAGTACATTAGGTCCTGTTAAAATTGGAAACAACGAATTCAGAATGAGAAGGAATTATGAGATTTATGAAGAGCTGCGTGATGATAATGTGGTGAAGAAAATCAAACAACTAAGAGCGTTGGTTGGGACATGTGTGAAGAGCGAATGCAGGTTCAAATTTATTGTAGCAAAAGTTCGAGGTCAAAACGACCAGGAGCTCCACTACATTATATAAAACGTACCTTTATAGAATTATAGGACAAGAACCGAACTTCTCATTATGATTAATTTTGTTAATAATAAAATTAAGTAATGTTTTTTCGAGAAATTTTACTGAACGATTGTGATTCGTAACGCGTTTCGCTACACCGTAGCTTCTTCAGACGTATGAATGTACAGAAATTATGACAACTATATATATAAAAATGAGAATATAAATACCAATGTTCTCAAGTAATTGAAGGCTTATTGGGTTTCTTCTTCTTAAGTGGTTATTGATGACAGGTATATCCAATAAAATTAAGGAATACATTGCTCGCTGAAGAGATTCAATAGAAGTGAAGGGCATAAATCGACTAGCTCATTAATGAGTCTACCTGAGTGTTTGTCTTTGTTGATTTCTAAAGTTTCCTAAAGACCTACTTTCCAATATTTATTATCTGCGTGCAAAATTTTAAACTGTGCGTCGAAAGAGTGATTATCCTCTAGGAGATGATTCGCGTAATTTAAATCTGATTCTTTATTTGAAAAACTGCGTTTATGTTCCAATATTCTATTATTGAAATTTCTATGTGTTCTACCAATGTAGAAATTAATAAAGTCATTGCAATGCGATCTATAAACACCTGTTTTATTATTTTCATCCCATATTTTATTGTTTTTCATATATTTGTCTAAGCTATTATTAGTTTGGAAAGCTATGTTGAAATTATTTCTCAAGAATGATTTCAGTTTCTCACTTGTAATATCAACGTAGGTTAAGGTGTGAATTTTGTTTCAATTTATTGACTGTAAACTTCATTCATTGCGATTCTACTTTGTTTTTTATTCAAAATATTATTTATTTTGTTGGGATTATGATCATTATTTTCAGCTATTTGTTTAATTGAATTTAATTCTTTGTTGAAATTTTCTGGTGATAACGGGATGTTAATCAATTTATGAATAAAACTGTTGAATGTTGACATTTTATGTTGATACGTATGACACGACGAGTTATGTATTATAATATCTGTATGTGACGGCTTATGGTATATTGCGAAAACATGTTTTCCATTTTCATTCGAAATAGTAATGTCTAAGAAATTTGTTGAATTATTGCTTTCTATTTCGGTTGTAAATTCAATTTTGGATGTAATGAGGTTATATAATTCTTGAAAATTTTCAACAGTTTATCTGTTCCTGTGAAGCAAATAATGATATCGTCTGCATAGAGATACCAGTAGAACAATATTTAATAAGTCGGTGTTTTTTTATTAGAACTATAGAACCGTTCAAAGGTTAAAAGCTCAACTTTAATAAGTACAGCAATAAATTACATTTTATCCTATGGTAATAGTAACAATTTTTAAAATATATGTATTCACAAATGTACGTTACACTTATTTAAGAAATTGAAGACAATTCTCATACCTACGATATTAGGTTCAAACAATAAGCACTTGATGATCAAAGGTAAAAACAGCCCTATGTCTAACAATTTTCTGATAACATTGTTCCTTTCATTATCGTGACGTGAACATTAGAACACTATATGATATGAAAAAAACGTGGATTTTTTTCAACTTCAAAAAAATTTTTGAAATAAAATTTTTCTTTATTCCCCGTTCTCAATTTAATTATTGAATTGGATGTTTCTACATATGCAGTATGCCTAAAACTTTCTCTCAATCTTGATAGGGAATGAGGTATAGAATGTCGTTGCTGGGTAGTTCAGTAGCTCTTTTTGCAAGTTGATCCACATCCTCGTTTCCACTTATTCCCCTGTGTGAAGGAATCCATACGAGAACTCTATTGTTGCTTTGAAAACATTGTTTTCAAAATACTCAAAGAGTTTTTCTTTAATTTTCAAAATGCAGCAATTAACATAAGAATTGAATCGAAAATTTTGCAGACTTTCCAACACACTCAGAGAATCAGTGAAAACGAAAAAGCTCTTCGATTTATTCTGTGTAGCAATTTCATAAGCATCTAGAATAGCGATACATTCTGCGGTGTAAATTCAGGTATACGAAGGAAGACAAATACAAGCCGTACCAACAGATCTCGAATTTTTGACTTTACTACCATCTGTGTAGATATGACTCTGATACAAACCTGAAAATTTTTGTGTATTTGAATTATTTATTTTGGCCCTTCTATAAGACTCTTTCCAAACTTGGTGTCAATGATAACTGGACTGAATAAGGCTTGGTAATCGAAGTTAAATATGTTACAACCGTTTTGACGTAAAACATAATTTTCATAACACATTAAGTGTTTGATACAAGAGTGAAGAATATTTTTTCTTCTTACATGTTTTCTGATTATTACCAAGAAAGAATTTTTCACTGTTTTTTAGGCCAGATTATCTAGTTTACTGACACTTTTCATTAAGTAATTTTTACACGTAAGTTTTATGCGGGCGTGTATACTGAAAAGCAAGTAATACACTATAAGGAGTATAATTTATATATTCCATGCAGAGTCTAATCGCCTGATATTGTTGTTTCTCGAGTTTTGTTGTCCATTTTTATTTATCGGATAGTATATGAAACAGTCGTAATCTATGATGGACCTGATGAAACTTTTGTATAAACTTAATAGCGTGAAGGGGACCGCACCACAAGTAATACCTGAAAGAAATTTAACGATATTCATGGACCTATTACATTTAACTAGTGTGTTTTTGATGTGTGTATTGAATGACATGAGGTTGTGAATTAATTTCTGTAAATTATTCATGAATATTTCTGCTAACAAAGGACTTAAAAAATAGCTAAAAATAATGGTTTTAATCCCAACATAAGAAATAATATTTTGAATGAAAACAAAGTAGAATCGCATTGAATGAAGTTTACCCTGTCGATAAATTGATAAAAAAATTCAACACCTTAACCTACGTTGGTATTACTTAGAGAAATTGAAATTATTCTTGAGTAAAAATAATTTCAACATAGCTTTCCCAACTAACAAGAGCTTAGGCAAATATATAAAAAACAATAAGAAAAAATTAGGTAAAAATATTAAATAAGGTGTTTATAGATTGAATGTAGTGAAACGCGTTATGATTTATCATTATTCAGTGAAATTCCTCAAAAAACATTACTTGTTTTTATTATTGATAATGGAATTCGACCAAGTAAAAGCCTCCCGAATTCAAAAATTAATTTTTTTCCAAGAACCGTCCAAGAAAAGTTGAAGGGGTTATTGAATTTGGTAATGAACAAGTGATGTGCTGGAAATTACCTATCGTGTCCTCTCGACTCACATCGAACTTCTTCCCTTGAACTCAGCTGCGACACGAAGCTTGCTGCGTCGCTCTTCACCAAGCGAAATACATTTTAAGGTACAATCTTTTTTCGGTGGTTCATTCATTATATTGTGTCATATGCAATAGTCATGGTGGTCTAAAGCATGGGAAATAACTGATATGAATCTTTCAATATAAATTTAAGGTGCCTGGTAAAGAACTATTACCCTTGTTCAAGAATTCGTTCTGGCTACGAGCGAGTCACACTCTTCAACGAGATCTACAATCCTAATTGATTATGAGTGGGATATGTTGAAACATCGTGTTCATGACAACTGGTCAGTTTGCGCTACACTGAATGAGGTAAGACAGCTTTTGTCACACTTTTTAACTTTTACTAACATGCCTAGGGAATACAAACCAGTTATAGCAGCTGAGGAAGGGCATACCATTTACCAAAGTCATAAAAATAGGCGCAAGATTATGATTATATTGTGAAAATATGTTATTTCATTTTCTGCAATTTTCATATTCTCAATAATTTTTGAATTACGGTTTCAATTTAAGGTTGAAATATTATTTTGTTATCCAAAATTCCTTAATGTTTACATGAATTACATGAATTAGAGAGAACTTGAATACCAGCTACACCCCCAACTATCTAGGAGCAGTTTGTAAGCTGTGAACGAGATATGAATAGCAGAAGTATTTTATTTATGATACAATTATGTTCTGAAATGTTTCATTTGCCACACTATTAATTCATTTCAGCTTAATTTCACAAGACATGATCTTCATATCGACTTCATATCACCCATTCTAGATTTGCGTCAAAACCTTCCCTTTTAATCCTTTGTTGCTGTAGCGGAAACATTTTTAGGGTGACGCTCGAAATAAATTGCTACCCTGTTATTTTATTTTGCGAGCAAACAGATTGATGTTCTTCTTTTAGATTAGAGTTTCCAGTTTCCATTAATCATGTTTTTCCTGTATATGAAAAAAATTATAATTGATAACGAAATCATGGCATGTTCAAAACAGGATATCGCTTCAAGCTATTACGTATAAATTCATTGGATCAGTTACTTGGCTCACGTTTATTTATTTGATTATTGTGAAGAATTGCTGTGCTCGGGGATATTACACAGAACTTTATTCGTATCGGTGTCTTCTAAAAATGATAACAATATATTTTTTCCATAGAATAACAAACATGATATCATGAATTTCTCTATATTGTTTTGTTCTTAGTCCACTGTTAATCTATATTATACTGATTTTCGTACACAACAATAATTTCAAGTTCGCAAAGGCACAGTACTAATATGAATGATCATCTATAACTATTTGATTACACCAAGTATTAATTGAACGTATATACATCCACGCCAACAATAACACCTAATTTGCTTTACGAGGATGGTCTGGAAAGGTTAAGACCTCTACGTGAAGATGGCACTACGCGTAAATGAAAGCTAGTGAATTTTCAATGTTTATCTGTTACATGCCAAAGTTTCAGCCATTTTGAACCTGCAGTTGTTATAGAACAGTCGTTTCAATGAGTTCATCTGTGCGGGTGAAATAGCCCCTCCCCTTGTTGCGCGTTAACTTTACCATTCACGTGGCCAAGAGCTCTGTTCTCAATGAACAGGGCCGAATCTTGCAAATTTCATTTCAATATTTCTAAGTTTCAGTGAGGACGGAGTTCGTTTCCAATTTGAAAGGGAACAAATTAAGTGGGCAATCCAAACAAATAATAAAGAAATAATAAACGTTTTTCAACTCCCGACAAGAAGAGAAGAAAATCAGCGAAGAAAACAGATCTCAATGACTTACGTCTTCGATAAAATCGTACCCACATTAAAGCGAATCCATCAAGAGTTCGTCGATGAGAATGAATATGCAGGATCAAGAGAGCGCATTCGAAAAATTTCGAGAGGATCGGGGTTCCGTTGGATTAGGACAAAAACGAATAGAAAGCAACTTATGGAAAAATACAGCAACGCCAACTTAGGAGGGACTCTCGACAGCACAATAAAAGCTTGGCAGTTCAAACTATAGAACAAAATAAAAGCATGAAGATACTACGACGGACGACTTCATTGGGAAAACGTAACATTCACAAACTAATGGATCCATACGGTTCAATTATAACAAATAGAGCCGAAATAGTGAAGGTTGTCGAGGACTTTTACTCCAATTTCTATCGAAGCCTGAATCGCGAGAACGAGGAAGACAATCGCATACCTCATGTTATGAATCAGGGTTCGGAGGACCTCCCAGAAATAACAGCTGATGAGGTCCGAAAGGCACTATCAGATATGAAAAGCAACAAAGCTCCAGGGGAAGATGGAGTAGTTGCGAAGGCTTTGAAGATAGGCGGTGAAAATCTGATTCGTGAAATAACGAAACTTTTCAATAAATGTTTAGCTGAAGCAAAAGTACCAGAGTCTTGGCATATGCTATAATAATAATTATGTACAAGAAACGAGACCCCACAAATCTCTCGAACTATAGACCTATAAGCATTCTATCGCACTTATACAAACTCTTCACCAAAATAATAACAAAGCGCCTCACAAACAAACTGGACACCTACCAACCTCGAGAGCAGGCCGGATTTCGGGCAACATTTGGTGTTAATGATCATCTCCAAACTCTCAAGACTTTGATTGAAAAGAGCATAGAATACAACTTGTCTCTGGCGATTATGCTTAAAGCGTTGGCTGACTGTAGAATAGATCATAGATACACTGCCATCATTAAATATATATATGAGCATGCCACTTCACAAGTGTGCCTTTACAATTCTACAGAAAAATTCAGGATCGGATGTGGAGTAAGACAGGGTGATATTATTTCCCCGAAGTTGTTCACAAACCTATTGCAATATATGTTCAAGCAATTGGAATGGTATCAGAGGGGAGTAAATGTGGATGGTGAGCGATAAAGTCATCTTCGTTTCGCCAACGACATCGTCATTATAGCAAACAGATTAGATGATGCAAATGAGATGCTCTTGCAGTTGTCTAAGGAATCCAGTAAAATCGGATTGAAAATAAATATGTCGAAAACTAAGATGATGACCAACTTAGTACCAAGGCAACCAGTTTCCATCGATGGTGAAATTGTTGAACAAGTAACGTCATACAAATATCTGGGGCATGAGATAACTATAGGCAGGGACAACCAAACAACAGAAATAGGAAGGCGAATAAGGCTGACATGGGCTGCATTTGGAAAACTGAGAGATCTGTTCAAATCAGAGATACCGATTTGTTTGGAACGTAAAGTGTACAATCAATGCGTTTTACCAGTTTTGACGTACGGTGCAGAAACCCTGACCCTAACAAAGAAATCAGCTAATGAAATATGTGTTGCTCAGCGTAAGATGGAGAGAGCTATGTTAGGCATAACACTACGGGACAGAATTCCCAACCATATCATACGCCAACGAACTAGAGTCCAGGATGCTCTCGAGAGAGTTGCTAATTCAAAGTGGAACTGGGCCGGTCATCTAGCAAGAACCACGGACGGTAGATGGACAAAGCGTCTTTTGGAGTGGCGTCCCAGAGATGAAGCCCACAGAAGTAGAGGACGTCCACCAGCTCGTTGGAAAGACGATATCAAGCGAGTGTGTACGAACTGGATAAATCCGGCCCAAAATCGCGAGGAATGGAGATCGTTGAGGAAGACCTATGTTCAGCAGTGGACTAGGATGGTTGACAGATGATGATGTTTGAATTATTTAAGAAGCATCAAATGATACCGTCAAGGAGAGAGACCAATAATATACATGGACGAAACATATATTCATTTCTCCCAGACACAAGAAAGCTTTGAGTAACGAACCAAACGGCGGCCTACGTCAGCCTGTTTCAAAAGGACCAAGACTGATAAATTTGAACGCCGGTGGTGAATGTGGATTCATACGAAACTCATATCTGGCCTTTCATTCTAATTGTAAGACCGGTGATTATCATTTTTCACAAACTACGAAAAATTGAGAAAAAATTTTATTCCAAATTTACCACAAAAAACTGTGTTAGTGGTCCATAACACCCTATATCACAATGTACAAACAGAAAAAGAAAAGAAGAAATGAAAGAGGGGCTGCAACGTCGAAATATTGCCTTCACAGATGGGATGCTCAAAAACGAGCTTTATAATCTAATTGAATTGCACAAACCCAAATTTAAAACGTATACTATTGACAAACTGATAAATGATCTGGGCCACGATGTACTTAGACTTCCCCCATATCATCCTGACCTAAACCCGATTGAAAAAGTTTGGGCAGCCATGACAGTTCATGTTTTGGTGAGAATAAATATTATTATGAATAAAAGTATGCTTATCTCATCACAATCATTCACTAAGTTAGCAGTGATGTTATTTCCAGTTGTCCCCCGCAACTCTCTGTCGTTCTAACCTTTTCAAGGGATGTATTTCACAAATTTTTTATACTTTCCACTTTATTATTTGAAGTTTCAGTATCAAATTCATCATATTTTGTTGGGCTCCTTTGTCACCAGTACAAAAAGCAAATGATCTCAATCGGCGCTCAGTCCGCGTCGATATACCTTCATAAACCTTCCTTTGTAATACATTGCGGAGCATTTGCAATCCGGAAGAGCTCCTTCGCGCCCGCAGCATATGAGTCGGTGTGTGTTTTCTCATATGCACAATGAGACTCTTTCCGTGCGCGTAGAGCGGAGCATCCACGTCACTGTATATTGGGCCTTAGAGCATGCTCTTTAATTAAATCGAAAAGAAATTTTATCCATTCTTGATCTCTTGTAACTTTTTAATCGATAAGCCTACTCTAGACCAAGTAAAACCAATGAAAATTTTATTGTCAGTTCTTGAGAATTTCATAACCAAATAGACTACCAAAGGGTTCATTTCAACGGTTAAATCTGCAAGAGGTAGAATACATTAAGATACCATTTTTTATGCGCGCTTTCCAGGAATAGGTGAACCTGTTACACCACACGAGTGGAGTGGGCGCTTGGGAAGAGTTGAGGTGTCTGTTTACTCGCTTCTTGAAGAGGGCCAAATTGTAGGATGTTGGGAAAATGTTGGACGAAAGCGAGTTCCACAGCTCACCGGCTCTGTAAACGAAGGAATTCTAATAGAGAAAGGTTCAAGGGGTCGTTAAATGTACCGCCATATGATGAGAACTTCTTGACAGCCTAGTGTTGCGGCAAGACTCCCGTTTTCCCGAAACAAGGTCTTTCAGCTCCTTAGAACATCTTTCGAGGAAGTATCTGTAAAACAGAGAAAGGTCAGCAAATAGTCTTCTTGGAGCCAGCGGTCGGAAATCGTGGGTGATCTCCGGGTGCTCGATGAGGCGCACAGCCCGTTTTGGCACACTATCCAACATTCCAAACGAATGTTTGGGCGCAGATCCCTATACATGGGAACTATATTCCAAAGCAGGCCGAATATCCGCCTTATATAGAAGCAACAGCTGAAATGACGTGAAGTATCGCTTGGCTCTAAAAAGAAAACTAAGTTCAGCTGATGCCGACTTAGCTATTGCTGATACATGTTCATGCCAGCAAAACCCGAAGTTGACCGTTATTCCGAGAAGATGCATCGAATCTTTGGATGCAATTTGTTAGCCTTGCATCTATAGAGGAGGTTCTCTAGCGGGGAGCTTTCTAGAAAACGTAGTTGCTTTCGTCTTTCTCGCGTTGAAGCTGACCAGATTCGACTGACTCCACTCAGATATCCTCTGTAAGTCAAAGTTTGAGTTATTAATTTGTTCACATCTATGACGCTGAGATTCCGCAGCTGTAATCGGCCGTATACTACTTAAAGACGGAACCAGGGTACAATCGTCTGCAAAACCGAAGATCTTGCTCTCTGTAGATGACAAAAATTTGTTTATCTGCAACTAAATAAGCTTTGCAAAAGAATGGATCCTTAAGGTACTTCTGATTGCAACCGAAAACAATCAGATGTTATACCGTCAACCACAACTTGTATTGATCTATTTTAGAGAAAGCTATTTATCTAACCCCGCAAGTTTTCGGAAAGCCCATATGCAGCAAGTTAGTTCAACAAAGCTGCATGCAAATCCCTATCGAAGGCTTTAGAGATATCGAGGTCTATTGCTCTAGATTACCTATGCTTTTTCATCGTTGATGTACAAACATGAGTAACGTAGACGAGCAGATCGCCTGTCGATCTTTGGCTGCGAAAACCAAACTGATGGTCGTTAATGAATCCCTGCAACTGAAGATATTTGATGAGTTCATCACTTATGACTCTCTCCATCACTTTGGACATAATGAGAAGAAGTGCAACTGGGCAGTAGTTTTGAGGTTAGGTTAGGTTAGGTTAGTTCTTCTTTCCTCTCTACGGAATCGGTTGAATTCGGGCAATTTTCCAACTGTTCGGAAAAGTCTGGCTCTCATAAGAAATCTGAAACACACTTTCTCAGGATGATTGGTGGTATTCCATCTAGATCAACTATTTTCTTGCAGTTCAGCTGCTCGAGAGCCCGTGTCACAGTGCGGACTCTGAACTTCATATCTGCCATGGAAGAATTTGTAGGTGGAATTTTCGGTGGTATTGCGTTAGATGAAACTAGCACAGAAGTCTTTAAGAACAAGAGAGCCAAAAGATCGGCTTACCCTTTCGGAGATGATGCTATACTTCCGTCTTCTCTAACTAGATGCGGAACGCAGATTTGCAGAAATTCCATGACTACAGAACAATCCTCATTTTCAATACTAAAATCTTTACCTTATTATACTCAATTCGAATGACAATAAACATTCTTTTATGCTTCGATTCAAAATAAATAAGCAAAGTCAAGAAGAAAGATGATTTCACCTCTTGGACTCTTGTTTGCTTTTTCACATGCCATGTGATTAATTTCGTAAGTTTCGAGTAAAATAATTATCCACTCCTTTGAATTGAGATTAGTATATTTTTATGTGAACACATCATACGATTCGTGAAAGTGGCTCCTGATAATTTAATAAATTAGCAATATTTTGTTCATAACCTGAAAATCAAGTTCAACGATGACGAATTTGATCATCACTGTGGTGAAACAGGTTTCTTTCATCGATAACCTATTTCCAAATAGTCTTCTGACAGTTCACAGGTTGAGAATGGTGATAATTCAACTTTTTTAATCATAAGAAATATTCTCATAATAACTTATGATAATTTAATGCTACTTAACAAGTTAATAGTATAGATGTAGATTACTGTTCGAATAATTTATCTGAATGAAACAAGTCTATTACTCTCCCATCAATAGATGTCAGTTACATTTGACGTCGCTATTAACATATTTCCCGAATCCAGAACCCCACCATTTTCGATACATGTTCCATGGATTAGCCACTGAAACGGATATTTATCTTATCATTCGGAATTTCATTTTCACGCTCCGAAAGGTTTCAGTAGAAAGCATGGACCATGCATCTCTAATGAGGCATTAGGAACTAAATTTCCCTCGTGTTGGCAACACTTGGCGCATCGAAAATAAAAACAGGACGGTGGCTGAGCTGAGCACAGAGGAGATTTCAGTTCTTCCGCATTTAATATTTATTACCCTGCACAGTTTGATAAATTATGTTTTATATGGAATGATGGATGGGAATTACGCTGAAAACTTTCGTCAGCCGTTTCATCCACACTACACATGAAAGTCATTACTAGAAAGACCGAACTGATGTGTTGAGAAAGTATTTTCGAGTGGAAAAATTTACCTCCTACTCATGTTATTTTAGTACTCAGCTTCAGATTGTCATAGCCAACTTACAAATATTTTGATTCCAATACCGTCAAATGGAATACCTATTTCGGTTTTTCCTCCAAAGCTTCAAATTACATCATTCTTTCTCTTTATTGCAGCTGGTGATATCATTGGTTGGTTCGTCGTGCCTTCGCCGCGTTCTGTATTTTTGAGAATGTAAACAAACAAAATGTTTGAGTGAAGTGACCTCATTACTCAATGCATAAAGTATATTATTAGACGTCCGTCTTTAGGTACAATCTGCCTTTCTTTTTTTATTGTTTCATTTTTCCATTCGTTACAAAAACTGTGATCTTGTAATTCGTGTCTACCGTTGTCTTCCTTATTTATAATGTCGCCTGAAAACTTTGAAAAACGAGTTCCGATACGAAAAATATCAGTGTTACCGCTTCAAATGAAAATGAAATGCTTGATCATTAACACCTTGGAGAGCCGTTTGCATCCATATCACGCTCACTGAATGTTAACAAATTAATGATATAAAAAACACAAGGTTTAACTTTAATCTACACTTCATTTGAAAAAATTCGGCGACGTTTCGCTGACACAGCAGCTTTATCAAGAATGACAAACAGAATGAAGAGTATGGTATTATCAACAAATCGTAGAACAAGTTGGATGAATAACAGGAAAATCCACACCGAGCCATTGTACAGTTAGTATGAAAAGTAATTAAAAACTAATTAAACAAGTTAAGTAGGGGTGAATAATTCACATCTACCTGCTCATTCAAAAGCTTGTCCGAATGTTTGTATCTATTTATTTCTAATTTTTTCAACACGAGATTAATTATTTTAATATGTTTACCTAAGTTATTAGAAGTTTTGAAAGTTGTATTAAGATTTTGTTTGACGAGAAATGATTTAATATTTGTACTTGCAGAACCGCAGAATGTTAAACTGTTGAATATTTTATAGTCTTTATGAATAGGATAAACTTCATTTATTGCTTTCTGATACAGTTTTTACGAATGATTAGATCTATCATATCCGGATTATATGAATTATTAATGGCTATCTGTTTGATGATGTTGAACTCTTTATTATAATCAACATTATCCATCAGAAACTTGCACACAAGTACGGACTTCTGAATACATTCCAGCCATATTACAAGTATCGACCGGCGCCCGTATTGGAAAATGACTCTATCAGATTATACTACGATAGGCCTATTATCACTGACAGAATGGTGACGAATAATAGGCCGGACATAGTGGTGTATGATAAGAGAGCCAAAACAGCAATGCTGGTGGATGTCGCCATACCAAATAATAACAACGTGCTGAATAAGTTCCAGGAGAAAAAGTCCAAATACACAGACCTTGCTATTGAGATCAAGCAGATGTGGCACCTCGACAAAATAGATATTGTTCCTGTCATCGTATCCTCGACTGGTTTAATACCCAAAACTTTGCATGATAGCCTTAAGAAATTAGAATTGCATAAGAATACCTATATAGAAATGCAAAAGCTGTAATTCTTAATACATGTAGGATAGTTAGAAATTTCTGTCAAGTATATTGTAATCGAGCCTATTCCTTTGATTGCTAAATCTGGGAAAGGTAAATTATATCCAGCTACTAGCTGAGATAGTGCATAAGTCCACGATAATAAATAATAATATAAATATTTATTCAACAGAATTATCGTAAAACACTAGTACAATGTAATACAAAAATTCGACGAACAAGTCACAATAAGATACAAATGATTATTTACGACTAAAATTTTACAATAGTCGTAAAACTCATTCACACAATACGGTTCACAATCTATTATCAAATTGCGAACCCTTTTCTTGAACAGATTAATCTCACCTAATATTCTGAAAGCTCTGGGTAACGCATTAAAAAACCTAAGGCAAGTATATTCGGCCTGCTTTTGGGTAAGCGTCAGTCGACACTTTGGATACCGGTAAGGAAATATTTGTCTAGTGTTGTTGTCCTGAACATGTTGTAAAAATAGACTTTATGCTGTTTAACAAACACTAAGCTTCTATAAATGTAAAGACCAAAAGGGTCATAAATCCTTTGCTCTGAAAAGACCTCGACAAGAAACCCTACAACCCATTCGATAAATGATCCTCAGTGCCCACTTTTGATCCGAAAAAATTCTACTCACATTCGAGCAGCAACCCCAAAAAATCAAACCGTAGGCCATCAGCGACTGGAAATTAGAAAAATAAACAAGTAGTAATGTTTCTTCATCAACATGATGTTTAAGGGCATTCAGTGTATAAATAACTGAGTGGAGCCTTTTACTTAGTGTCTCAATGTGATTGATCCATTTCATATTGCTATCTAATGTAACTCCCAAAAATTTACAAGAAGAATTAATAGGTATGTCAATATCATTTATTTTGAGTGTGCAGGCTCTTTCAATTTTAGACTGATCTGTATGAAAAATAACACTTTCCGATTTCCTCATATTCAACAAAATATGATTATCAACACACCATTTTTCAATCTTTTCAAATGCTACATTCGCATGAGAAGTGACAGAGATAGGCTCTTCATCCGATACAAGATAATTGGTATCATCTGCAAACATAACAAGAGAGTCGTAAACATCTCCATCAAGAGCGTTGGGAAGGTCATTTATATATATTACGAAAAGAAGTGGGCCAAAAAATACTTCCTTGGGGACACCCATTACTAATTTCTGTTCAGAGGACGTAAAATTTGATCATCTATTGTTGTAACGAGTCTCTGTTTCCGATCATTCAGGTAACTTTTCATAAGAAGTAGTTGGTTATCTCGGATGCCACAGGCTTCAAGCTTTTCCAGCAATATATCATGCTGCACGCAGTCAAAAGCCTTAAAAAATCCAGGAATACCCCAAGTGGGATACAACCCGATTCCAAAGTCTCTGTTACTGCATGAATCAGTTCAAATATAGCAGTATCAGTACATTTCCGAAAATACCGTGCTGACAATGAGAAAAACTTAAATTTCTTGAAAACTTAATAAACCTGTTAGCTAAGATTTTTTCGAATATTTTGAGAAATTTGTAAGCAAACTTATGGGTCGATAGTTCCCAAACTCTTCAAGATTGTCCTTCTTGTAAAGTGGTTTGACAATAGCGATTTTAAGGCGATCTGGAAAAACTCCATCTACAAAAGCTCGATTCATTATGAGGACAAAGGTTCAGAAAGAATGTGAATAGATTTTTTATTAATTTCATAGGAATATTATCATACCCACAAGATGATTTACTCTTCATTTTCATGACGGTATTGCAGATTTCACTCTCAGTTACCTCAAACATGAAGATAGATTTCTTATTTCTTCTTTGGGAAAACATTGAGAAGGATTTTTCGGAAATTTTTGCATAAATTCGGTGCTATATTGACAAAATAGTTGTTAAAATCCTCTACTACTTTTGAGGGACTACCTGAAGGAAAAATAGCTGGCTTAGATTTCTGACATCTACCTGTGAGTTCATTGACAGTTTGCCAAGCTGCCTTTGATCTATTGTCAGAATTTCGGATCCTCATACCAATAAATGTTTGCTTACTTTTCAAAATTGCATCGTCATACTTTTTTTTCGCATTTTGATATACTTCTACTGATAAAGGTAAATTGAGTAACCGATGTACCATACTGTTGAAAGCTGCAACTTTGTGTTGAATTGGATGTAATGTTGCATTGAACAAAATTATTTTTCTTTCAACAACATCTATTACAGCAGTGAAAATGGTTTGATCATGGGAAATCCTTTGAGTCCACTTTTAGAAGAGATTTTTATGAATAATATTGAACAGAAAATTCATACAAATCTACTCATTTCCAAATTCCTTTATTGGTATAGATATGTTGACGACATCTTAGTATGTTTCATTAGAACTACTCGTCAATTAGACTTATTTCTTAATTTCATTGATTCCACATCCATTTGAACATTAAATCCACAATAGAAATTGAACAGAACGATTCCATTAATTTTTGGACTTGAAAATCACTAAACGAAATAATAATGTTTTTCGGTCTTTCGTAAACCAACACATACTGATACAATTATACGTAACTACTCATTACATCCAATTCAACAAAGAGTTGCAGCTTTCAACAGCATGGTACATCAGTTACTCAATTTACCTTTATCAGTAGAATATTATAATAAAGAGTTAAACATCATCAAACAGATAGCCATTAATAATTCATATAATCCGGATATGATAGATCTAATCATTCGTCAAAAACTGTATCAGAAAGCAATAAATGAAGTATATCCTATTCATAAAGACTATAAAATATTCAACAGTTTAACATTCTGCGGTTCTGCAAGTACAAATATTAAATCCTTTCTCGTCAAACAAAATCTTAATATAACTTTCAAAACTTCTAATAACTTAGGTAAACATATTAAAAATAATAAATCTCGTGTTGAAAAATCAAGTAAATCAGGAATCTATAAACTCAATTGCGGTTCTTGTGATAAAATTTATATCGGTAGGACCTATAGGAGTTTTGGCATAAGAACATCTGAACATAAACGTAGCTTCGATAAAATAAATCTGATTCAAATTATTCAACCACTTAATAAAAGAAAACCATTCATTCAATAAAAACTTTGACATATTACATATAAAATCAAAAAGTTTAAAATTAGATCTCCTAGAAGCATTAGAAATAAATAGATACAAACATTCGGACAAGCTTTTGAATGAGCAGGTAGATGTGAATTATTCACCCCTACTTAACTTGTTTAATTAGTTTGTAATTACCTTTTATACTAACTGTACAATGGCTCGGTGTGGGTTTTTCCTGTTATTCATCTAACTTGTTCTACGATTTGTGTATAATACCATACTCTTCATTCTGTTTGTCATTCTTGATAAAGCTGCTGTGTCAGCGAAACGTCGTCGATTTTTTTCAAATAAAGTGTAAATTAAAGTTAAACCTTGTGTTTTTTATCTCAGCTAGCTAACGATTATTACCAAGAGTTGTAATGTCTCACACTTCCATAGTGAGATTTTTTGAGATGTAAAACCATTTCTATAACCATATTTAGGAAAAAATTATAAAATTAACGTATTTTCAAGTGTTCCTGTGCTGGTTTTAGATGTGGTGCTGCAATATAGTAGTGTCAATGAATAATCATGCTCGAATGCAATAAAATATTCTCAAAATATTTTAGAATTTGAAAATGAATCTGCAACTGAAATATCACATTCGCAAGCTCTTCAAAGCCTCATAAAGTAAACATTATTCGCTAGCATTTACAAGTACGTACATTCGCAGAGAAACATGGTCTCAATGCTAGCCGCTTTTGTTTGAGCATGTTAATTTAAAATTTTAGACCTTTTTTCGAGCTCGTACAACGAGACGTGTTCTCGTTGTTGCGACAGTAGTTAACTAACAGTAAGCTTCAATCCGAAAGCTTCGATTCTGTTCTTCCTACTCTTTAGTAATTAGTGCACGTAAAAAAGGACTGGCTACGTGACGAGATGTGAAAAAGCTTTTGCGATGACTATAGGCTTGTTATTTGTACATTCAGATCTATTTCGACTGATGTTTCGATGGAAAAACTGATGAAAGAGATCGATCATGCTTCTGAAACACTATAACTCCGTTTATTCATAGTAGAGAATGATTTATAGTTAGAGAATTAAAATAATCCAATCAAGCATCGTTCGGAGTATTTCAAAATAATGATTTTTGTATAGTCGACACAATCAGTGACGAGTTTGGCAGTTTTACGCATAACAGAGTGCATAAAATTCAGGAAAACACATTACTTCACAAATCAACAATTTTTTCACTCAATGACTAATATGGAATTCATTTCAGATCAAAGAATATCGAGAGATTTTTGTGCATACCTGACACAAATTCTTTTGGAATAGCCGATGTAGATAACACTCATTCAATTGGATAGGTTAGGTTTCGAAATGTGTCTTATTATGATTGAAAACTAGTTATCAACGCTAGAACAGTTCGATGATGTGAGGTTACGTACATCCCAGGCGTATATTTGACTGTGGCGTGAACACTACTTTATTATTGGTTATTATTTGTTTCTCTTCTGCCTGAAGCCTCTAGTTTGATTTATTATTCAGTTGACAGTTGAATGCAGAAAAAACACTATGATTCAATTTGGGAGGCTTTTGCTTGGTAGAATTCCATTGTAATAATTGTGATTCGTAACTCGTTTCGCTACACCGTAGCTTCTTCAGACGAATAAATGTACAGAAATTCTAACAACTATATCGATAAAAATGAGAATATAAATACAAATGTTCATAAGAAATTGAAAGCTTATTGAGTTTTTTCTTCTTAAGTGGTTATTGATGACAGGTATATCCAATAAAATCAAGGAATTGATTGCTCCCTGAAGAGATTCTATAGAGGTGAAGGATTTAAATCGACTCGTTGATTTTTAAAGTTTCCCAAAGATCTACTTTCCAACATTTATTATCTGTATGTAGAATTCCAAACTGTGGATTGAAAGAGTGATTATTTTCTAGGAGAAGATTCGCGTAATTTGAATCTGAGTTTTAATTTGAAAAACTGCGTTTATGTTTCAATATTCCAGAAATTTTATCACTAGAATATCGGAACATAAACGCAGTTTTTCAAATTAAAAATCAGATTCAAATTACGCGAATCATCTCCTAGAAAATAATCACTCTTTCGACCCACAGTTCGAAAAATATTGACAAGTAGGTCTTTGGTAAAGTTCAGAAACAAACATGAATACTCAGGTAGACTCATTAATGAACAGGTCGATTTAAGCCCTTCACCTCTATTGAATCTGTTCAAACTGTAGGTCGATAAAGTGATTATTTGCTAGGAGATTATTCGCACTATTTGAATATGATTTCTACTTTGAAAAACTGCGTTTATGTTCCGATATTCTGATGTTGAAATTTCTGGAATATCGGCACATAAACGCAGTTTTTAAAATTATTAATCAGATTGAAATTACGCGAATCGTCTCCTAGAAAATAATCATTCTTTCGACCCACAGTTTGAAATTATACATACAGATAATGAATATTGGAAAGTAGATCTTTGGGAAACTTTAGGAATCAGCAAACACAAATACTCAGGTAGACTCATTAATAAACAAGTCGATTTGAGCCCTTCACCTTTATGGAATTTCTTGAGGGAACAATCTATTCCTTAATTTATTTATGTTGAGGCGTAGATTTTCGCGGACGTAGTTAAATGTCGATAAATTCTTCTGGTTTCTCGTCCGTCGATCCTGGTATTGACCATTCGTTGGTTGTCGTTGACGACGTTTCGGCTGGATCACACCAGCCATCTTCAAGTCGGAGATTCTTCTTCAACTGTAGGGTATCTATGTTGCGTGGTAGCTTTATACGTTTTGTTTCTGTGTTCCCGGTGGCGTATGTTTCAATACTGTCTTCCAAGTCGCTGGTAAATTTATGGCGTTATCCCGTTTGTTCATAGTTGTATGTTTTTCTATCTCCATGGCTTCTCTTATTTTCCGTTTTCGTAGTTGTTTTATGTTGGCTTTCTGTTTTTTTGTTCCGGTAGTCGAGTTTGTTAACAGTTGAGCTCGTGTATTGAAAGATTACTGATGAAGGTGCTTGTCATTTATCTGAATTCTTATGTTCTTGTATCCGAACTTATATTGTTCTATTTGTTTCCCCAATGTAGACGCGATCACAGCCCGTGCACGGAATGTTTTAGACGGCTTATATATACATATATATATATATATATATATATATATATATATATATATATATATATATATATATATATATATATATATATATATATATATGTGTAGCGAAATATTCAGTGAAATTCCTCTAACCTAACCTACGCCGTCTGTATTTCTGAACTGGAAAGTTTTCTCACTTTTCTTCAATATTTATGTACGTAAGAATTAATTATAAGGTAAATTTCAAGTATCAACATAAACAAAAATGTCTCATGAAGCATATTTCGTAAGACTTAATGTAGCAAGTTCGTTTGGAGTTACATGAGGAAGCATTAGGAGAAAATGAAAATGTGTTGGAATCGGACAGACGAAAGGACAAAAAGGGAAAAGAAAGTTTAAGTGTCGAAGTGCCAGAGAAAATCCGACAGACCTCTTGGAATGTATCCATCGTCAATACATTGAAACATCTGTATTACCTAGACAGAGGCCCACTACCACAGATTAGTACTTTAGAGAGATACGGTGAAACGACGTGGCCGAAATGAGTAATATAAATGATTCATTTATTTTATGTAAATTCATTTTCAACGGAGATGTGAAATAAGGGGGCATGGCAGTAACCCCGCCAAGCCGAGCTCGAAGCAAACATTAACATACCATTTTTTACTGGAATCATTTCGCCGCATTTTCAGGCTCCTGGATGAGACCAGAACGCAGAAGATTTTCGTCATCTAGTAAGCTATAACCACCAGTCTGTAGGTCATTGAGTTCCGAAGGTAAGCGAAAGCAAAGTTTCGCATTTATGATACTCACTCACTCACTCATTAACAAAAGAATAGAACTAGTACTTCCCATAAACTCAGAGAGCTGGAATTTGGTACAGAATTACTGAACTATCAACCCCTAAGCGGGGATGCAATCCTTGAACATTTTGAATAGGAAAGAGGATTCGAGTGATGACTCAAATGAAAGGTGGTATCTTTGTCTACATTGCCTTGAACGAGTTTTCATTTTTAATTGAAAACTGTAAAAGATACAGACTGAGCAACTGAAAGATAGGGAAGACAATTTACCTGAGACTATTCAAGTTTCAGTGAAGAAGAATGGAACAGATCCATGCTGATCAATGGCAGTCATCATCAAGTACCATCCTCATCTCGAATTTCAACCCCTAGAGCAGGGGTGACCACCCTTGAAAATTTGGAAGAGGGTAGATGGGTCGAGTGATACCTCGAAAGAAAGTTATTATCTTTGTTTTACAATTTTCAATTGAAAATGGAAAATCGTTCAAGGCAATGTAGACAAAAGTACCATCTTTATTTTTAGTCATCACTCGACTCATCTTCCTATTCAAAATATATAAAATTGCAACCCCGCTTGGGGGTTGATATTTCAGACAAGTATTTTATCCAAAAAGATGTCCCCCTTGAAACAAAAATTGACATATTTTTGCGTTTTAATCAGAAATGAATATCTTGGTAGATATAGCCTCTGTTTAGTTTTAGTTGAAGCACCCTGTATATGTATACAAATGTTCAACGGCCAAGTCAGACAACAATAACTCTAATAACAAAGAAATGGACTTCGTCTAGATTTCATTACTTTTTAGAAATTAACAAGCAGCTCCATCGAGACTTGACTAGTTTTTTACAGAATCGTTTTGGTGGGATCAATATCGTCCGATTCGAAAACGCTTTCGCTCTCAATAAAACTCAAAAAATTTTTCTGCACAAATCTAGGCCTATGTTAGATCACCGAATAGGTGGGGTGTGTAAGACCCTTCCTATCAATTGATGGAATAAATCTATGAATTGCATTGCAAACAACACAAATCACACTCAAATGACAGGAAATAATGTCAAACTTCCTAGTTTTGAAAAAACCAGCTGGCGCCCCTGAACACTCTTTATTACCAATGCTCAAAAGCGAGTGACCCTCGTAACAATCAATATCATAACTGCTGAAAACGAAAATTACCTTGTTCCACTCCTGAAAGCCCGTAATAATTGTTCAAAGGCCCTAAAACCTGCACTCTAGATCTATTCATGCAGTTTGAAAACTTCTAAAATTAGGAAGAGCCAGTGTGGAAAGAATCAATGAATATTAAATCAGAGACAGACGATTGAAGCTAGTACGGCAATGTTGACACAGTACTTAAAAAATGCATAGTGTTCTTTCAGAGGAGTTCTTTCAGAACTTGATGAATTGTTTGCTTTACCCGTATGCTCGTTATTCCCAATAAACCCTAGGGATTTTTCACAGTACATGGCTCAATTTTGAAATTGGTGCAGGCGATAGGGGTTCGTTGCCTCGCGTTTTCATTAGCACTAGTTTTGTTTTTATTATACGTGAGATTGTAGATGAAAATATTATACAAACATTGGTTTTTGGTTTAATCAATCTAAGTATCGTATTCATTAGCGAGTGAAAAGCGCAGTCGGGATACACGAAAATTCATAGAGAATTCGAATTAAAAATGTATTGCGAGCAACGAAATTATTTCTTTCGTTAATATGCTTTCGTAGGCTTTATTTGAATGAAAAACACTATCTGTAGTTCGGTTGGCCCAGTTAATATGATATACAGGGTGATTCTTTTGTACCTGGAGCTATTTCAGGTGGTAATTTTTCAGATAAAATGAGTGGCCTTGTTTTTCGAAATATGGCTCATCAAAAAGGATATACTGTGTGTTTCTGGTATGCAGCCATTCATTTCTACAAGAGATTCTTCATCAAAAATCATGAAAAATGTCCATACACATGTCTCCAAATATCTTCCGTACTCAGGATTCAGGGAGTTGTTTTTTCGATTCTGTTGGTAACTCTTGAAGTTTTCAAGAAATCTATCTCCAATTTTCAGAAAACAATTTTTTTGTCATGTGGCTAAATGTTGGGGAAATATACAAGGTTATGTATTTTTCAAGGTCATGCTATCATTGAACCCATCAAAATCATTGTATGGTGAACCACTGTGCTCTTCAAAAATATTTATTGAAGAGATCTTCAATATTTCCCTCTGTTTTGTCTCAAAAAACCGTTCTCGAGTGAAAATAAAATATTTTTACATTAAAAGGCATGTGTTTTTTGAATCAACTGAAGTTTGAGTCAATAATCCGTAGGTCAAAGGTGAGGGCAATAATGTTTTCATAATTTTTCACAAAAACGAAAAATGGAGCTTTTTATCGCCTACCCGTTGCCCAGTTAAGACGTTTGTGGATTTCAGGAGGCAATAGAAACCCCAGAACACTTCAAATACACTCAAAATAAAATAGTCTAGAAAAGACGAAAAAAATGCATGATAAACAAGTTCCAAAGAAAAGTAATGAGGTAAAAATATAATTGATTTTGTATAATGTTCGTTATTTTTATCACGTGTGCAAAACGAATGTGTACTGCGCAAGAAATTAAGGTTCAATTATAATATTTCAATTTTTTTTTTTGGAAGGCAAGTTATTTATAACATACTTTTTCTTTGGATATATCCGGACATATGCCAACAAAATTCGATGTTTTATCTTGGCGTCGTTTTTCTCTGGAGAAATGAAGAGGAAGAAAAAAATTGATATTTTGCAACAAACCCCCTCATACTGACAACAGCAGTTAATTATCAATTTGTGCCAGTAACGTTTGCTCTTCTAGAAAATTTTGATTTTCGGTAATAATGCAACGCAAACTCCGCCTGGGTTGTCGACAATGGGTGGACTGAGTAGCCCAAAGTCGACTTCACTGCCGGTCCCAAGCCCGGATAAAGGAGGAGGGTTGAAGGGCAAGGTTAGTACTCTACCACTCTATAAAAAACTAAAATTGCTCCAAGAACTGTTACAACTGCCTCGGATGACGGACGGATTAACGATAACAACATGGCAAGAAAACGGTATACACGATTATCAAAAAAGAAAAACGTCATGCGACTAGCATGCTGGAACACTACATCGTGGAACACAAAAGACCAGGAAGTAATATTGGAAATAGAGAAACACAAAATGGACGTATGTACAATTCCAGAGACGAAGAAGAAGGGCAAAGGCAGCATGAGATACCAAAACTACACACTATTCTACAGTGGAGTAGACAAGGACCTAAGAGCTCAAGCGGGTGTTGGTATACTAATGCATAGGAAATATGAAAACGCAGTCAAAGAGGTAAACTATATCAATCAAAATATACTTCACCTATCCATGTATATATATCCATGAACACGCCAGATATAAGTAAACCAAAGAATGAAAGGGAAGAATTTTTCGAAACTCTTCAAGACACACTAGACAGAATACCACAAACAGAAAAAATATTTATAATGGGAGATTTTAACTCGAGAATAGGGAATACTCCCCTCCCGGGAATTATGCAGAAGTTTAATGAAGCGGCGACAAACGAAAATGGAGACATACTTCTCGAGATATGTGCACATAATGAACTCCGAATAAATAACACGTACTTTGACCACAAAGAACAACACAAATACACATTCAACAACACAAGAGGACAAAAATCTTTGATTGACTTTGTGATCACCAATAGGGAAATTCACCCACGAGAAATACTTGACGTACGGACATTGACATCAGCGAATGTTGGAACACAGCACGGAATGGTTATCTACAAGTACCGCCTGTCATATAGAATAGAGAAGAAAAAACCGCCTAACTACATCACTAAATTCAACATTGAATCTTTACAAAACGAAAGTACTAAGAATCTATACCAAACACGACTCGAGGAAAAGATCAACCTTAACCCTATAGTAGACACAGACAACATAAACAACGCATGGAATAAAGTGAAAAACAACATAATTAACAGCGCAAAAGAAGCCATTGGGGAACGAAGAATCAATATAAACAGTCATAGAAAAGATAAACCATGGTTCACACAGGAAATCAAAGATTTAGCAAAAGAAAAGAAGAACGCATATATCAGATATGTCAATCACAGAACACCAGAAGAGTACCAAAGATATAAAACAGAAAGAAATAGAACAACGAACAAAATTAAAGAATTAAAAAAAATATATTGGGAAAGATTTACAAATGACATGGAACACGACTTACGAGGAGCACAGAAAAAGGTATGGAACATGTTGAGAAACAGGAAAAAACCAATCACCGAAGAACTGCAGATCAATGTAATAAAACCAGAAAAGTGGGTGAAATATTTCCAGAACCTATACCTGGGAGATAATGATAACGGTAACAATGAGGAACGAGAAATCGAACAACAAAACACACTCTACGAAGAAACAGAAAATGACATTATCAGCCTAGAAGAAGTACAACAAGTAATCCATAAATTAAAAAATAGAAAATCACCCGGTCCGGACAACATAAATAACGAACTAATTAAATATGGGGGAGCAGAAATAACAAAGGAAATAACAAAACTATTCCAAAAAATTGAAAACAACAAGGAGATACCAGAAGAATGGAGAGAGAGCATAACAATACCCATATATAAAAAAGGCGTGAAGACAAACCCAGCAAATTATAGAGGCATCACACTCCTTAACTCTGCATCGAAACTACTCACTAAAATTCTATCGCAAAAGATATATGACAAAGTAGGTGTGTCTGAAGAACAACAGGGATTCCGACTAAATAGATCAACAACGGATGCAATTTTTATATTGCGGCAACTGGTGGAGAAGTCCATAGAGTTTGACAAACCGATGTTTATATGTCTTATAGATTTGGAAAAGGCATTCGACAGAATTCGAATGAACGATGTGATCACTATCCTTAGAAATAAAAACTTAAGCAATAAATACATAAACATAATCAAAGAACTAAATAACTCTAATAAGACGAAAGTAAAAACTACACAGGGACTTACAAGCGAGATCAAAATTAACGCAGGCATTAGACAAGGTGACAGCCTCAGCCCATGTCTATTTAATTTAATCATGGATGAAATAATAGCAGGTGTTAACCAAATGAACCAAGGCTATAGGATGGGTAACAAAACTAAGAGAATACTGTGCTACGCAGATGATGCTTTACTAATAGCCGAGAATGAGGACGACCTACAACGCCTACTACAAAAGTTCAAAGTAACAGCAGAAAAATATATCATGGTAATATCAACACAGAAAACCCAATCAATGGTAATAGCGAAAGATCCAATTAGATGCAAACTAGTAGTGAACGACCATATAATAGAGCAAGTTTCACACTTTGAATACCTAGGAGTAGAAGTATCGAGCGATAGGCATCTATTACAAGAAGCAAAAGAGCAGACAATGAAAGCATCGAGAATATCTGGCTTCCTGAGAGATGTAATCTGGCAGAATAAGTACATAAGCACAGAAAGCAGAGTCCGAATCTATGAAACCTGTGTGAGACCCGTGATGACATATGAGGTTGAGACAAGAGCTGAGACAACAAAAACAAAACAAATAATGAGGACAACAGAGATCAGATCACTAAGAGCTATAAGAGGTATTACACGCAGAGATAGAATAAGGAATGAGGATACGATAAGGGAGCTAGGTGTCCAGGATGTGGTGAGGTGGACAAGAGCACGTCGACGCCTATGGAGAGATCAAGTAGACAAAATGGGCCCCGAACGTATGGCGAAGTGGGCAAAAACACAAAAACACAAAGACCCATAGGAAGGCCAGAAAAGCGATGGCATGAGTGCTGGAGCTCCGGTTCGCAGCAGGGGCTGTAACAGAAAAACAGGACATCGTCCTTTTTAAAGAAGAAAAGAAGAAGAAGAAACTATTAAATTGAATCTTGTCAGAATGTGTTGATGAAGTGATCTAGTTTGGACATTGATTGGAGGAACTTTTATCTGACTAATTAAACTTCCAAAATTTCTATGTCGGAACACACTTCTCTAAGAACAAAGGATAAGGTGGTTAGGGTTATATGGGAGAAAAATTTTTCTTTTGGAAATCGGAATGCATACCCTCTAACTTTTTTCATATCTACCTAGACTTATCTAAATACAAAATTTCATCTTCCTACGCCACCATTAACCCGTGCCGACAGAGTTTCAAAGTTTCAAAGTTAATATGAAATTATGGAAGTAAATCAATTTTTATTTTTTTTTTAAATTTATGATTGAAAAAGTTATTTTAGGTGTTTATTTCTTTTAAGAAGATGAAGTCACAAACATAAGGTCACAAAATTG
The DNA here is from genome assembly GCA_013387265.2 of Cryptolaemus montrouzieri. NCBI lineage: Eukaryota > Metazoa > Arthropoda > Insecta > Coleoptera > Coccinellidae > Cryptolaemus > Cryptolaemus montrouzieri. Next base: position 36,775,520 of record JABFTP020000165.1, read on the forward strand.
TAAATAATTAGTTCCTATGTTTCTCTTGAGAGTGTTGAGAGTTCTTATCGATTCTTAATCGTGAAACTAAATAAGTGCTCTTGATTGATTAAAAATCCCTTAATGATTTCTGATTATCTATTCTCACCGGATATTCGGTGCTTAAGAGTTCATATAAGGGCCTACCTCCTTGGATGCCTCGTTCAGTTGAGTTACCATAACTATGTTAAGATTAAAGATTTAAGGACCCTTAAATCTCCTGAGTTTGAAGTGATCAAGACCACATCATCGGCGGACCGGAGATGATTCAGGTGTTTTCCATCTACAATGATACCTTTTTCGTCCCCTTCGAGTTTTTTAAAGCAAGAGTAAAGAGTTTGGGAGATATTGTATCCTCTTGTCTTACTCCCCTCTGAACTGGAACGTCTCTTTGTCGACCCTCTTCTCAATATGGCGCTTTTGTAGATATTCCCAAGAGGGTGGTGTATCTGGAGTCTATCCTTGCATCATTTAATCCTTTAGTTATTGCCCAACGTTAGATAAGATCGAAGGCTTATTTGAAGTCTACAAAACCAGATGTAGGTTAATATTGTATTCAAAACATGTAGGGTAATAGTGTTTTTATATCAGCAAGTTTGTTTTTTTGGAAATACCGATTAACTCATTGTATTTGTTGGGTAAAGGGTTGAGAGTCATCAGTGCAGGTCTTCCTTTTTTGGAAACATTCACTGCCTGGTAAAGATCATTTACAGCATACTGCACGAAAAATATAGTGTGCTTGTTAGAATCGGATTTGAAGGAGTATACACCTGAAAAATCCATTTCAGTTTCTTCATCTGTTTTGTCGGTTTCTTTATATTTTGATGTAATTTAATTATGTCGGAAAAGTCTTTCTGTTGGCGTTATGCCACGCTGGTGGAGAATATATAGGGGGTGCGTATTTTCGATTAGCCATTAACTAATGAACGGTGTTAGATGATTCTTTTCTTTACTAACGCACTGTCGTTTCCATTCCCTATCATCTTCTATTTTGGGCTTTTCAAATGAGTAATGCGTTTCGCTGTTGAAACAGAATACACAAAGATTAGTGACTGGTCTACATAACTTCACAGTATGGAGTTGGCGCAATGAATCCAATGAAATGATGGAACAAAGTTGAATTAGGAAGTTGTGTTAATGATGAAATTCTCTTCCATAAAAAATAGCATCAAACTTTGATTTAATTTAATTATATTTGTAATTACTAACGGCTAATTTATCAAGTAATTCAATGCTATTAATCCGTTCATCTTTCAACAAGAAGTCGAGGAATGGTTTGGTCTCAATGAGTCTTTCAGTTTGTGTACTCAATTCATCATCCCGAAACATATAAAAAGACCAAATTTGCAGAGTTTCGAGATGAAATTTCGGTAGAAAGAAGTCGAGAGATTTATACCCGACGAATATATAGCCTGGCAGTTATATTTCGCTCACGTAATAACTTTAAAGATACAGTCCCGGATAAGTTTCCAGTCAGAAGATGAGCAGAGTTTCTGGATGAGGAAACTCGATGTTTTATCGTTGCGGTAGCTGCGTCTGATCAGGTTCATTACATATTGTTCCATGATTTATTTCTGCTATTATTTGTTCCCATTTGATGCGGCATTCCACTGCTTTTTACGTCTACTGTGGACAAATGGCACTCATCGGGCTTCGAAATTCAACGTGAATTTTATTGCTGATGATCTACAGGGAGAGAGTGGGTCTATAGGGAGATTTTGTACAGTATGGTGAAAAATAAGAAAATCGTTAAGTTTAATGGGGAATCTTCGATTTTCATCTCTATTTTTCGATCTTTCGATGAAATTTTCATAACTTCGATGAAAATATGACATCATCGGCATTTATTTCAATTGGTATCAAATATGTGTCATTCACAAATACTGGAAAATGTAACAAGAATAATCGTTCATAAAATCAGAGCCAATAAATATAAAGATCCAATCAATGCTGGAACAGAAGATAGTTTACAACTTGACAATGACCAAAGCCAGAACGGAATCCTTCATGAACATTTCATCTTTTTTCCGGAGGAAAATTTTCTTTTCCATTATGATGCTTCACTTAAAATATTAAATATTTCTTGGTTCGATAGCCGAAATCCATTTCCCTAGAAAAATAACTCCCTCATCGCTCCTATCTCCATATAGTGGTATAAACGGTTCCAAATTCTCTCCTTACATCTTCAGAGACATGAAGTTTTAATAGTCAGTATTCTGTTACAATTTTCCTCCGTAGCTTCAGCAACGTAGAGTACATTTTCAAATTTAAAGGACCTCATTAACAAAATCTAGAGAATTCAAATCCGGTTACCTTTCTGGCCACTCAATTGGTTCGGTCCTACCGATCCAATTTCCTGGAAAATTATAATGTAAATATTCTAGCACTCGAATATCAAAAGGCGGCAGGGGCGTTATCTTGTTAGAAATGAAATTGATCATTCGAGATAATGGGATCTTTTTCCAAATCACGATAAATCAATTTTTCAAGTGGTTGAGGATAATTGTTTCCACTGAGGTTATCCTCGTTGAAGAGATTCTAACATAATGGTTCTCGTATAACTCCGCCCAAACATTTAATCTTTGTATTTTTCCTTACAAGTTAGGACTCTGGGTGTCCCACTATCCGCAATTGTATCTCCTCACGTATTGAGAATAATAGCAGATATTTGGACTGAGTGTTGTCCATTTTCAGATGACCCAATTTACCAAGGGTGTTAGTTGAAGTTTTCCGATTTTACCAGTAGATGTCGTTAGCAATATGTATAAATTTCTATGATTTGGCATGTATGACATTTTCTTCTATTAACATTTACTTCCAAAAATACGCAAGTCACATTGTACCAAAATAATAGCTTCATATTTGTTTACCTCAGTGAGTATGTCGAGTTTTGTTCTAAGTAAATTGCATTCGCGGCATTCGTTGATTTTCTTATTTAATGAAAAGAAAAAGCAGCTGAAACTCACCGGTTGCTGGTAGAAACTTATGGTGAACATGCTCCAGTGATTAGAGCATGTGAGACATGGTTTCGTAAATTTAAAAGTGGAGATTTCGATTTGACAGACAATGAACATCCTGGTGCAGAGAAAATATTCGAAGACGAGGAATTATTGAATGTTGATCTAATCCAATCGCAACAATTGGCAAAAACACTAAATGTGACTCGAGGAGCGTTCAACGTTGAAAAGCCATAGGAAAGATCCAGAAGTATAGAAAATCAGTGTCACACCCATAGACGATATACAAATGGAAAACCGAAAATCCGTTTGTGAAATGCTGCTTCAACGATGCAAAAAGAAGTCGTTTCGGCATCGAATTGTCACGGGCGACGAAAAGTGGATTTATTTGGAGAACCTGAAGCGAAAAAATCATGGTTTCCACCTGGTGAAGCCGACCCATCGACTGCAAGGCCAAAGACAATGCTCTGTGTTTGAGGGGACCAGTGTGGTGTGGTGTACTAAGATGTATTCAAACCTGGTGAAACGGTGATCGCGGATTGCTACCGACAATAAATTATCAATTTGAATCATGCATTAATAGAAAAACGGCCGGAATTGCCAGAAGACATGGCAAAGTTATTATGGAACATGACAACGCCAAACTGGTGGGAGGCACATTAAAAACACTTAATTGGGAAATATTATCATACCTGCCGTACTCTCCAGACCTCTCCTCGTCCGACTATCTACGGAAATACTTTCACATCAACAACACAGCTTTCCACCGTGCACTCCGTGCAGCAGATGAAGTCAACTCTGGATTCAGATGAATGTGCACCAGCTTTTACCTCATCATCTTAACAGCTGTAATGTCCTGGGTTTTAGGAATGAGCTTGATGAGTTGGCAAGCCAACTAATGAAACACGTCACTCATAATTTTCGGTTTATTACAAGACGTCTCGATAGTACCATAGTTACAATTGGAATCCCTTCTGCCCAAATTCTATCCTAGGAGTTACCCATGTTATCGTATGAAATGCTTACTCTCTAAATCCATCTTATTCTAATTTAACCTACTTAATTTATATAAACAGTGTATCCCATCTACAGTATGGTCTATTGCTAGACCATACCTATTTACACTTACACTACAAAGCAAAGGCATTGAACGGCAGGTATCCGAGTCAAATTGAAAGCTTCAACAGCGACAGCAAGATACCTCTCACCAAAATGGGGAGGAGGCTACTATCTATCCAAGATCAGCTTGTCCCCACCAGAGCGTACCAAAAAAACATCATCAATGAAAAACCAGCATTAAGATAGATGCCGCAAATGCTCGACGAACCTTGAATTGATACAACACATACAAACTGCATTGAGATATGAACTCATCACGAATATATCGGTGCCACATAATAAACCGATATATATATATATATATATATATATATATATATATATATATATATATATATATATATATATATATATATATATATATATATATATATATATATATATATATATATATATATATATATATATATATATATAATAACGGCGTTTCTTCTTGACGTGACAATTCAGGCTGACAATAACGTCCCTAGAGCATATACAGAAAAAATATCAAAATATCACGACCTGACATATAAGCAACAGGAATGTCACCGGTTGACGTCAATCACCGTCTTGTCACTTATAATAAAGGTCAATAGACTGTTGAAGACACACCAACGGAGAATACCAACCGTGATTTGATATCTAGCGTCCAGACTTCGGACATACCTTGGCGAAAAATTGCCGGTGTCCCTATGACACGCAACACCGAAAATGAAAGAAAAATGTAATGTATATATATATATATATATATATATATATATATATATATATATATATATATATATATATATATATATATATATATATATATATATATATATATATATATATGTACAAGCATCTGTAACTTATACACCTCCATACACAACTTGGGCACCCCTGCCTCCACAAGAAAGAATGTTTTCTGCAGCATTTCCTCCATATGCAAACAATATTTTGATACTTCATGAGACACTAGAGAGGAAAAACATTTTTGTACCTACAAGTATACAGACATTGGCATTCTTCCTTTAGTCACTAACAAGCCTCCACATACGACATTTATGAATTGGCCTCTATTTGTAACATATTCGATCACAATTGATTTGCATATATGCCTCCTGCGATGTTGCCAAATACTGTTATAGACGTTCAGCGGGGAGTGGGAATGAAGCAACCATTACTGCTACCGGGATGGGGTCACACACACGATGGAAACACTGATGGTTAACACAAACACTCTTTGTAAACGTAGAATTAAAATGAAATAAAAAACACGTGGTTCGTTGGTAAACAACGGCGGTTTGGCAATATGGCGTGGGTACGGAAAGCCGGCTCGTGGCAACGCGTGCTGCAGCCGGTTTTCTGAGACAGTGTGTATTCGAAGAGGTCGTTGAAGAGAAAGTCCCGGGAGTCTCCGAAATGCACGGATATTTAAACCCTCGGTCCAGGTAGGCCCAGAGTACGTTGTGTGCGTAGCCCTGTTGAAGGGCCTACTAGGCGATCTGTGATTAAGGAAGCGTGGTTAACACGGTAACACGCTTATTCGGAGGGGCCTAGAGTGATCTATGGTTAGATACCGTAGTGGATACGGTAACACGGCCCCCTCTGGAGATCGCGGTTAGGCGCCTCCATATTGCCATACCGGGTAATAAAACCAAGTTGTATCTTTATTAAAGACATGTGCATACGTGTACATCATACCCTTGAAAATTAAAAAAAAAAGATTTATCAGGTTATCCTACTTAAATCTAATACGACCCTGTGTGCAGTGCGTCTGTGACCGTCTTACTATCTTACGCGCCATTTGGCATCAACGCGATGATGACAAGGGAAACCACAGAAAACCTTGTCTCACGTAAGCGAGTCGTATGGTCTAGCTACTTACATTATAAGCGCGTTGTGCAAAGCTCTATCTAAAATATTTAAATCTGAGATATATACAATAACAAATCTGGGGGGGTTGAAACGCATCTACTTTGTATCTTTATTTGTCAATCACACATAAAACTTAGATATTAAAAGTACCTGAAAAAGAGAAAAATAGTACTGAAAAAACAATTTACTAACCTAAGACGCATAGGACACATGATGAGTTTATCATACGTTGAACAACTGCGACTTAGAGTAGGTTCTAGATTCACTAGCGCACTGGTCGTTTAATAACACTACACTCACACACTCGTCTTTGGGCGCCACTTGGTGTTGTCTTCGGTCCAAGAACCGGATGCTTCATTCACAGCTGCTGCGGTTGTGGATTAATTCTGCGGTAGATGAATTAGACGAATACTATCCACGTGCGTCGTTGCTATTGTTCGCGTTGGTCCTACCACGTGCGTTGGATTCACCTCGTGTGCGGAAGTAGCGGAATTTTTCACTTGGATCTCGTATTAATATTCATCTGCTAGCTCAGTCAGGATGGGTTATTTTTCTCAACGGAGAAAACAATGCCCTAATGCACACGTTGGGCTCCACTTGCTACCAGGATGGGGTCACACACGATGGAAACACTGATGGTTAACACTCTTTGTAAACGTAGAATTAAAATGAAATAAAAAACATGTGGTTCATTGGTAAACAAGCGGTTTGGCAATATCGTGGCAAGCCGGCTCGTGGCGCGTGCTGCAGCCGGTTTTCTGAGACAGTGTGTATTCGAAGAGGTCGTTGAAGAGAAAGTCCCGGGAGTCTCCGAAATGCACGGATATTTAAACCCTCGGTCCAGGTAGGCCCAGAGTACGTTGTGTGCGTAGCCCTGTTGAAGGGCCAACTAGGCGATCTGTGATTAAGGAAGCGTGGTTAACACGGTAACATGCTTATTCGGAGGGGCCTAGAGTGATCTATGGTTAGATAACGTAGTGGATACGGTAACATTACCTACACATTTTTGATGTGTTATATGACAAATGAATTCAATTCACTTTCAAAATTTTGCTTCTTCGGCGAAAAACTGAAAAAGCCTTCTCCAAAAATGAAGAAGTTATTTTAACTACGTTTGGATTTGAAGTCTTTCCATCATTATTGAGCATTTAGGAATGGGAGGATTTCAGCTACTCAGAAATTACTGATATGTTTTCAATTGTCTAAAAATTAATATTCTTGTCGGAAGACTTCATATATCATGGGAAATAAATCTGAGTCATTCTGAAGATCAATTAGATTACTTAAATTCTAGAAATTGAAATTTGAAAATGGCTCTATTCATGATTTAGAAATATTATATGCTCCTTTTTCAGAATCGGAAAGTAAAATGAGCTAGATTTCTCATACCAACCTCTAAATTCTTTTCAAAAACTGAAATAAGGAATTCCTCGAAATCTGGATTTCTACAAAATGTCGAAGTTGGGAATATATGCGAAATTTTCACCATATCATTTCCATATAGCTATTTGTTTTTCATGAGAATTCATAGAAGCTTTTCGTGAATGTGTGAAAATATTACGACAATATGTGAAGAAAACGCATTTCCATTTTCAACAATATTCATACATAAAGAAAACCATGAAAGTAAACGCATGTTAATAGAACCATGACGAATTCCTGGAAAGCTTTGCAATGTTGTATCACAAGTTGGGACAATTCAGAAGTGGCTATCTCTTATAAATTCCTTTCGGATCAATGGTTCCTTTCTTACTCAGACAGATATACACAAAATTGGTAAAAACTATGCTAACTAATATAGACTCCAGTCGTATAAGACTCCATAATCAACAATTTGCATAGACCTCAGGGAAAATGAAATAAGAATCTATTTTTATTTTGCTCAATCTGTTACTTTGAGTTTTTATTCTGAATTCAGTGTTGTTTCGGCTAAGGAATATGGAGTAATCTATTTACTATTTACTCTCATCTTAAGATCGCTAGAATATAACGAGCATTTAAACACTACATACCTTTACAAGGCCGAAATATATTCAGATAAAAAACTCTGAAATATAGTCAGAACCCTTTGGTTAATTAAAATATTTTCTGTTCGATTTCATTCCGTAGAACTGACAGGCGAAAATGAAAAAATAAAAGTATCCGATGAACAATTTTCTGAATTGAAAATAGAGTTAGTTCAATTTAGAACAGTCTCGACGAAGTGAGGAAAAGTTAATTATAGACTAAACGCTTTTGCAGGCCACTGGAGCTATGGATTCCATACAGAGAGAATTAACTTTTTATGATATAAAAACCGTTATACAAACCGGTATAGAGTTGGTCTCTTCGACCAACAGATCGTGGACGATCAACAATTCTCGTAAACCTTTTATATTAATACATTTTTCTAATAGCGAAAACTTATTAGAAGATTTCGTAACAGACAATGAAAAAAACTGGTTAAACATTTAGTAACTCCCAAGAGAATACCCCATTCTAGAAAATTAGGGACGCATCCAGTCAGGAGTCTAAATAATTGTTTGAATACAAAATTATCACTATTTTATTCATTTCCTCTTCGGATATTCTGTTTCCTTCAGTCAGCTATTATTCACATTTTGAAATTTTTAACTATGATATTGATTCAGATGATTCAACATTTTCTGCATGAATTACTTCTCTGAAGATGAAACTTTCCGCACGTTTTTCGAAAATGTATAAACTATGGTAAATACGAACTGTATTGATCTAGGTAAATCAATCTGATCTGAATAGATCTGCAAAGATAAGCAGTTGAAAATTAACCGTTCGAAAAACGGCTTCGGTCGAGAAATTTTCATCTTTCAATAAGATTTCTGTGAAGTTAATGATTGAAAATGATTCTTCCTTTTCCAAGATCTCTCTATAGAAAAAAAGCTTTACCCACCTGTTATATCATAGCAAAGTTTTCTTTGAGAAGTTCTCCATAAGTCATAGCGATAGAAGTAGTAGTTTGTAAAATATTAATCCTTAAGAATCCCACTGAAATTTGTTTAACCCTACCGTTATTGAAGCAGTTCAATTTTCAAAAAATACAACAAAGTATCCTAAATTTTTTCGGTTCCAGTACCCCGTTAAAGGAATTGGTGAAAGCAAACATCGGTATAGAGCCCATTTGAAAATCTAAAAAAGCTCTGTGCTTATGCCGCAATCGGTATAAAGTGCAGTCATTCTCTTGATTTCTTGATATAGAAATACGACCGGATACAGTCAAAGTTCTGTGCGATTCTTTGGAAAATCTCCTACATTTTAATTTTTTTTTCATAAACGACGGACAATAAACGCGATATGAATGCCACATTTTCAATTTTGCTATAAATAATATAAATAAATTATAATATATAAAATTTCGAATAATTTCACGTCACATTTCGTACCTCCGACATTATTTTTCGATAAAAATTGATTTTGGAAATCACTTTCTTGATAATTCAAAAGAATCTATTCCCTTATCAAAAGTTTATTTCGAAAACGACCATGCATAATGATGGCAGATCGACAATGCACATCGCATACCTCATATGTACCAAACTTATTTTTTTAAATATTAACAAGAAGAATTATTCTTCAATTTTGATTTCAATTTATTTAATCACCCTGTAGAGAAAAAAATTGCTTTCATCCTTCAATGTCCAGATAAATATTGATTTGAGTTATGATACATTATTCTCTACATAATTTCAAAAGACACAATTCTCCATTCATACGTTTTCCTTGAAACCAAACTAACAGAATTATTGCAAATCAACAATGATAGCAGACTATATATATGAGTCAATACTTCTTTATACAATTTGATAGTATATATACCCACTAGCATCTAAACAGTGTTGCCAAATTTCGGAGGAGAAAAAGAACGAAACAGGTATGGAAGCCGAAAGGACAATATTCATATTTTGCTGTATAAGCGTATATGACGGAAACAATATACTATAAACAAGTTGAATACACAATCACTGATGAAAATTCCTTACTTTTCCAGAATTCTATACGATTTCAAATGAATCCAAATATAAATAGAAATGAAAGCTGTCACATTTTATGAAAAAAATATTTTTCATGTGGATATAAAAAAAGGGATTTTCATTTGCTCTTATTTCGCTGTAATGCATACCGGATCTGAGAGGAAGGGAAAGGAAGTAAAAGGTCTAATCAAGCACGATGGAAATTTCAAAGGATTTCCGCCGCTGTCGGCCTTTGTTCTCCGTTTCCTTTTCATACATTTTCGATATTTTCCTTTCCGAAATGAAGGAAACATTCACTGTCTAAGCTACCAAATTATAGTCTATTCTTACGAAGCCATTATGTTCTGTTACGATTGATTATTTTCTGGAAATAGGATAGATATGCTCGAACGCTAACACCCTAAAGTTTATATTTTATACTGTTGAGCTTAATATGTGACTACGCGGTACACTGTTGTTCAATATATAAGCTGCTCGACGAAAGTTAGGGACATAGCTGACAGATAAGCTGACACATAATAAGTGATATTATTATTGAAAATAGAAGAAAATCCTTATACCCAAACAATATTTTAACCCACAACTTCGACTTCAACTCAACACTTGGTAAAACATAATAACAAATAACAAATTAAAATTGTAAAGGTTTTACAATCATATTGTGTAACATTTGTCAATTGGTTAATTGATTATTCATTCAAAAGTTATTAGATAATAAAATGTAAAATAAAATAACGCATATTAGCTCGACAATAAAAAAATTGTTGCATCTTCTCTTTCAAGACGCTTCAATATAAAAAAAGATTCTATATCAGTACTTTGAAAGAAATCGAGTCGAGCTAACCCACACAGATTATACATAATTCCTTGACTCTACACTTGACCAAGAAATAAAGTAGAACCATCACCTGGTGTGAGCAAAGCGATAAGCTGTTATAAGATGGTCCGGAAATTCTTAAATCTAACTCCATCAATGACAGATTAGATATACGAATTCATTGTACTACAGAATATAGTCGATCTCACTCCAATCAAAATAATTGCTCAGCAGCAAGACAGCCAAATAGTCAAACAAGGTAGCAAATATGTATAGCATGAAACCTGAATATCTAGGTGGATACCCAGGTACCCTTCGATAAGGACACGGATGACATGCCTTTTTGCTATAGTTCATGGTCTTGAGCAAAAGCAGAAACTATTTCCATAAAAGTGTATCAGTTATCTATCATACCCCTGAAATAGAAATGGACGAGTTAAGGGAGGGGTTAGATAAGGAAATCACTCTGAAGTAAATGCCTGACCACATCGAGGTAGATGCCTTGAAATTATTGCAAGAGGTCCTGAAACAAGTTTCAGGCCTGAGAAAACCGGAAAAATTAATCCTAAACTCAGCAGAACAAAAGGGGTTTTCTTAATCAACAGTAATGAACTGAGTGTAGATACAAATTCCCTTACGAAGAACTAAATAATCCATCCCAAAAAACGCATCTGGTAGAAGAAGAGATCTTTCGTTTCTACAACGAACCAATGAAAAAAGCAGAACATTTATTCTTCAATCGTGATGCTCGCATAGGACCTGATATATATTTGGTGATTAGCTATGGGTTGTTTAATACATCTCATGGTCTGAGTGCATGAAAGGCCATATAGACCTTGAAGGATTTTAACTAATCTAACATAATCTTGATGATTGGGAATATCATCAATACAATATTGATGATGACGTGAATTATGTGGTCAATTTGGAAGTCACTTATGGCCTAGTGAATTTTGGTAGATACAAAACCTGGAAGGGAATCATTTGAAGAGAAGGCAAAAACAACTGGTTGTTTTCTTATATTTGACAATTCATTCGCTCACTAGAGAATAGCGAAACAACGAAAAACATATCGTAATATAATTTAAAATTTTCTAAAATGATTTGAATCATCTATCAGTACTTTTCCAAATACAAAATATACCATAAGCATATCTTTTCCCGTAAAATACATACTCTACTCGAACAGGTTCTGAGAATCAAATCTTATTTAAAAATTCCTAAATTAATTTCACCATGTAATCAATTTCAATATGGAATTTGAAAATATGCTTGAAACACTTTCAGGAAGAAACTTTAAAATATGAATTAGAATTTCGAAAACCTCAGCGTCTAACAACGGGCATGACAATAACATCATAAACAAATTAATATCTATAGAACAACACAAATTATTGTAATCAATCTCGATTCACCAAATCTTTCGAGGACACGAAACAAAAACTATATTGTAATGATTCTCCTGCTTTTTATATAGGTCAAACTGGTCGTTGCATCAATATTGGAGTAACTACTACTAACTATCTAACATAACCTACTCATAACTGAAGAAGGACTAGATTCCCGTTTGTTCCACTTCTTTTATATGTTTCTTACGTATAAATAATATAGTAATGTTCTGTTTCTCTCTTAGTTTTCGAAAAAGGGTTGAACCCGAAATATTTGTCCAACATTCTTTTATTTATTATATTTTGGGATAATCAAGCTTGTTGTATTTTCCGCATTCGTTCTATTATTTAGTGAAAATATTTTACCAAGTGATTAGCGACATCTCCGAAAGTCTAGGCGCCCACTGGATATTTGTGAAAAGGAAACATAATTGGAAATATAAGTTTCATAGCTCACTTTATTAAGAGATGAGGTTATACTTTTTTCAAATTTCAAAAAGAAATAACGGAAGAGAATGTAAACCGGTTTTTTCCTCTGAACCTCAAACAGTGCAAAATATAAGAAACACTGAAAAATTGCCAAATTACTAACTAATATGGTTCTGCATTAAGACATGAACTCGACGGTGCATGCCAAAAATCAGGTTATTTTAGAGCGTTCATGAGGTCCTCCATTGTCACGGGTGAGTTCTCTTTATTGGTGATTGGCTTTGCGAACATATCTCACGCATGCTCGATCGGATTCATGTCTAGCGAGTTGGCAGCCCACTGGATCCTTCATATGTTTCCCTCTTGGAGCACTTCTGTGACCCTCATTGTTCTGTTGTGTGTGGCATTATCTATACAAATTTGAATTGGTATACAATTTCGTTTCGTAGTGGAAGAACTATTGGTCGTGAAATATTCTCTGCATAGATGTTACTTGTCATTGTGGTTAATGAATGAGTAGACATTATTCCACCTCTACATTATTCCACCCCTTAACATAACGGATACCTTGCTACTGCTACTCGTACTTGCATCCCTGGTCCCTCCTATAGACGGTTTTCACTCACCAATCCAAATCTGAACTCTTCTTGAAAAAAGCACATTTTGCCTTTGTGGTAAGAGCCAATTTCTATGCTCCCGAGGTCATTGCAGACGATCCACAATTCTTAGAAGTTTTCCTGACTCAATATTAGCAGCAAGGAGTCTTCTATTAAGAGAGATCCGAGACATAACCCACATTACTAGTTCGTCGCTTGACATCAATGTTTCCATCCTAATCGTACAGATTGACTATCCTTGCCACAGAAATCTCGTTATATCAAGGCATTGTGTGATTTGATGTCAAGATAATCCAATGTCATGCGTAGCCACTATTCTCGCTATATTGAAATGGAGACAATATTTCCTGAAATTGTAACTGACAATTGCAATCAATCCTTTTCACTATAATGAAAAGAACATAGGTTTTGTTGATGTAGAAACATAAAAGAATTATTAGGTTTGTATATTTGACAACTGTTCTTTTCTATGATATTGTAAACAAGGAATAGTTCTTCAACCATAAATGACTGTTTAAACACAGATGTCTATTTATGTGACTACAGAGGGTAAATTGATGACCGTAGATAATGATTCATATGATCATTGTAACGGTTCTTCTTCGTCTGTAAGAGCTCACGTGTAAGTTTTTGTTGGCTGAAGTCCTCTCGGGAAAGGGGATCTGTTTTACCTTTTCTTGCAGATCGTTTAAGGCGTGCCCTAGTGAGCTGAAGTTGGAAAACGGTTCCTTGTTATCAAAGGCGTTAGCGACAACCAAGAATGTCCGTTTCTAAGTAGGCTTTAAGCACATGGTGGACAATAGTTTGATCAGATCTTACTCGGACTTTACTAACCGAAATAGGGATCGAAGAAAGACAACATGTTCTATGACTATATTCAGTGTCGAAGACAATGATACTTTATCAGGGTGTCCCAACCAAGGGTGAAGTTGAATTCCTGGAAATCCCAAATACTAAATGAAATAGATTTATTTTGGCATAATGCAAGCGCAGGTTTATGCTCGGTCTAGAAAAACGACCTACACTTGTGAATTTGGAGTTGGTGCAATCAACCCCTATTTCCAGCATCCCCAACTCAAAAATCATTCGATCGATAATAGGTCAAGTGGCACCTCGTTGGAAAGGTACTGCAATTTCTCTTCGAATTTGGTATTTTCGAAATTCAGAATCATCATACAGGGTGTCCCGAAGCAGGAACATTGAAAATCCAAATAACTTTTGAAACTGGTTCATTTCGGTATACGAGAACATGTTTGATCCGAGAATAGGACTTCCTTGTGTGGTTATAGAATTTTTGCAATCAACCCCTTCCATTCAGCATCCCCAACTTGAAAATCATACAAATAATTCAAGTGGCATATCTTCAGAAAGGTTTTTGAATTCCAGAATGATTAAAGCATTTCATTCAGTTCGGCTCTCCATACAGGATGTCGCTTTCGAAAAATTCAATATCGTCATTTGAAATTATCAACTAAAATTAATTCGAAACTGTTAAAAGTATTGGGGTACGATGTGTTGAGCATCAATTACGAAGAAATAAAGCTGATTTCTGCATTGAAAATGTTCAAATTTTTTCATTTCCATCTGACGTGCAGTCATCTGTTATTTCTCATTTTGCAATGAAATATTATTATTATTCAGATCAGTTCCTCATTATTGTTGTTGTTCGTCAGTTGAAATTAATCTGAAAATGGTTTATTCCACTGAGGAAAGGGTCGAAATTGTATCGACGTATTTTCGAAATAACTTGTGCCAAAGAAACGGCAAGGATATTCGATAGGAACCATCCTGAAAGAGAAAGGAGTCAGTCACCAGTACGTTAAATATTTGGTTGACAAATTCCTAGCTACGGGTTCGGTGGCAAACAAAAAACATGAAGTGGCATGTCCTGTCAGAAATGAGGCAGCGGAAGTGGCAGTAGTGGGTCATCTACAAATGGAGAATACTACTTCGATCAGAAAACTATCTCGTCTGACTGGTGTATCAGCTACAACTGTCCATAGAATCGTGAACATCACAAATTTCACCCCTACAAGGTAAAATTAGTGCATGAAATAAACGAAGATGATCCAGATCGTCGTTTACAGTTTTGTGAAAATCTAAGTGAAAACCTAAACGCTAATCCAAATTTTCTGAATAACATCTGTTTTTCTGATGAAAGTACCTTTATGCTCAGTGGTGAAGTGAATAGACATAATTGTCGATATTGGGACACACAGAATCCTCATTGGTTTAGAGAGGCCCACACGCAAAGGCCTCAGAAGTTGAACGTTTGGGCAGGAATTTTTGGCAATCATCTAGTTGGGCCTTTCTTTATTGAGGATAATCTGAATGGAAATGGCTACCTACAGTTGTTAGAGGAACACATATGTACATCCTAGATTGACAGAAATTTTACAGAACGATCCAACTCTTTCTGAGGACGAAATGCGTTTTCAACAAGACGGTGCTCCTCCGCATTATGATGCTCGGGTGCGCCAATATTTAGACGAAAATTTCCCAGGAAGGTGGATTGGTAGAAGAGGACCTGTTGAGTGGCCAGCCAGGTCACCAGATTTAAATCCCCTAGATTTTTTTTTGTGGGGCCATCTAAAATCTAAAGTTTATGCCACAAGACCAGAAAACCTGGAGGAGCTGTGGATGAGGATTATCACAGAATGCCGACTTTTGACTCCTGAAGTTTTCGCTAATGTGAGAAGAGAGTTCGAAAATCGTCTGTATAACTGTATGGAGGTGGGCGGAGGTCATTTTGAACAATTGTTGTTATAATCAAGTTAGTTTTTTGTTTTCAATTGAATACAAGTTCAATAAATCTCGGTTTCCTGTTTAGATGAGCATCCAATCAGTTTCTCCATCATCCCCTCATCCTGATCCTCACGCCAGAAAACTTCGATTGCCAAACTGAAACATATAATGAACAATATATACACAGTCTGTGTCGATTCCAACAATAATATAGATCCCCAAAGCAATATTTTAAAGCTGCAGGTCAACCTTAAACTATGTACAAGTGACGATAGGGAGAAGAAGAAATTTAACTATGAATTATATTATCACAAATTGTCTCTCGACAACCTTAAGTTGACATAAATTGATGAATAAATAGATACAAAATCAAAAAGGTGCAAACAAGAGGGAATAAAAGAGTTATGTAGGTATTATTCAAAGAAATCAAATATGAACGAATAAGCCGTTCAGAAGATTGTCTCTATGGGGAGTTTGTTGGAGTTTGAAAATTTCGATGGTTTCTAAGAAATCTAACTCTCGTCCCTTAGGTATTCTGTGAATAATTTAAGATTGATCTATAGGTGCAAAATGATGGCCATTCTCAACTTAATGTGAAGCTAAAGTAGTTTCGTAGGTTTTCTAGTTATTGTAATTTGATTAATGCTCTTTGTATCTAGTTTTGAAAGAACTGACTTATAGAGATGCCTCCACTATTCGTTCAGAACAATTTGTAAGCTCCAGTATTGTCAAATCCATCAGTTTTATCCTTACTTTTGAAAAATTCTTTAGACAGTTTCATGTGAGTTTGAAAACTACTTTCTCATGCTGTTTTGAAATGTATTTGTGATCTTTTCGATGATTGGGTCAAAATATAACAATCGAATGCATTAATCTGTATTGATTCGATACGTAGGTAAATATTATGCTATGCTATTTGTGTTTGTTTCTTGCTCAAATCCATCAGTTTTATCCTTACTTTTGAAAAATTCTTTAGACAGTTTCATGTGAGTTTGAAAACTACTTTCTCATGCTGTTTTGAAATGTATTTGTGATCTTTTCAATGATTGGGTCAAAATATAACAATCGAATGCATTAATCTGTATTGATTCGATACGTAGGTAAATATTATGCTATGCTATTTGTGTTTGTTTCTTGCTGACCATTCCGTTTATTATATTTGAGAGATAACTATTGTTCTAAGCTATTTCTTTAATAGTTGACACTTTCCCAAACGACTTTCGTCGGATAATGACAGACAGAAAGCCCCAATTAACCATTTAAATATGTACAAGTGCGAAAGCGAGCAAGATGAGAGTTGTATAATGTAAGCGAAACGATGATGTGTTATAAACTAGTATATAGTTTCATCTGCAGGTATGATACTAGTGGTCGGTGTACAGATTTCAAAATTGGCTGTAAAATACGCCTATACTTCACAAATACTTCCGATTTGACTAGTTTCAGATAGACTAATACTTTTTCGACTACCACCGTATGTTAAATATCGGAAAATAACAGCACCAATTTCATTACAATTTCCTTCCACAACTGGAGTGGAATAATTATAATTACAAACGGAAACAAGGGAACTACATAATCGGTTACTTTTCGGAATATATGCGTATGTTATATATTCGGAAGATAGCGACACAAATTTGAGTGAAATTTCTACCACGCACGGAATAAATTGCAACAATAAATAGAATCCACGGACATAATACTGCATGAATAACGGTTTCAGCTAACCAAGCGACCCACCAAATTTCAGGAAAAATAATTTTCTGAACAAAAAGCTAATAAGGTGATTATCAATTTCAAAATGCGTCTGGATGCATAGACTGAATTAAACCCAATAAATTTGATAAATCTTACATAGACTTAGTGTCCCATCTTCCACGTTTTGCTATAAGATCACGAGCTTGGTTACTCCACTTCAGATACGGGTTTCAGTGTTATTCACATTACGTTGATCAAGCGAGAGTACCCACAAAAAATGGAGATCATACCGGATCAAAACTATATTGAATATCGGGAAACAAGATTCGAACGAAAAATGAAATGAAAACGTAAATCACAAGTATTTGAATGTTAAACGAAAATCACATCATTGCATCATAGTGAACTAATTCCCACAATAGCCGAAAATGCTCTACCACTCAGAATTCATCAATTAGGAGACATAATCAGAGTCCACTTCTTATTCTGAATTCTCTCAAGATAATTCAGAGAATGGGGGTGGCATACCGGTTACCTATTTGGGGAATTTTATTTTTCTTTTGAACTTGAAAGAAAAAAATTTAATGAGCCAATTTTCCACTCTCCCTTGTATTTTTCCTTGTGAAATGTGAAAAATCAAGGAACAATTGCAAAAAATATTGTTTCATCTCTTAATTGAGTGAGCTATCAAACCTATATAATCTAACATATATAAAAATGTTACCATTTGTGTTCCTTCATCAGATAAACTTGGAAGGGTCAAGGCTTTGCGATGTGTGTATATCTATTTACTTTTAGATTACTGCCACCCGACTACCAACTGAATATCTAATTAGAATAGAAAATGAAATGTGAGTACAACAATTTTGAGCCCACTTTTTGTTCACAACATACTTACAGGATTGATGTTACTGATCGGTGATGGGCGAGGTAAGAATATTCTTAAAGTTTTTTCTCGATGTTTCTTTGAATTATATGAAAGATTATATAAGCTTCCCCATTTTTCGGAGTTTATACTTTATATGCGAACGTGGGAGGCTAAGCTTTTTTTCAATGTTTTTCCATTCTACATACTGTTCTCTCCTCCGATTGTATTTGGACCAAAATTTGACATTGGGACATGTTAAATGTAATATTCTAACTTTTTGTAATACTATCTTTCATTCGATTGAAAGTTTGTTCGGACAGTAAGGAGTACATTTTCTTTCAATTTTAACACCTCCCGAAAAACAAATCCTTTGGATACGGTGGTGAAATGAAACAGTGGATCGAAGATTCGTTGTCTAAATATTAGATGAAATTTGGCTCATCAAATGATGCTGGTAAGACAAGTACAATTACGTATCGAGACGTATATAGCTATATTCTGCCCGTCAATCAGATTACTTTCAGAATAAATCACTTTTTCTCGTATTTAACAGCTTCTCATAGCAATAAATATATGAAAAAGTGTTATATGAAATGGATATATAAGATGAAAAACTGGCTACACAAAGCTTCGTCGATGAACAGATAATAATGAATAGATATAACAAGTCGGTAACCCAGACTTATTTGACGTTCACAATTCGGAAGATCAAATAAATGGGTACTAATAGGTTCGAAATTTCGGAAACAGAAATAATTCCATTAAAATTCTGATCCCTGTAGCGAAAAAAAGAAAGAAATATGGAGAGAAAGAATCTAAGTTCGTGATTTATTTGAAGAGTTTGCACTACTTTCAGCTCCGGATGATCTGTGAAATATTAAGAGGTTGTTGGAGTACTCCTAATTCAAATTTTAATTAAATCGTCATTAAAACATGAATTTTTCAGTTAATGAACCGTTATGTGCTTTAATTGAAAGGCGATAAAGTTTTTATATTAAAAGACGGATGGTGCTTTGAATTCTTTGAACTGTGGAATGTTCTACTCGTTTGCTTTCCTCTAAAACAACGATTGTTTGCATTGAATGCTTCAAATTGAATGGCAATGAATGTTTCTGCTATTCTGAACTATGGTGAATATAGGAGCTTTTTGAACAGGTCCTTGGCGAATACCTTTTCTTGCCGACAAATCGGTATTCTGTGTTTGGAGTATCGAGAATTTTGAGAATACTTCAGTTTTGAAACAATTTGTTGAAAACCACATGTTTTGTGTACAAACTTGATGCTAATTTTTGGCGATCTCTTGATATCAATAGATGAAAACTTGACAACATATTACACTGAATAACTAAATTGTACTAATAGTCTGATGAACGACTTATGTGACTTGTTGTTCACATAGAGCACTAGAAAATGTGCAAAAAGGACAACATTGGAAGATGAATCAGAAAACATTAATAAACGTCACAATTACAAGTGGCAAGTTTCTTCAATATCACAAAATGCGCAGTAACGAAGCTAAAAACAATAACATAAAATACATTGACGTAATAATAGAAATGAAGATATTGTATAAATGATTTCTCATCTAATCCTACAACTTTCTCAGGCGTGATTTGAAAACACTCAGACTCGCGGACGTCCTCATATCAAACGATTGAAACGCTGCAGACCGCTGACAGAGGTGGACTTTTGTGTTGAAGACAAATCAAATCTCTGAATGTGGTATTCATCATTTGATCGGAGACCATAACCAATAATATTTGACCTTTTCACCAGAAACTGTTTTAGATATGAAGGCGTTTGATCATTCGTAATCTTATAAATGAGAATAAGGTTCGGCTGCTCAACCAAATACGCCACACTCAGGAAACCTAACCTCCTCAACATATCTCTGATAGGAGTGAACCTATTACATCCAAGAAGTATTCTTAAAGCTCTATTCTATACTATCTGTAGCTTCCGAATGTCCTCCCCCGTCGAAAAAATCAGCAATGAAATGCAGTTATTTAAATGTGGAGCAATAATAATGTTATAGACCACTCGTCTATACCATGGAGACAACTTCCTTGAAATCCTGCCTAGGTAACCTACTTTTTTCCAATTTTTTTACATAAAAATCAACATGTTTAGAGAAGTTCAACTGCTGGTCAAATACGATTCCCAGATACTTCATCTCCTGGACGAAATCAATAAGCTGATTATCCATAATAATTTTATAATTCTTAGATCGAAACTCCACACACTTAGATTTCGATCCGAAAAGCATACATTTGGTCTTAGCAGCATTCAATTTCAATGCGTTCATCTTCAACCTGTCCTGCAGTATATTAAGTGTTTTGTTCATCGTAATAACCATCCTGTCAAAGTCACTATCAGTTATAGACACCAGCGCATCATCAGCAAACAAACTGAGAAAACAATCACCCAGGTACAAATTCAAATTGTTCACACACAAAATGAACAGCAGCGGCCCCAACACACTTCCTTGTGGTACACAACAACCAACCTCTGCACACTGTGATAACACTCACATGACCCTTGTCTTTTGACACTTATTTGCAAGATAACTCTTTAATCACTTCAGTAGTGTCCCTCTGATGCCCAACCTCTCACATTTTACGAGCAATCTTTCACGGTCAACGGTCTCAAACGCTCTCTTCAAGTCAACAAAAACGCCAAGAATAATATTTCCCTCGATATCTCTCTTCCATTTAGTGCAAACAAGTTGGCACGCAGACTCACACGAGTGATTCTTTCTGAATCCAGACTGAAATGGAAATAAAAAATCATTTTTCTCAATGAACTTTATGAGATGTTCGTAAATTATTAATTCCAAAATCTTTTCCAATATCGGAAGTAGGTTGATCTGCCTGAAATTAACTGGACCCTTCGGAGAATTCACTTAAAGTACAGGTACTATCATACTGCATTTCAAATCAGTTGGAAATTCAGCAGTTCTTGAACAGGAGTTTACAAAATTGAGCAAAGGAAAACCAATCACAGGAAACAATGACTTAAGCAGAGCGACTGATAACAATTCATCACCTGATGCTTCGTTCCTCATCTGTTATATAATATTTGATAGTTTATTGAGAGTTATATTCTCAAATACCTCGATACAATTCCCATATGAACATCAGCAAAAGATCCTGATGGAGCTGGAATGCTGCCCGCCAACTCATCTATCTTCTTCTCCTTCTTCTTGGTGCCTTATCCGGTACGGACGTTGGTGATTAACATAGCTATTCGTATGTTGTTAGCTGCACTTCTGAAGAGCTGTATGGTAGTGAGCCCGTACCACTGACGCAAATTATGCAGCCAGGAATGTCTTCGTCTACCAGGGCCTCTCTCGCTGTCCGTTTCACCCTGCACGATAAGCTGGAGGAGGCGATATTTTTCGCGACGCATTATGCGTCCAAAGTACTCTATTTTACGTTTTTCACGGTGAATAAGATTTCTCTCTGTTTATTAAGCCTATTAAACCTCCCTTGTGGGGTTAGCTAGATCCCCATAGGGCACCTCCCCAGGTGGTGGATAGGGAATGCCTCCTAGACATAGGTGGTACCGGGGAAATGAAATACTCAGGGCGAACCAAAATCTAGCTTGAAAATGGGCAGCATCGTTTTCAATACCACGTTGAGGCACAAAGGAATGATCCTGGAATGGCTCAATGATGGACACCAGAGGGCACGACTGCATCAGTCTCAATGGTTTCTGCAATGCGATGAGAAAGGCAAGGGGAAACCATCTCATAAAACTTCCCAAGAGAACTAATGGATAATGTCACAGAAAGTAATAGATCAGTCAAGCGATCCGACTGACAACCGGCGCTACCTTGATTCCGGGTCGAGTAGTGTGAAATGGGCGACCGGCCAGACAGGAGTAGGGAACCAGGCTTCGTCTGGAAATTCAGCTACTGGAACAGCTTTACAACTGAGGAAAGAACTTCATGTTGGCACATGGAACATTAGAGGTCTTAAGAACCAGACCGGAAAATTAGCGCTGATAGAGGGAGAAATGAAGAAACACCAAATAGACATCCTGGGTCTCGCAGAGACGCATTGGATTGGTCAGGGATTTTTCCATACGAGTAACAACAACTTTATCCACTTTGCATCGGACGATAGACAAAATTTTGCCGGAGTAGCGGTATTAGTGACACCCAGAATACAAAGCTTCCTAACAGACATCCAGACAATCAACGACCGTATAATAAACATAAGACTAAACACAAAACCAAGGGCACTGAATATATTACAAGTGTGTGCTCCCACAGCTAATGCAAGTGAGAACGATATAGAAGATTTTATAACAAACTTTCATTGACGCTTTGCAAGATTCCCAACAGAGAGGTCACAATGGTTATGGGAGATCTTAACGCTAAAGTAGGAAACACTAATACAGATGACCATATCCGAAACATTGTCGGTAAATACGGAATCGGTGAGAGGAATGAAAGAGGGGACAGATTAATACAATTTGCTATTGACAATGAGTTCACAATCATGAACACTACTTTCACGAATCATATTAGAAAACTTTATACATGGAAAAGTCCAGGCGATAAGTTCCGAAACCAAATTGACTATATCATGATGAGAACTAGATGGAGATCTTCGGTAACAAACTGCAAGACCTATCCGGGAGAATTCAAACCAAAAACATGGCCTATAGAAGATGAAAATGGTAAACTTGTTACAGACAGAGAAGAAATAGCAGAGACTTGGAGGATCTATTGCGAGAAACTCTACGCCGAAAACGAGGAAATTAATGAATACGAAATAAAAGAATACGAAGAAGAACCTTTCATACTGCAGAGCGAAATTACGTCAGCTATCCATAAACTTAAAAATAACAAATCTTCAGGCAACGATAAAATAACATCCGAAATACTAAAAGGAATAGGAGAAGAGGGCACCGAAGCCTACACCACTTGTGTAATAAAATATGGAAAACAACACAATGGCCAAGAGATTGGACACAAGGCACAATTATCACAATTCACAAAAAAGGAGTAACAGAAAATGCGAAAACTACAGAACGATAACACTTATTTCACATACGAGCAAAATAATGCTGACAATAATCAACGAAAGACTGAAGAACTTTTACAACACCAAATCCCGGAAGAGCAAGCAGGATTTGTTAAAGGAAGAGGGACTAGAGAGCATTTGATAAATTTAAGGCAAATAATAGAAAAAGCCAGAGAGTTCAATATACCCCTATACATATGTTTCATTGATTATAAAAGCTTTCGATAGAGTGAAATGGAATAAGTTGTGGATCGTTCTAGGAATATGGCTGTACCGGATCACTTGTGTGCCTTAATCATCAACCCATATAATGAAACCAGGGATACTGTGAAAATCAATGAAATACTGTCATCAGAATTCAAACCAAAGAGGGAGTGAGGCAAGGGTGTATTCTTTCTCCTCAGTTATTCAACATATACACTGAATACATAATGAGAAAGGCATTAGACGGATGGAAGGGCGGCATACCAATTAACGGAAGATGTGTAAATAATCTGAGATTCGCGGATGATACGGTCCTCCTGGCAACAAGTGAGGAAGAACTGACTGAGCTTGTTAGCAGAGTGGAGAGAGAGTACGGAACTTGGCTTGGAACTGAATGTTTCTAAAACAAAAATCATGATCGTGGACAGGATAAACAACAATCAACCAGAAAAAAGCAGATTGATAGGTTTGATGTAGTGCAAGAATATCTTTATCTGGGATCCTTGATAACAAACGTAGGAAACGTAGAACGAGAGGTTAAACGTAGATGCGAACTAACCAAGGTAGCTACGAAAAAAATGAATAAAATTTGGGCCGATCGAAATATCGCTATTTCCACTAAAACCAGGCTTATGAAGTGCCTCATCTTTCCAATTCTCACATACGGCTGCGAATCTTGGTCCCTTCGAATGAGCGAAAGAAGAAAAATCGACGCGACAGAAATGATGTGTTGGAGAAAGATGCTTAACATCCCATGGACACAACGCCGAACGAATACATCGATTCTAAAGCAACTCCGCATAAAACAAAGACTTTCGAGTGCAATTCAACTCAAAATATTGAGATACTTCGGACATATCATGAGAAGAGGACCAGAGAATTTGGAAAAAATCATTATTCAGGGGAAAGTAGATGGAAAGAGAGGAAGAGGAAGGTCCCCAACACGATGGATGGATCAAATTACAGAAACAACAGGCCGACCCATGCATTCTCTAGTTGTAATGGCACAGGATAGAAAGGAATGGAAAACTTTCATTGATGACATTTCATTAGTCGCTACATCCTCAGGAGAGGATAAAGAATGAAGAGAGAGAGAGAGATTAAGCCTACAGAGAACCTCCTCGTTGGTAATGTGGTCCGTCCATGATATGCGTAGAATGCGGCGGTAGACCCACAGCTCAAATGCCTCGAGTTTCTTCATTAGTCTTTCCGTCATCATCCATGCTTCCACATCATACAATAGAATTGAGAATATTTTGCCAGTCTGTATTTTAAATTGATAGATAGATCTCTACTGGTGAATAAAGGTTTCATGTTGTGGAATGCTGTTCTTGCTTTCTCAATTCTTGTTTTTATCTCCATGGACTGATCCCAATCTGAACTTACGAAAGATCCGAGATAGGAGTACTTGTTGATCTGTTTCACTGGTTTCGTGCCTATCATCAGTTGTTCCCATTGTTGTGGTCGTTTACTAACACGCATCCACTTAGTTTTCTCAACGTTGAGCTTCAAGCCATACTGTTCACTAACGACTTGCACTCTCTCCACTAGTTGCTGCAATTCGTTAATGTCGCTGGCAATTATAACTGTATCATCAGCGTATCTGATGTTGTTGATCAGTACTCCAGTACGAGCATCTACCTCGTACAGCGCTTCCCTGAAGTATTCTTCCGTGTATCTGTTGAAGAGAAGAGGTGATAAAATGCAACCCTTACGTACGCCTTTCTTTATTTCGATATCATCCGTGAAGCTATTGTCTACTTTGACCCGACAGGTTTACCCCCAGTAGAGATTAGTTATTACTCTTACGTCTTTATTGTCAACACCTGCTTTTTGTAGGATGGATACGAGTCGTCCATGGTTGAAACGGTTCAACTTTTCAGCCACATCAAACTCATCATCTCCCTACATGGAAGAACTAAATCCCTCTCTAGATGTGCTCACAACCTCCCTTAGTACCTTCCACATTTTCTTGCTATCCTTACCGCACTTATTAATTTCATATTCTTAATATTTTTTCTTCTTTTTTCGATGAGCTATAATATTGTACCTGCTTATATTTTAGGGTACCTTCAATATAGATAATAACACCTCCGGTATGCCTACTATCCGAACTATTCACTACACTATTGTATCCATCTATTTGGTATTCTCCTCTCTCTATGTCAAGGGTAATAAAAGTCTCAGTAACCATCAAGACAATTGGTAGTAAATCTGCTGCTACTTGCTTGAGTTGCGTCCTTATTTAAAGATGTTTGTTTTAGATAACTAGCGCAGTTAATATCAAAAACATGATGATCATACTTGACTTCCTTCAAATTGAGCACATCATGTGCGTACTTACAATTTTTACATTCATACATTTAACTCTGACACTCTTCTTTTCTATATAATCTGCCAAATAATGGGCAAACTTCTTGGTTTTTAAACTTGTCAGCCTTGTGTCCAAATTTTCAGCATCTAAAACATCTCAACACGCTAACAATTTCGAAATATCTGTACGTATTCCACCCAATATTCAACGTCTCATTCCCAGCTATAAGATTATATTGCAGACTAGACAACTCCACTATTACGCTGCTTGTGTTCTTTTTATTTTTAGTAGTAGTATATCTACGTATAAACTTAAACATTTTCCTGCTGTTAAATGGCAAATTCTGACCTACCAGCTGTTGAATAAAAAAGTACTCACTGGCGATATCACTCTCACGAACATTTATAATTTTTATTCTGGGATTAAATATGTTTCCTACTTGATTTCATATTCAGTTTCCATCTCGCTTATCGCTTTCGTTTGGAGTTTTTTTTTGCAAGGAATCTCTATCACACAATGAATCGCCACCGACCCCGAAGAAGCAGGTTTAACCATAGTCACAGATATTGCAATATCAGCTGGTACAACTTTTTCTAACACTTTTTTGTAGCATAATCTTGATTTGCCTTCTTTGGTTTGATAATGAGGGGCTCGATCTTATTGTTATTTTTGACAATTTCCGACCGTTTAGGGCCTTCCGGTGAAATATGTTTCAATCATCATTTGATTTTGTTTCCTTTTTCTTTTTAAAATAGTTACTTACTGTTAAACAGGGCTTGCATTTGAAATGCACGTATTCAGCTTTAGTTTCAACTGTTGTTCTTTCAGTTCCTTTGAGCTCTGTTTTTAACTGTGGCTGTTTTTTGAGAGTTTCTAGTGAACTAAGGCGTCTTGTTTCGGTTTCAGTGCACACATTGATATCAGGATCTGAAAAACACACATCATTAAAAGAAAAAGACGATAAAACTCGCACAGCTCCTCCTAGTTGGCTCGGTAGTAATACATGGCATTACATTCTTGGAAGACGTTGGATGTTTATTGCGTGACTGCACGAAGTTACCAATGGTAGAAACAAGGTTGTGCTAAGCGATGCCTAAGGATGGTGGGATCTGATAACGGAAATGATCTGGATCTGAAACAAGAGAGAGATCGAGCGTAATGGGAAAATCGGTTTGCAGTCAACAAGCTGCATCGATGATCGCAAAGGCCTCCGCTTGCCCTTCTGCTTCGTTGGTTCTATTTCGGTGTTGGAGCCAGTTGATGTTTCAGTATTTGAAGTTTCTCATTATGATCGCCTGAGATGAAGGATGCTGTATTTGAATCGTGTCTGCCTTGTCGCCTGAAACAATATAGAAAATTGTATTGGTACCTTGGGATTATAGAGCAGGCTGCCATTATCTTGAGATAATACACTCGAGAATTTTCTCGACAAAGTCAGCATGAATATTATCAGATATTACATTATTCAAAATGAAGTGTTTTCGATACATAAAATAATCAAACAGGACTTATGGTATGTTTCAAATGTCTTTCAATATTATTCATCAACAATTACAGTACATCTACAGATTCAAACATTCAAGAGAAAACATTTAAACATTACGTGATCCAATAAAACGAGCATTTCTCTTAAATTTCAATTTCTATTTGAGAATAAAACGAGTGTAGCTCTTCTTCCTTTGAAAGGTAGGGATTTCTCTAAATGTTTAATGGTTAGGAAAGAGTTATAGAGTCAGTCACAAATTGCTACTTTGATGCATTGTTCCTTGTTGCTGCTTTATCTTTATTGACACTTTAAATCAACTTGGAAACTAAATCAATTACCTCAGTAAATAAAACAAGAAAATGTCCAGAATTCAGAATAATGGCTGATTCTTGATTAAGTGAATCAAATAATCGCAGCTGACTCTTTGTCGCTAAATCAAAATTGTTCATTTTTCTTATATTGAAAAAAAACTTTAGTCATAAGCTCTGACATCTTGTGTCGATACTGCCGAAATAATCATTTTAGACTAGCCGATTCGGCAGGCGTTTTCTAATTAAAATTTTCACCCAATCTTTCAGAAATTGCATATACAGTGTGTTTCCGGACGTAAGGTCACACTGTAATGAGGAATAGAATAAATATAAGCCTTTCGGGAATTTTGTATGAAAGTCGAAGCGTCTTGGTTTTAATACACAGAGTGTTCTGTTGTTTTAGGTAGAATGTTTAATCTATTAATTCAATTGACGAGGCTTCTACGTGATAGAAATCCATTTTCACAAATACAAGTAAACGATGATTTCTACTGAAATATATTTTTAAATGCTCGACGCGTTTCGATACACAGTATCTTTGTCAAGAGCGAATGAATACATAAAATATATCTTACTAACAAATTTTTATATATACTAAAGGGGCAATAGACTCAGAGCTATCCGTACTTGAACTAATGTTTAGGAAATAAATTTAATAAGATTGAGTTATTTATGTCTACCGGATCATTAAGTATTTCCGGGTGAATACCTAAATCTGTTAATTTCAAGTACTTCCAGAAGGTTGAGTTTTATACCTCTATTCTCAGAAGGAGGGATTTTAAATTCTGAATTGAAAGAGTGACCATTTTCCCTAAGATGATTCGAATAATTTGAATCGGTTTTTCCATTTATGAAACTGCGTTTATGTTCAGAGATTCTGACATTAAAATTTCTTCCTGTTCTACCTATCTAAAAACAATTGCGATCTGCACAATCCAATCTATAAACACCTGAGTTATTTTCTTTATTAATTGGAGATTTATAATTCCTGATAAATGAACCTAAATTTGTTGATGGTTTGTACGCTATATTTAAATTTGAATTTTTAAAAGGATTTCACATTATTGCTAATATTGCCTATATATGTTGAACTATTGAATTTCTTGTATTGGTGTTCACCGATTGGATATATACGTTGTAAAGCTAATTTTGTTTTTTCTTATATAATATGCTGCTAACTAAATTTGCATCATAACCATTATTTATTGCGATCTGTTTCATCAAATTCAATTCTTCGAAATAATTATTATTAGACATCGGTGTGCTCAAGAGTCTATGTATATAGCTATTAAATTAAGTCGTTAAATAAAAAACATGACGACATTATGGCTTTATTAGATGTTTGCATATCTCAAAATATATTTCATTTAACGACTGTTTTTATAAAAGTGATGAGGGAGTTATAATGGGAAACTCCATAAGCCCTCTTTCAGCAGAAATCTTCATGGATAACATAGAAAAAACTATTCATAAACACCCGCTTAGTAAACATTTCCTATATTGGTATCGATATGTCGATGGCATTATTGTGTGTTTCACAGGAACAAACAGACAGTTGACTGTATTCGAAAATTTCATTTGTTTTTATATAGGTAGAACAAGGAGAAATTTTAATGTTAGAATCTCTGAACATAAACGCAGTTTCATCAATGGAAAAACCGATTCAAATTATTCAAATTATCTTAGAGAAAATGGTCACTCTCTCAATTCAGAATTTAAAACCCTACATTCTGAGAATACAGGTATAAAACTCAACCTTCTGGAAGTACTTGAAATTAACAGATTTAGATATTCACCGGAAATTCTTGATGATCAGGTAGACATAAATAACACACTCTTATTAAATTTATTTCTTAAACATTGCTTTAAGTACGGATAGCTCTGAATGGATTGCCACTTTAGTATATATAAAAATTTGTTTGCAAGATATATTTGTAGTATTCATTCGCTCTTGACAAAGAGTCGAGCATTTAATAATATATTTTAGTAGAAATCATCGTTTACTTGTATTTGTGAATGTTTAATCATTTGACAGTCGAGAACATGTAGACCCAAATTGATGAAATTCTACATATTTATTAGGCTCATCCTACTGAATCAATTCACGAAAAAAAAACATACGAAGAACGAAATGCGGGTCTTTATTCACTCCAAACTCGATTACTTTTGAAAACGGATAATATAGATATATCGAGAATCTGAAATGCAGTCTGGAGCTATGATTCATAGCAGTTCAACACAATTTTCACTATCAATGAAATCAACAATACGAATATGATGGAGTTTTCAAGACATGGAAAATCTCGTGTTAGGTAGGTTGTTAATTAATGGTTTCTCGAGCGGATTTTCTGATGTTTTTATTAAGAAGCTAACGACTACGTAAGCTACTGCTCAGGAAAATAAAGAATGAACATAAAATAAATCAAGGCTTCCAATATTATTTTCTGATCAATTGCATCATAATGGATATCTTTCATTGCGCAAAGCACAAAACTGTGCATTTCTAATTCATTAACCATTCACAGAATTTCTGTCTTTCTTTCTTTTAACGAGTTCTATTTCGCTGGTCTTCAGTGATTTCGGTCAATGATCTATCAAAACAGTAACTGATGAAATTCATTCGAGTTTGGGATCGAATTCTTTTTAGTGTAATCAAGAGAAAAAGCAATGCCTTATTTATACACAAATGGAGAATATACCAATATGGTGTTTTGTTATGGATTTTTCAATGGTTATGTATGAGCTGCTAGGCGATAATATGAACGACGCTTCAGAAATCAGCAGATCCCAAATTACAAAACATTTTATAAGGTGTTTAATAAACTATCGGATCAGGGCTCTACCTTCAGCTTCTATTTAATAGGCAGTGTATTCAGGAGGCACAAAATATGCGGAGCATAGTAGAGCAAATTACTTAGGAGAGCACATATCTATAAACTATCGCAACAATGATGTTTTTTTAATGTGTGGTGTGGTGTGTATCATGGCCATCTGGTTGGACCTAACTTTTGTTAAGGAGCATTGACAGATGAAGTGTATTTCAAGGATCTTACAGATCTGAATGAACTGATCATTTTTCTAACTTTTAATTAAAGAAGTTGGGTTTGTTTTAAAAATTGAGACGATTAACAGAAATCTGTTAAAGGCGAGAATTGTATAGTATGTTTCACATTGAAGCAATACAAATTAGCGCGAAAGCTGTTCGACAAAAAATTTCTCGAATATCTTCCTCAATCTCACTCAAAAAGTGCCTGTAGAATGTGAAAATATTTCTTAAGTTACTGTAATATTTCACATAGCTGCCGTGCTAAAACGTCAAAATTGGTTCATCTTATACATTCTAGGAAATAATTGTTGTGAGTAGGAAAAATTAGTTGTGATTAACACTTTCAGTACGGATGACGCGAACTGTGCGCTCGAAAGTCATTGTCTCCTGATCCTATTGAAATCCCAAGGTCCCCACTCTTTGACTTTCACAGATATCTATGGAAATACGAATTTCACTGTTACCACCGCAATAATAAGGCCTGAGCGCTCGGACCGCACCATCTCGCTAGTAGTCATAACGCGCTAGCTCGATACTCTACCCAGCCGGGCGTTCGTAGATGCTTCAACTATTATAAACATTGAAAACATTATTTTTTTTGGTGTTTGGATTTTTATTATTTTTTTGTTATTTTTTAGGGTTTAGTGATTCTGAATAAAAATAGCATTATCACAAAAGACCTAGATTACATATTCAGGAGACTCAGATACTCATTTATTCGATACTGTATCCAATTTCCTTTTATTGTTCTTTCCCAATCTGTCATTTGTTTTCCCGCAATAATTCTCCAGAAGAGTATTTGTTTTACCTACTATAATTAGTTTCGAAATATATTCCGGGCTGTGGGTTTCACAAGTTTTCAATTTCATTTGTCATCCAATACTTGAAAACGAAACTCACAACAAAAATCCTTCTTGAAATCAAGTTTCAAGAATTCATCCTCGAAATTTTCAATTAATTTCTTGAATAAAACGTAGTTAACTGAAACCTCACGGACTACAATAACGTGTGGCAAAGATAGACCTCCACGGCTCAAATTTTTATCAAATTATAACTGTCTTCGACAACAATTTCCTAGTCGAACACTTATTTTGATTCAACAAAATCACATTTAATTTTTCGTATTACCTTATTGCTGCAATATCCTGCCAAATAAGTAACTACTGGCATCTCAAATTGAACTTTTTCGAAATCGGAGTATAATCTAATCGAAAAAAGTAACTTTCTCTTTTTCAATAACTCTGAGCCACTTAGGATTGTGCGGCATTTGATCTAGAACTACTAAAAGTTTATCATAAGTATCAAAAGAAATGATATCTTTGTTGAGTGCATATTCAACTCTACTTCCATTAATAGCTTTGAGTAGGTTCTGATTTTCTACTTCAATTGATACGATTTGGATGTGGTTTCGATAAATATGTTGGGCAATTCGGAAAAATAGCTTCTTTCAAGTGAAGAAGTTTTACTGGCACAGTAGAGTACTTACCAATTTCTTTATCAAATTTTCTAGTATACCTGATTAAGTCATCTGTTTGAATAAATGTAATTCACATACCTTTCTCTACTTCTGCAATGAGATGATAACGACTTGCTAATAAAACATTGACGGTTCAAAATGAGTTGGAGAATAGATTTCAACCATTTACCTTTCAAACAAAGAACTAAATTTGATTAAACAAATAGCCAAAATAATAGTCACAATCCCAAACTAATAAATAATATTTTAAATAAAAACAAAGTAGAATCGCATCAGGTGAAGTTTACCCTGTCGATAAATTGAAATAAAATTCAACACCTTAACCTACGTTGGCATTACAAGTGAGAAACTGAAATCAAGTGAAGATAGCAATAATTTCAACATATCTTCCGGAAAGGAAAATACCGCCATAACCGTAGGGTCGTGAACAACCAGGAACACAACACCTGAACGGCATAATAACTCAAAGACACTAACACACTCCCAACAAAAATATCAAAAAAATGTAGGTTTATAAACGAAAAGTTTGACTGTACACTAATATGCCTTTTCTAACCTCACTCACAATTCATCTCACTGAAATTCATTCAAATTTATAATTGACGCGAATTATTCGGTACACATGCAGCACTATACTGTATTTTGATGTCTTATAAATGCATTACCACATAAATTAAGCACTAGAAACACTTGTTTACGGATGAAATACAGAAAACAAAAGGACATGCACCGGCTTTTCGATTACACTGTGCCACCTGTTGTGCTTTCGTTTCGCATGCTTGTTATGACTACCAGAGATGTGTGCGTCATGATACGTCACAGCACTCAGGCCTTATTATTACGGTGGTAACAATTTCACTATATAAATAGAGGTACCTGTTATGCGGGTTCCATAACCATTTCGATCAAATAAGGAGAAACGTACCGTGTACGTCATTAAAAATTACAGATATCACAGAATGCCGTCCATGGTAGAACCGGGGTTGTTTATATTATCAGCAACGAACGCGTTAAGGTTTCTTTTCTACATTTCATATTTTCAAACAGCTATGTTTGTTATTTAAATATCTTCCAAGAGAACTTCCTATTCATTTTAGTTGGAACTAACCGTGGAATAAACCTTAACAAGCTATTTGCATTCAGAAAAGATAATGAACCTGTTTGTTAAAAGACTGCATAAATATTCTTGAAGACATCTTGAATTCGCTGATTATTATTCAATTTAGAAAGTTCTCACAGCACAGTATAATTAAGTATTTCGATTTCAACTCTAGTGAGAAGACTGTTCTACGATAACGTTAAAGAGTCAATTACACTGTGCCAAGAAATTAACACATAATTTCAATATTTCAAATTTCTTTTCTAGTAGGCGATTAATTATTAACACATGCTTGTTTCGGTTTTTTTACGGACATATGCTAACAAAATCCGATGTTTTTCTCGTCGCAAATATTCATTCATTCATTCAAAATTAATTTGAGATTGATAAGAGCAGTTATAGATTCGTTTTTGCGAGTAATATTTATTCTTTTAGAAAGTTTTGATTTTCGGTGATATTTTCGACACCGACAGAACGTGTTGAAGCAGTGGTGTTTGATGATCTAGGTTGGACTAACACAAGAATATGCCAAAGGTTTGGGGTGTCCCATTATACCGTTTCCACAATGATCTGCAATTACAAGGAGACAGATAATCATGAAAGAAGATCTAGGCAATGTCCACATCGAGCAACAATGCTTTCATCAAAAACCTACAGTTCCTCCGAAAAAAAAACATAAGGCCATGGAACATAGAAACAGACAGAGTGGATTCAATTCCGCTTCTAGTTCCACGATGTTCTGTGTAATGTTCTATGGATTTTGACTTCAGTTTGATAATCAGTAATTTTTCAAAAAACAGCAATAACACTAATTTTGCTTGTTTATAGCTTCTTTTTGTTAGATCAAAAGGCAAATAGATGCTCGAACGAGGATATAATGAATTTATTCATCATAGAGGTTCAAGTAATAAGTGGTACTTCCAAGCCAATTCCATGAACTTAGACTTCTTGTCCATTGTTCGTCAAAAAAGCTGGTTATTTCTTTCGATTCATGTACATAAAGGCCGGAGTACCATCTAATTTGTGCAAACATGAACTAGTGCACTTAGACTTCTTATCCATTGTTCGTCAAAAAAGCTGGTTATTTCTTTCGATGCATGTACATAAAGGCCGGAGTACCATCTAATTTGTACAAACATGAACTAGTGCATTTAAGGGGTTATGTGCTTTTAGAATTTTCAAAATATTGATTTTTTCAATCTTTCTTCTCAATGTACGTATATTCAACGCTGACCTTTTTATGCACTGGCCTATTGTATATGCTACCTTCTAATATATTTAAATGTGTTAAGCAACAGTGTATTTTTTTTATACTTGAACTGTAAATTTTAATCTTTCTATCCCCAAACTGGAAGAGATTGCCCAGGATTTCCGAAACAAATGTAATTAAAGTCTGTAAATATTGTGCACCATTTAAATTTTCTTCATAAATTGTACATTGGTTTTGTACATTGAACTGAATACATTGTAACGAGAAATTAGACACTTTTCGTTGTAATTCACTCATTTCTTATGTCCATCATAATTCATTAACGCTTCTCTATTATTCACGTGGTTTATATAACTGTATTCTAGATTAACGTTTCCATTCAACTCTATAAACCTAAGAGTAACTTCTAGTCACGCCACTACATTTGTAATTCGGCGATTTTCGTAGTGACGCCAGAATGATTGACGATTGATAGCCAGCGTGAGATCATTAAGACTATTTCTCCTTCCGGACCTTCAGGCGTAATTATCAGATTGCAATTCATCTGATAAAGTATAGATATCTTTTGAGATTGTGGAAGTACCGTTTTGTGTATTCAGTATATTCAGTCTTTAAAAAAGAGCGTACCTTTGGGTTGAATATATTACCGGTTGAGAAAATACTGTACCCTTAGGGTGAATACTTTACTGTTGATTGAACCGATCAAGAACGTACCCTTAGGGTGAAGATATTACCGTTGAGAAGAAATTTCCATACCCTTGGGGTGAATACTTTACAGTTGGAGAAACTACCGTACCCTTGAGTGAATGCTTTACCGTATGGGAAAATACTATACCCTTGTGGTGAATACATTACCGATTGAGAAAATACCGTGACTTTGGTGTGAATACTTTACCGTTGATTGAACCGATCAAGAATGTACCCTTAGGGTGAAGATATTACCGTTGAGCAGAAATTTCCATACCCTTGGGGTGAATACTTTACAGTTGGAGAAACTACCGTACCCTTGAGTGAATGCTTTACCGTTTGGGAAAATACTATACCCTTGTGGTGAATACATTACCGATTGAGAAAATACCGTGACTTTGGTGTGAATACTTTACCGTTGATTGAACCGATCAAGAATGTACCCTTAGGGTGAAGATATTACCGTTGAGAAGAAAAACTATACTCTTGGTGAATACTTTACCGTTGGAGAAACTACCGTGCCCTTGGAGTGAATGCTTTAATGTTTGAGAAACTACTGCATCCTTGTAGTGAATACATTGCCGATTGAGAAAATACCGTATCCTTGGGTTAAATACCGTTTCATTGGATAGAATATCATAACCTTGGCGTGAACATCATCCCATTGGGAGAGCCAGCTCCTGCCTAGACGATATAAGATACGCAAGTCGAGTTCATCTTGAAATAAAAGATTCAAGCAATCAGTTGTAATTTTTTTTCGGCAGTACAACTCACAATACTTTTCGTTAACTATTTATCAAATTATTCATTAAAGTCACAATTAAATTAGTTCGTTTTTTTTTTCTGCCAAGTGTGGCTTGGAAAACTCTCATAGTTAACTTTTTTTTATAAGAAAAAGAAACATAAAAGCACATTTCTCGCTGGGCGAAAACACTTTAAGAACATACTATTTTTAAAGTGATCACAGTCTCCCTTATCATCAGGGGAATTAGGTTACAACATTGGAACTATAACGATGTTGAAAACTTCACTCTCTTGTTTGGTTTGGATTTGCGACTGCCCAGATTTGATGATAACGCCGATTAAAAATAACTGCTCTCAAAAATTTGGACTCATCGGTTCATGTTTTGTTTTGTTAGAAGTCTGGATTTTCTTCAATGTGAACCATCAGAATTTTGCAGAAATTGATCCTGACAATCTGAATCTTCAGAATTCATCGATGATAATAATGAAAATTTGTAGAGGTGGACATTATTTTATTAATAGATGATAAATAGATAGACTAGGATATTTTTTGGTATGTGTTGTGTAAGTTCGACCTATTTGTCGCAATTGTTCTTAAATAATGATATCCTCGTTTGTGTATTTATTTTTTTTCATTCAACAAAAAACTATACACTAACGAAATTAGTGCTATTGCTATCTTAAACTAATTTCAAAACGTCAAAGTGAGGCCGAAATACATTGAAAATTACATAGAACATTGTGAAACAAGAACTGGCATCGGAATTAAATTCAATCTCTCAGTTTCTATGCTCCACGGCCTAATGATTTACTTTTTCTCAGAAACTACAGGCTTTTGATAAAATTCCGAAGAAAATAGAATCTAGGCATTTTAGGTATAGTGAAACCAATAATTTAATATACGGCTTTAATGAAGTAAAAAATATAGGTACTTTGACAATTAGTTTTATCGAGTTGATTTTTGAGCTTCCTGTATGTAGAATAACATTGAAAAGTACGTTGCCCTCAGAAAACACTTTCTTCGTTAACCTTAAAAAAGTTTAATCTTACACAAATTCGAATCAATTTTCGGGGTAAATATGATGATAATAAAATTCCAAAAATTTTGTAAAAAACATTTTAGTTCAATGGTGGGTAATTTGAGATAGGATAAATCTAAACAAGAGATGCTCGAACAGGATGCTCTTTTAGATACACCATGCCATTTGAAATAGTGATTTTGTAGTCGACGTCTGGTATAATCGGAAGTTGGACTGCTCTAAAAACAAATTCAAATTGTAGTTCAATATTCATATACTCTATTGACAAAATTTTAAATTGAACATTGCACCCGTTTCCTATTTGGTTCGAACCATTTTCTGGAAAAATATTTGTTGCGGCAGTTTAAGATTATTGCTGCATCGTGTGTTGGATTCCCGTCTTGCTTCCAGAGTATCTTCAGAAGTTGAGATAGCTTTCATAGATCCAAGAAATTATGTTAAATAAATTTAAACCACACTTATATACTATATTTGTAAATATTCCATCGAGAAAACAAGATTATCAGGGTAATCAATACACTGATAAAGATGTTGAAAAATTTGAAGTCAGTACGAGCCATAAAGTGCCAGTGGAAAATACTCAGTATGCGTGATAGTGGAGAAATTAAAGCTAATCCTTTGCACGGGTACAGAATTATTGAATTCTTCACAGTGTTTGCAGCTGTGTCTGAAATTGTGAAGTGCTCGGTTTGTAACCAAAAAATCAGTTTCAGTGAGTGTGGTTCTAGAGTTCTTGGATTTAAAATTGTTGTCACGTGTCCAAGCGGTGAGAAAATAATAAATTCAGGACCTTTTATCAACAACGGATTTGAAATAATTCGAAAATTAGAGTTTGTCATAAGACGAGGCAAGAGAAGGAATAAATGTCTTTTGTAACCTGATGGACTTTTGTTTCAGTAAACATTGTTACGCTAACATCGTGGAGCACATTTATAATGCAACCAAATCGTCATTTGAATTAATATAGCAGAAGGCAGTGAAAGAAGAGACATAAAATAATGTTGAGCACGAAAGGGAAAGAAGTATTTTGAAATTACCGGGTGATGGCACCTATAAAAAGCGCGGCTTCAAATCAAAGTACCGTGTTACAACGATGATTGGTTATTATTCAGGGAAAATAATCGATTTGAGAGCCAAACGTTGTTACTGTCAAGGTTGTGATTATTAGAAGAAGACTCATACAAAAGAATTTCGTCAGAGGTTCATTAGGAAAGATATAAGTCGATGTCATGAAAGAAATGTTCTAGACTTCTGAAAAAATTCGAGTAAAATATGGTAACTACATTGGCGACAGAGATTCTAAAACATTCAAGGCTATTTATTAAGAACCTTACGGTAGCGAGTTACCAGCAGCGAAAAGTGAATGTATGGGTCATGTCGAGAAAATAATGGATTCTAGACTTAGAAGTATAAGAAAAGAGAAAAAGATTTCATGAAGAGGAAAACTGATAAAGTTGTGATGAAACTCACAAAATACTATGGTTTGAGTATTCAGAGAAATATTCACATTGTAAGTGAGATGAAAAAAGCCATAATGGCTACTTATTACCATATTTTTTCTACTGAAAAAGAACCTCGACATGATCAGTGCTCAATAGGCGTTGATAGCTTGTGTAAGTGGCAGAAGGGTATTCCTCTAAACAAAGATCCTCGAAACGAAGGTTTAGCTCATTTAATTGATGAAGAAATGAAAGAGCATCTATCAATTTACGAATATGAACGCGACAGTTTGGCGATTATCTCCAAAACATCAGCATTCTGGACTAAAAATAGTTGATATCTCAGCATACATTGCTGATGGAATATTAAATTTAGGTTTCAGTTCAGTATTAAGAATAATGAACCTTCTGAATTTAACTATTGGCACTTATGATAACTATTTGCTCATAATACAGACGTGGCGCGGATAACCCAACAGTAGCGTAAGAGTCTTATAGAAACAGAAGATGCTCCTGCAGCTCGCAAGAGAGAACAACTTGACGAAAATCAGCTTTTTGAAGAGACATAAGGTTAATTGTATGGCCCTGGGATCGCAGAATAATCGGTAAGTAACTGGTTTTTTTCCAATACTCAAACTTTACGCGCGATTATCTCGAAACTGTTTTTTTTTAAACTGCTCGTGTTTCAAATCCAAAAATTATTGAGCGATTTGTCTGAAATTTTGAGAGCTATTACTATTTCTCAACAAGATTTGGAAGGTGATAAAATAATTTTATGGTTTCTAAACTTTAACACAACTTCATCGAGTTTTTTAAATATACAAAAAATTTGTTTTTCGTTCAAAATGGCGGTTCAAAAGAACTTTTAGGGAGCTTCTTCCGATGCGAGGTCCCAATTTGCTCCGTTTGTAACTCATGTAACCGTTGATCTGAATAAACAATACAAAGTGTTTTCTTTTGAGGACATACTAACGGAAAGGATAAACCTATAAAATAAAAACAGAGGATTAAATTCAATATAAAATAAGCTTTTGAAAAAAGTCCTTAAAACTCTTTACATGAAGTCCCACATCGAATTTGGAATACTATGGTCTAGCTATGGTAGTGTCAACAGGGAGTTTGTTACTGCTGAGGTTTATGTCTTTCTAAATAATTTGTCAAAGCAAGGACTTCCCAAGATAGTAATATATGAAAAACTGTTTCTGACGAACAAAAACATCTACAGCAAGTATCATCTATATTTTATTTGTTGATGTGTTTTCTATAATTCCTTGTAAAAGCAACCTCATCCTGGATCGCAATTGCCGAACCTTCTGTTTCAGCGAACAATTCTCCAGATATTAACCATCTATTTGATGCGATTTCATCAAAATAATCATTCTTCAATTCTTTAGGGTGCTTTCAGTGTAATTCCTTCTGCATCCAACTTTCCCTTTTGAAATTATTATCAAATATATCAAAATCTACCTTCTGCATTGTCTAGGTGAAAGATTATAATCTGAAGCAACAACAATGTCATGTAATTTAGACGTTCTCTGTTTATCATGAAGATGGGAAAATGGGAAATATTTTATAATAATAAAATACAGGGTGTTCCATTTGAAAAAATCAAGATATGATATTTTCAAACTTTCAATTTCAATAACTTTTTGAGTCACTCCTGTATAAAATGGGGCTAATCGATCTCAATAAAAAAATAAAAATAAATCTAAAATATATATATATATATATATATATATATATATATATATATATATATATATATATATATATATATATATATATATATATATATATATATATATATATATATATATATTTTCTCATTGCATTGTTACAGATTCTTGTCCCAAACCCCTTCCTATCACCCTTGTCTCCGGAAATCATGGAATGCGAGAGAGAATGAAGCGGCTAAGCAGAAAAATCTTTGATACTCTTTATTTGCACACGAGACTAACACAACATAAACAGACAAGCTATTGCTAGTGCAATAGCGACAGGGAAACGAGTTTTTTCCTCAGGTTTTTTCACTCGTTTATTGAATCATATACAAGATAGTATGGTTCATCTGTTACATTTCCTGAGCTCACACTTGTGTTTATACCAAAATTATAGATATAAGCATTCATTGTAAATATAATTATTTTTTTTTGTTAATCCTCTCTTTTCTCCTCTTTTTTATAAATTTTACGGAAAAAAATATTGTGACGAAACTACTCACCAAAAAAACTTATTACTTAAAGACATTATAGCAGAGTTTAGGCCACTCCTGATTCTTGAACAAAAAAGTGGTCTTCCTATCTGAAAAAACCACCCAACATTTATTCATAGAAAACTGGGACACCCTGTTTACTGCAAAATAAATTGATGAAGTAGGTTCTTACTTTCCAAATACGATACCGTTCGAACAAAACAAATATATATATATATATATATATATATATATATATATATATATATATATATATATATATATATATATATATATATATATATATATATATATATATATATATATATATATATATATATATATATATATATATATATATATATATATATATATATATATATATATATATATATATATATATATATATATATATATATATATATATATATATATATATATATATATATATATATATATATATATTTTTTTTTTTCACATCTGTTTGTTATTGTTCGTATCATTCTCTCGAATTCCGGTAGCGGGTTCACCGTGTCGGTCCATAGAGGGCGACTCTCATACGTATTTACGAGCTGCGTCCATTCTGAAATCGATAAGGTACTCCGATGTAGCTTGATAGGATGCTGAGAAGCTCCTTGTCATCTTCAGGCGTTCGGTAGACGATGTTCCGAGTGCGTAACTATATATATATATATATATATATATATATATATATATATATATATATATATATATATATATATATATATATATATTGATTCGTAGAGTTTCACGGATGGGTACATATGTATTGTTTATTCGGGAGTACATCCGTTCGTTAGATTGCTCTCCATTGAATGGGTTTGCAGACGTTTCGCCAAAATCTCATTTGGTATTTTCAATGCGTAGTCGTGGTAGGTAACTGAGGATTTTCGATGTTGTTCACGGTATTTAAGCCTCGTCTTTGCCGAAGATTGTATCGGTGTTCTGGGTTGGGTGGTGTTGGCCCCGCCTCCTCGGGGTTGTGAGTAGAGTTATTGTTTCGATGTTCGACGTTGTTTGTTGCGTTGTGTGTGGTTTTTTTGAGAAGGACT
This sequence comes from Cryptolaemus montrouzieri, assembly GCA_013387265.2. Taxonomy (NCBI): domain Eukaryota; kingdom Metazoa; phylum Arthropoda; class Insecta; order Coleoptera; family Coccinellidae; genus Cryptolaemus; species Cryptolaemus montrouzieri. The sequence goes on from JABFTP020000165.1 coordinate 36,817,355, forward strand.
TCCAAGTAGTTGGAAGGTTGAGGCATCGTCTCTCTTATTGAGGATTCCTTTTTCTCTATTTCTCTTGCTTCCCGAACAATACATATATATATATATATATATATATATATATATATATATATATATATATATATATATATATATATATATATATATATATATATATATATATATATATATATATATATATATATATATATATATATATATATATATATATATATATATATATATATATATATATATATATATATATATATATATATATATATATATATATATATATATATATATATATATATATATATATATATATATATATATATCATATTCGAATAGATATATATAGCTAGAGCGGGCCGGTGTGTATTGCCAGATAGTCAGGGCGCTTCAGGTAGAATATATATATATATATATATATATATATATATATATATATATATATATATATATATATATATATATATATATATATATATATCCCGTCAGTACACGCTCAATATCAATTTTGAAAATTTAATATTGGGGGGAACTTAAGGATTGAGGAATGGAACTGCTTGACGAAGGAGGGATATTTTACATTCTACGGAAGGTTGAATATTGTTCCTTGAATAGAAATTCTTCAATGTGTCTGGACGATAATTTCGCAAGCTGATATCCAAACTTCTTTGCATGATTCAAATTCTCTCCACTGAATTAGAAATAGTTGTATTATCATCTAGGAAATATTCGCCCTGTTCCCTAGAATATACTCAGTTTTCTTGTAGTATTCTTCCTGTTTAAACAACGATGCATTGCAAATGGGCAAATAGAATGGATTACCTCATGCCTGGCCCAAGTGAAATATGCCTCGATTTTAAATGCGATCACGTTCCGATTGAATTTGGAGGGGAACATTTCCATAATAAATTTGTCGAAAACGTGTCAGGACTAGACCTCCTTTTCAACTTCCTGTTAGTAGGAATTGGAGATATACGAAAGCTATATTCTACTCCAAAATTAAATGAGTGTGTATATATTGATGAAAAGACTTAATAATTTATTTGAATAACTGGAAATGCAAGTGGGTTAATCTGAGTGAATATTGTGTCTTTCATAATAATCTCCATCATCAGTCTTATACTCAAGCCAGCGCTTTCTTCAATCCTTAAGTATTTTGTCAACGTAGCTTTTGCTATCGCCATCAGAACCGTCTTCATTTTTCCGATTATCTGAGCTCGGTTTTCAAAACAATTGAAATGAGTCTGCGAGACTCGTCGCGTCACTTCAATAGTACATTATTCAACGAGCGTGTAATGATGCGTATTACTCGCGAAATGAGTTTCGTAATTCAATCCGGCGAGTAATAGCCCTTACACGCGAGTAGAATACTGTACTTTATCTACAACACAAAAAAATAACGAGGAGATTTTTTTCATTTTATTTATTTTGAAAAGGAAAAATTCTGAGTTCCATTACTTGCTGTAAACATAGTAGTTTATTGTAACACTACAACATTACAAGTTATGGTCTTCAAACTGTATTTCACGAACCTTCTAGAGTTACGAAGACATCCACCAATTTGAGATTAGAATGGTACCAGGCGTCCACTATCAATTTTCATATTGCAGATCACAGGGCACACTGCATGAAAATTAGGAAGCTAATTAAACCTACGGATAACATAACTTATAAATATGTAACAATGATTAATGATCCTAATACTCACCTTTTTAAGGAAAAACTCCGGATAACAGACTGGCTACAGATTACTCAGTGTGAGGATGCTAAGCAATGCTATGATGAATTCCATGAGATTCTTCATTCTCATTTTGAAAGCTGTTTCCCTGTGAAAAATTAGAATTGATATAATGAAACCAAGGCCTATCTGGAATAACGCAGAGATAAAGAACATAAAACATAAACTTCAAGCAGCAGAAATAATCATGAGAGTCAAAAAGACGAGAACTCTACTGAACTTTACATGCATTTGAAAAACGCCTTCAAAGAATCTATTGAGTCTTCAGTAAGGAAACATGATGCGAAATACCTTAGGAAAGCTACTAATGAAAGCAAAGCAATTTGGGAAGTTATCAATTCGAAAATCAAACAAAATAGCACAAAAGACGAAAACAAGAGCACATTATCACCTAAGGACTTGAATGAGTTTTTCTTGAATATTAGAAAAAAATATCACAGCAGGTAAATTCCACTTCTAAGGCCCAATCTAGGAAATATTTGAGAGGGGCCAGAAACAGTCTGGATACAATGCTTTTGCTCAATGTTAGCCCAATGGAAGTCAAAAAAATTAGTAAATTGAAATCTACAAAAATAAAAATATATACGGTATGTCAGTAAGTCTCCTGAAACAAATTGTGGATGAAATATCTAATCCCTATGCCAGGTTATCAATAGCGCATTTGATTGAGGAGGTCTGATTACTTGATGAAAATCGATATACATATTTTCAATGAAATAAAACTAAAGTATTTAGATTTTCACTATATTAACAAAACTATGACCGATTTCACCACACTGTGGCTTCATCAGATAGATACAAACTAATGAACAGAGTTATTCCTTATTATTATTATTTCCTACTTAATACTACAATAGGTACAAGAGGTATGTTGGAAAACCCATCGGAGTTGCTTACTTTATGAATTGAAAATATTGAGTAAACGAGATGATTTTTCTATTTTTCATAAGCCATCGCATACAGATATTACTATTCACAGCTCATCTACACATTCTTATCTACATAAATTAGCAGCTTACAATACTATGGTACATAGACTCATTAATATCCCAATGTCACAAAATAATTTCATAAAAGAGCTGAATATAATTAAACAAATAGCAGTCAATAACGGTTATAGTCCAACTATGATTGAGAACATGATTTCACGCAAAAAATTTCAAAAAGCAATCCAGGATGTATTTCCAACTATAAAAGTTCTAACACAAAATACAACAGCTTAACTTATATTGGTTATCCTAGTCTAAAATTAAAATCATTCCTCTCGCATTATAATTTCAATAAAGCATTCCGAACTGATAATTCTTTAGGCCGACATATCAAAAAAAACTGCAAACTGTCTTCTAAAATTGATAAAAGTAATAAACCCGGCGTTTATAAACTGTCAAAATTTTTGCAGACAAAAACTCAATCTATTGGGATTGTAAAAATTTATATTGGTAGAACTTTACTCAATCTTTTCAATTCATAAAGTAAGCAACTCCGATGGGTTTTCAACATACCTCTTGTACCTATTGTAATATTAAGTAGGAAATAATAATAAGGAATATCTCTGTTCATTAGTTTGTATCTATCTGATGAAGCCACAGTGTGGTGAAATCGGTTATAGTTTTGTTAATATAGTGAAAATCTAAATACTTTAGTTTTATTTCATTGGAAATACTCTTACAAAAAATTCAATTTTATGGTATCAACTTTGAGTATACTCAAATCATACCTACAGAATAGATATCAATCAGTATTTTGGAACGGAAGGACATCTCACAAAAAGTTGGTAGAGTTGGGCGTTCCTCAGGGCTCAATACTCTCTCCACTCTTATTCATAATATACACAAACGATCTCGTATACAATGTCGATTCAGATGTAACTGCTCTTTATGCTGATGACACGAACTATTCAAACCGAAGGAAGACTCTAGAACAAGTAGGGGAGAGAACAAAGACAGCAATAGAACAGGCTCACAACTGGTACGAAGCTAATGGACTAGCACTCAACATACAGAAAACGCAAAACTTACTTCTATCCACAAAAGCTAAGTGTAATGGACCTATCCTTAGCATGCTTGGAATTGAGTTAGACAGCTCTTTCAGTTGGTCTCAACATATAGAAAACGTCCCCAGAAGATTGAGTAGCGCAATTTATTCGATATGAAGAATAAGGCAAATAGTTGATGAAAACGCAGCAATACTCTTCTATCATGCTCATTTCCATAATTTGGTCTCCTATGGCATCCTTTTGTGGGAAGCAGCGGAAGAGGCATCCAAAATATCCTTAAACAGAAGAAAGCTATCAGAGCTATTGCATTTATCTCAAAATCAACCAGCTGCAGAGAATATTTAAAAAAATATGGAATACTGACTGTTCCTGCTCAGTATATTCTTACATGCATGTCTATGCCACATTAACGAGAAAAAAACAGCAATACGTAAACATTCCAACCATCATTCCTACGAAACAAGATCTCGGGAAAAGTATGTTTTGCCTCATCATAGGATTGAAAAAACACATAAAAGTTTCAACTTCTTAGGAATCAAAATGAATAATATGTTACCAGAGTATCTCAAGCTATTACCTGCAGAGAAATTCAAAAATGAAATCAAAAAAATACTTACCTCTAAAGTTTTTTATTCTGTCGAACAGTTTCTGAATTCAGAATATTCGTGAAATGTATCGTCTGTAAATAAATCTTACGGTGTCTTACTGTCCTGTTGGTGATTATGTTTTAAATACGTAGAAAAAATTAACTTTCAATAAATTTGTCAATGTGCATATCAATTTTATATTTATGCACATTCACCTACTTTTATCATGACAATTCCTTGTAAATATTGAAGGATTTTAATAAATAATTATTATTAATTATTAATAATTAATTATTATTGAACGTATTTCGTGGCCCCGTAGCATGGTTGAAAACAATTTTGTCATTTTTCATCATTGGCCCAATATTCTCATTAATCGCGTTTTGTATGCGGACATTTGATTTCGTTATTGTGGCTACTATTTTTTTACGTCGAATCAATTTATTTTGAATATTTTCGTCAATGTAGCCCCTGCGCATGTCGCTGGCTTCCATCTTCCAAGTTTTTTGACGACTGTGATGTCATACCTTCCTGTGACACAGACTGTGGCAGATGATCGGCGAAACGAATGCCCCGTGTACATTGACGAATCCTTCAAGTTCAAAAATTCAGCTATCTACTTACCCATTGTAAAGAATTGATTTTTTCCAACTTTTTGAATGGGACATTTACCAGATTGTTAATTTAAGAAAAAATCAACAGAAACTGCATGTCTTGGACGCAGATTCGTATAAATTTTACAAATGGCATAAAATTCACTAGATACCGTGAATTTCTTCGGTGATTTTGTCTGTGTGAAAGGGCTATTAACGATAAAAGTCTTCGATATTCCCAATTTTCATTTCATATATCTAAAATGATCGACAACTTCCCATTATCCCTATAATAAGAGCTACTTTCTGGTGCTTCCTTGATGACCTTATTCAATTCCTATTGGAGTTTTTTTATACGCGCTTCCAAGAAATAGGCGAACCTGTTACACCACATGAGTGGGCGCCTGGGAAGAATTGAGGTGTCTGTTTACTCGCTTCTAGAAGAGGGCCAAATAGTAGGATGTTGGGAAGATGTTGGACGGAAGCGAGTTCCACAGCTCATCGGCCCTGTAAACGAAGAAATTCTTATGAGAAGAGGTTCGAGGGGTCGATAAATTTTCTGCCATATGATGAGAACTCCTTGCTAGCCTAGAGTTGCGGCAAAACATGAGTTTTCCTGGAATAGGGTCTTTCAACTCCTTGGAGCATCTTCCGTGGAAGTATCTGTAAAACAGAGAAAGGTCAGCAACTTGTCTTCTGAGAGCCTGGGCCTGGAGATCGCGGGTGATCTTTGGGTGGTCGATGAGGCGCACAGCCCGTTTTTGCACACTATCCAATATCCTCATCAAATGTTTAGGAAAACTAAGTTTAGCTGATGCCGACTTAGCTATTGCTGATACATGTTCATGCTAGCAAAACCCGGAGTTGACCGTTTTTCCGAGAAGGTGCATCGAATCTTTGGATGCAATTTGTTGGCCTTGCATCATCGTTTATCGTTCATCTGCAACAGAAACAAGTTAGGCGAAAGAATGGATCCCTGAGGTACTCCTGCTTGCAACTGGGAACAATCAGATGTGTTACCGTGTCCACTACGGTATCTCTCCATAGATCGCTCTAAGCCCCTCCGAATTAGCGTGTTACCGTGTTAAACTCGCTTCCTTAATCACAGATCGCCTAGTGGGCCCTTCGACCAGGCTAGGCACAGACCGTACTCAGGGTCTACCTGGACCGAGGGTTCAAATATCCGTGCATTTCGGAAACTCTGGCTCTTTCTCTTCAACGACCCCTTCGAATTCACACTGTCTTAGAAAACCGGCTGCAGCACGCGTTGTCACGAGTCGGCTTCCGTACCCACGCCACCGACCATATTGCAGAACCGCCGGTGCTTACCAACGAACAACGTGTTTTCATTTCATTTTAAATTTATGTTTACAAAGAGTGTTTGGCCAGCTCGGTGGCCTAGAGGATATGATGCTCGTTTTCTACGCAGAGGTACCTGGGTTCAATCCCCACAAAGTCAGTGCAATTTTTCGGATTCTGGGAATCGCTTGAGTATCCATCTTTCGGAGGAGATGTTAAGCCGTCGGTCCTGTCTAACAGAAATGTGTTGGACATTGAAGATCCCTTCCCTCGACACGAGAGGGGTTCATCTAAATTCCAGGGTTAGTGAGGTGACAGAATTCCCTGGAATGTCACTGGCCGAAAGGCGGAAATAGACCACGTTAAAGGAATTACAAACAAAAAGTGTTTGTGTTAACCATCAGTGTTTCCATCGTGTGTGTGACCCCATCCCGGTAGCAGATGCTATACCGTCGACTAGTACTTGTATTGATCTATTCGAAAGAAAGCTACTTATCCAACCACTTAATTTTTTGCGAAGACAATATGCTGCAAGTTTATTTAACAAGGCTGCATGCCAAACCCTACCGAAAGCTCTAGAGGTGTCGAGGGCTGCTGCTCTAGATTCCCTATGCTATGCACATGAGTGACGTAGGGGAGCAGACCTCCTGTCGATCTTTTCCTGCGAAAACCATACTGACGGTCGTTAATAATTCTCTGCAACTCAAGATATTTGATGAGTTCATCATTTATGACTCTGTCCATCACTTTGGACATAATACGAATAAGTGAAACAGGGCGATAATTTTGGGGTAAGCTTTTCTTTGCTTTCTTTGAGATTAGTTGAATTCTCGCTATTTTCCAGCTGCTCGAGTCTGGCTTTCGTGAGAAATCTGAAACAGACGTGGATGCCAGTTTGGGAGCACACCTTCTCGGGACGATTGGCGGTATTTCGTCTAGACCAACTGCCTTCTCTCAGTTCAGCCTGTCTCAAACTGCAGATTCTGAACTTGATTTCTGCCATGGTAAAATTTGTAGGTGAAATGTTCGGTGGTATTGCGTTAGATGAATCTAGTACTGAATTCTTGAGAACAAGAGAGCAAAGAGATCGGTAAGAGTAAAGGTCTAAGCTCTTTTGGGTTGATGACCTTCAGACATTCTTTTCAAAAACGACTGCAACTTCTCGTAAACTATCCAAACGAATTTTATGATGAAGAGTGAGGGTGCTTGGCAACATTGAATAGAATGCTCATAGAGCCGATGGTTTGTACTTATCTGCATGTTCACGTAAATACGCAAGTATTACATTTTCGGAGAATGAGTAATACTTTCTGTTTGTTTGCCAGTCCATAAAGTTTCGATATACAGAATTATATTTGTCTTTTGACTTGGCTGGTAGTAAATCATCTGTTGCATTAGCTGCCAGTTCCGACAATTCAGTGGTGTACAAACTCCCTCTTCGGTCATTTTCTTGATATATTTTCAGCCGAAATAATCTTATTTCACAATCTCACACAGTTTCCTGACTGAATTCTATGGAAAATAATACTGAACAAGATGACACTTACGTGACAAACAACAACTTTCATCGCGTTAGGATTACAGAGGAATTGAAATGAAACTGGACCACAGAGTGGGCTAGCCCATAGAAATTATGCATTGTTGATATAATTTTGAAATATGCATTGAGTAATGGGCTTATTACTCGACTCATCTGTCATTATTACTCACGTGTAAATTTAATTTACGTCATAACTAACCGAAAATATTCGTATAATGCATAGATTACTGCATGTAGATAAAAATGTTTTATCTTCCAAACCTAAGTTATTACAAGTTATTGTTCGGTTCTACATCTATACATATCCTAAGTCTATCAGACTCAACACAGTTGAGTTGAAATGTCAATTTTGGAATTATTCACAGATTAATTGATCCATATGTAATACTAATACATTGGATTGGAAGAAGGGGTCCTATGGAGTGATCAAACCCCTCTAGACTCTTTCTTGTGGGGAAAGCTTAGTTCCAGAATTTTTGTTACTTAACCTGAGAATTTGGACGATCTACATTGAACCATGTTAGAAACCTATATTCCTTATCTGAACCTCAAAGTGAGTGAATTTACTCGTCAACCTCACTATACTCGGAGAATTTCTTCAAAACAAAATTGATTTGATTCCCTTTTTTTCGATAAGGTTCTATTCTTCAATAGCCAAAATATTTAAGTTGGCTCATTTGATTTTTCACCAAATAGATTTGAAAAAATGAAATAATTGTAGTCTGAAAACTATCTGACAGTTGATGCAATAATAGTCCTTTCTATAGAAATATGGCAATGCAAGGTAGCCTCTGGGGGATATAAAAGTTATTTAAGTGCAAAACAGCGGAAAAAATCATAAAATTCGGCCTTGACCTGGTTCTGTCATGGTCATTGTTAGGAAATTTTCTGCTGTAAGAGAGTAGATAATTTAATATGACATAAGCCACTGCATCAATACAGTACTTAGCAGATACCCTCCTCCTCCATAAAAGTGCAGAGTACTTAGAATTTCAATACGAATTGGAATTGGTATATCTCTAGCACCATGGCCATATGAGGCTAAATAATATATATCTGGCAGTAAAAATAGCTTGTTTCCATCCCTCTAAAGTCTTTGACATCTGAAAAAGAAAAATAAAATAATCACTTGAATATTGTAAAACTCATCTTTTCGAATCTTAACCACCTCTCAACCCAAAATTTTTCCTTCGTGCATTTCAAGTCAGAACTTGACACCTATAAGTAACTGCTAAATACCAGAGGGATTAAATAACCAACTCTAAAATAATTCATTCCAAAGGAACCTAAAGTTTAAACAGCAACGAGCTGAATGAATACCAACATCGCTTTCTAGGAAGCTAATAATTTAGTATCCTTTAAAATTTAACGAATCAGTTACAGAATTGAATCCTCTGTCTATTTCCATGTTCCGCGGCTTAATGATTTACTTTTCAGAAGGAAGGTTTTCGATAAAATTGAGCATTGAATGAGAACGAGCCATTTCAGGTGAATGAAAACCTAATACCAATGACTACTACTTCAATATACGGTTCTGATGAAGTGAAAAAAAAATGGTACTCGTATTTGAAGAAAACCGTTTTATTGATAATTGTTTTATTGAGTTGACAAGTGATTTTTGAGCACGCTGAATAAAATTGGCATCGGAAATAACACTTGTAACACAGTTATAATCTCACTCCAATTTGAGTAAATTTTTCTGGCCAGAGAAAATGGCACTTCAATTCCAAAAATTTTGATGAAAAAAACCATAGCTGAATATTGAATAATTGAAGACAAAACAACAAAAGATACTCGAAAAGGGATGGTTTTATTTAGAAAAAATTGAAAAGTATACCATGACAATTGAAATAACGAAGTTGACATCGATGTCAGGTATAACCGGAAGTGATACCGCTCCGAAAATAATTTCAAACTGTAGATTCGTATTCATGTACTCTAGGGCCAAAATTTGAAACTGATCTATAAATAAATCCATTCCTCAGATAATTCTAATGGACCCTTTAGCGCGGACATCCTGTATAGTCAAATAAGAGCATAAACGTGTTTTGGCAAAATTTTTCAATCATTTTGAGATAAGAAATAAACAGGAATGGCTTGTATGAGATGAAACACCCTGTATATAGCCAGCCAGATAACTAGGGAGGGAGGAAGATCTAACTATGGGTCATCTAGTCAACGACCGCTTCGAGAACGGCAGAGGCGATGGAAACTGTGAATATGCATAAGCAACACAAAGCTGCAAAAAGACACAGTTGATGGATGGTCAATTACCCATTCCTGACAAAAAGAACCGTGTAGAAAGTGCTTCATTGATCTAGTTTCATTCGACTGGTTATGTGCAATTCCTGTTCAGAGGAGTCTTATGCAGATAACCTGGAAAACGTTATATGACAATTCATGAGATTTATCCGATGAAATTTTTAAAATTTAATGTACTACATTATCTTCTAACGAAAATGTAACAGATGATCTGAAAAAAATTAACCCAGTTGAAAAACAATCGTGTTACTTGAAAAGTTGCATCAATTTCAACAAGACTAAGAACTCCAACACGAATTGATATTTTCCTGAGTAATTCATCAATCTTCTCTCAATATGGTCCAATTTGGCCAAAACAATCGTTCCATTCATTCCAGAAAAAAGGAGACTAATGAAGTGTCCATTGAAATTGAAAAATTCGACACTGAATTAGCTTCACATCAATTCGATGCCAGGAAAAATTTGATTTCGTTCGGAAATAATCGAGAATAGGACATCTGTCAGAAGCAGGTGTGTACTTTGTGCTGGTATATTTTCATGGCATACTTGTTAATTTTTACTGGCATTCATCCAGACGGGAAACAATGAATTTGAAGACGATTAAACAGATGGCGATGTGAATTTATCTCCAACATGCTGGTTTTGAATGCAAATCGCTGTTGGCCATGTACTCTATACATTTTCATCTGTCTTTCAGGAGATATATTCGTCAGTATATTCACTAAACCCGAGCTAATATTGACATCGAATATTGCGATTACGAAGCGGGGGGTGCTTTAATTTTGAATAGATATCGCAAGTGAACCAATTTCGAGATGAGGGAGGTTATTTGCTGATAATGTATAGTTTTTATTGTAAGCAATGATAGGTGTTCTGATTTTATTAAATTCCTATGAAATAATCAAGCTCATCACTGTTACATCTATTGCTTTGCTGAGTCTGGAAATTGTGGAGTAAATGAAACTTCCGAAACAAATAATGGCATAATCCCGAAGATTTGCTAAGTAGAATCCAGGAACCAGATGAGAAGAACCATTACTTATTTAAACATTAGATGATTGAACAACTTGTATGGAAGACTCATTTCTGAAAGCAACACAAGAGAATATATTGCAGATAGAGATGAAGAGAAAAACCATGTTTCAATATATATATATATATATATATATATATATATATATATATATATATATATATATATATATATATATATATATATATATATATATATATATATATATATATATATATATATATATATATATAGAGGATTTACAAAAATTTGAATAATTGCATTCACAATAAATGCTTATATTTATAATTTTGGTGTATGTCAGAAAAACACAAGTGTGAGCTCAGGAAATTTAACAGGTGAAAAACCTGAGGGATAATCTCTTTTCCCTGTCGCTATTGCACTAACAATAGCTTGTCGGTTTATGTTGTGAAGTGTCGTGTGTACATAAAGAGTACCAAAGATTTTTCTGCTTAGCCGCTTCATTCTTTCTTGCATTCAATGATTTCCAAACGAAAACAAGGGTGACAGAAAGGGGTTTGGGACAGGAATCTGATCTGTAACAATGGAAAAAGAAATCCAGCAGAAATATATTTCAACAATCGTACTTCTTATATATCTGAACAAATCTGAGAAAAGATTTTACATAGCAAGGAAGGTCATGAAAAGGACTAAGGAGATAATAAAAAATACATAACCCGCGATATTTCCTCAAATTCCATCTCTGTTTGACAGAGAGAGCCCCGATGGCCAGGTTCAGTCTTCCAATTGATGCCGATTATGATCTATAGATGTTTTAGAATCATTATGGACCAAATAATCTGGGTTGACATCGCCCATATATTATTTCTTCGTGGAATTTGTTTCATTTAAAGAAAAATTTGCGAAAAAATTTTGACAGTCGTTCGTAAAATAAGATATACAACAAACCAATAGATCCTTGAAAATCCAATAAAATCTTCAGAAAATTGAGGAATGTTGCGAGATTAAATTCAGGATAACAAAACAATATTTCTAACCAAAAGTTACTCCTTTTCCAAGGCTATTCAGAAAATGAAAAATAAAAGTAATACCTTGTGACCAAACGAAAATTTGAATCCCATTTCAACTTTGAAAAGCATGATACTAGGGGAAAACGCTGAGAAAGGTGAATCTTAGAAGCAACATACATCGCTTTTGAGGTTGATTTGTGTAATAAAATCTTACCTTCTCCATTCCCCAACTCAGTGATCGTTTTAGAAAAAAGAGGATAAATGCGTTCCTTTGAAAGATTCTTCAATCCGCTGGAGCGGAAAAGTTAAATTATCATAAAGAGTTATCTGTTGCATCGGGAGTTATAACGAGAGATGTCCTTTATGTTTTACTCTTGGGCATAGAGAACACTAACAATCAACTATCGGTACTGAATATGAACCTCTATGATTTGTTGATATAACACCACAATTTTAAGAGTTACCTGAGTTCAATCCCCACAAAGTCAGTGTCATTTTTCAGATTCTTGGAAACGCTTGAATATTAATCTTTTGGAGGAGATGTAAAGCCATCAGTCCTGTCTAACAGAGATGTGTTGGACATTAAAGATCCCTTCCCTCGACACGAGAGGAGTTTGGCAAAATTTCCGGATTAGTGAGGTGACAGAATTCCCCGGCGTGTCATTGGCTGAAAGGAAGAAATAGAACACGTTGAAGGAATAACAAAAATACAGAACAACCAAAATTTCAGTTCTATGCATGAGGTCTTTTCTTCTTCAAGTGCCTTCTCCGCGTCGGAGGTTGGCAATTATCATAGCTATGCGGACTTTGAAGGCGGCTGCTCTGAAGAGTCAACCAGACGTGCATCCATGTCATTCTTTCAGGTTTTGTAGCCATTATATCCTCCTTCTTCCAGCGCTTCTCTGTTCTTGGATCTTTTCTTCAATCATCAAATGGAGCATGGTGTACCTCTCTCCGCGAGTTATGTGACCTAGATATTGTAGTTTTCTAATTTTAATTGTGGGTATGATCTCCATTTTTTTGTCCAATCTTCCCAAACCTTCGGTGTTGGTAACGTGTTCCATCCATGATATTCTTAGAATTCGCCGGTACACCCAATATTCAAGAGAGTCGAGAATACGTAACATCTCGCCAATTTAAATCTCAGTTCTAACATCAAATCTTGTGCATAATGCATTTTGTTGAAATTTGCCCTTGCTTTTCTATTCTTACTTTCATTCGATTAATTACACAGCTCTAGAAAAAAAATTTTTTATTGTTGCCCTGGATATCATCGCAAATTTTATGTTTTCAAGTGCCCAGATTACGAATATATTCATGAGCACATTCTCAATGTGCTCGTATTTTCATGATTTTTGCATTTCTTATATTTTGAACAATTATAAGCTTGTTAGAAATAAAATTTAATTTTCCAGTCATGATTCGGCTTCTCCGCAACTTTTTCGCGCATACAAACATCACCTGATCCCCACTCTCAGACCCCTTGCTCCACAGAACAGCTGAGATCTCAGTTATTTGACAATATTGAAGTACATATACACGTAAATCTGGATAAAGTGTCATGGATTAATATTTTGTTTCAATTACTGAATGTCCATTCTTATATATTTGTCTTCTAGTCTAAAATATGAGTTCGTCACGAAGAAAGTGTAAATATTGTAGTGATTTATTTTGTTATATTTGCGGTGTTTATATACCAAAAATAAAAAAAATATCACAGACTTTGTCAAGGAGACTTATGTTGAATATTTTGGTTTCAAAATGGACAAATTAGGTAAACCATGGGTTCCTAATAAAGTTTGTAAGTCCTGTGTTGAGTCTTTACGGTTGTGGAAGAAAGGTGAACGTTCTGGATTAGACTTTGATATTCCTATGATCTGGATGGAGCCTACAAATCATTTAGATGATTGTTACTTTTGCGTAATAGATGTTAAAGGTTTTAATCGAAATCAAACGTGGAGATACCCAGACTTACAGTCTACGAAATGTCCGGTTCAACACAGTGAAAATCTCCTCGGCCCATATACATTTCAAAAGTAATTCGCATGCCCTCAGAAACAATGATGTTACCAAATTCACAGAAATCAGGACCATCTACTAGTGGAAGTGAATGGAAAGGTGAAACATCTACGCCAAAGTTATTTTCTCAAAATGAACTCAGTGATTTAATACGTGATCTCAATTTATCAAAACAAGGATCAGAACTGTTAGCCTCAAGATTGAAAGAAAAAAAGTTATTGGCACCAACAGTAACAATTACAACATACAGAACGCGAGAAAAAGAGTTATTACAATTTTTAGTGAAAATGAAGGATAAGTGTATTGTAATGATATCGCGAAGCTGCTTATAGACATGGGCTTAGAAGAGTACAAATCTACTGAATGGCGCCTTTTTATTGATAGTTGCAAAAGAAGTTTAAAATGCGTCTTATTGCACAATGGAAATAAATTTGCATCAATTCCAATTGCCCATTCAACGAAACTCAAAAAGAATATGAAAATGTAAAATTAGTTTTAGAGAAAATTAAATACTCTGAGCATCAATGGCCGATCTGTGTGGATTTAAAATGGTTAATTTTTACTTGGCCAACAAAGTGGATATACAAAATATTTATTTGTATGTGGGATAGTAGAGCAAAGCAACTTCATTGGGAACAAGATGTTTGGTCTGTAAGAAATTCTTTAACTGTCGGTAAAGCCAACGTAATAAGGGAGCCGCTGGTGAGCATAGACAAAATCATACTTCCACCATTACATATTAAGTTAGGTATGATTAAGCAATTTGTAAAAGCGTTGAACAAAGACGGAAATTGTTTTAATTACATTTGCAGAAAATTTCCGAAGCTTAGTATGGAAAAATTGAAAGGTGGAATATTTGATGGTCCTCAAATACGGCAATTGATGAAAGACTCAGATTTTATCAAAGTTATGACTGTTCCGGAAAGTAAAGCTTGGAAAAGTTTTGTGTTGCTTGTCGAAAATTTCCTAGGTAACCATAAAGCAGCAAATTATGAAGAAATTGTGCAAAATATGCTGACAAACTTTCAGACTTTAGGAGCAAATATGAGTATTAATTTACACTATCTCCACAATCATCTAGATAAATTTCCGGATAATTTAGGAAATTATAGTGAGGGACAGGGAGAGCGGTTTCATCAAGATCTAAAAGTGATGGAAGAAAGGTATCAAGGTCGATGGGATTGTCACATGATGGCAGATTACTGCTGGTCTTTGAAAAGAGATTGTCCCCTGAAAAATTATAGAAGAAAAGCTCATAAAAGGCGTTTTATGGAAATATGAAATATATTTTCGACATTTTCCTCTTTATTTACTTCGATGTATCCGAATTTCTCAAAACATAACTGACATTATAAATATATCTGTTATTTTGTTTCTTGTTTTACGATTTTTGTTATGTAAAATAAAAATAAAGATTTAAAAAGAAATTAGAGCAAATCCTACAAAATCATTGATAGTTTCACGAATTGTGTGCATAAATAGACCCAAAATCATTTTCATATCTAGGGCAACAAAACCATTGTAGACCAGTGTTATTGTACCCAGGTATGTATATTTTTCCGCTTGTTCGACAGTGGTGCCATTAATGGTAAGACGCTCTTCGTTTCGTGAAGTTTTCGATATTCTCATGAATTTGGCTTTTTTGATGTTCATTGATAAACCGTATTCTTCGCCGTACTCAACTATCTTGTTCATCAGTCTTTGAAGATCTTCTAGGTTCTCTGCTATTATGACAGTGTCGTCCGCATACCTGATATTATTGATCGATATTCCGTTTACCTTTATTCCAGCTGTTTCTCCTTCGAGAGCTTTCTTCAGTATTTCTTCTGAACATGCGTTGAAAGAAGTGGTGATAATACACAACCTTGCCTCGCTCCCCTTCTGATTTGAATTTCTGTCGAGAGATGATCGCTGACGCGTACTTTTGCTCGTTGTCTATAATAAAGATTTGCAATTATTCATTAATCATTAAAGTCAATATGTTTTGCTTTAAGGACAGTCACAACTTGTTTGTGTAGGACTTTGTCGAACGCTTTATTATAATCGATGAAACATATATACAAATCTTGGTTGAGATCCATGCACCTCTGGATCAACACATTGATCGAACAGAGAGCTTCGCGTGTTCCTAAGCGAAATCCAATTTGGGTTTCATCAATATCCATGTCTTATTTATGATATACGCGATTCTGGATGACTTTCAGGAGCAACTTCAACGTATGCGACATTAAACTACTGGTGCGGAGATCAGCATATTCTCTGGCATTTGTCTTCTTGGGAAAATAGACAAAGATTGAGGTAATCCAGTCTGTGAGTATGACACCTGACTTGTATATTCCGTTGGAGAGTTTCACCAATATATCCATGTGTTTTGCCTCTATTATTTTCAGTATTTCTATGGGGAGTTCATCAGATCCAGGGCTTCTTCCATACTTCATTGTTTTCAGAGCGAATAATATTTCTTCTTTTGTGATATCCGGACCCATTTCTTTTGGCGGGATTTCTATCTGGTATAATTCTCCGCGTTCATCAATAAATAATTCATCAATATACTCTCTTCATCTTTCAGTTTGGTCCTCTAGGCGTGTTATAAAGTTTCCGTTTTTGGCAACGAAGGAATTTGTCGTTTCAACCCTGCCAACTCTTTTACTTTCTTGTGTAGATTGAAAGAATTGTAACTACTTTGCAAATCTTCGATCTCTTCACATTTCTCTTCAAAGTAGATTTTCTTGGTCCCTTATCTTTCTTCTGATCTTGTAGTTTATCTCCTGTATTTGTGACGGTTAGTATTTTTGAAATGTCTCCTTTCTTCCATCATGTCCAATATATTATCAGTCATCCAGTTTTCTCACTTATTTGTGTGGTTTGTCTATATCTCCTTGCATGGATCAAGCTGACATTGCATTAGTGATTTCCACTGTTCCTCAATATCATTTCTGTTCATATTTATTGTATCAAGGTTTTCGTTCAACTGTTTGTGGAGACTTTCCATTATTTCAGGTTTTTTGAGCATTTACGTGTCCTGTTTGGGCATTTTTCTTTGCTTCTTTATATTTTTGAGTCTGATTGAGACATTAGCGATGAGTGGATTGTGATCGGAGGAAACATCTGCTCCAGGATATGTTTTCATTGATTTATCTGAGTTACGGTACCTCTCATCGATCATGATATAGTCTATCTGGTTTCTGACGATTTTTGCCGGTCTATCTGCAAGTGATGGCCATGTATACAATCGTCTTTTAGGCAGTTTGAAAGAAGTGTTAAGAACTATGGGGTTATGCTCTTGACAGAATTGCAATAGTCGATCCCCTTTACGTTCCTTTAAACAATAATATCCTTCACTCCACCCACTTTGTCCTTCCCTATCTTTGCATTGAGATCGCCCAGGACTATGTTGATTTCTCTATGTTTAGTTATTTTCAGAGCTTTCTCGATCTGATGGTAAAACATTTCTATTTCGTCTTCGTCTACATCTGTTGTAGGAGCGTACACCTGCATTAAGTTCTGTCTAGCGTGCGATGTCATGCACTGCAGGAGCATTACTCTTTCGGAGATCGGGACAAAACATTCTATTGCTCTATTGAACTCTTTAGTGACTAGAATTGCGACACCTTGTCTATGTTGGCCATCATTGTTTCCGAAGTAATATACTGTTCCATGGTCTGTCGAGAAACGTCCTGAGTGGGGCCATCTTGCCTCGCTTACTCCCAGTATGTTAATGTTGAGCCTTTTCATTTTCTGAATTACATTATGGGTTTTACCAGATTGAGACATGCGCAAGTTGGCCAATCTAACGGATGGCTTTTAGCTACAACCAATTGTCAAAGTTGACAGTTGAGACATGGAATTAACCCGTGAGCATTTTTGCGCAATAATTTGTTACAATTTCAATATACATGTCCAATTTATGATATACGCGATTCTGGATGACTTTCAGGAGCAACTTCAACGTATGCGACGTCAAACTGGTGGTGCGGTGATCAGCATATCCTCTCTTCTTGGGAAAACAGACAAAGATTGAGATAAGCCAGTCTGTGGGTATGACACCTGACTCTAGCCGTGTTATAGAGTTTTCGTTTTTGTCAAGGAGTATACTCGAAGGAATTTTCGTTTCAACCCTGCCAACTCTTTTACTTTCTTGTGTAGATTGAAAGAATCGTAGCTACTTTGCAAATCTTCGATCTCTTTACTTTTCTCTTCAAAGTAAATTTCCTTGGCCTCCCGTATCTTTCTCCTGATCTCGTAGTTTATCTCCCTGTATTTGTGACGGTTAGTATTTTTGAAATGTCTCCTTTCTTTCAACATGTCCAGTATATTATCAGTCATCCAGTTTTCTCACTTCTTTGTGTGGTTTGTCTATATCTCCTTGCATGGATCAAGCTGGCATTGCATTAGTGATTTCCACTGTTCCTCAATATCATTGCTGTTCATATTTATTGTATCAAGGTTTTCGTTCAACTGTTTGTGGAGACTTTCCATTATTTCAGGTTTTTTGAGCATTTACGTGTCCAGTTTGGGCATTTTTCTTTGCTTCTTTATATTTTTGAGTCTGATTGAGACATTAGCGATGAGTGGATTGTGATCGGAGGAAACATCTGCTCCAGGGTATGTTTTCATTGATTTATCTGAGTTACGGTACCTCTCATCGATCATGATATAGTTTATCTGGTTTCTGACGATTTTTGCCGGTCTATCTGCAGGTGATCGCCATGTATACAATCGTCTTTTAGGCAGTTTGAAAAATGTGTTAGGAATTATGAGGTTATGCTCTTGGCATTATTGCAATAGTCGATCCCCTTTACGTTCCCCTAAACCATAATATCCTTCAATCAACCCACTTTGTCCTTCCCGATCTTTGCATTGAGATCGCCTAGGATTATGTTGATTTCTCTGTTTAGTTATTTCCAGAGCTTTCTCGATGTGATAGTAAAACATTTCTATTTCGTCCTCGTCTCCATCTGTTGTAGGAGCGTACACCTGCATTAAGTTCAGTCTAGTGTGCGATGTCCTTAACTGCAGGAGCATTACTCTTTCGGAGATAGGGACAAAACCTTCTACGGCTCTTTTGAACTCTTTAGTGACTACAATTGCAACACCATGTCTTTGTGTCCGGAGTAATATATTTTTCAATGGTCTGTCGAGAATTGTCCTGAGTGGGGCCATCTTGCCTCGCTTACTCCCAGTTTGCTAATATTGAGCCTTTTCATTTCCTGGATTACATTATAGGTTTTACCAGATTGAGACATGCTCTGGACATTCCATGTACAAATGCGCACCTTGGTCAATTTGAGTTTTTCTTTTCTGTTTGCTTGGCGAGGATTTCGCTCGTTGACGACCTGAGAAGCCTTCTCCATTCTTCCCCTGCCAGATCTTGGGTGCCGATGACCAATATCAGTGTTTTTTTCTTTATTGGTTTCCATCGCCATGATGATTTTACTAGGGATGTATGATGAGATGGTTTCCCTTGCCTTTTTCATCGCATTACGGTGGCCAGGGATGCAGTCTTGTCCTCCGTTATTCAACATTGAGCCATACCAGGATTCCTTCCTTTTTGCCTGAATATGATATTGAAAATGATGCTGCCCTTTCCCAAGATAGATTTTGATTCGCCCCGAGTATTTGATTTCCTCGGTACCACCTATATATAGGAGGCGTTCCCCTATCCACCACCTGGGGAGGCGCCCGATGGGGGAACTAGCAACCCCGCACGGATGTCTTTTAGTTACATTCAATTGTCAAAGTTGACAGTTGACACATGGAATTAACCCGTGAGCATTTTCGCGCAATAATTTGTTACAATTTTTGAAAACAGTTATCACAACAAGAATATCTCGGCAAATTGGTTTCTGTTTTTGGCATTAAAGCACCACAAATACAAGTAAACGATGATTTCCACTGAAATATATGATTAAATGCTCGACGCTTTTCGATACACAGTACTTTTATCAAGAGCGAATGAATATCACAAATATATCTTACTAACAAATTTTTATATATACTAAAGAGGCAATCCACTCAGCTATCCGTACTTGAACTAATATTTAGGAAATAAATTTAATAAGGGTCAGTTAGTTATGTCTACCTGATGATTAAGAATTTCCGGTGAATATCTAAATCTGTAAATTTCAAGTGCTTCCAGAAGGTTGAGTTTTATAACTCTATTCTCAGAATGCAGGATTTTGAATTCTGAATTGAAAGAGTGACCATTTGTGATGATTTGAATAATTTGAATCGGTTTTTCCATTGATAAAACTGCATTTATATTCAGAGATTCTTACATCAGAATTCCTTCCTGTTCTACATATATAAAAACAATTGAAATGTGCACAATCCAATCTATAAATACCTGATTATTATCTTTATTAATTGGAGATTTGAAATTTCTGAAGAATAAACCTAAATTTGTTGATTTTTCGAACGCTATATTTAAATTTGAATTTAAAGTTGATTTCACATTGATGCTAATATTGCCTATATATGTTAAAATATTGAATTTCTTGTCTTGGCGTTCACCGATTGGATATACAGGGTGCTTCAACGAAAACTAAACAGAGGCTATATCTGCCAAGATATTCATTTCTGATCAAAACGCAAAAACAGGTCAATTTTTGTTTCAAGGGTGACATTTTCGGTGTACAATACATGCCTGAAATTACAACCCCCTAAGCGGGGGTTGCAATCCTCGAATATTTTGAATAGGGAAGATGGGTCGAGTGATGACTCAAAAGAAAGGTGGTATCTTTGTCTACATTGCCTTGAACGAATTTCTATTTTTATTTGAAAACTGTAAAAGATACAGGGTGAGCAACTGAAAGATAGGGAAGACTATTTCCCTGAGACTATTCAAGTTTCAGTGAAGTAAAATGGAACAGATCCATGCTGATCAATGGCAATCATCAAGTATCATCCTCATCTCGAATTTCAACAACTATAGCAGGGGTAACCACCCTTGAAAATTTGGAAGAGGGTAGATGGGTCGAGTGATACCTCGAAAGAAAGGTATTATCTTCGTCTGCATCCAGTGAACGAATTCTCATTTTTGATTGAAACTGTAGAAGATACAAAGTTAGCTACTGAAAAATAGAGGAGACTATCTATCGCCCTGAGCTATATATATATATTAGTGCAAAAAATGGAATAGATTCATTCCAAATCATCATCTTTGAAATACAAACAGCATCGAAATAGTTTTATTTGTTAGGGAGCTGTTTCGCCTAAGAAAGTGACATATGTTGAATTTACACTACTGCTCTTTTTGCTACAGGATTTAAAAATCTATCACTTCACAGTCGTATCTCAGAAATTAACATTCAAAAGCGAAATCATGCTCACAATCTTGAATCAAAGATTGCTCTGTGTGATGCACACTTAAGACGAAACGAAAGAACTTGAAAAGAGAGACCAAGACGAAAAATAGAGTTGCATGTAGAAAAGGAGGTATACAAGAATTACTCCAGAAATGATATACTTCGCAATTTCTTGCCAAGCCATTATTATGTGCTGGTAGGGCAAAATCACGCCACAAGAAAATCGTTCAATTTATGTCGTCCTAGTACGATATATCGTAGAAATGCTTTCCGCATAATCCCTATATCTCCACGTCATCCACTAATAAATTCTGATTGTTTACCTTAAAGCCGAAAATCCAAAATAAATAGGAAGTCTATATTATATCCATAAAGAGCATGATGTAATTTAAAGGGGACGCCGTCAGTAGAATTTATACTGCTTTTAATACAGTGATAAGGCCTTAGCTTGGAGCTGTAACCAGCTAGCTTACTGTTGTTTTCCAAGATATTGAATATAACTATAATACACCCTTTAATTAAGATTTGCTCGTATGCAACCCAGTCACGTGAGTTATTGTAGGAGAAAACTGTGTTAATGATGAAATATCAGGATGACCCCATCAAAGATCTTTCATTTATTAAAATCTTTATACAGAAACAAAGTTAATTCGATGTAATAAAGGATGTTCCTCCATTCTCTTTCGTTTTTATTATACTAATAGACGCTTCAGCATGAAAGCAAAAAAGTACATGAACATCAAGAATATGGATGTTGAATAAACTGTCAGAAATGCGCCGACTCTGAAGGCTACTTGCTGGAATATCACCGAGTTTATTTATTCTTCGAACATATATATCAATCGTCGTCATCACAACAGTTTAGACAGATCCTGTTGGGATGGATTTTTGTAAAGACTGGGTGCCCAGAACCCCCAGCTTAATATAAAATTATCTTGAGGAAGTGGTCCAAATATAAAACACTAGTTTTTTTATTTCGAATAAATTGTTCGAAATATTATTTTTTAATTTTGAAGACACCTACGCATACTGTGAACATTCCTCATAAAAGTTTCAGATGAGTATCTTGCATCTATGAAGAAAAAATTGAATCGAAGCAAATGTTTTCATTTACTTTTTTATTTTATCATAGTTTTGAAGAGATTTTCTCACCGAATGAGAAAAACTTTTAATTCAAACAAAACTGAAATCTTTTCAAGATTGTTTTAATTTGTGAAAAAGGGCTTGGCTTTCATAGGGAATCACAACAGAACCTACTTTCCCTATCGTCTGAAACCCTTAACCCTGCAGTGGACGCGTTGAATCTCATAGACCCAACCGGTGTTCATTCGTGTGATCGGCTCTGAACGGATTGCAGTACGAAGCTGCCCTTCTCAGTACCTCAGGAAGAAGGAGTTAGCGACTCACTACAGTCGTTTCGTGGCAGTCAGGCAAAGAGCAACGTTTTTTTAGACTGATTTGGTCTCCCAGACATAACGGTCTTTTATGTTTTGTATGCGGGGAAATGAAGGACACCATTAATCATCTGTCAGTACTAAAAATGAACTTCTACGATTCGCTAATATAAATCCAAAATTTTAGCTCCATATTTGCTGTGTTTTAGCCACAAAAAATTGTCATAGATGACAATTTATTTGAAAAATGGAATTAAACCTTCATCAATGATTATCTACAATATTCAATTATCTCAATAAGAATGTATAGGCGAGTTGGTTTCTGTTTTTGGCATTTTAGCACCACACCAGCCAACAGTTTTGTGTCGGTATGGTTAATTCAAATGCAAAAGGGTTAGGATTGGATCTTGAAATCAATTATTTTCTGAGCCTCTCTTGAATCCGTCCACCTCTAGAAGCCTTTTTAAGCTCTGGTCCTGGAGAAACCGACCACATAGAACTTTGAGACCGCATTTTCACCTCACATTTTAGCTACCCTCAGCAGCAATAGTTTAAGCCATAGAACCGATCCACCTGTTACCTACCGACCTCGCCTACATTACTAGCAAACTCTACCGTCAACTTTGTGACATACTCTGGGGACCATCTTCACCGGAAGACAATCATGTTGAGATAAGTACCTTCATCATTTCCATTGTTTCCATTTTCCGCTGAGTTCTATTCAGCTCAGAAGTAATTTCCTGGAATTTCAGAAGTAAGCTAGTTTTTTTTTCTCAAGAGTGTAGTGAAGAATTAATGTTGTATGGAAAGAGAGTTGAAGTCTAGAGACCGGTCTCAACTAAAACTGTGAAATAGATTTCTGATTGTTTTGCATGTTTGAAGAATGTCTTTCACCAATTATTGTATTTCAATTCATTTATTCATTTGTGTCGCTTGATCATGGATAGTTAGATTAGTCAATTTTGTGTATGTAGGTGCCTACTTGTCAAACGCCACTTTGTATTTAATATTTCGCTTCACGTCAAATTTAGTCAATTATAACGTTACCGTTTCTTGTGTTTTATTATCTAATTTATTATTTATAATATTAAATTTTAATAGTTGAGTTGTGGCTGTCGAGAAAATATTACCTTGAATAAAATTGGTAGTTTCATATGATGCGTTTAAGTTGACAGGCCTTGATCTAGAAGCAAACCCCTTTAGAGATAGAGAATCCCAGCCTGAGTAATTAAACATTTTGAGTACCACTTTTTTGTAGTCTTATATAGTGACAGATACCGATTTCTATAGGTATTCTGATGGAAGTGTACACACCGGAAACAACACATTATAACTTGGGGCATGGGCAAGTGCACCAAAATTAATGATAACACTAGAAAATATGAGTCCTGCATGTAAGATTATTCAGATCGGTATGCCGTATATTAAAAAACATCATTGCAAATTCCCTTGAAATACCGCATTTGTCGATAGAAGAGAATAAAGCAGCGAGGCTGAATTGCTGTCAAAAAACTTTGGACCGTTTTTACTTTGAAAGTCTAAAAGCATTCACAATATTGTCAGTGATGGTGAGTCTTGGATTCATTCATACGAGCCAGAAATTAGTACCAAACTTCTATTTGAGTGTTTAAAGTGGGAGAAAAACTGAAAACATTCATCCTTGGCCGAAGTGTCGCCAAACAAATGGTCGCGACGTTTGTTTCAAAAACAGATTTTGTAGAAACGATTTCTTCGCAAGAAACAAAAAACAGTAATTGCTTATTAGAATACGACCATTTGTTAACCGCAATTCTATAATAAGCTTCGAGAAACACACCCCGAACGACCCATCCTTCACCAAGACTATGCAAGTTCACACACAGTCCGAAAAGCAATTGAAAGTTTAACGCAAGAATTGGTACATCATCCTGTATATAAAACTGACCGAAGTCCCATCGATTTTTTACTTTTCCCAAAATCAAGAACGCACTGCGTTTTCGAAAATTGTAAACTATTGTAATAAATGCTTCCAGAATTGCTTGGAACCATTGAAGAATTGGAATTATATTAATCTTCGCGGAGAATACTTCGAAAAACAATAGTCCTTAGAACAAGGGTGTTCAAACTTGAACTGCCTCAATATTTTTAGACTACTTACGATCGACTCTGAGAGGCTGCAAGTATGTGTGATGCAGGGTTGTCGTACATACACGATACACCCTATCTACCTACATACCTAGGTTTGGTGTACCGTAGCATATATAGATATGTTTTCCGCACAATATACATTATTTTAGTCAAGGTTTGGGTTAGGTTTAGTTAGGTCCTTCTCTATAATATCAATGAAAAACTCATAGTTATACAGAATTGCGAGTTTATTAGTTGTTACAAAACAAAAAGGTTATATATGGTGTTAAACTTAACTAAGGGGTGACTTTGGATGTTGAAGCGTGGCACTGCATGTCCTCAGCATACTTTTCATAAGATGGTACGTAACCACTGAGTGCTAATCGCAAGCATGATGACATATGATCGACAGTTAGTCGATTGTGACATTTTGACTGAACTATCTTCATTTCAGAAAATGCAGACTCGCACAAGTAAGTTGACCCAAACATTACCGTCAGTTGAAGGGTGACTTGACTCAGACTCATCTTGAAGGGTGTATCTGCACCAACTCATTTCAACAGAACATGAGCTGATATTTATTTCAGTAGCTAATTCCTCAATGTTTTTACATGAAAAGGATAACTCATAAATGATGCAATTCACTTCAATCATAAAAACGCAAATTGTCCAAATATAATTGATAGGTCAGCCTCATACGTATCATAATTCAACTGAGGAATCTTTGCTTTTGAGGACCGAAAATGTTTCAGATCCTTTCTTTTCAGTTGATCTATTATATATTCAATTTACTTTTGAATACGTTTGCACCAACTCAATAATATTTCTCAACTCCAAGTTAATGGTGTTTAACTACATGCGATGTTCAAAATGCCAAATCAGTCAGCCATTTTCGTTCTTCAACATCTGAGTATCATCACCTCTTTCGTCTAGTAGCTGTTAATTCCGGCATTAATTGTCTTTCCGCGACTCAACCACCTGACGCCCGAATGAAGAACTAAAAGGACTCCTTATCATCCAACTGCATAAAAATGCTACGTGCACGGATGGAATTCAATTTTGTTTTCATGCCCATAATTTCTTCCGTGTTTAAAAAAGCACAAAGCTTGTTGATGTATAATGCAATAAAATGAAAAACTGAAGGAAATTTTCATTAGGTCAACACAATGTCTGTCATTGCTGGTACTCCATCGGTTGCAATGCACACTAATTTATATATTAGTAGCTTTTAGTTTTTTACAAAATGGGAGAAAACGTCATTTATATCTTCGCCATGGGTCTTCCCTTCAGAGGAATGATTATCAAAAATTCTTCCTTAGCCAACATGTCATTGAATACCATCCGAATAAAAATACACAGCTGGGCAGTGTCTGTCGGATTCGTCGAACTGTAAAGAAAAGTATGTATATTTTATGATATCATGTTTTAGTTTCATCTGCCATGTCCTCACTCATGACTTCAATACGCCTTGTGACAGTCCAACGAGATAACTGAAGTTCTCTGATGGCAGAAATGATTTCTGTTTTATTTTTAAAATCTCAAAATAAAGTCTCACCCGCTTCAATAAATGCTTCCTTCACAACCGATCCATCTTCGAATGGTTTCTTCTGTCTCGCCAATATATGAGATATCTTAAATGACGCGATCGTAGCAGCTTTTGATTGGCTGGTCTCGTGACCATTTTATGTCAAACAAGATATCACATACTTTTCGTTTTCTTAATTCATTCTGTGGCGGAAAATCCTTTTCATAATTTTTATGACGCCTGTATAAGTTACCACGGTTAGATATTGAAACCGACGAACGACAAATAAGACAAATGCACTTATCCTTCACCATACAAAAGAAAAATTCTTCCTTCTAATCGTTATTGAAATGATACTTTCTTCTTCGCTGCACTCATTTTGTACTATTTAATCATAAACTTTGTATCGACATAGTTTTGCCTTCCCTAATTCCTAATGACTCCAATTCCTGCTGGCGCAACATTTATATCGGCGTGAACGAAAGTCTCGAATGTTCCTCTCAAACGCGCCGCCCGAAATTTTTAGAAAAGCGGCAAGAATGAAAAACGCGGCTTTTCTTTGACAAGTACCACGCGTTTCTTTGATACAGCCGCCTTTTGCCGCAAGCAGAGTGTTATTTTATTACGTAACAAATTTTTGTAGTTCAGTTACCTACTTATTAAAATTTTTTTTCTTCCCAAGATCTACTCAAAAAGCACTCGCAATCGACCGTTTGAGCACCCCTGTTCTAATGGATTATATGAAGTGTAGAGCTTAATGTAATTTTTCACCAAGAGAGATTCGGCAACTAGCAGCTAAACTTAGCGGCACGCCTTTAGTTGAGCAGGAAGGGAGTGTGGTAAATAATCGGGGTAAGTGCGAGTTCTGCAAAGATCGGAAAACTCGATATAAGTGCCGATTTTGCACAGAATATATGCCTCGAACAAACTTCACCATTTTTTCCAGAATGTGCATGAAAATTCGTCGAATTAGCTATTCTACAGGGTGTCCAACTGAAGAATACGAGAAATGTGATGCTCATTTGATTTCCGAAATTTTGTTTTTTCCTTATCGTTTAAAACATATATTTCTTACTAGCCCTTTCATTCTGTTTCTTTCTTGTATTATTTATCAATTTTTTAGGAAAAAAGATTTTGTTTGAAAAAGAGAAATTATTTATTATGGGTCTTTGAGACCCTACGCGTCTCTTAGTGTAATTCTAGTCCGCTGCAGGGTTGAGATAAGTATTATACTGGTTCCCATTTTTGCAAAATAATCTTGAAAATAACAAATTTATTCAAGTAGACTCGTTTGATATATCAGAGATTCTTCGCAAAAAACTTTCGTCAAGATTACTTTTGTTATACACCGTTGTAAAGAGGCTTCGAAGATATTTTAAAGGAGGTATCATTCGACCCCTTTGTACTAATCAATTATGAGGTCTGAAGTATCTCTTCCTAGGCAGTAGCTCGTTAAAACCTTAATTATATGTCAAAAGATATTCGCCAGACAAAATTATTAGTTTTATTTCGGCTAATATTCACAATCACTACGAAAATATATTCCAGGTGGCTTGTTTGAGATGGAACAGCCTGTACATATAATATTTTGATTTATCCGTTATAGTAATCACCTAATACCTATAGCCATATAACGAATCAGGAAATATCATAATAATAATAATTAATACATGTAGGATAGTTAGGAAATTTATGTCAAGTATATTGTAATCGAGCCTATTCCTTTGATTGCTAAATCTGGGAAAGGTAAATTATATCCAGCTAACAGCTGAGATAGTGCATAAGTCCACGATAATAAATAATAATAATAATAATAATTTATTGATCCCTTAAGACATCACAAGTATGTATAGGACAGGTCAATAGAAAAGACATTTAGACATTATCTAAATCAACACATAGAAACTCATTCACAGTATAAAAACATTTTGCTAAAAGTAAATTCTTAACTGCTACCTTAAATCTATTTACACTTAGACCCTGTATATGCCGTGGAAGATGATTGAACAATCTGATACCCTGGTACAGGGGCGACATTTCAAATCTAGAAGTTCTGTGTTTAGGGATACATAATGTTTCCTTATTTCTAGTATTGTGGGAATGAAAGTTAGAAAGTTTAGTCATGTTACTTTCATTCTCTTTAATATAAACGAGGCATCTCAAAATGAAAATAGACGCCAATGTGAGGATACCATTCTTCAGGAACAACGGTCTACATGAAGATTGTGGAGCTGTATCGAACATCATTCTCAGAATTCTTTTCTGGATGATGAAAACTCTACCTACGTCTGAGGAATTTCCCCACAGTAAGATATTATAGGACAGGTGACTATATACCAAACTGTAATAAACGTTCACAAGGGAACTTAGAGGTAATGAACTCTTGATTCTATTTAGGGCATAATAGGAACTATTCAGCCTCTTACAAATCGCATCGATATGTGCACTCCACTTCAGATTCCTATCGATGTGAACGCCGAGGAATTTAGTGGTGTCCTTCGAAGAGATGACTGTATCTAAATACCTTATTGTTATGCTACCCTGATCACAAGACGACAGAGTGAAGTGAATGCATTCCGTCTTGTTGACATTGATCATAATAGCATTAAAATGGCACCATTCTACGAAACTCTCCACCAGCAGCTCGCATAACTTTTGAAGCTCCTCAAGAGTCTCAGCAGTAATAGCTATGGAAGAGTCATCAGCGAACAGTATCAACCAGAAAATTTTTGATAATAAATTGCGAATATTAGATTTTCTGTAGAATATTTGTTTCAAATTTTGTGGCAGATCGTTGATGAATAACAGAAATAGAAGTGGCCCCAAGACAGAACCCTGGGGTACTCCTAATTTACAGTACTGTTCATTTGAGAACGAGTCGTGAACCCTGATTGAGGCAGTTCTGTCCTCCAGATAACTACGAATCCATTTCAAGAACACGCCTCTGAATCCAAGATTATAACATTTATCCAATATAAACTGGATAGCAAGACTATCAAACGCTTTAGACAAGTCAAAGAACAATCCAGCAACATATTGACCATTATCAAGGCAACGATAGACGAACTCCACGAACTGCAATGCTCCAGTTTGAGTCGAGCGGCCGGTTCTGAAACCATGTTGTGCAGTATCAAGTATTTGAAATTTATCTAGGTACTTCATCATTTTATCAAACACTATTCTTTCAAAAACCTTGAGAAGACACTTAAGATAGATATAGGTCTATAGTTCATGATATCGTGTACATCATCCTTCTTATGAATAGGAATGACGATTGCTTTTTTCAGAATACGAGGAAATACGCCTGTGCTAATTGACAGGTTAATAACATGAGCGAAATGTCGGCTGATATCGGTACCTATCATCTTCAGAATTCGTGCTGAGATGAAATCAACACTAGAACCTTTGTTGTTTTTGAGTGATCTTATAACATCATGAATTTCATGCTCCAGGACTGGGTGGAAGAAAAAGGTAGTGTCTAACATACTTGACGTCGTACATGAGGATGACATTGAGTCTTTATAATAACTGTTGAGGGAAGATTCGGCAACTGTAGTGAAATGATTAGCGAAAATCTCAGCCAAATCCTTGGGATCGTTATGCGTAACATTATCAATAACCAGTGCAATAGAATTTTGTTCCATACGTTTTCGACCAGTCATAGTATTTACTAGATTCCACACAGTTCTATTTTTATTTACAGATTTATCAATAAGTTCACTGTGAAAATTGTATTTGGTTCTTAGGATTAAGGATTTATAATAGGATTTGGCTTTCTTATATAAATCATTAGAGGTTTGAGTTTTTATATTAGAATGTAACCAATGAAGATTTTGTAGGTCACATTTGGCCAAAATAATTTCTGGAGTAATCCAGTTTTTCCTGTTATGATTATAATTGGTACTACGCATAAGAGGGCAACAAATTTCAAAGATATGTTGCATGGTATCTACAAATGCCCCAAAACATTCATCAACATCAGAATCTATGTATAAGTCCTGAAAATTACATTGAGAAATACTCGATGCAAACTTATTAAGATTTTGATCGTTTAAATTTCTGACCATTCTCGATACAGTTTCGGTTTTTTTATGGAAGCTAATACATAGATCAAGTGGGAGGGCAAGGTGGTCACTGATATGGGCTTCATAAGTTTGTACATTACAATTTGATAATTCTGCATTGGTCAAAATACAGGGTGTTTCCGAATAAGATGTCATAAATGAAGGAATCGAATCCCTGAATGATTTGAGCAAGAAAGTTTGAAGAACCAATGGTCAAAAAATGCTTCGTTGCCGAGATACAGGGTGTTAAAATTGAGAAAATTTTTCGATTTTCTCTCGATAAAACCTAGACTTTTCAAGATTTCGGGCTCAAATTTTCCACATAAGCTATTAAACACAATCTGAATCACCAGGTGAGGCCAAATTTTGGAACAGTATACAGGGTGATACTTTTTCATGGGCCATGTTCCATTTTTACCCTCAGAACTTTTTTTTGGTACGCCACTGGCACTAACAAAAAATAAAATCGAATAGATCATTCAATTTGAAATTTTTTCTGACTCATGCATTTTGATCGTAACTATCACCGTTTCTGAGAAATTAATTATTGAAAATAATCAATAGTTTTCCATATCGAAGCCATGGAGATATTATCTTAATAACTGATGCAATTTTTCAGGAATTGAGCTAAAATTTACATCAGATATCTCCTTATTGTATGTTTATGAGAAAATGAGGCAAAATTCTGACAGTATACAGGGTGTTATTTTTTCACGTGCATTTTCCTCTTTTTGCCCCCTGAACTTTTTTGTGGTGCGCTACTGGTATATTCTGAAAACAGAATCAAACAGATTATTCAATGCGAAAACTTTTCTGTTCTTTGTATTTTTCCGTATCTGTTTTCATCATTATGAGTTTTTGTTATTGAAATCATTCGCGATTATTTATGTTGTTTATTCATTTACTTCCGATTTATACACTCAATAAAACACATTTTTGAATTCGAATTCAATGATCAGGGAAATGATATCACCCTTTATACTTTCTCATAAATCCTACCAATCTAGTGGTGCAGATCTTAAAATGTGAACTTCGTTTGAAATTCGAGCTCAAGGTCTTCACAAATTGCCGAAATAACATGAAAAATATCTTCAAGCTTTCAATACGGAAGGACTATACGATTACTTTTCTTGATTAATATCTCGAAAATGGTGGCAGATACGGAAAATACAGGAACAGAAAAGTTTTCACTTTGAATAATCTGTTTGATTCTGTTTTCAGAATATACCAGTAGCGCACCACAAAAAGTTCAGGGCCAAAAAGAGGAAAATGCACGTGAAAAATAACACCCTGTAGACTGTCAGGAATTTCTGCCTCATTTTTTTGTTATAAACATACAATAAGGAGATATCTGATGTAAATTTTAGCTCAATTCTGAAAAATTGCATCAGTTATTAAGATAATATCTCCATGGCTTCGATATGGGAAAACTATTGGATTATTTTCAATAATTAATATCTCAGAAACGGTGATAGTTACGATCAAAATGCAATTTTCAATAAAAATTTCAAATTGAATGATCTATTCGATTTTATTTTTGTTAGTGCCAGTGGCGTACCAAAAAAGTTCCGAGGGTAAAATGGAACATGGCCCATGAAAAAGTATCATCCTGTATACTGTTCCAAAATTTGGCCTCACCTGGTGATTCAGATTGTGTTTAATAGCTTATGTGGAAAATTTGAGCCCGAAATCTTGAGAAGTCTAGGTTTTATCGAGAGAAAATCGAAAATTTTCTCAACTTTAACACCCTGTATCTCGGCAACGAAGCATTTTTTGACCATTGGTTCTTCGAACTTTCTTGCTTAAATCATTCAGGGATTCGCATCCTTCATTTATGACATCTTATTCGGAAACACCCTGTATAATCAACCTTAGAAATTGATGTGTGACCTGTGATATTCGTGAATACTCTGGTAGGATTATCTGATGAGATATACCTACATCTACATTTTTGCCATTCATGAGACAATGACAAAGATATAGTATAGTTAGATAATCCTCTTCATAAATTTATTTTACAAACATACTTCAGAGAATTTTGAACTCATTTTAAGTTATAGAAACTCTAGGACTCAGTTGGAACATGAAACGACTCCAAATTAAGATGGATAATGGTGACTATTACATTTTCACACCTATTTGAATATCCATAAAATTCTCTATTCGGAATTCCTGAGCACATAATAGTAGTAGTTTCAATTTCTATTTGAGAGAATTCGTGTAATCTATATAAAACGACGCAATGATTATTCCAAAGCGGCCAATATATGTCGTTTTATCACGAAGATTAAAGCAGTATATTCTGCACAAAATTTCATTTACTTCTACGTTAAGTTCCAAGCCATATATGGTAGAAATTTTGTTTTTTGTTGCGCCTGTTTGAATGAAAGGTATATTTTGCTATCTTTTATAATAATTGCATGTATTTTTGAAATGTTTGTCTTTATCGATGTATGAACTTTTCCAAAAAAACAGAAGCACGTCGAGCTGCAACGTTGTAGAGATGTGTACAAGTGAATTTAAATATGTATTATCTTCTAAGATATTCATTTGAATAATATGCTGCAAGGTGTAGTTCTGATGATCATGAAATACCCATTGTACCAACGTATTTAATTGGACACTGAGTCAAAACTGTAGTATTAAAAATACGGTTGATAAGCCATTATTCTGTAATAATATGGAATATGAATGGTTACTGAGGGTTATCTCTCTTTAGTCTGTCGACCTTCTTGAAATAGATTGAATATTGTAATATATTTCTTTGATCTATCTTGTAAAAGGGATAGGAATCCTACATCCATTAATACTAACCCTCCGTTACTCGCGTGGTCTACGATTGTAGACTACGCTATTTTGAATGACGTTCATTGGTAGACTATTTTTATTGCGGGCGCCTACTCTTCAGTAGTTGCGAAATAATCCCGTTGGATTTGGTGCTTTAGGCCTCTTCTTTCAAGAATAGAACCTCCTGTCGATAAATATTTGATGAGACAAATATTTTCCGCGATCAATGAATAATCCTTCCTGACAAGAGCAATTTCTTAAATCTGCCCGTTTCTTGGCATCCTGCTTAGTTGCACAATTGTGGCTCCTGGGGATTATTCATTGATTACGGATTTGAAAAATCCTTTTGAATCAATTCGTCTTGTCTCAAGTTTACATATATATATATATACTCCTCGCGAAGTTATATCGCGGAAGATATTTATATATATATATATATATATATAGGTTTCACCCCGACGAGTTGCCCATATATCTGTTCATGCAATCAAACTGATTTCATGAAAAATATAAATCCACCACCCGGTAATTAATACCATTGCCAGGCAATGATTATAATCAAAACATATCCTGGAATAATTATATATTAGGATAACGTTAAATGTTATGAGAATATATCAATCTACCAGAATATATACATACTATACTATAGCATCATACCAACGAGTACAGAGGCTTTCTTGATATCTGAGGGTTATCTCTCTTTAGTCTGTCGACCTTCCTTTGATCTATCTTGTAGAAGGATAGAATCCTACATCCATTAATACTTAGTTACTCGCGTGGTCTACGATTGTTTCTATTTTGAATGACGTTCATTGGTAGACTATTTTTAAATTTTTTATTTTTTATTTTATATATATATATATATATATATATATATATATATATATATATATATATATATATATATATATATATATATATATATATATATATATATATATGTGAAGGCATTCAGCGATGCGATCCGTATGGAACTTATGGTCTTGAGAAGTGTGCTGTACTGATTGTAAAGAGGGGAAAGAGGGGTAAGGTTGTAGATGAGGCACCTGGAATAGCGCTATATGACGAGAGGTGTTCTCTACATTAGAGCCTGAAAAAAATACAAATACCTCGGTATCCATGGCACTGGACATGAGGACTGCAGATGTTAGGGAGGCTTTCAGGACGAAACTGATGACCAGGGTCAAGCGAGTGCTCCAGTCGAAGCTAAACGCAGAAGCGATGGTCACTGCCCTCAATAATTGGGCAATACCGAGTATAACATACTCATCTGGAGTTGTGCACTTGTGCACTGGTCAACAACAGAACTACGAAACATGGACCAGAACATTAGAGCAATGCTGACCAAATACGGAATGCACCATCCGCATTCATCAGTTAATCGGCTTTACCTACTGAGGAATTAGGGGGAAAGGGGTGTCACGAATATAGCGACCAGCCACGACGAAAATATAATTAACCTGAGAGAATACTTCGCTACAAAAAACTCACCTTTTCATAGGTCCACCCGTGAGATAGACGATGTCTCGCCGTTGCAATTGATGAAGGCAGAGATTGGAGGGAAATGCCGAACACCAGGTGAACTCCGGGAGGAATGGAAATTTAAGGCCCCACATGAACAATACCCCAATCGCCTGGAAAAGAAAGAAGTTAATAAAAAAGTATCGCTTACTTACATCATTGCAGGCTACTTTAATCCTGAAACGAAGGGAAGACTCCTATCCATCCAAGACCAGGTGGTCCCGACCAGGGCGTATCAGCGGCATATTGCGGGCCTTAAAATCCCCTCGGATCAATGCCAATGCTGTTCGGGAGGGCTAGAGTCTATCCATCACGTCACCTCCTCCTATCCAGTACTTACCCTTAATAATTACCTCTCCAGGAACAATGCAATTGCTTGAATACATCATAAAAGCATCGGACTCAAGCATGGCTTCATTAAAGTTAAAACGAAAACTTACCTGTATCAGCCTGAAACCATCATAAAAAATGAGGAATCCAAAATGTACTGGGACAACACGATTATTACAGACCGTCCAGTCCTCCATAATAGACCTGATATCGCAGTATTCTACAAAAATGAGAAGAAAGCTGTCCTTCTCGACGTGACAATCCCGGCTGATGACAATATGGCTCGAGCGCACACCGAGAAGGTCGATAAATATAGAGACTTGGCATTTGAGATTAGGGATATTTATGGACTGAGCTCTGTAGTTGTTATGCCCCTCATAATATCCACGAATGGCTTGGTCGAGTCCCATCTAGAGAACAGAACACCAAGGAGATGGGGCTTGACAGTTCAATCATTTCCATGGAGCAGAAAGAGGTTGGTTAGATTTCTATATATATATATATATATATATATATATATATATATATATATATATATATATATATATATATATATATATATATATATATATATATATATATATATATATATATATATATATATATATATATATATATATATATATATATATATATATATATATATATATATATATATATATATATATATATATATATATATATATATATATATATATATATATATATATATATATATATACTGACTGAATATCTCGAAAACTGCAGGAATATTAAAGAAAAACCAATTTTTTATGGAAACTTCAATACCCTGTAGCTCCGTAACGAAGCTTTTGTGGACCTATGTTTGTATAAACTTTTTTCTTGAAATTGCACGTAGATTTACCCTCAAGTTTTGACATACTATTATGTAACACACTGTATAAAATATAAAATGATTGAAATGAAATAATTCTTTCAGAGAGTTTTCATATCATTCGTTGAAAACTCGATATTACTTTCAAAAATATAGAAAACTAAAGAAAAGTGTCATCACCTAGTGGCCAGAAGTGTATATATAGTCTATCCATTAAGGTTTACTGCATTAGGCGATATTCAGCAGCACTCTTTCAGAGAATGAGTGATTCCTTGATTGAGAATTGAGATTGAACGGAATAAAGTATTCCTATATATATATATATATATATATATATATATATATATATATATATATATATATATATATATATATATATATATATATATATATATATATATATATATATATATATATATATATATATATATATATATATATATATATATATATATATATATATATATATATATATATATATATATATATATATATATATATATATATATATATATATATATATATATATATATATATATATATATATATATATATATATATATATATATATATATATATATATATATATATATATATATATATATATATATATATATATATATATATATATATATATATATATATATATATATATATATATATATATATAAATATAATAAAATATCTTGGTTCTAAAACAGCGAACTATCAACTGTCTGATGTTCCAATATCAGCATTGTCATGCCATCTCCTTTTCTTTCACTAGATTTTGGTATTTCCATTCTTTCATTCGATACAACCTATCTATGCTTTTCCCAATTATCTCATAACCAATGATAACATTTGAGACGAGCCTGCAATAATCGACAAAGTGAGCACAAAATAACCTAGTAATATTTTTCAATTTTCTGTTGAAAGTGTGCATTTCAGAACACAAGATTACTGAATATCTATATTGTCTCATCGTAACATTTTATAGTGGCATCAAAGTGAATGAGTGTTTTATATAAAATGATCACACGGGGTCGTCTGACGATAATTCATACTATAATCTAACACCGCCTCTCCATTAAATTTCCAACAAGGTTGAAGTAGGATATTGGGTAATTTCGTTGCTCTCAGTTGAACATTGTCATAGCCAAGAAGTTTCCATTATATCCAAATACCTAGTGATTGTGGAATGAGGTTAAGCGTCTTCTTTATTATTATTTCAAACAAAAACTGCTATTAAGAATATAGAATTCATGATATTAATATATACGTATCAAAAAACGTGGAATATATTTCCAAAATATACAAATGAGAGCACCCTAAAAATATCTGATAGCCAGTATACAAAAACCCGGCTCCCAAACAATGCAAAATAATATTTCTGAACTGTGGATGAGTTTTAAAACGTTAAATCTTCAACCAGTGAGCATTAAGCCAATGCCTTGCTTTTACTAGCGATTTTCATTAAAATAAGTGATGAAATAAAACAAAACATTATATGTATGAAATTCTCGCTTAACACTTGGTGAAACATAATGAATAAATAATTCGTTTATCACGTGGCAAAGGTTTCACAAATGGTTATTAAAAATTGGAGTATTTTTTTATAAAGTATTTCTCAAGTACTTGAAGATCTCTCGCAAACACAAATCGCATGAAGCACGAACAGCAGTAACATCAGCACACATAACATGGTTAGAACTGGAAATGAGTAAATGGTATACTAGGAGAGAAAACTTGGCTGCTCTCCTTAAAATAATACATAATGAATTGGCTTTTCACATACATCCAGTAGCATTTGACCTTCTCGACCAACATATAAGAGAAAAAATCAAGCACCTGTGCCATGAACAATACAAGAAACAACAGAATGAGTTGAAACACCTCTTTAAAAACAGTAAGTCTTTATTGTTGACTAATACTGAACCCACTACAGAGAATATTCTTTTCAATGAAAAAGAGACGGAACTTTCAGAGAAAGATTTGAAATATTGTCCCAATATAAATAATTCGAACGATTTAAAACTATTAGCCGTTAACTCTGAGATAGCTCTTAGCTCAATAGAAGTTGTAAATGATAAAGCTTATGAAGAAGTAGTTTGTGCTAAACATATAAGACATTCTAGATTGACCAAAAATGATAGGGAATTAGCAATTATTAGATCCATACAAACAAAACATAAAGAGTATAATTAAACCCTTTGTAAAGCTGACAAAGGTAACACTATTACGATCTTAGGAACTGATATGTATATTGAAAAAACAGAAAGACTATTTATTTTGATTTTTAAAGTTAAAAAAAAAATTCAAAACTAGACGTTTTATAAAGCTATGAAATTAGTTTTGAATATTGTTTAACATTTTGTTAGATGATGATAAAACTCATGTGGAAGATTCAGCTTTACTCATTATTGCATACAGTCCTTTTAAAAGGATCACAATATAAATGCATGTCGTAAATGTTTAGAGAGTGGTGGGGAGCCGGCAATACGTGCATCTTCTTACTAGACCTTTCTCAGAAGCATTTATGTCTTTGGCACGACGTAAAATACGATAGTGTTGAATTCATTGACGACCATGGATCCCAGTTTATATTCTACTAAAAATTGCGGGTAAGTAATATTCAATTACTATTCAACAAGAATATTTTTGGAATTCTATTAAAAACTTCCGACGCATTATGGTCTCTTGTTTACAACTTCGATGATATTTTCACATTTTTTTACTAAGTTTTTTGCTAATGCAAATTTTTCTCGGCGATCCGCTCAAAAGAACAATATACAGAGAAGTCATTTCTGTTTCCATTTCAGATTATCTCTGCATCAACTTTTGAACATCGTAGAGGACGATGATTTCTATGAAAGTAATACGACAATATATTGAACCTCCCAATCAAAATACAGCAGAATCTCAAGAAGACAGCGATGTTTCAGACCAAGAAGCTGGCGATATAAACCACCTACCCAGATATATTCTGGGTCTAGAATGCGAAATTTCTTTCGAGAATAGTGAAGATGAGGAAACTCATGAACACTTTGCCATTCATTGGAGAGTGACAAAGAAGAAAATATACCACTTTCTGTTAAACAACAGCTTTCCAGGAAGGAGAAAGGTAAAACTGTTCGAAGAAAAAAAGTAAAAATTCATAAGTGGGTATACTTCAAAGTATTGTATGAACACCACTTGTGATCCTGTGTCTCCATCTCGCGATGCACAGTCGGCCGAATCTCCAGCCGATTTCTTCAAACTTGGAAAATATCGTTCACCAGACTAATTTGTATGGGTCACAAAAAACATTTCTATAAATTTTTCTATGGATGAACTGTATGTAATCTTTGGAGCTTTACTGCTCAGTGGATATGCCAACTACCCTGATGAACGCATGTATTGGAATGCTACCAATGATACCCCTTCAATACTTCAGGACTCGATGAGACTCAACCACTTTTGATGGATTGAATCAAAATTTTCGAGAGCACGGCGGTATA
This sequence comes from Cryptolaemus montrouzieri, assembly GCA_013387265.2. Lineage (NCBI taxonomy): Eukaryota > Metazoa > Arthropoda > Insecta > Coleoptera > Coccinellidae > Cryptolaemus > Cryptolaemus montrouzieri. The sequence goes on from JABFTP020000165.1 coordinate 36,856,744, forward strand.
GATGAGCATCTATCGATTGACGAGAGCATGATACCATTGGAAAGCATTATGCGAAGCAATATATCAAAGGAAAGCCAATTGTTACCGTATTCACTACTGTATCTCACCATAGATCGCTCTAGGCCCCTGAATAAGCGTGTTACCGTGTTAACCACGCTTTCTTAATCACAGACCGCCAAGTAGGCCCATCGACCAGGCGAAGCACAGAACGTACTCTGGGCCTACCTGAACCGAGGGTTTAAATATCCGTGCATTTCGGAGACTCTCACTTTCTCTTCGACGACCTCTACGAATACACTCTGTCTCAGAACACCGGCTGCAGCACGCGTTGCCACGAGTCGGCTTTCCTTACCCACGTCATATTGCCAAACCGCCGTTGTTTACCAACGAACCACGTGTTTTTATTTCATTTACGTTTATAAAAAGTGTTTGTGTTAACCATCAGTGTTTCCATCGTGTGTGTGACCCCAGCCCGGTAGCAAGTGGAGCCCAACGTGTGCATTAGGGCATTGTTTTTCCGAAAGAGAACCCATCCTGACTGAGTTAGCCGATAAATATTAATGAGAATCCAAGTGAAGAATTCCGCTACTTCCGGAATTGTGGTAGGACCAACGCGAACAATAGACAATAGCAACGACGCACGTGGATAGTATTCGTCTAATTCATCTCAGAATTAATCCACCACCGCAGCAGCTGTGAATGAAGCATCCGGTTCTGAACCGAAGGCAACACCAAGTGGCGTCCAAAGACTTTAGTGAATCTTTTGATGTGTCTTAGGTTAGTAAAACTATGTTTCACTTCAGATATGTTATTGATCTAGATTTCCCATCTATCAGACCGCAATATTGGTGCGTTGATGCCAAATGGCGCGTGAGATAGTAAGACGGCCACAGACGCACTGCACACAGGGTCGTATTAGATTTAAGTAGGATAACTTGATGAAAAAATTGTTTTGTTTCTTTTTTAATAAAGATACAACATGGTTTTATTACCCGGTATGGCAATATGGAGGCGCCTAACCGCGATCTTCAGGTTGCCACGAGTCGGCTTTCTTACCCACGTCATATTGCCAAACCGCCGTTGTTTACCAACGAACCACGTGTTTCTATTTCATTTTAAATTTACGTTTATAAAAAGTGTTTGTGTTAACTATCAGTGTTTCCATCGTGTGTGACCCCATCCCGGTAGCACAATCAGGTTTGGTTTTAAAAATTGGGCCCTTTGTCAAAGTGAGGGTATATGTTAGCATTCGAAATATACACTGGTAAATCTGATAATGAAAAACAATTTGGTTTGTGTGGCGATATTGTTTTATCTCTAATTCGATTAGCAGGACTGGAAGAGAATAAGGGTTATAATCTTTATTTTGAAAACTACTTCACTTGGATTGATTTAATGTCCCATCTATCAGACCGCAATATTACTGGTACTATACGCCAAAATCGTTTAGAAGGATGTCCTTTTCCAGAGAAGAATGTATGGAATAAAGAGAAAAGAGGATCTTTTCAGTTTTTATCGAACGAGAAAATTCTGATGGCTCAATGTAAGGACAACAAGGTGGCAACGATGGCCACCAACTTCGAAGATTAATCTATAATGACCGCTAGACGTTGGTACAAAGAAGCCAAATCCAAACAGAATGTTCCCCAACCAGAAGAGGTATCAAATTACAATAAATACATGGGGGGGTTGATAAGATTGATGGATTAGTAGCTGCGTACCGATCGAGAATGCGCTAAAGAAAATGGTATTGGCCCATTCTTCAGTATATGTTCGATGTCAGAGTGGTAAGTGGCTGGATTTTGATGAAGAAAATGAGACCTGAAGATCCAAACTGTGCAAATCTTCTAACATTCAGACGTCGCATAGCCGTGAGCTTTCTGGAAAAATATGGGACCAGATCAACAATAACGATGTTCTATTCGATAATGTGGGACATCTGGTCAGATACTCTGAAAGTGACAGGAAATGTAAAATGTGCCATAAAATTCGAAGTTCATATGTGATAAGTGCAATATTGGCTTACACCCTAAAAACTAAAAAAATGCCAAAATATATGATGTTAATATATCGTATTTAGTTTATTCAAATGTGTTACTATCTTAAATATTCCCTTCGTAGAAAAAAAAATAAATGAATTTTCAACCAAATATGCTCTAACGCATTTATTCCTTCTAAACGGATCACCTTTTTTTCTAAATCAAGAGAGAAAATTTAAAAATAGCGACGGTACCACGTATCAACAGTAAAATTATATAAATGAGATGAAAAACACAAGGTTTAACTTTAATCTACACTTTATTTGAAAAAATTCGACGACGTTTCGCTGACACAGCAGCTTTATCAAGAATGAAGAACAGAATGAAGAGTATGGTATTATAAACAAATCGTAGAACAAGTTGGATGAATAACAGAAAAATCCACACCGAGCCATTGTACAGTTAGTATGAAAGGTAATAAAAACTAATTCAACAAGTTAAGTAGGGGTGAGTAATTCACATCTACCTGTTCATTCAAAAGCTTGTCCGAATGTTTGTATCTATTTATTTCTAATGCTTCTAGGAGATCTAATTTTGAAATTTTGATTTTATATGTAATATGTCAAAGTTTTTATTGAATGAATGGTTTTCTTTTATTGAGTGGTTTGAATAATTTGAATCAGATTTATTTTTATCGAAGCTACGTTTATGTTCAGATGTTCTTATGCCAAAACTCCTATAGGTCCTACCGATATAAATTTTATCACAAGAACCGCAATTGAGTTTATAGATTCCTGATTTACTTGATTTTTCAACACGAGATTTATTATTTTCAATATGTTTACCTAAGTTATTAGAAGTTTTGAAAGTTATATTAAGATTTTGTTTGACGAGAAAGGATTTAATATTTGTACTTGCAGAACCGCAGAATGTTAAACTGTTGAATATTTTATAGTCTTTATGAATAGGATATACTTCATTTATTGCTTTCTGATACAGTTTTTACGAATGATTAGATCTATCATATCCGGATTATATGAATTATTAATGGCTATCCGTTTGATGATGTTTAACTCTTTATTATAATCTTCTACTGATAAAGGTAAATTGAGTAACCGATGTACCATGCTGTTTAAAGCTGCAACTTTGTGTTGAATTGGATGTAATGAGTAGTTATGTATAATTGTATCAGTATGTGTTGATTTACGAAAGACCGAAAAAACATGATTATTATTTTGTTTAGTGATTTTAAGTCCAAAAATTAATGGAATCGTTCTGTTCAATTTCTATCGTGAATTTAATGTTCAAATGGATGGAATTAATGAAATTAAGAAATAAGTCTAATTGACGAGTAGTTCCAATGAAACATACTAAGATGTCGTCAACATATCTATACCAATAAAGAAATTTGGAAATGAGTGGATGTGTATGAATTTTCTGTTCAATATTATTCATAAAATCTCTGCTAAAAGTGGACTCAAAGGATTTCCCATGATCAAACCATTTTCACTACTGTAATAGATGTTGTTGAAAGAAAAATAATTTTGTTCAATGCAAACGTCCAACAGATTCAATATTTCTGATTTAATTATGTGGTTAACATGATTCGAATTCAACATGTTTTCGATTAATATTTTGACATCACCTGGAGGAACACTTGGGTATAAATTCTCAACATCAAACGAAATAAGTTTTGCGTTAGGTGGTAGGTTAACGTTTTTTATGTTATTTATCAATTCAAAAGAATTTTTTATAGAAAATTTTGATTTGAATGAACAATAATTTTAATGATATCTATAAGGTAGTGCGACAATTTCACGACAATTCAAATGTAAAATTATATCTATTTCAAGAAAAAATTATAATCAAATCAAAATTTTTTTCCACATGCACTAATGAGTTAAGTCTACTATAATAGCAAATAAATGTTCAATTCCATAATTTACTAAAATTATTGAGTTATCTGAAATATCATAAACATTATTTTATTATTATATATTTTAACGGAGAGAATTGAGCGTAATTTGAGTATGCATGAAATTCATTAAATGATTATTTTTGGTAAACGTAACTATCCAGATATTCACATTAAAGTATTATTGTTTTTCAATACATTGTGAACAGATATTCATCTTCGTTACTAACTACAAATTTTAGTCGTGTAAAGTAAGCATTTTATTTAAAACGATAACAAAAATATTCGCAAACAACAGCAAAGGCAGAAAAGATCGTAGTCAGGCAGTTGGGTTCTTCCTGGAGATTTCTACGAGTGTTTCTATCTTAAGATCCGGCAATAAAAATTGGTATATATTTTTTTTTCAACGGCATAGCGATGAAAAGTTGCCTTATTATATACAAAACAAACATAAAAATATCACAGAATTATCTTAACGTTCTGAGGTGCCCCAGCAGGAATGAAAAACAAACGAAAAACATTTTTTTATGTTTTAATTATTTATTACAAGAAATATCCAGAAACATTAAAAATACAGTTTAAATATTAAATTGATTCTTTGTGTTAAAATTAGGCATACGTTGACGAGATAGTAGTCTTGCTCTAATAAAACCTCTCGTTTGTTTTCTCCACAAACTGCACGCGATGCTTCTGTCACCAACTTAATTCAGCGCTCCACGGTTCAGGTGTGGCATGACAAATCTTTAATATCCTGACATGTGCCGAGACCATTCTTTACAATTTCCTTCAAGGTTTCATCAGACGAATTTGAAGTTAGAAGTGGCTCAGTTATGTCACAGTCACGTCACAAAATAATGTCCTCGAGTATTCTGTGATCTTGCTTTTATAATTCTTCGATATGTCAAATCTCGGATAACCTCTCTGTCATCGCCAAGCATGGCAATGATGATATTTTCTGAATGACCCAAATATCCATTTCGTTGGATTACTTTGTCAATGATAGCCTTCATATCGGAGTTCAAATAGCGACTAAGATTAATAGTTTGCCAAAGGTGCTTAGTCCCGTCAATGCACGAGGAATTACATTTTATTGTAAACCACATCGGTCCATAAACTTTCATTACGTACGTGGCTAATACCACTAATTTTTCTTCAGGGTCAGTTTCTGTGGCATACAACCTTAGAATTCGATGAGCTGTTGTTAGCCATCTAGAATGGTTAAGGAGTCCAGGTTCTATATTAGCTAAATCAGAAGTAAATATACCAGTACTGATAGCGGTCATAATATCGTATAGATACTTTTGGTCGATACTGATCTCTGTCCTAGTAATTTCAGGTAATATTGTGGTTATAACGGAGAATGAGACTATCGGCATTGTTTGACAATTTTGTAATTGAGATCCAATGTCACATGAAAAGCATTTCGGTCCTGTAGTTTTTCCATCTAACTGTAATAACAAATGTCGCAGTGGTAATTCATTAGAAAGCAACTGGCAGATAAACCACTGTAATGGTCTGTTTAGCTCTTCTTCCATCAGACGAAAAACACCACCTTTAAATCCTGTATTGACGACTGTTCCATTGCAGCCAGCAACAGCTATTTCACTCAGCTTTACTGCTTAGATTTTAAGTGAGATATTAAAGTGTCTTTAATACATTTAGCAGTCCCCGACTCACAAGTGACATGCCCGAAATAGTTGCTTCCTGGTTCTGATAAAATGACATAATGATCTTCTATCTGTCGTTTTCTGTAAAATTTCCCTTCTTTCTTAATACGAACCAAAGTCTTATCCTTCCTGCCATCAAAATATAAACCGAGAAGCATTTTATTGCAGTCCGTTTCTTGTAAAGTTAATCTGACCTTCTTTCATGGCGCAACTTTGAACGATCACGACTTGGATCGTTTGGGGAAATAATGCCAACATCTTTTTTAAGACAGAAGAATATATAAAAGCAGCGGCTCTATCGAATATTCCAGTACAATCACAGGCAAGGGCTAATGATGGTAAGTTTAACCTCTTTTTTCTGAGGTAGTTGACCTTTTAGTTTGACCTGTTCTGAGTTTTCATGGTAAAGACTAGAAGATAATACGGGTGAGCGAGCGCATGAACTGCTGCTTTCGATTGAAGATTCATCGGTCAAAGAACAGGAACAACAAGGTTCGTCAAAATAGTTTACCTCTCTGTTCCGCGATGAACTCTTTTCTTTTCTTTCTTGTTTCTTCTTGTTTTTCACAGTTGCAATCACATCGATACCGCATATCATCATTTTTCTGTCTGTTCTTTGGTCAATTAAGAAACTTGCTTCCTTCTTGGGAACACGACTACCTTTTACACAGTTACAATCACATATAACTTTGCATTTGCAACATCTAATATCAAACAGTCTATGGGACTCTGATATAAATGTATTAATCTTTTCTTGGTATTCAACATTAGTTTGACGGCCAAGATATGGTTTCATTAAGCTTTCTATATTTGTGGTGGTAGGCACGAATCAGTTGTAAAACTCTATTTACACTCACAGTAGGCAGCGACGATTATTGCCCTATTTTTATAACTTCGTGAGCCAATCTTTCAGATATTTCATGAACTGTTGGCTCTTTTGTTGTTTTATCAGGCTTCAGCTCATGTTTTATGAGCAGATAATTCTTCATAACATCGTTATAAGTTGGTAATTGCGATGCTGGTAACTTTTGCGGCAAACCAAAGACAGGACAGCTCGTTGTTTTGCGTGTTTTAACTTGAGACATATTTCTGCAAACAATACAAATAATAATTACTCTAATATTACAGTCAGGAATTGAACTACAAGCATGAAATATAAAAATCACTACTTACAATATACGTCACAATCCCAGTTAAGGATAAACTAATACAATTTGATGCCTCAAATAAATGAACGGCAAACAGAAGAACTGATAAGGCGATCCAATAGATACATATTGAAATAATTGACTATATTTTATCCATAAAATTTTTGCACAGAAAATACTACATTTAGAAGCTTAACATATTTTTGCATTTCATGTTTTCCATAGATTTCATGTTATTTAAAGCCAAATATCATGCTAATTAATTTGTGAATAATAAAGTAAGCTTTCACAATTCCACACATCATATTGAACGTTATAAACCTTTTTTTCGGAACAACATGTCGTCGACATCGTCATTCTCGCATCGGAGAATTGTAATTAAAAGGGGTCGAGTTGTATAAATGGTAACAAAACTGCAACAAACTGGGGATTGATTTATACCTGGGAAGTAGTAAATTAAAGCGACACATACCACGTCGGTATCCGCCAAACTGGACGGTCGTTGGAATTCCGGACATCTGCTAGGGGTGTAAAATACAAGTCTTCTTTTCGACTGAACCAGTGAATTATTATGTGGTGGAAAATAGTGCTACGTTTTCCAAGTAATTAAATAGCTATTCGAGAGGTTAAGTTGATTTCATTTTCAATGAATTTCTATCGAAAATATTCGCCGATTGCGTAGTGAAGCTTAGGGGAGAGTAGGTCACAGTGAATTACTTTTTTTGAGTCTTGTAGTTTAGGGGTTCAGAGCTTATAATTGATCGCAAAAATTTAATTATAACACGAGTATCCAGAGTATCGAGAATTTATTGGGCTAGTTTCATCGAAATATTCAAGTTACAACCATTTTTTGAAAGATACCGACTACCCGGGAAACAATAAATATATGGAAAAAAGTTAGAGCAAACGACAGTTATTTTCTTGTGAAAACTCGTTTATTCGTATAATGTAAAGAAAAAAATATAATAAACAGAGTCGCAGAATTTTCTACAAAACTCAGAATGAAATTAACGACATGAAAAACTCAAAATTTTTGCTTCTTTGGTTAATAATGCGTAGGTTGCTTTTCAAATTTTGCGCCTCTGGCACTTTTACCACCACCATAGCATTAGACCAAAGTAGAACGGTCAATTTTGATTGGTATACAACCATTTATTTGTTGATTCGAGGAAATAAAATCGATGAAGTAAAATTATTCTACATCAAAACAATGCAAGGTGACACAATTCAGCGCATACGATGGAGTATTTGAATACTCAAAACATTGAATGAATGAGCCATCCACCTTATGGTCCCGATTTGGTACCTAACGACTTATTTTTATTTGCGCACATGACGAAAAAACTGCGTGGGTAACGATTTTCGACGGCAAAAGAGGTAACTGAAGCCTTCCAAAACCATGTTTTTGAGGTATGGAATTCGGAGTGGCAAAAGTGTTTCGAAAATTGGTTAAAACGTTTGCAAAAGTTTGTCGGTCTATTTTTTTCCTCAGGTGCAAAACGTAAACGATCACAAACTTAATTTTAAATGAAGATAAACTATGTTTTTGAAAGTTGAATCTAAGATAATAATTGAAATTTCTACTTTAATAACCGAATCATTAACTCAAAGTGAGGGAACCGTCATAGATATCGACACCTAGGCATATGGCACTTTATATCCCCCTTCCTTGTAACTACATCCCCAGCTCCAGTTTTTAATAGGGCGAAGGTTTATATTCGGCGTATGACTCAGTTCTAGCATTTCCGCGCTCTCCTCGACTTAAGATTGGTTTTAGTACCTGAACGCACTCCCCCTTAAAAGTATTCTTATGTGTGTCCAGGGCTCCCAGAGCAACTCGACTGTGGTGGCAGATCTTTGTTCGATTATCTAATGGGACTAGAGGCATATGGGCCTCCCGAGATTGCGGGGTTGGATAAGTAGCTTTCTTTCAAATGGATCAATTCAAGTTGTTGTCGACGTTATAACATCGGATTGTTTCCTGTTGCAAGCAGGAGTCCCTCAGGGATCCATTCTTTCGTCAAACTTGTTTCTGTTGCAGATAAACGATCTTCTGTCATCTACAGAGAACAAGATCTTCAGTTTTTCAGACGATTGTACTCTGGTTTCGTCTTTCAGTAGTATGCGGCCCATTACAACTGCAGAATCACAGCGGCAGAGATGTCAACAAATCAATAACTTAAACTCTGACCTACAAAGGATATCGGAGTGGGGTCAGTTGAACCTGGTGAGCTTCAACGCGAGCAAAACGCGAGCAACTACGTTTTCTAGAAAGGTCCCTGCTGGAGAATCTCCTCTAACGATGCAAGGCCAACAAATTACATCCTAAGATTCGATGCACCTTCTCGGAATAACGGTCAACTCCGGGTTTTGCTGGCATGAATAGCTGAGTCTGCCTCAGCTAAACTTAGTTTCTTTTTCATAGCCAACCGATACTTCTCGTCATCTCAGCTGTTGCTTCTATAAAAGGCGGAGATTCAACCTGCTCTGAAAAATTGTTCCCATGTATGGGAATCTGCGCCCAAACATTTGTTGAGGATGTTGGATAATGTACAAAAACAGGCTGTGCGCCTCATCGACCACCCGAAGGTCACCTGCGATCTCCAATCGCTGGCTCTCAGAGGACAAGTTGCTGACCTTTCTCTGTTTTACAGATACTTCCACGATAAATGTTTCGAGGAGCTGAAAGACCTTGCTTCGGGATAACTTATGTCTTGCCGCAGAATTAGACTAGCAAGGAGTATTCATCATATGGCACTAAATTTTTCGTTCCCTCGAACCTCGAAAATTCCTTTGTTTACAGGGCCGGAAAGCCGTGGAACTCGCTTTCGTCCAACATCTTCCCAAAATCCTACAGTTTGGCCCTCTTCAAGAAGCGAGTAAGCAGACACCTCAATTCTTCCCAGTCGCTCACTTATGTGGTGTAACAGGTTCGCCTATTGCTGGAAAGCGCGCATAAAAAAAGGGACGTAGACACCCCTATCACTTCTTCTGCAACTTTGCTACCTAATCCTTTTTACGTCTTTAAGTCGTGTGAATAGAGATGTACCCTTCACCTGGCAGGAATCCTTCCTTTTCTTCCACTTCTGTCTGCATGAGATTTTTGCCTCGATCTTAGCAGCAAAGTGTTCCTCGGCGTGATTCCACCCATGTTCATCCAGAGGAGGTGGTGAAGGGTATATCTCGCACCGACCACTAGTTTGCACGCGATCCCCTTCAGAGATAGCTCGGCCGTCTGTTTCTCCATCCCCGCCCATTAGACCAGCGAGGCCTAGAAGAATCTGGGTAACAGAACGGTTTCAAAGAAGCAAATCAGCACGTGTTGTTACAAGCCCAACGTGCTGCTGATAGTCCTCCAGCATCTCATGAGACCAGCAGGAAAAAAATACTGCACCCAAATAGTCTTCCTATTCAGATTTTTTCATGTCGAGTCTTGATATAAACAAGATGGGCCTCGAACATGATGGTATCTTATGTTCCCTCGTGACAACAATCTGTTCCATCTTTTCTGGGTTAAACCGTAGACCCGAGGACGTGAACTCGCGTTCCATTCTTTTCAAAGTAATCTGTCTGTCTTAATTTAATGAGAACTAAGATTGACGAAATAGTCCGCGAAAACTTGAACATGGACTCATGCGTTCCGTTCTTTTCAAGGTAATCTGCAGTAGATGTCTTCTTTTAATAAGGGGTAAGAATGTCGTAAGCTTGAACATGGACTCACCCGTCAGTCCAGCGCCCGTAACAAACCATTCACCACTATGCGCTAGACAATCAGCGACACCACGCTGCCTGTGGACAGCCTCGTCTCACTATTCCTGTGACGCTGTGATTTCCGATCGACAAAGTGTTTCTCCTACCCCCCTAAAGCTCAATGAGTCATTCCAAAAGAGAAATCGGCCTCTCTTCCTTTCTCCGTATCAGGTCTGGTACGGTGTAGTTACAAGCTCCCTCGACTTCCAGAATCGGCGCCATACAAAAGTCTTTCTCATCCAACTGCTCCACAATAATTCGAATAGCCCAGTGCTGCTTTATTTGTAGATAGTTCGGTCGTGAATGCGTGTTGATTATGGGGTAAAAGAGTAGTCTTAAACGCCTCATTATGAAGAAACCTATTAACCAGCCTCTCAAGAGCTTTGAGAAAGAGTATCTCAAGCTGATAGGCCTAAATTTACTTACCGAAGTACAATTTGATCTCCAAGTTTTGAGAATAAACACGACCGTTGCGGTCTTTCAGCACAAAAAGATATGTCTCAGAGAAATACTTGCTCTGCATATACTAGGACCGGAAGCAACACATCTAAATCCTTCTTCACAAGGGAAAGGTAAATGCCGTCAAGTTCAGGTGATTTTTATGATGGGAAAGTGTTAATAGCCAACTTGTTAATATGTCTCAGATAAATACTTGCTCTGTATATTTTCACTAGGACCGAAAGCAACACCCCCAAATCCCTCTTCAGAAAGGCAAGGTAAATGCCATCTAGTCCAGGTGATTTATATGATAGCAATGTTAATAGCCAACTTGGCTATGTTTGGTGAGACTATCGGGGCCGCTAGGTTCCAGGCTCTACCCAATTTAGATCTGGTGGTACACAATTCTTTTTTATCAAATTAATTCATTGATTTCGACTTTATTAGACTACGCGATCCTGAAAATATTTGAATAAGATCGCATTACACGTTTCCGTTTTTTTCCTTTGATTTTCTCTACGTTAAAACTTTTGAACTCCTTACCTGAGTCAAGATATGTAGCAGAATGCGACCTAAACAGTCGTATTTTCCGAAAGCGTTGTCTGAAATGTTTGGTTTTATCGCAGATCGAAGAGATTGTAGACTTGAGTATCTAGTATCAATTTAAGTTCGATATCTTTACTGGCTTCTAAGTAAATAGTTGAAACGTTCATTATACCAGAAAAAAATTTCTTGATGTACCTAATACAGTACCAAATTGCATTCTTTATTTGTCTTTCAAATCCCAAAGTCCCAGGCATTTTCGGAATAATGTGGAGAAGATCATGATGGAAAATGCGTTTTATTCAGTCGGTGAATTTCTGGATCACGTTTTTTAGTTTTAGTTGCACGTTTTTATTTTGTGTGTTTCACTGTTCTTGGCAGATATCAGTCTGTGTAATTTTAGTATTTATTATATTATTATTGAATATTTTAAGTACTTATAATTGAATATTTTAGTGTATATTTTTAATTGTTTCATTCGAAGCCGAAATATTTTTTATTGAATCATTAGATGACCTACATTGTATTGTATTTTGAAGGTGCAAATATATATCATATTTAATAAGTTTATGCTATTCGTGAAGCAACATATTTCTAGGTCAACGGAAAGTACTTAATAGGATATGATACTCTTGCGAGTATTAAAATATACCGCAAGTTGCAACATAAATGGCCATATTTTAGGATTCTATTGACTTCGAAATTGAATTCTCCACACTGAGTATTTGGTATCAAATTCAACTCTATGTCTACAGTGTTTCTGAGAAAAGTGTCTTGATATACAGACAGACGAATCAACCAACGGACACACAAATACACGAACAACAAACTCATTCCTTTGTTATTTTTGGAGTACGAAACCCTAAAAACGGGTCTCAAACCGTATCAGACGATTCTACTGAATCCTGAAGAAAGCTCTGTGACGATATTTATAGAACTATAATAGATGTCATTCGCAATAATTATTAACCAGAAGTTATGACCTATTTGGTACCTACTCCATACTGAATACAGACCTGATGCAAGTCTATTTTCATTATAACAGAATGCTCTAGCATTTCGACTCCGTTTCGAATGAACCGAAAACATCAAAATGAAAGAACTCAACTTATATCAAAAGACTTTTTAAAAAAGTTGTTGAAAATACCCTCCATGCGGTTAAATACACAAATGCCATCGTGGCTCGTGTTATATTCAGAACGGCATCTGAAGGAATATCTATACAACCGTTTCTTATTATTTTTTCCAAGACATCCGAATTTTCTAGTGGAGCACGATTAACTCAATCCTATAGGTAACTCCGGAGCCAAAAATCTGGAGGGCTCAAATCTAGGGAGCAGTTCGGCCACCTAACCGGTTTATTTGTCTTTATCCATTGATCACCAAAACTATTGCTCAGCCAGTCAAGACTGCGTTGTGAGAAGCAGCACCATCTTGTTGAAAGTAGAATTTCCTTCAATCTTTCTGGGGAAGATCATCTAGGAAATCCTGTAATCAAATGATAATTTCCCTAAAATTGCTCTGATTCCAGTTTCCTTCAATGGAAAGTGAACCTATCAAGTGTTTCGAATAAATGGCGCACCAGGCGCTCATACCCATTTTACCCTGAAATTCTTTGTTCATGTTATGCGAATTCTACTGGCTCCAATCTCTAGAATTATTTCATTGAAATGGAGATTGTTGTAAACAGTGCACTCATCAGACTAAATTATCGTTCTAAGAAGTCTAATTGCATTATTTTGCTGAAAATTCAAAAACTCGAGAAGTGTTGGTTTCTGAAATATTTTGCCGAACAGATATTTCTAAATTCACTTTTACACTGAACAAGAAGTTCAATGAGTTTTCTTCATTTGTCTACTATTTAAGAGTTTTCAGTTTCTGAAATCAACATTATTTGCGTAGTTGTTTTTCGATTCTGGGGAACTTTCGGCGCTCCGGTTCATCACTATATGGAATTCGGTCTCAATAGAGTCCAAATGCTCGAGTATTGCTTTTGTTTTATTGAAAACAAGCTTACTCTTGTCTATATTCACTTGATTCTGGAATTCCATACTTATTAATTCTTCGTTAAGAAAACTCGAAGATAAACAATAACAAGAATTCGCAGGTAGGTATCTAATCTGTCACAATGAATGAATGAATGAATGAATGATTTATTCAGTACGTAAGGCCACAAGAGTGTGGATGTACACGTCAACTATTTAATAACAAATAAATGAAACAATAACTTACGAAAATACAAATGATAGGATCAAAAGGAAGATCATTTAATCAAACTTCCAGTCTTCCAGAAGTTCTGCTACAGTGTAATAACTCTCCAAAATCAATAGCCTTTCAACGTTTCTCCTAAATGGCTCATATGCCAGAACTCTATACCTAACTGGCAATTTGTTGAAGTGTTTTGATCCTAGATAAAGTGGTGACTTTTCAAATTGGCTCGTATGATGGAGCGTAGTTCTAACCATATTTCCAGATCGAGTACCATAACCGTGGTTTTCCAAGTTCGTCTGCAACTCATTCAGATATTTCTTAGTTAACGAGAGGACAACCAACATGTAAATGCAGGGAAAAGTGAGAACTGCATTTTGCAGAAAATATAGTCTACAACTATCTGTAGGCTTTAATACAAAAATTACCCACATTAGCTACTTCTGACGCCTAAGCACCCGGTCGCGTCCTGCCGAGTCCCCCCATTGAAATACATAACTAGACAGATGACAGTACGCTAAGGAATAATAAATTGATAACAAAGTCCTCTGATCCAGTACACCCCTAAATCTCACAATGGCAAAGTGATCAGAATTGATTTTTTTGCAAATTGTATCTATACGAATATCCCAACATAGGGTTTCGTTGATGTTTAGTCCCAAAAATCGAGTTTGAGGACTAGATTGAATATTACTACCATTCAACTGAAAAATTCCTCTTTGACCTGATCTGAGGGAGAACCTCATCACAACAGTTTTGCTCAAAGTCACCACTAGTCCGTTTGATCGACACCATGTGAAGAACCGCCTCACCACACTCTGTGTGGTGAGGCATCTAACCTGAAGAACGCCTGTGCCCACTTCATAACTCACAGAATGTGAACTGCCCACCTTAACGTAAGAATTCTTCAATTGAAGTCATAAAAGAAAAACTGAAATATCATAAAAAAGTGGAAAATCAGCAAAAATCTCAATGACCACAATATCTTTAAACAGCTGTGTGTCCGTTCTAAGGAAATGATTGCCTCAGATCTGTGTAATTGTACTTTTAAGATAGAGAATGATCTTCAAACTCAAAAATGTTCTGGAAGTATGTCTCCTCGAACGGCGGAAAGTGTTCAATCCCTAACGAGATGCACTATAGTGGTAAAACTGCCATTAACAGCAAGCAGATATGTGATCTCTTCGCTAGCTATTTTAAGAGTGTGTTTATCCCTAGAGACCGGCGGCGATATAAGTACTGACAACTGCTCTAACGATATTTTATCTGATTTTCATTTTGATAAGGTTGAGGGGGAGAAAGTTCTTTCCTCTCTTGATGTATCTAAGGGTTCAGGTCCGAACTCAATCTCAGCCATTTTTCTGAAAAATTGCGCCTATAATTTGAGCGAGCCCTTATCAATTTTATTCAACCAGTGTATGAGAGAAGGTATAATTCTTAGGAGATAGGAAGAGTCTGCTATTATTCCTATTTTCATAAGTGGTGAGAAAGGAGACATTTCTAATTACAGACCTATAAATAAACTGTCAATTATAGCAAAAGTTTCAGAAAAAATAATTTATAAATATATTTTCTTCCACGTAAAAAACTTGATTATACCTTAACAGCATGGCTCTGGAAACAAACTTAATCTTATATATGGAATATCTGCATGATGCAATGGACTATCAAATTCAAACGGACTCCACCTACACCGACTTTTCGAAAGCTTTCGATAAAATGAGTATTGATATTTTAATCAATAAACTGGCTGAGATGGGTGTGGGTGCGGGCTTGTTGGGGTTGATCCTATCCTATCTTACAGATAGATTGCTCTTTGTTGGTGTAAATGGTTATAAGTTATAAGAAAATTTTCTAAGCACTTCTGGTATTCCACAGGGAACCCACCTAGGACCTCTATTTTTCATTATTTACTTCAATTATATAGGCAAATGATTTAAATATGCCTAATTTTTGCTTTATGCTGATGACTTAAAAGTATTTCGATCCATGAAAAGCTGGGAAGACTGTCAAGTATCGTGAAAAGAATCAGCTATTCCTAAATTCAAAAAAATTGATTTACAATAACTTTCACCAGAAATCAATCAATCTTCACCTTTCCTCATCAAAATGATAACAATGTATTGAAACGTGAGCATTCAGCTTTAGATCTGGGCATCACAGTCGACTCTAAATTAATTTTTGATTTGCATGTAGATCGTATAGAAAGCAGTTGTAACCGAATGTTGGGTTTCATATTCAGAAGAGGTAAAGAGTTCAGACTCGTTAAATCCTTCATTATTTTATATCATGCTTATATTTGTAGTAGGTTGAACTTTGCTTCTGTTATATGGCATCCCCGTTATAAATGTTATTCTCATCGTATTAAAAGTGTTCAAAATAGATTCATCCGATTTTTGTGCCCTAGAATTGACTTAAATATAGTTGATCACGACTACGCCCCTGCTCGAAGATATTTGAATATTTCCTCCCTTGAAAATCGTAGAATTATTTCTGAAATTTTGATTTTGTTCAAAATCTTAAACGGATTGCTTCAAGTACCTGATATTCTACAGGGGATAGCTGTCAACATTCCCTCCAGAATAATGAGTCGTCATGACCTTTTTTCCATTAATTTTCGTTATACTAACAGTGCTCAAAACTCCCCACTTGATAGAATTGTTCGTTTGTGTAACATGTATCCGAATCTTGATTTGTTCGGTATTCCTCTAGTTTCGTTCAAGAAGAACCTTCGATTGATGTTTCGCTAGTTATAGTATATTGAAAGGTTATGATTATTTGTTGAGTTTGATTTTCTCTTATTTTGATTGCTGTGAATTTTTTCATTTGTTTTGTTACTTACCTGTTGATATTAATTTGTATATTTAGCAATACTTAGACTAGACACTTTAATTCAAATTGTTTCAGTGGATGTCGTTTTGGCCTTGGCCGTGTACATTCCGATGTTATAATAAATACATAAATGAATAAATAAATAAAAGGTAACCTAGTACTCAAATAAGATCTAAGCCAGTCCTGCCTAACACCCCAGAATCCCAATGCATAACATTTATTCAGTATAAAGTTGAAAGACAAAACCTCGAATACAATTGGAAGATCGAAAAAAATTCCTGCTACTGAGAGACCCTGATCTAGATTATTGTAGGCAAAGTTCATGAATTCAAGAGTTGCTGCTTCCGGTGATGTCCCAGCACTATAACCATGTTGTGCGTCAACTAGCAGATTATAATCTGGTAATGAATCCAACATTTTGTCACAAAAGACTCTTTCCATCACTTTGAATAGTGTGTTTAAAATCGAGACAGGCCTGTAGTTCATCAGATCGGTCCTGTCCCCCTTCTTGTAAATAGGGATAACAGCTGCCATCTTGAGCAGTAATAGAAAAACCCCTGTTGACGCAGATAAATTGATTGGAAAAGCCATCGGTTCAGCTATGACTTCTCCTAAAGCTTTTTAACATCCTCGAATTGATACCGTCGGGGCCGGTGCTTTTAGTGTTTTTCAAGTTTTGGAGAACAAATTTGACGTATTTTTCGTCAATGGGACTGAAGAAAAGAGTCTTTTCAGAAATTGTGCGAGAGGTGCAGGCTTTTGGTCTATCATAGCCGAAATGTTCCCGAAGCTTGCACTCAGTCTTTTTTGAAAAGAAATCTGCGAAGAGATCAACTATCTCACTGGGGTCGTTGATCGTATTCCCTTCTTTGACTACTTTTTTATACTCTGTGTCCTACCCTCACCCCCCAAGGTACAGACAACCGTCCACCATACCTATTTAGTTCTTTTTTCAGATCAAGCAACCACGTTGTTACAGTACTCTCTCTTCTTAAGCTTAATGAAATTTTTCTGTTTTTTTCTCTTCCTTACAATTCTCCAACAAATTGATGTCTCTTGTCGATTTACACAACTTAAATATATTGTTACTACTCCTTAAAACGTTTTCTTTATTTATATTTATATTATTATTTATTATCGTGGACTTATGCACTTTCTCAGCTGTTAGCTGAGAGGAATAGGCTCGATTACAATATACTTGACATAAATTTCCTAACTATACTACATGTATTAAGAATTACAGCTTTTTGCATTTCTATATAGGTATTCTTATGCAATTCTAATTTCTTAAGACTATCATGCAAAGTTTTGGGTATTAACCCAGTCGAGGATACGATGACAGGAACAATATCTATTTTCTCGAGGTGCCACATCTGCTTGATCTCAATAGCAAGGTCTGTGTATTTGGACTTTTTCTCCTGGAACTTGTTCAGCACGTTGTTATTATTCGGTATGGCGACATCCACCAGCATTGCTGTTCTGGCTCACTTATCATACAACACTATGTCCGGCCTATTATTCGTCACCATTCTGTCAGTGATAACAGGGCTACCGGAGTATAATCTGATAGTCATTTTCCAATACGGGCGCCGGTTGATACTTGTAATATGGATGAAAGGTATTCAGAAGTCCGTATATGTGTGCAAGATTCTGATGGATAATGTTTCAAACTTGATTATGCCTGTGAAGATAGTCCGTATTGGCCAGTTGTTAATATTCTGTATAGTCTCCGATCTTATATGGCTCTTTCTGCACCTATCTATTTGTAATGTTCGGTCCTTCATAATGAATTTTTTGTAGTTGTTTGTAGCGATCACTTGGTCATGGTCTTGGATGGCCATAAGGAATCCTTCTGTTTCCGCGAATAATTCTCCTTTCATTAACCATTTGTTGGAGGCTTCTTTGTCGATGTGTGGTTGATTAATCTCATGGTGAAGTCGTCCATGCAATTCCTTTCTCGACCATTGCTCTTGTTTTTCATTATCTGATAGGAACGATAGATTCAGCAGGTCATCTCTGGTAGCAAGATTCAGAGGTGTATATCCCTTATCAGCCAACGATACCACTCTAGGGACTAGAAATAAGAGCTTTTGCTGAGAAGAATTCTCTGAGATTTTTTTATCTGTTCGGTGTGTAAATTGACAACATCTATTAATCCGCGTCCTCCATCTTTCCGCTTCAAAGTTGTTCGTATTACAGACGGTTTTGGATGACGGTTGTTGTACTTTGTTAGCATCGTTCGGTTCTGCCTTTGAATATCATCCAGTTCTGTCTCAGTCCATCTGATTATTCCAAATGAGTAAAGCAACACTGGAATGGCGTAGATGTTAATTGCCTTGACTAGATTCCCCGAGTTCAACATTGATTTCAGTACAGTCTTCAGACGCTATCTGTATTCTGAACGAATCTTCTCCTTTGATTGTTTTTGGTCTAGCAATCTGGCTTGTTTGTATCCTAGATATTTGTATGTTTTGCCACCCCTTATGCACTGTATAATATCACCGTTTGGAGGTTGTCTTTCACCATCTATGACTTTCCCTCTTTGAATGTTCAGGGTCTTACATTTTACATTCCTGAATTTTATATGAACATCTGCCGAGAACTTACTAACAGTTTTCAGCAAATCATCCAATTGCTTCTTGTTCGAAGCATATAATTTGATCTCATCCATATACAGCAGGTGTGAGATTGTATGATAATTCCTATCTGTTTTTATCCTAAATCCGTTTCCTGTTCTATTGGGCATTGAGGACAATGGGTTCATAGCTAAACAAAACCATAGTGGACTCAAAGAGTCTCCTTGAAAAATCCCGCATCAACACATTTACAAGAATATAGTTTGGCCCAGTCAAGTTGTGATAATGCACTTTAACCATTTCCAAATTTTGATCTAAAAAACTTCTCAGATTAACCAACAAATCTTCATTATTTTTCTTAAAAATCATCATTTCTTCTTTGTTTGTTTGTTCGTTTTTCCTTTAACGTGCTCTATTTCTGCCTTTCGGCAGACACGCCGGGGAATTCTGTCACCTCACTAACCCGGAAATTTTGCCGAACCCCTCTCGTGTCGAGGGAAGGGATCTTTAATGTCCAACACATCTCTGTTAGACAGGACCGACAGCTTTACATCTTCTCCGAACGATGGATACTCAAACGATTCCCAGAATCCGAAAAATTGCACCGACTTTGTGGGGATTGAACCCAGGTAACTCTGCGCAGGAGACGACCATCATATCCCCTACGCCACCGAGCCGGCCATCATTTCTTTTTAATAATTGAGAATAACATTGATTATAATTGTATGAAGATGGCTCTGTGCTTTTCAATAGTGTCTCGACACCACTGAAATCACTTCACGTCTAATCAGAATCTACAGTTACGTTTCCAGTGTTCTTTCAAACAACAAACGAAATAATATAAGTTTTATGAAGTGAATAAACTGACCTAAACACTTTCTTAGGACAGAAAACTTCTCTACAAACAGTTGCGCATTCTACGAATTATATCGATGAAATGCAAATGTGAGTTTTCTTTCGAAATTTTTCGATATTTTTTTTCCTCAGGAAAATCGCGTTTTGTGTCACTTTTTTGTTGAAAGTACTCAAAATTGAAGAAGGAATCGAAAAATACAATAAATATTTAGGGCTAGTTTTCAAAATCACCAAGTGAGGGTCAACTTTCGGTATTTTTGGAAGTGGCAAACCAATTGCATTGTTTTAGGCTATTAGAATATTATTCCAGATACCATTCGGTTTTTATTTCACTGAAATTGTTCAAGTATTGAACTTACTATAGTCTGGGGAGTTTTTTAAGGAACACCCGATCTAAGTAGGAGAAACCTTATCTAATAAATTCACAAAAGGCATATTGTTCTCGTTTATATTCTATAAGGAGTATGAACATGAGAAGATTCAATATTGAGTTTCCGATCATCTCGATTTTTACACTGAATCCCTCTTGCCCATGTTCTTTTAGATAGAGAAAATTGGGAAGTAAATATAATATTGTTAGCAACGCTTCCACTTTCTTCGTCGTATACACGAGGGATCACATATTGATTAAAAAAAAAGCATAATACATCCAATTTACTGTGTACGGTAGACTCATAAAGTTGCAAATCCTATGTGAAACTTCAACCTGTCTAGGAAAATGTAATATCAGGACTGAATTGTCTGTCGCAGTACGGAAATCAGCTTATCTCGAAGTTTATACGTTATGTTATGTCACGGGGAGTGAATTTTGGCCGACAGTCCGAATATATGGAAATTAAGCCGCATTGTGCTCTATAATAGCCTTCAGGCTGACGTTATGAGGTTATGACCAATTTCTTCATCTATTTAACGAATCTAATGGCGACGTTGAGCTGAGTTTCCTGGATAAGCTGAAATGAATAGGCTCTGATAGGCGCCCATCTCATTTAAAATTAACTAGCTTTGGGCGGATCTAGAGAGCGTATGATGTTAACAGAATGTGCTGCATGAGTAATGATAAAATACTGACGACATTTTAACGTGGTTAAGGAAGGAGGCGAAAATTTTTCGAGTTAAAAAATTATAGATTATCTTTATTATATTTTCAATGAAATAAAACCAAAGTATTTAGATTTTCAATATATTAACAAAACTATAACCGGTTTCACCACACTGTGGCTTCATCAGATAGATACAAACTAATGAACAGAGTTATTCCTTATGTATTAGTCTTATTTCGTACTTAATATTGCAATAGGTACAAGAGTTATGTTGGAAAAACCCATCGGAGTTGCTTACTTTATGAATTAAAAAGATTGAGTAAAGGAGAAGGATTTAGATCTAATTGACTATTAAGTAACCTACCTGAATTCTTTTCTTTGTTGATCTCTGAAATTTCCAATAGACTGAGTTTTTGTCTGTTATTTTCATTGTGTAAAATTTTGAAATTATCATTCGACAGTACGCTAATTTTGAACCTAAATTCTCAATAAAAAACTCTTCAGTCCTAATAAATAAAATTCAGCACACGATACTACCACCGAACGCTAAACTTATGTCATGGGATGTAGTGAATCTCTTCCCTAGTGTTCCACCTAGTGATATAGTGAAACTCATCAAGAACGCCCTTCAAATTAATAAAGTCAATCCGATACTTCAATCAGAAATCTTGCACCTTTTAGAAATTTGTTTAGAACAAAATTATTCTAACTTCAATGGAGTATTATATAATAGTAAAAAGGTTTAATCATGGGTAATCCTCTGGATAATATTGTTATTCAAACACTTCAAAAACTATCATTTGTTGTTTCACTGGCACAAACAGACAATTAGAGTCATTCAAAACATTAATTAAAACAATTCACGATAATATTAAATTCACTTTAGAGAAAGAAACAGAGAACTCCATTAACTTTCTGGTTTTAACTATTACTAAAATTAACGGCAAACATGATTTTTCTATTTTTCATAGGCCATCGCATACAGATATTACTATTCACAGCTCATCTACACATCCTTATCCACATAAATTAGCAGCTTACAATAGTATGGAGATCATTGATATCCCAATGTCACAAAATAATTTCATAAAAGAGCTAAATATAATTAAACAAATAGCAGTCAATAACGGTTCCAGTCTAACTATGATTGAGAACATGATTTCACGCAAAAAATTTCAGAAAACAATCCAGGAAGTATTTCCAAATATAAAAAGCTCAAACACAAAATACAACAGCTTAACTTCTATTGGTAATCCTAGTCTGAAATTAAAATCATTCCTCTGGCATTATAATTTCAATATAGCATTCCGAACTGATAATTCTTTAGGCCGACATATCAAAAACTGCAATTCCAAAATTGATAAAAATAATAAATCCGGTGTTTATAAATGTCTTCCGGGGATTGTAAATAAATTTATATTGGTAGAGCTTTCAGAAATTTCAAAGGTAGATTATCTGAGCACAAACGTAGTTTTAATTATCATAAATCAGATTCCCATTATTCTAATCACTTACTCGAAGAAAACCATAACTTGAATGATAATTTCAAAATTTTACACAATGAAAATAGCAGACAAAAACTCAATCTATTGGAAATTTTAGAGATCAACAAAGAAAAGAATTCGGGTAGGTTACTTAATAGTCAATTAGATCTTTACTCAATCTTTTCAATTCATGAAGTAAGCAACTCCGATGGGTTTTCCATCGGAGTTGCTATCTATCTGATGCAGCCACAGTGTGGTGAAACCGGTCATAGTTTCGTTAATATAGTGAAAATCTAAATACTTTAGTTTTATTTCATTGAAAATATGTATATCGATTTTCATCAAGTAATGACCTCTTCAATCAAATTATCTTTATTTTTATAAAAGATCAATTTTTCAAATTTTTAATAGGATATTGAAATTAGTGGATGTCGCAGCTACACGTCAGTTTTTCGTGAATGAGTAACCCAAAGCTTTTTTTTTCTAAAATATTGATATTTCATTCGCCATTAACAATGAGTTATTGACCACTTGTTCGAAGTCCATAATAGGAAATACAGGGTGTTCAAAAAAGACACGGTAATATTTAAGGAGGTAATTTCTGAAGTCATTTCCTGAGATAGTTCTCATAAACTTAGGTCCGATTTACAAGGTATCAAAGTTTAATCGAAAGATGCAGTCAAATTTGAATTTTTTTGTAAGCCGCTTGAGTTATTGAGGTAAAATTTTGGGAGTCTCAAAAATATTGAAGGACGCATAATTTTCAAGACTAAACAATATTATGAACTAATAATGCGCGTATGGATACAAGGCAGGTTATACACCACGAAAAACAAAGACATCACTAATTTTTATCGAAAATAAAAAATATTTCTGAATTTTCCAATTATTTTTCAAGAGAAAAGATTTCTAGACATTATTTTGTACCGTGCAAAGTTTTTGAATGAAACAATTCTGAAAAGAATAAGAAGAGAAAGTCCATACATTTCATTTCACCACACATAGTATTTGATTAAAAGAGCAATCGGAGTGTATTTCTTCTTACCATTGAATATTCTATGTTTGAAAATCAAAAGTTTAATTCAAGTACAAAACAAAGACTTTTGAGTATCACCAATAACTCTTAAAAAATTACAAAAGTTGTTCAAAGGGACCTCCTCCAGCTTGGATGCAAGATTCCAGTTTCCTCATTGAGTGGCAAACTCTTTCGAAAACACAAGGATATGATGTTACCTAGTTGCACCCAGCTATGATTCTCTTTGTTAAATCCTCAACATTCGCCACGATTGTCGTAAAAACCAATTACTTCAAATGAACCCACAGGAAGAAATCGAGGGGGTATAAGTCTAGAGAATGTGCAGGACAAAATTGAGATCCACTCGACCAATCCAGCGATTTCCATACTCTTGATATAGAAAGTCACGAGCAAGCTAACTAAAATGTGCAGGCGCATCATTGCGCATCAACCACATCGTTTGTCTCACCTCCAGATGTAAATCCTCCAAAAATTCTGGAAGCGTGTGTTCCAAAAAGTGGTACTGGTCCAATTAGGCAGTCACCCACAATGCCGATCCAAACGTTCTCCATATGTTTGACGTGGATTTTCTTCACACCACATATGAATATTATGAAAACTCCTCATGGAATTTCTTAAGAAACTTGCTTCATCAATAAACGGGATCAACATAAAAAATTGAGAAAGTTGAATCAACTTTCTGAAAAGCTATTTACAATACGCAATACGGGCATAAAAACCGGTAATAAGAGGTGCTTGTACGGGTTGTAGGTAAAATAGATACACCAAATTTTGATGAAGAGTTTGCCATAGAGTTCCATTGCTGATACCTACAGCATCAGCAAGAACCTCATTTTCAGCTGTATCGTTCTTACTTCTCTTGACCATCCGGCTCCTTTAAATCTTCTTAATGTGTTTTTCCATAAGGGCGTCGATGAGTGCTCTCAGAAGTTTTTCTAACGGGAGCAATACGGTTTGGATATGTTACAGTAAACAACCGTCGAGCTTCTAATGCATTTCTGTCAGCGCTTCATACATGAAGTGCTTGTCGGTCATCTCAGCGTTTGTATAACGATTATTGATAGCTGCTTTGAAATTCAAATTCAATAGATTCAAAATTATAGACTACAAGCCTATGGCGAAAATTGCCCTGTGAAATGACCAAACGTGAATAACGCTTAGAAAATTGTTACTGTATAAGAAAATAACTATCAGCACTATACCGTCACTTTTGAGTGGTACAGTGAGTAAGTGAGTAAATTGAACTTTTCAGGTACAAATATGGAATTACCACTTATTATTTATGTACGGCGCTCTTATAGTTTGATAGATGATTGAAAACAAATATCGAAAAATCTAGTGCCGTATAAAAGTGGTACCGAAAATTAGTGCAAATTTTTAATCCGCCGATAATTACGTAGAAGCGTTACCACCGTAATAATAAGACCTGAGCGATGTGACGTATCATGACGTCACACATCTCTAGTAGTCATAACAAGCATGCGAAACGATAGCACAGTGTAATCGAAAAGCCGGTGCATGTCCTCTTGTTTTCTGTATATCATCCGAAAATAAGTGTTTCTAGTGCTTAATTTATATGGTAATGCATTCATAAGACATCAGGATACAGTATAGTGCTGTGTGTTTACCGAATAATTCGCGTCAATTATAAATTTGAACGAATTTCAGTGAGGTGAATTGTGAGTGGGAACAGAAAAGGCGTATTAGTGTACAGTTGAACTTTTCGTTTATAAACCTAAATTTTTTTGATATTTTTATTGTGAGAGTGTTAGTTTCTTTGAGATATTATGCCGTTCAGGTGTTGTGTTCCTGGTTGTTCATGGAACTACGGTTATGCTGATGCACCAAAAGTGGCGGTAGTTTCCTTTCCAGAAGATATCCGTTTGAAAGGTAAATGGTTGAAATCTATTCCCCGAGCTCATTTTGAACCGTCGAAGTACAGTAAGGTATGTGAATTACATTTTCAAACAGATGACTTAATCAGGGATACTACAAAATTTGATGAAGAAGCTGGTAAGTACTCTACTGTGCCAGTAAAACGTCTTCACTTGAAACAATGGGCAATACCAGATATTTTTCCGAATTGCCCCCATATTTATCAAAACCACATCAAAATCATAAAGGATGGAAAGAGAAACTTATTGAAATAGAAAATCAGAACCTGTTCAAAGCTATTAATGAAAGTAGAGCTGAATATGCACTCAGCGAAGATCTCATTTCTTCAGATACTTTCGATAAACTTTTAGTAGTTCTAGATCAAATGCCGCACAATCCTAAGTTACTTAAAGTTATGGAAACAGAAGAAGTTACTTTTTTCCGATTAGAATATACTCCAGGCCCCACAACAACCTATGGTATTGTTATCAATTCTGATTTAAAAATGGAAACATATTTTTACGGTCAGGAAATTTTTATGAATATTAAAGGAGTGAGTACACCATGTTAAATTATCTACTTAAAAATGTTAAGAAATTGCTTGAAGGTACTAGATTCTGAAACAGAATCGTTGAAGAGTTCCCCAAAGCTCAATGATAACGATGAAAATTTGTAACGTATAGTTAATCATTTGACAACTATTTTGGACTCTATAGATGTCGAAAACTTAGGGAGAAGTAACTATTTCAAATTCCTTTCCGAACAACTGAAATAATAATAACACCGAAAGAAAGATATCGCTACTCAACTAGTATTCTAATTTTGTCTTCTATTATGCTAACTACAAGTTCGCATGCTTATAAGTTTTTACGACACTCAGATTGCTTGATTCTGCCACATCCATTGTAAATAACATTTGTAATAAGTAATAACAGATCCAACTAACGAAGATAGACAAGTTTTCTTTTTCTACGCGCGTAATATTTTCAAACTTTGAAAAACTTTAAAAACATATGAAATTGAAAACTATAGGTTACCTGCTTGTGAAACCCACAGCCCGGAATATATTTCGAAACTTATTGAGAAAGATTAATTATTCTTCAAGTCTATCTATATAAGTTAATATAATATATTTTTGATTAGTCTCTTTAACAATAGGAAAAACTATATGGATTTCATGTTGAAATTTGTCTTGAAAGAATTCTAACCATTATTGACCTCTATTTGTTTTATAATATTGAGTCTATGTATCATCTTTATATCTGGGCGAATAGAATTATGAAGGTACTAAAAGAATTTTGTTGTCTATTTGTATCTGTAAAACAACAGATTATGTCATCTAAATATCTAAACTAATAAATGCAGTGTTTTGACAGCGGATGATTATGAATTATTTTCTCAATATTATACATGAAAATTTGTGCTACTAAAGGACTGATAGGATTACCCATTATTAAGCTGTTATTGCTCATGTAAATTTCATTATTGAATTTGAAATAATTTTATTCTAAACATACTTCTAAAAGATTTTTAATATCTAATTGTTTAATAGGAGTCACATTATTATTCTATAGAGCTTGGTTAATCAATTTCAATGAATCATTAGGTGGAATACTAAGGTAGAGATTAACTACACCTCAGACATGATTCCAGCATGATATGGTAGTACATAATGCTGAATTTTTTCTATCAAGTTTGGAGAAGTGGGATCTTTATGATTGAATATCAACACTAAGCTTCTTGTCAATTTTATTGTGACGGCATAAGAAGGAGAAACTGAAACAGGTTTCGTATGCGATAGGGCCGATTCTAGCGAATGTTCTTAGACTAAACCGAAATGCTTTACTCGATTACATACGAGAATATTAAGAGAGGAAGATACGAAAACTTCAAGGTAGGAAATCGATTTTGAGTACAAGTCGAATGAGGCAAATGTTAGGCGATTTCCAAGACGCGATAATGAATCTAAGTGTACGTACCTTTCATTTGAAAGGAGAATCATTGAAATCCGTCAGATAGAACGGCTTGACGAACTCGATAAGGAAAACACAAATTGTTCTAATAATATGGATTATAAAACATTTACGAAAGTAATGCAGGAATATCTAAATTTCCCTTATTATCATCAACTTCTATATTAGCAGGAATTCACAATTTCATGTTGAGCAAAGGTTTTATCCTCCCGTCAAAGCATTCTTACTGAATAACTAACATTTCTGAAGTTGTTTCGAGAAAAATTGACTCTGCTTTGTCGCTTTTGAGGAAAATTCGTTGTAGTTTGGTTGAAGTCTGAGGTCGGAGTGATCTCCTTGCGTTCGACCAGTAACAATTCTCGGTATGCGCCCCTCTGTGGATTAATTTCATTCTAGGCCGCTTGTGCTCGTGACATCTGACCCCACAAGGATAGATAATTAATTGGATGTCAAGTTACCTGCACGTACAAACGAGGACTTATTAGCAAATAGGAATGTTTGCAATTTTGAGAAATGAAATGCAATTATTTCAATGAAACGCTATGTTTTTACGTTTCGCTATTTTTCTTTCATAAAAGGCTTATTGGGAAAGTTGCAATAAAAAACCTTATTGCTCATGGCTGGGTTTAATTGATATGCATGGCGGAAATTTGACGTGAAATAAGGCTTATTATGTAGACTTTTTAGGTTTTCTACTTTTTTTTACTTGTTAAAACTCAATTTGATTGTGGAGGTCATTACTTAATGAAAACTAATATTCATTTTTGAACAAAATAAAACAATACATATCAAATTTTCAATAAATTAACAAGTTTATGATGCGTTTCACCACACTGTGGTTTCTACAGATGAGTGGTACTTTTAAAAGAATTATATGTCAAACGTGTACCGGAAATTGAATATTAAAAAAATCTCTGATGTTACTAAGTTGGTACAACTGTTTTCTATACTGACACGGAATTTGAACGCGATCTGTGATTTAGTTTGTTTACAGTGGTCGATTTTGTCAGTTCCCACAAGTGTGCTGGACGATTTTTACAACGGATAAAAATATCGAACAAAGAATTTTTCTCAAGTTTTGTATTGTAAATGAAATTTTGTGAATCATCAAAAACACCTAAGTATGAATGGTTCAGTGCATTAACAGCGGCCGAGATGTAGTGAGAGATTTGCCTCGCTCAGGTCAACCATCTTCAACTGAAATCAACATCGATAAAGTTAACGAAATGGTAAATTAAAATCGCCATTCAAGTTTAGGAGAGATGGACAATGAACTATCTTCTTCTTCTTCTTTAAATAGGACGATGTCCTGTTTTTCTGTTACAGCCCCTGCTGCGAACCGGAGCTCCAGCACTCATGCCATCGCTTTTTCGGCCTTCCTATGGGTCTTCTAGTGTTGGGTTTTTGTGTTTTTGCTCACTTCGCCATACGTTCGGGGCCCATTCTGTCTACGTGATCTCTCCATAGGCGTCGACGTGCTCTTGTCCACCTCACCACATCCTGGACACCTAGCTCCCTTAGCGTATCCTCATTCCTTATTCTATCTCTGCGTGTAATACCTCTTATAGCTCTTAGTGTTCTCATCTCTGTTGTCCTCATTAGTTGTTTTGTTTTTGTTGTCTCAGCTCTTGTCTCAACCGCATATGTCATCATGGGTCTCACACAGGTTTTATAGATTAGGACTTTGCTTTCTGTGCTTATGTACTTATTCCGCCAGATTACATCTCTCAGGAAGCCAGATATTCTCGATGCTTTCATTGCCTGCTGTTTTGCTTCTTGTAATAGTTGCCTATCGCTCGATACTTCTTCTCCTAGGTATTTAAAGTGTGAAACTTGCTCTATTATATGGTCGTTCACTACTAGTTTGCATCTAATTGGATCTTTCGCTATTACCATCGATTGGGATTTCTGTGTTGATATTACCATGTTATATTTTTCTGCTGTTACTTTGAACTTTTGTAGTAGGCGTTGTAGGTCGTCCTCATTCTCGGCTATTAGTAAAGCATCATCTGCGTAGCACAGTATTCTCACAGTTTTGTTACCCATCCTATAGCCTTGGTTCATTTGGTTAAAACCTGCTATTATTTCATCCATGATTAAATTAAATAGACATGGGCTGAGGCTGTCACCTTGTCTAATGCCTGCGTTAATTTTGATCTCGCTTGTAAGTCCCTGTGTAGTTTTCACTTTCGTCTTATTAGAGTTATTTAGTTCTTTGATTATGTTTATGTATTTATTGCTTAAGTTTTTATTTCTAAGGATAGTGATCACATCGTTCATTCGAATTCTGTCGAATGCCTTTTCCAAATCTATAAAACATATAAACATCGGTTTGTCAAACTCTATGGACTTCTCCACCAGTTGCCGCAATATAAAAATTGCATCGGTTGTTGATCTATTTGGTCGGAATCCCTGTTGTTCTTCAGACACACCTACTTTGTCATATATCTTTCGCGATAGAATTTTAGTGAGTAGTTTCGATGCAGAGTTAAGGAGTGTGATGCCTCTATAATTTGCTGGGTTTGTCTTCACGCCTTTTTTGTATATGGGTATTGTTATGCTCTCTCTCCATTCTTCTGGTATCTCCTTGTTGTTTTCAATTTTTTGGAATAGTTTTGTTATTTCTTTTGTTATTTCTGCTCCCCCATATTTAATTAGTTCGTTATTTATGTTGTCCGGGCCGGGTGATTTTCTTTTTTTTAATTTATGGATTACTTGTTGTACTTCTTCTGGGCTGATAATGTCATTTTCTGTTTCTTCGTAGAGTGTGTTTTGTTGTTCGATTTCTCGTTCCTCATTGTTACCGTTATCATTATCTCCCAGGTATAAATATTTCACCCACTCTTCTGGTTTTATTACATTGATCTGCAGTTCTTCGGTGATCGGTTTTTTCCTGTTTCTCAACATGTTCCATATGTTCCATGTTCCCATGAACTATCTGTGTCTCATAAATCAATTCATAACATTTTAAATGGTTGGTTGAGCTTGAAACGCGTTGCGACTCTAGTAGGACCAGAATTTTCTTTAAAAATTGAACTAAAAACGATTAAATTCCGTCCCAATTTTCATAAAACGCATTGTCATAGTGATGAGAAATGGGTATATGAGTTTGAGATGCAAACCTGTCAGCAAGCTCCGGAATAGCGCCTTCCAACACAACCAAAATCGAAAAAACCATCCAAAGTCGTAATCTTGACTGTTTTCTTTGATTATAGCGGTGTTGCGCACTCGAAATTATTGCCAGAAGGTCAGACGGTAATATTACATCTGCGTTATGCAGTGTTTGAGAAAACAAACTCATCAAAATAGGTCACAAGGCTATCATTGTGAATGAATTTCTGACCAAAAACTCAACAATTACCATCCAACAACCAACAACCACCGTATTAACCTGTTATGGCTCACGCTTACTTTTTCTTTTTTCATAACTCAAATTTCCAGAAGAAGTAAGGGAAGTACGTCTGACATGACATATATGGACAAAACGACACATTGGCAATATTTAAAAATTGGTGCGGTTTAGACCTTCAAAAATAAGCTAATTAGGAATCGCCTACAACGGTAATATACTATTGAATTCACACGACAGACGCAGTGTTGATATTTGTGTTTCTAGCTTAGAAAGAAATTTGTTAGTGGTCAGTAGTTTTTTGTTTTTCGGTAAATTTTCTCTTGCTATTTTAATGTTTTATAGTTTTCTAATTTCGAGCATTTTGTGTTTGAGGTAATCATGTGAAATTCACTATATTATTGTCACTGTAACAAAACTATTCATCAAATTGTAATATTTTTGAGGCTAAGTACAAAATGACATTCAACCACTATGGACAAAACAACATAATGTGGCGTTTTGTTCATAGAGATAGTGAATAATAAAAATATCTAAATCTACATGAATCTCTTTAATTTGCAGGATGATAATATACCACAGTATTATAAGAGGACAAGTAATAGGCAATCTTGGAGTCCACAAGCGATGAACCAAGCCATTGAAGCTGTAAAGGAGAAAAAATGGGTTGGCTTCTG
This sequence comes from Cryptolaemus montrouzieri, assembly GCA_013387265.2. Classification (NCBI taxonomy): domain Eukaryota; kingdom Metazoa; phylum Arthropoda; class Insecta; order Coleoptera; family Coccinellidae; genus Cryptolaemus; species Cryptolaemus montrouzieri. The sequence goes on from JABFTP020000165.1 coordinate 36,888,089, forward strand.
GCTTCTAAGACCTTCCAAGTGCCACAAGCTTCACTTCATCATGCTTTGGAACAAAATAAAATAATTTCACCTGCAGCAAATGGTTTGGGCCGATTTCAGCTAACATTTCCTCTTGAAATCGAGAGACAATTGTTCGAGCATATCAAGCTACTTGAAATTCGAATATTTAGATTAACGCGTACTATGGTCCAAGAATTGGCTGAAAAGAATAACTTTACGCACACTTCTAATGAAGATAAGGGTGGAGCTGGCCAGGAGTGACTGGATGGATTTTTAAGGCTCCATATCTTTACGTAAACACGAGCCAACTTCCGCAGCCATAGTCCAAGCTCTTAGTCGACCCCAGGTATAAAAGTGTTTTGATAACTCTCAAGAATACATTGATAAATACAAATTCAAGACGAACCGGATCTATAATGTTGACGAATCGGGGATGTCTACTGTAAAAAAATCTTAATATACCAATGGCTACCGCTGGCAGAAAGCAAGTAGGTGTCATTATTCCCGCTGATCGGGAATTCAATGTAACAGTAGTGTGCTGCAGAACGCAGCCTGGTCGTACGTACCTCCTTTCATGATTTTACCGGGGGAAAATATGAAAAAAGAGCTCGTGGATGAAGCACCTTCCACTGAAATACTCGTTAACTGACTCCAGCATTTTCAAAGCTTTGTAAAAGCTAGTCACGATGATGAAGTCCTGCTTATTATCGATGGCCATGCCAGCCATGAATTTTTTGTTTGTCATCACCCTCACTGCACCCATCTTATGCAGCCTCTCGACGTGTGCTTTGATGGACCGCTAATGACTTATTTTGACCAAGAAATTTCTGTCTGACTAAGCAATCATCCAGTAAGAGTGGTGACAGCTCTTCAGATCGGATATTCATTCAATCAAGCTTATGAAAAAACTGCTTCTGTTCGAAATGCTTTCAGTGGTTTCAAAAGCACTAGACTGTGGCCAGTTAATCAAAACATATTTTCAGATCACTTTTTTGAACCAGCTGAAACAACAAATATGCCAATAGCTTCCGCAGCTGATCACCCAGACTCAATCCAGGATCAGAACCTTCTTCCATCGTTGCCAATTGACCCGGTGGCTGGCGAGACACAGAAACAGAAAGAGTCCCCTGAATCTTCATTGAAGCCATCCACTGTCTTTGTAAATCATCTAATCAACTAATCGGATTCTTCAGTCGCAATTGCAGTTACTAGAGATATTCATAGCACACTGACTGGCCACTCAGATATTTCTCAACCATCTACAAATTCCTTTCCAGGGACAAATTCTTTAGCAGTTCCAGTTAATGTTATTTCTCTAGTTCCCGGTGGTATATTCATGAGTGCACAGGGTGAACGAAAGCCAAATAAGGAACGGCATTATTTCTACTGACGTCATCAACAAATATGGCAGAGTTAAAACTCAAACGAGAGACTGAAGCTAGAAAACCAACTCGTAAAAAACGACAGGCAGTTACTAGATCGCTTTATAGGAATGATGACTCGGATGACGATGGCCTTGATCAAGAAGGCGAAGAAGACGATTTTGCTTGTATATACTGCAACGATCTTTACTCACGTTCGAAACCTGGTGAGAGGTGGTTGAGGTGCATGCGGTGCAATCGTTGGATTCACACGGTCTGTGCTGATTTACTAAAGCGCACCACATTATTTGTTTGGGAATTGTGCAATTAATTTTTGTCATGTTGATGGTCCAGATATAAAGATGAATAGAAATAGAGGTCAATAATGGTTATAATTCTCTTAAGAGAAATTTCAACATGAAATCCATATAGTTTCCTTATTGTTAAAGAGACTAATCAAAATATATTTCATTAACTTATATATATATATATATATATATATATATATATATATATATATATATATATATATATATATATATATATATATTTACAATAAATGCTTATATCTATAACTCTGATGTTTATCAGCACAAACACAAGTGTGAGCGCCGAAAATGTAACAGGGGAACCATACTATCTTGTATATGATTCAATAAACGAGTAAAAAAACCTGAGGAAAAAACTCGTTTCCCTGTCGCTATTGCACTAGCAATAGCTTGTCTGTTCATGTTGTGTTAGTGTCGTGTGTACATAAAGAGTACCAAAGTTTTTTCTGCTTAGCCGCTTCATTCTCTCTTGCATTCCATGATTTCCAAACGAAGACAAGGGTGAAAGGAAGGGGGTTTGGACAGAAATCTGTATTAATGAAAAAAGAGAATCAGCAGAAAATTATTCAATAATCCTACTTCTTATATGTCTAAACAAATCTAAGGAAAGATTTTGTATAGAAAACAAAATCATGAAAAGGACTAAGGAGAGAAAAACAAATACATAACCTGCGATATTTCCTCAAATTCCATCTCTGTTTGACCAAGAAAGCCCCGATGGCCAGGTTCAGTCTTCCAAGTGATGCCGATTATGATCTATAGATGTTTTACAATCATTATGGACCCAATATTCTGGGTTGACATCGCCCATATATTTTTTCTCCATGGAACTTGTTCAATTTAAAGAAAAATTTGCGAAGAAATTTTGACAGTCGTTCCAAAAATATGACATTTGACAATGAAGAATAATTAATCTTTCCCAATGTTAGAAATAATCGGTGTGGTGTACGTATTGTTAGGAAAGAACCATGCACAAGGATTATCCTTTCTATGGTTCCATTTAGGTGATCTATTAAGAACACTTTACCTTGTTTAGTTTAACCTATTTTGTTATAAACTGAGCTATCTTATGAAATTGTTACTACATTGTTGTTGAAATTGAATAAATAATCATTGGACTTATGCACTATCTCATCTGTTAGCTGGATATAATTTACGTTTCCCAGATTCAGCAATCAAAGGGAATAGGCTCGATTACAGTCTACTTGACATAAATTTCCTAACTATCCTACATGTATTGAGAATTACAGCTTTTTGCATTTCTCTAAAGGTATTCTTATGCAATTCTAATTTCTCAAGACTATCATGCAAAATTTTGGGTATTAACCCAGTCGAGGATACGATGATAGGAACAATATCTATTTTATCGAGGTGCCACATCTGCTTGAACTCAATAGCAAGGTCTGTGTGTTTGTACTTTTTCTACTGGAACTTGTTCAGCACGTTTTTAGTAGTCGGTATGACGACATCCACCAGCATTGCTGTTTTGGCTCTCTCATCATATACCACTATGTCCGGCCTATTATTCGTCACCATTCTGTCAGTGATAACAGGCCTATATAATCTCGTTGAGTAATTTTCCAATACGGACACCAGTTGATACTTGTAATATGGCTAGGAGGCGTTCAGAAGTCCGTACTTGTGTGCAAGTTTCTGGTGGATTATGCTGCATACTTGATTATGCCTGTGAAGATATTCCGTATTGGCCAGTTGCTCTCATTCGGACGTAATATGCCGTATAGTCTCCGATCTTATATGGCTTTTTCTGCACTTATCTGTTTGTAATGTTCCGTCCTTAATTATATTTTTTTTGTAGTTGTTTGTAGTGATGACTTGGTCTTGAATGGCCTTAAGAAATCCTTCTGTTTCCGCGAATCGTTCTCCTGTCATCAACCATTTTCTGGAAGCTTCTTTGTCGATGTGTGGTTGACTAATATCATGGTGATGTCGTCCATGCAATTCTATCCTTGACCTTTGCTCTTTTTTTCATTATCTGGTAGGAACAGTAGATTGAGCAGGTCATCACTAGTAGCAAGCTTCGGAGGTGTATATCCCTTATCAGCCAACGATACTAATCTGTGGAGTTCAGAAGTGCGAGAGAATAATTCTCTGAAACTTTTGATCTGTTCGGCATGTAAGTTGACAACATCCATCAATCCGCGTCCTCCCCCTTTCCGCTTTAAAGTTGTTCTTATAACAGACAATTTTGGATGGTGATTATTGTACTTTGTATCATCGTTCGGGTTTGTCTTTGAATATCATCCAGTTCTGTCTTCGTTCATCTGATTATTCCAACTGAGTAAACCAACACTGGAATTGTAAGTGTCTATTGCTTTGACTAGATTCCCCGAGTTTAACATTGACTTCAGCACAGTCTTCAGACGCTGAATTAACTATGAACGAATCTTCTACTTGGACTGTTTTTGGTCTAGCAATGAGGCTTGTTGGTATTCCTGATATTTGTACTCTTCGCCATCTTTCATATACTGTATAATATCATCATTTGGGAGTTGTGTTTCACCATCTATGACTTTCCCTCTTTGACTGTTCAGGGTCTCACATTTTTCATTAACCGAATTTCATATCAACATCTGCCGACTACTGACAACTCTCAGCAGATCATCCAATTGCTTTTTGTTCGAAGCATATGATTTGATGTTATCCATATACAGCAGGTGGGAGATTGTGTGATAGTTTCTTTCTGCTTTTATCCTAAGTCCGTATCCTGTTCTAATGAGCATTGAAGACAATGGGTTCATAGCCAAACAAAACCATAGTGGACTCAAAGAGTCTTCTTGAAAATGTCTACGACGTATGGGTATCGCGACGGTTCTAATTGACTTATAGTTCATGTTGACCTGCAAGGACGTGCGCCAGTGTGTCGTTGTTGTCTTCAAGACTTCCACTAGGACTGGATGAATTTTGTATATCTGTAATACTTCGACCAGCCAAGAACGTTATTATGATTATCATTATTATTATTGTTAGTGAACCCAGTCTAAAATTAAAGTCATTCTTCCCATTTTATAATTCGAATTCAGCCTTCAGAACAGATAACATTATTGGCAGATGTATTGGAAACTGTAAAAGTTAAATTTTAAGAAAGAAACCCGTCAGGTATTTATAAACTTACTCGTGGAAGTTATGATATTACAACAAGTACTACTAAGGCGCATTAATTTACCACCATTTGACTCCACTATTCAATTTACATATGAGTAGAGGCAATTTCCCATAAAAGTGGCTTCATGCATAACTATCAACAAGGTGACGAGGCAAATTATTGAATCTTCTTGCCCGAACCAGTTATCAGTCACATGAACTTTATTTTTTAATTATGTAGATGAAATTGATAACAAATATTATCGAGTAACTCATTCCGAAAATTGTGGCGAAATATAATGAGAATGATAAATAGAAACTTGTGTTCTTGTATTTTAATCATTTATAACTTTTATCCTCGTATTAACGGGATCAAATGATCATTTCCGATGAAGAGTACAAATTCATTTGCAAAAAGTATTCATGTTTCAAACAGCACATTTCCCTTTCAGATAAAAAACACATCGAAGCAAAAATCGTATCCAGAATAGCCGGAAAACCGGACAACAAAGCGATTCGTTTCAACCCAATATGCATCAATGAAACCAAACTATTGTAACTATCAGCATTTTACAAATTGTAACGAGATAGATGCTCGTAGTTGATATAAAATTACGATTTGAATGAGACCAGCTGCGAATTCAATTAATTCGAAATATTGAATCAAACAATGAAGCTTGGAATACCGAGTTAGTTATGCTCGAAAATACATTTATTTTATATAATTCGAAAGGTTCGTTCTTCATCGAATAATTTTCTATAATTAGTTTTTCATGTAATGAATTTATGAAATTATTTAGAAATAATTCTACTACATTTATTTCTATCAACCAAATACGAGGTTCAATCTATAAATGGCTAATATATACTCATAGATAGTCCGATTCAAGTGCTTTTGTTTTTGCAATCATTTATGTGGGCGGCTTTTTTTGGCAAAGAAGAAGATGGGATAGTTGAGGCCACCATAATATCGCATACCGCTTTCAAAGAACAATAAATGCTAGCGTGTGGTCAACTTTTAATGAAACAGACATCTCCCAAATGTTGACAATATTCTTTTTGATGTGGTCACTGTTTTCAGTGTCGATATTGTTCATCAGATTCGAGCTACCTCATTACAAAAGTAACCACTCAATAATTTGTACAAACGATGTAATTGTCTTGTTGAGTTGAAAATTCAATGAAACTCTTTGCAACACCATGCAGACGAACTTCTGACCAATTCAAATTGCATTCTATCAACTGTAGAGGAAGCACGTCCAAAATGACATAAATGGACAAAACGAAACATTGGAGATATTTAAAAATTGGCGCGGTTTGGACAGTCAATACAAAACCAATTGGGAAGCGCCTACAATGGAAATATAACATTGGATTTCTGTTGACATTTGTGTTTGTTTCAAGCTCAGAAAGAAATTTGTTAGTGGTCGTTAATTTTTTGATTTTCAGTAAGTTTTCTTTTGTTATTTTACTCTTTCATAAATTTCTAATTTAAAGCATTTTGTGTTTGAGGTGAACGTGTAAAATTCACTTTATTATTATTACTGTAATAAGATTATTCATCAAATCGTTATATTTCTGAGGCTAAGTACAAAAGACATTTAACCACTATGGACAAAACAACCTAATGTGTCGTTTCGTCCATAGAGATAGTGAATAATAAAAATATCTAAATCTACATAAACCTCTTTAATTTACAGGATGACAATATATACCGGAATTATAATAGGACAAGTAATAAGCAATCATGGAATCAACAAGCGATGAACAAAGCTATTGAAGCTGTAAAGAAGAAAAAAATGGGTTAGCATCTGGCTTTTAAGACCTTCAAAGTGCCACAAGCTACACTAAAGCGTCATGCTTTGGAACAAAGTAGAATAATTTCACCTGCAGCAAAATGTTCGGGCCGATTTTAGCTAACATTTCCTCTTGAAATTGAGAGTCAATTGGTTGAGCATATCAAACTACTTGAAACTTGCATGTTTGGATTAACGCGTACAATGGTCCAAGAACTCGATTTCGAATTGGCTGAAAATAATGGTTTTGTGCACAATTTTAATAAAGATATGGATAAAACTGGCCAGGAGTGACTAGATGGATTTTCAAGGAGCCATAAAGACATATCTTCACGTAAACACGAGTCTACTCCCTCAGCCAGAGCCCAAGCTTTCAATCGACCCAAGGTAGAAAAATTTTTTGATAACTATCAAGAATACATTGACATATACAAATTCAACGCAAACGGGATGTACGATGTTGACGAATCGGGGATGTCTACTGTCCAAAGACCTCAAAAAATCTTGGCTACCGCTGGCAGAAAGCAAGTAGGTGTCATTACGAGCACTGAGTGGGTATCCAATGTAACAGTAGTGTGCTGCTTTAACGCAGCTGAGTCGTACGTACCTCCTTTCATGGTTTTCCCGAGAAAGAATTTGAAAAACAAGCTCGTAGATGAAGCACTAACTGGCACTGTAGGAGTAGCTCAAGAAAACGAGTGGAGTCTTGGCTCCAGAATTTTCAAATCTTGGTAAAAGTTAGTCATGATGATAAAGTCCTGCTTATTCTCGATGGCTATGCCAGCCATAAATCATTCGAAGCTTTGAATTCTGCCAAAGACAATGGAATCGAAACTGTTCGTCTTCCCTCTCACTGCACCCATCATATTCAGTCTCTCGACTTCAATGAAGCCATCCACTGTTCTTGTAAACCATCTAATTCATCGGATTCTTCAGTCGCAATAGCAAATACTAAAGATATTCATAACAAACTGACTTGCCACTCAGACATTTCTCAACCATCTACAAGTTCCTTTCCAGCGACAAATTCTTTAGGAGATCCAGTTAACATCATTTCTCCAGTTCCCAGTGGTAAATTCGTAAGTGGATAAGGTAAACGAAAGTCAAAGCAAAGAACGACTACATTCCTACTGACGTCATCACCTAATATGGCAGAGTTAAACATCAAACGAGAGACTAAAGCTAAAACACCAACTCGTAAAAGATGACAGGCAGTTACTAGATCGCTTTATATGAATGATGACTTGAATGAAGATGGCCTTGATCAAGAAGGCGAAGAAGATGATTGTGCTTGTATATACTGCAACGATCTTTACTCACATTTAAAACCTGGTGAGGGGTGATTGAGGTGCATGTGGTGCAGTCGTTGGGTTCACACGGTCTGTGCTGATTTGCCAAAATTATTTATTTGCGAATTGTGCAATTAATTTTGTCATTATTTATTTCAGACGTGTTGATGGCTTCATATGTCATTTAGTTCATAAGATTTGTGTCGTTTTGTCCATACGGTATGGACGAAACGTATTTATCTTCATTTAATACTAAGTATTTTTGTAAGAGTTGATTCTTCGGAGAAAACCTTTAAGATGTGAATAATCAATTAATATAACCAAAGTTGTAAATAAACAATATGTTCCTTGTACGAATAATATAAAAGTTATTGATAATTAATGAGACGCTATGTCATTTTGGACGTACTTTTCCTATATATTCTGTTAACTCTAGAACTCGGGACTTGTTCCTCTCTTGTAGACGATGTAACGGTCTTGTTATGTAGAATATTCGAAGAAACTGTTCGCATCAGGAAAAGAATTTGCAACATACCCAGAAATCATTAATATAATCTAAGGATTTTAGTTACCGTGCTACTTCTCAAGGTCAGTGTGAATGTCGGATAATTCTCCCCTTTGTGATGACAACTTCGTCGTGAGAACAAAATCCTTGAAATATAATTATTGTCTAAAGGTATTTTATCCTACCTGCGAAAATATTGAAGACTGTGGATTGTGCAGTGGGGCATACCAATAATATCTTCTGGTACTGTTCTAAGTAGGCACCACTTGTAAGGAATGGACTCTCTCCTGGTGTGGTTCGATCATTGAAATTTGCCTTGCATGCTGCTGAAAGTATTTCTTGTGAAGGATTTTTCTTTGACATAAAATACTTTGTTGGTACCTCCATTGACCTTAATATAGCTGGTTGGATACAGAAATTACTGTTTTGAGGAATGCTCTTTTAACTAATAATACTGAAATAAAGACTACAGTTAATTTCACGAAGAAATTCAATATTGACATGATAAAGCTGTAGAGTGGAAGATTTCCTCGCTACTAAGCAACCGACTTGCTGCTGCCATCCCAGCTACTCCAAGTGCGTAACAAAGCAGCTGGAGTACGTGTGCGGGACAACTCGGGTTTTTGTCGTGACCCTTAAACGGGTTATGTTTCTCTCAACTCGAGTTCCTTGCAGAACGTTAATAGGTTTGAGACTCCACCTACTTTAGGTGGGAGCTTCTCATAGTCACCACCACCTCCTGAAAATATCCAGTTTTGAGCAATATCGCCAACTTTCTGCTAAAAATCTAGCAGTTTACTATGAGTAGAGGAGGCAAAAAGGACTCTATGAGGCCCAGGTGCAGCTGCTTATGCCACTCTTTAACATTTGACATACGCACAAAAGTATTCAGTCAAAAACTCTGTTAGAAACAATCGGATGAGTAGACTTCCATTAAGATCGTAAAATCATTTTTGAATTTGCGCTAACGAAATTTAAACTTTATTTCTTAGAATATTTTTCGCGTGGGAGTCTAGTTCTTACTGATACTTATCAGAAGAAACTTGAATCTGGTCATACGTAAGATCTTCAGATAAAAATCTATTTGGTAATACAATACATAGGCCCAGATTGTACACTACTTGGGATGGGTCACTATTTACAATCATTGCTTCTGAAACAATGTAAGATATGAATGATCCATTTATTGGTATTTGAAATTATAAGTATCAGCAAAGCAACAAAATATTTATATACTAGAAATGTACTAATCTTACAAATGGATATCACATCTATGCTTGCTTCATTTTTCATTAATTGCAGAACATTGCTGACGATTTCTCAACTCTAAACTGATGAAGCTTTATTTGTCGCTTCATTTTTGGAAGTTATTCTGAGAAAAATGTCACTCTGCTATTCAACTTCTTATGAATTAGACTTCACGAAATGTATAAAATCAAAGCTCCCAAGAGAGATCCTGAGAATGGGTAGTACTTTATCAATTGTACATCTTCAGAGGTCAAGTTACATAAAAAAAACTGTTTATGCTCAGTAGACTCGAGAATTAGAGAGTGGATCTCCTCTCGTAGACAATGTAATCACCTTCCCACTTATTGAAATTGGTGCAGGCACCACGATCTCTCTGTCAATTCCGAATACGGCGACAACGCTCTTCATGAAAAGGAAGAAACTGGCATATATTTAGGAACCAGTCTCTTTCAATTTGAAGCTTGGCTTCTCACCTCAAGCGAAATGCTCTGGTGTATTTCTAGACGGCAAACTTAATTGAATGGTCACTTAAAGCGTAGCCTTATTCTTCATGCTCAATTTTGCAGGATATTAAGTGCTCCCAGGTGATTGAAATCCAAAATGTTCGGATGAATATACACTACCATCGTAACACTGGTATTAACAATATATAATACGTGAATATAACCAGAGCTGAGAACTACAGCTACGATATCATGCTGTGTTCGCTGCCGTTGGATCTTTTTAGAAGACCTGGTACGATTTCATGCTTGCAACTTGTGAGTAAGTTATCGGACGCAATCTGGATAATGGCAAAGCTGCATCATGCTATCACAGTTCATTTTCGATGAATCATTCGCCGTTTCACCACAAAGTGAAAATGAGGCTGTTTCTGATAGTGTTCTAAAATTATACATACTTGATTCAAAATACAAAGAGAAAGCAGGTTGCATATGTACACAAAATTACCAAACCTACAGCGGGCTGTAGATATCGATCGGACATAGCAGTATCTTGGGCAGAGAGCAGAAAGGTCTAACCATTGTCGAAATGAAGGTAACCCAAAGCAAGATAGAGTCAGCTATATATTTCAGCTAAACCTTATGCTAAAATTGAAATTGAAAGAGATATTCTCAAGAAAACCTTTCGAAAAAAGCAAAATTTTCAAAGTTATTTGTCGGCACCATAAAATGAGGAAACACCTATAAATTCCTTATTTGATGAAATCACAATTTTTTCAGAAGAATTTAAGGCCCAGACCCTTATTCTTCACAGCTCCTCGAGCTGAAGCGGCTGATTTTCGCAAACGACTTTTTTCTCGAAAAATCGAAATATCTCGAAAACTGAGAAATTATTTTGAAAAATTTCGATTGACGCACTGATTTTGCCTACAACGAGCTATATTTTTGTAACATTTTAAACGGTTTAATGTATATTTGATGAAGATACAGCTAATATAAGAAGTTCTGCCGATTTTTTCAGTATATCTCCATAAGTTACATGTACAGGGTGGGGCGCAATGGAAGGGCGTTTTTGTAACGAGTAGTACACGTAACGGTGAGTGAATTGAGAAGAGCGGCTGAGGTAATCCGACTCAAGGGGAGTTACCATTCAGTTCACAATGGTAATCTGGACAAAGGAGCACCATACATTTGCAGTGTCGAAAAGTATTTAAAATCGGAAGAGTCTGTCATTGCCGTGCGTCGACGCTTTCGCCAGCGCTTCAACATTGGTCGTAATGCTTCAGTTTTGAAACGTTACACAATCATCCGAAGTGTGAGGACACCAGCTTCCGTGAATGGAGTGAGACAAGCTGTAATTCAAAGCACAGGTTGCTCCGTCCGAAAACGAGATGCTGCACTCCAAATGAGTAGTCAAACTGTTCACCTCTATAAGCTTGTGGTTATCCTGCACCTGAATGAAAGAGATTTTGCACAACGCCAGCAATTTTCTGAGAAAATGCAGATTTTTATCTCTGATGAAAATGAACCAGTTATAATGATGAGTGATGAGGCTCATTTTCATTTGAGCGATTCGGTTAATAAACAGAACTGCTGATATAGGGTAGCAGAAAACCCCAGCGAACTGCATCAATCCCCACTTCACAGTGAGTAAGTTAGCGTTTGGTGCGCCATGAGCCGTTGGGGTAATTTTTCAAGGATGAGAGAAGATCTAACCGTAACCATATCCACTGTACGAGCAAGTCGCATCAGTATTGGCCTCGATAGACTGGAATACAGTTCTCGTAGAAAGCGATGTTGAGTTGAGTTGGAATGGATTTTTGACGGTCGTTGCCAAAAAAGTTGAGGAGTGCACAACAAGGAAAATTGTCACTATTGATCACTAAACCGTAGTTGAACGCAGTTCTGATGAATTTTCTGACGCGCAAAAAAAGCTCTTTGGCAACGCCCCTTAAGAAGAAGACGAGATAATGACTTTAACTTCCATCGCAATTTCTCTAACTTTCTAACGAACGCCCTTAAATTTGCTAAAGAGGCTTACGAAAATGAACTGTCGATAACAAAGAATGAGAAAAAGTTCTTGAAATACAACAGATCGAGCCTCAGTTCCAATTTGACAACTCCTAAACTTCGAATGAATGACAGGTTAATGGAGAGTGGCGACAAAACAGCGAAGGTCTCCTCAGATCATTTTTCCGAATCCTACAGTCAAGAGCCTACAGGCTAATGCCCTCAATAACTAGCCCCAGTTGTGAAATTTTCGATTACCTCCATAGATTCCAACTCACCTAAAGTAGAGAGGTTTCTTAACATTATTATGGAGTAGACGGTATCTATCCTTTCCTACTTGAGGATTGTGCTTCCTCTTCATGTCTGCCTCTATCGAAAATTATGAAAACTTCCTTCGAAACATCTAAGCTGCCTTCAGACTGGACAAACGCTCGTATAACTCCTATTTTCAAGAAAGGAGATAAAATGAAGCCAGCGAATTATAGACAATCAGCATTACATCTGCTGTAGTAAAAGTGGCTGAAAAAATAATCTTCCATGAAATGCTCGAATTCTTGGTGGCGAACACTATGATTCCGGAAAATCAACAGGGGTTTTTGCCAGGAAAATTGATTTTAACTAACCTACCTGAATGTGTTCACGACTGGACTATCTCTTTCCATGACAAAATCTCGATAGATGTTATATACCTCGACTTTGCCAGGGCTTTCAACAGACTGCTCTACAACACTTCGGAATTCGGGGACCTCTGCTGGAATGGATAAAATTCTTTCTGATCAATCGAGCATCCAAAGTTGAAATAGTTGAACATTTTCCTCCCGAGTTCGTTGCTTCCAGTGGTGTTCCCCATGGTTGAGTAATTGGTCCTCTACTTTTTCTTGTATATACAGCTGATATTCCTTCTGTTCTTGAATCCAGTGTCTCGATGTACGCAGATGACACCAAATTGTACAACAATCCTCTATCCAACCATAATAGGCTCCAAAATGATTTAGCCTCGATCCTTAACTGGTGTGGAAAGTGGCGTCTCAACCTGAACTACGATAAATGCGTCTTACTGCATATGGGTAAAAATAGTCCCCGCCGAACGTAACATATAGGAACTTTCCAACTCCAGGAAGTCAAGAGTCAACTAAATCTGGGGGTGGTGATATCACATGATCTGTCTTGGTCAGAACTTATTACACGAACAACCAATAGAGCGAAGAGGATCCTGGGGATGATGGAGAATTCATTTCGTCAATGTAATCTTGAAACCTCTAAAATATTAATTATACAAGAGCTTTATTTGACCTCTCTTGGAATTCGCTGGTCCTGTTTGGTGTTCCCGTCCTACAAAGAGACATCTTTCTTCTGGAAAATTTACAAAGGAGACAAGAAGAATGAGTTATGGTAGAGCTCGCCCAAATTATGAGCAACGTTTCGTTTGTCAGAAACTAACTTTCAAAACCAGAAGACTCAGGGGCGATTCGATAATCCTCTACAGAGCAGTTCGCGGGCTTTTAATTTGGATTCAAATTTTCTATTTGAACTTTCCAAGAACACTCAACTGAGGGGTCACTGGTTAAAGCTGAATAGAGAGGAATTTGCTACGCCTCAAAGACAGCATTTTCTTCAAAATCGAACCTTTTACGTATGGAACCAATTACCCGAAGAAGTAGTAACTTCCGCGTCAGTGCCTTTAAAAATAGGTTTGGTGAGTGGTTCGTCGAGAGTTTGTTTTTTCTCCTTCTTCTATGAGCATATTCTGCTATTTTACATTGATTATGATCTTACAATGATGTATTCTTCAATGAATGTATAAGTTACTCATTTTCATTTTCTATTTTGATAATAATAATAACTATCCCGTATCTCTGCTTATGATTATTTCTTGTGAGGAAACCTAAATCCTGAGGTATACGTCGATAAACCTCTAAATCTGCAAGAGTTGAAAGTAGCCATCACGAGAGAAGTTAGGGCAATCGACACCGATTTGTCAGAGCGGGTGATGCAGAACTTTGAGAATCAATGCATTGTCATTTTCAGAACGTGATTCTTCCCACTTTTTCTACACTAAACGGAAACATTTTAGCTTTCATTTCACGTAATTAAAAATGTTCTACGTTGAAAAATTGCTGAGTTATTCCCATTTCGAAAAGCCCTCTTCCATTACGCCTTACCCTGAACATCGAGATTTCGAGAATGTAAATCAAAAGATATATATAAAAAATGGATAACCAAATCCATAGAAGAAAATAAAAACATGAAAATACTTCGAAACAAACTGAGTTTGGGAAAAACAGAAATAGTTAAATAACAAAATGAAAGGGGAGAAGTAACAAACGACAGAAGGGAGATAATCACAATTGTCGAAAATTTCTATACCAGCTTATACAGTGACCAACACCAAGCCGGAATATTAAAAAATGCACCTCCTTTACCTCATATAGTAAACCAGGAATTAGAGGATATTCCAGCAATAACTGAAAATGAAGTTTTAGGATCGCTTAACGAAATGAAGAACAATAAAGCACCAGGTGAAGACGGCATCGTTGCAGAAGCTAAAAAAATGGGAGGAAAACAACTACTTAAGTCCATAACTCGACTTTTCAACAAATGTCTAGATGAAGCAACAACCCCAGAGAAGTGGAACAACGCCATCATTGTAATTATGCACAAAAAGGGTAATATCACCGACCTACAAAACTACAGACCAATTAGTCTGCTTACACATCTTTATAAGCTTTTTACTAAAATCATAACAGCGAGACTTACGAACAAACTGGATTTATATCAGCCAAGAGAATAAGCGGGCCTTAGAGCTGGATATGGAACAAACGACCACCAGGTTATAAAGTCACTGATAGAAAAATGTGTGGAATACAATAAACCTCTTGTACTCACGTTTGTAGATTATGAAGAAGCGTTCGATTCCAAGTCACTACGAAATGCTTAAAGCTCTTGCCTACTGTCGTATAGATCATCGATATATCTCCCTACTACGACATATCCACGAACACGCAACAGCAAAAGTGAGACTTCACGAAGAAACAAACCAGTTTAAAATCGAAAGGGGTGTCCGTCGGGGCGATACAATATCTCCCAAGCTCTTCACAACTTTATTAGAGTATATGTTTAAAAAGCCCGAAATGGGAAATAGAGGCATACGTGTGGATGAGGAAATGCTAAATCACCTGCGTTTCGCCGATGATATTGTGTTGATCTCAGATAGCCTAGATGAGGCATACAAAATGCTCTCAGAGTTGTCAAGTATCTCCCAACAAGTTGGATTAAAGATCAATACCGCTAAAACAGAATTCATGACTAACTTAGTCCCCAGCTGTAACTTAAAACTAAGGGAAAAAGAAATCCAATTTGTAATCTCATTTAAATATCTAGGTCACGAAATACGAATTGGAAGAGACAACCAGACCTGTGAACTAAGCAGACGAATAGGACTGACCTGGGCTGCCTTCGGAAAACTACGACACATTTTCAAGTCTGATATTCCAAGAAGTCTTAAACGCAAAGTTTATGATCAATGTGTCCTTCCGGTACTGACATATGGCTCCGAAACACTAACACTTACCCAAAGGACTGTCAACAGAATAAAAGTGACCCAACGAGATCGGATTTCAAATGAGGAGATACGAAGAAGAAGTAAGGTTACAGATGCTGTAGATAGGGTCACACGTTTAAAATGGAACTGGGTAGGCCATGTCGCAAGAATGTCAGACAACAGATGGTCAAAAAGGATATTGGAGTGGCGCCCTAGACACGAAGCCTTCAGAAGCAGAGGCAGACCGCCAACAAGATGGACGGACGACATAAAAAGGATCTCCACAAATTGGATTCAGGATGCCCAAGACCGGTCAAATTGGAAAAGGTTAAGAGAGGCCTATGTCCAGCAGTGGACGACATGAGGCGGTGAAAGAAGAAGAAGAAAGAAATCAAAAGAAATTTTTAATATCTACAACTTTCTAGTTCAACGTTATATATTTTGTTTTTGATAATTCTTTTTTTCCGCTTTTGAGTCTCGAATTGGGTATATGACCAAATTATTGTTTTCGGATTGGAGTTTTTGTATAACTTCATTAATACTTATTGATTGGACTATTAGACAAAGCTTCAATCGCATCAATTCACCATTACAATTGCCTGCTATTTGAAACGTTCATATTTCATCAAAACTGGCTCTCGAATTAAAAATTGATTTATCACATAAAATATCCTGCTTTGTAGAAAGTT
Source organism: Cryptolaemus montrouzieri (assembly GCA_013387265.2). Taxonomy (NCBI): domain Eukaryota; kingdom Metazoa; phylum Arthropoda; class Insecta; order Coleoptera; family Coccinellidae; genus Cryptolaemus; species Cryptolaemus montrouzieri. Next base: position 36,904,399 of record JABFTP020000165.1, read on the forward strand.
CTATAGAATTATTCTGATAAATAAAACAGATATCGACTGTTGTATTAACTGAATTATTGAGCGTTTAACCCTGGTTTGTAATGCACTGTGGTTCGTTTAGATTGAATTTGTTAAAATCGACTCTCTCCATCAAATTTTAATAAACTTTAATGACATGCTGGAAATTAATTTTGTTTTGATCTATGGGATATTTTCAATGTTAATGTACACAATGGATGCAGTTTCAATGAAATTATTAAATAATAATTTTGAGTTGATGATGTTTTAATACTAACGAAATGTTGAACTACCATATACTAACTATAAAGTTAGGCGACATGAAAATTCCGTTTCGGATAATGAAGGTCAAAAATTCGGTCCCGATGAAAGCACAAGAAGTTAGTTCTCAAATGAAACGCACAATCAGAAATATTTACACAGATTTAATGAAAATGCTGGATATAAAAATTGGTGACCAAATTAAATTTATACGATATACAAGGATATCCACCGGGATCTTACGTTAAAAACTTTTTAAGTTCCAATTACAATATTAAGCTGAAATTTTATACGCGGCCATAACTAGCGATTTCCAATTGGAGTGAAATATTTTCGAAGTGATACAATTTCCGTTTATACGGAAGTGGGCCATCACTTTGTTAATTCAAATGGCAATCTACCTTTTTCATTATACATCTAGAACCGACATTTGAGCAAGGCATAATATACCCAAGTTGTTGGCACTTATCTGTCAAAACTTTTGACAAATCTAATTATTTTTGTTATAAACTCGACAGTTTGAGAAAATTGTAGCTCGTAGATCTTTTGCACTACAGACACAATTTTTGCTTCGGTGGATAGAAGAAGGATCAAGGAATGTTTATTGCGTTGTTTTGTATGATTTTTTCGATTTGGCCTTTTTCAAACAGCAGTAAGTCAATTTTTTCAAATTGCACTTGCCAATTTTTATATCGCCATCAGATGAAGCCTCAAATTTCAGATGGAATTGTATAAGCATGTACTATACCCATCTCTTATAGTTCCCAAATAATTTGGGAATATATTGAATTTTGATGATTTTGCAAGAACTAACAGAGAATGCTTTGAAATATTTGAATCAAGTAGCTGAACTGGTTACGCTCACCTAACAGGTGCATAAAATTAATGTACTTGTCACTTCATTCATTCGAATCTGATATTTCAACAAGAATTGTCGTTATTTCAGATTGAAAATATCCAAAAAATACAACACATTTGGAATAAAACCACTGGTTATTCAAACGAAAATATATTTAATCTTTTTTTAATTCATTTTAGAATGTCAAAAAGTAGTTGGTAGAAATTACAGGCAATTCAATAACCAATTTCCAAATTTACCGTCTATGAGTAAAATAAATTTTCGAAGCATTAGAAGCAATTTTCTACAATTCGGATGAATAAAAATTGTAGGAACTAAGCGAAAACCAATCTTCGATGATAATTACATTAATACGAATAAATGATAGCAAACATCATAGCAGAAAACTAATTTACGATCTGAATAAAAGTTCAATATGGGCCACATTTTGCTCGATACACTTGACAGCTCGTATACGAACATGATGAGTTGCCCTCCTAGTTTCCTCAGGATCGATATTACGAAAAGCATTATGAATGCGCTCTAGTAACTCTTCTTTACTTCTTACAGGAATAAGATACGCTGCCTTTTTCATTTTGTCCCTCAAATAAAAATCAAGGGGCGTCAGGTCCGGAGAACGAGGAGGCCATAAATTTGTTCCTTGATTACCCCACCATTACAATTCCTCAGAATGTTAAGGGATAATCCATCTAAAGGATTTGCTAATGTTCCTCTCAAAATTTCCAGGTATCTTTGTCTATTAAGATTTTTTTTATAAATGATATAAGCCAACAAATCATTCATTGAAATTGCAAAAAATAACCTCAATGAAATGTGGATTTTCTGTGGCCCAAAAATGTCGGTTTCTCCTATTGGTTATTCCACGTTCATTTAAGTTGGCTTCATCAGACCATATAATTTTTTGCAGAATGGTCTCATCTTCTTGAAGCTGAATTAATAAATTTTCACAGAAATATATCCGCTTGCTAAGGTCAGTTGGTTTCAATTTTTGTAGTCTGATAAAAGAATACGGGTGCATGTTATGTTTCTTAAGGATCCTTTGAATGGAAGTGTAACTCAATTCCATATCCAATGATGCTGACTTAATAGACACATGTGGATTGGCACGAAAATACGCTAGCGTATTAATTTGATTGTCGTCGTCCTCGAGAATTGGTTTTCTTCTAATTTGTATGTATTTTGTTCCTCCAAATTGTAGAAATTGCTTCTAATTCTTCGAAATTTTGTTTTACTCATAGGCGCCAAATTTGGAAATTGGTTATTGAATTACCCGCAAGTTCTATCCACCACTTTTTGACATTCGCCCTGAATTAAAAAGAGATTTAACATATCCTCGTTTGGATAATCAGCCATTTTATTATCAATCTGGTGTTTTTCAAAAATTTTCACTTCAAATTACCAACAATTCTTGTTGAAATATCAAATTCGAATAAACGAAGTGACAAGTACATTAATTTTAGGCACCTGTCAGGTGAGCGTAGCCAGTTGAGCTAATTGATTCAAATATTTCAGAGCATTCTCTGTTAGCAAAATCATCAAAATTGAATATATTCCCAAATTATTTCGGAACTATAAGAGATGGGTTATAGTACATGCCGATACAATTCCATCTGAAATTCGACGCTTCATCTGATAGCGATATAAAAATTGGCACGTTCCATTTGCAAAAATTGAGTTATTGTTGTTTGAAAAAGGTCAAATTGAGAAAATCATACAAAACAACGAAATAAACATTTGACATGTGTAGACTGCGTAAAAAGTTCCTTGATCCTTCTTCTATCCACCCAAGCAAAAATTGTGTCTCTAGTGCAAAAGATCTACGAGCTACAATTTCTTTAAATGTTCCTCAAAAATCGAGTTTATAACAAAAATAATTTAAATCTGTCAAAACTTTTGTGCCAACAACTTGAGTATTTTATACCTTGCTCAAATGTCGGTTCTAGATGTATAATAAGAAAGGTAGATTGCCATTTGAAATAACAAAGTGATGACCCACTTCCGGTATAAACGGAAATGGTATCACTTCGAAAATATTTCACTTCAATTGGAAATCGCTAGTTATGGCCGCGTATAAAATTTCAGCTTGATATTGTAATTGGAACTCAAAGAGTTTTTAACGGGCGGTCCCGGTGGATATCCCTGTATAATAATTCAATATAATTATAATTTTTGAGGTGCTTAGAACCTTTATTCTGGTACAGATTGATGGGTTTGTGACTGATTGAATTTTTGAAAAGATGAAGAGAAATTTATTTTCAATGAGGTGTATTAATAACTAAATTGAAAATTCTGTAGAAAAAAACAGAAATTCAGACAGAATATCCATCGGGACAGGCTTTTTTTACATAATTAGAAAAAACAGAAATAAAATAATTTCTCTTTTCAATAATTTGATGAAATGATTTATTCCAAGACACATTATAAAGTTTTCTTTTTGTTTGTCGAAACTACGTATAATATGCAAGTGAAATTCAGTCCCGACCCAAAGCAAAATATCTAATTTCCATTCACATTTCCTTGTATCATCTTGTTTTAATTAAATTCTCAGGCGAATGCTATTCCTTTCAACACTACTTGCATCGCCGGATAATATTTCATAGATATTACAAAACCGAAGGGATGAGTGGAAAATTTCGTACAAGGAGTATGACTTTTGAGATCAAAGCAAGAACATGGTGCCGTAGAAGCTTTGATCGAATAATAATTGAACAGCTAGACGAAGCAGTGTACTCTGAAACTTTAATAATTCATAATCAAGAAACTAATACATTCGCCCATATTTTTTCTGCACTTGTGAGTTTTATCAAGGAAGCTAGACAATATTACGTGCAGGGAGGAGATTCGAAAATGTGTAGGGATATTTTGGCAACAAAGTTTCTTTAGGCGACTGTTACATTATGCCTCTATCTTTATCATTACCCAATCCAAGTAATATACTATCAGAAGTCACTCATTAGTAAAATATCAAACATTGATAAGTTAATAATCCCACGTATGTGCAACTTCGACAGTTAATATCTCGATACCCAAAAATGAAACTTGCTCACCACATAGAAACAGTCTGTGTCAATTGCGATCATGCCTTCATCAGAAAATTCATTCGTATTACGAATTAAGGACAAAAATACGAAGGAATCATGGAACACCTGATTGAAGAAATAACACTTGTTAGTCAAGTAGGGTTGTATTAATTCTTCCTAATATTGGATCACTTGGATAAAAAATCTTCAACTCTGTTGATGTTAAATTTAATGCTGCCATGAATTATTAGTTTACCCAAAAAACCAGATATGTTCATAATATCCTGGCGGGGTTTCAAGGCTCAAACAAACAAATTGGCCAGTTTTTACATTTTAAAATAAAATGCATAACGAAATAACCTTCACTGCTGAAATTGAACGAATCAATGTAATAAATTTCTTAGGCATATCCATCATTAGCCTCCATAATAATCTTACCTACAACATATACAGGGTGTTCCTTATAAGAGTGGAAATAAATTAGTGGTAGATTTATGGACGGCATCTCGGAACACCTTATCAGCGGTCGGGGAACCGGGGTGAATTACTCCAATTGGGGTAGAAATTAAATTTTTAGAGGGTAAAAATGAAACATTCGTCAGTAAAGAGTATTTATTTGTAAGTTGCTATTTTATAAACCTGTTAGCATTTTTTCTCAACTTAAACAATTTAGGTTAGACATATGCAGGCCACGCCATCTCACTACCCACCACTACAGTTTTCTCGAATTATATCTTAGCGCAGTATTGCACAGCCCTGGCTACCTGCTCACTCCGTGTCATGCCGTCAAGATACAAATACATTGACGAGTCAGAGAGCAAGTTTGTTTATACCACCATTATTTATTATCGTGGACTTATGCACTATCTCAGCTGTTAGCTGGATATAATTTACCTTTCCCAGATTTAGCAATCAAAGGGAATAGGCTCGATTACAATATACCTGACATAAATTTCCTAACTATCCTACATGTATTAAAATTACAGCTTTTTAAACCCAGTCATTTCTATAAAGGTATTCTTATGCAATTCTAACTTCTTAAGGCTATCATGCAAAGTTTTGGGTATTAAACCAGTCGAGGATACGATGACAGGAACAATATCTATTTTATCGAGGTGCCACATCTGCTTGATCTCAATAGCAAGGTCTGTGTATTCGGACTTTTTCTCCTGGAACTTGTTCAGCACGTTGTTATTATTCGGTATGGCGACATCCACCAGCATTGCTGTTCTGGCTCTCTTATCATACACCACTATGTCCGGCCTATTATTCGTCTTCATTCTGTCAGTGATAACAGGCCTATCGTAGTATAATCTGATAGAGTCATTTTCCAATACGGGCGCCGGCTGATACTTGTAATATGGCTGGAAGGTGTTCAGAAGTCCGTACATGTGTGCAAGTTTCTGGTGGATAATGTTGCACACTTGATTATGCCTGTGAAGATACTCCGTATTGGCCAGTTGTTCGCATCAGAACGTAATGTGCTGTATACGATCTTATATATGCACTGTAGTCTCCGATCTTATATGGCATTTCATCAACCATTTGTTGCACTTATCTGTTTGTAATGTTAGGAACGGTAAATTCGTCATCACAGGTAGCAAGATTTAGAGGTGTATATTATTATTATTAGCTTTTGCTGAGAAGAATTCTCTAATTTGTTATTCTTCAATTAAAGTTGTTCTTATCACAGACGATTTTAGATGAATTGTCGAGCCTCAATTGTCCATCCCCAAAGGGTTTCAATATGTAATGTATATATTACTGTACGATATTACTATTATTACTATGACTTTTTATGTATTACTAGGTATTATATCGATAAATTGAATGAATGATGTTTATATTAAACGGTTTTTTAGTGGACTCAAATAATTTTGAAAAATTGCGTATGGGTTTCGGCTTTAAAAATGTTATCATGGTGGGCTATAATATGAATCGGCGGTAAAATGCCTTCAGATAATCGAGAAAAGCTGAATGAACATTTCTATGCCATCCGTGTACCTGCTTCATTATTCGATGATGAGTTGTTTTATTCTACGATATGCAGGAGGTGAGTATTTTATAGATCGTTGTCAGACATCTTGTGTTCTAGGAGTGGGTGTAAGTGATATCAACTTTCACATAAAATAGGCGTTGTTTTTCATTCGTTTCAGCATCTTCATTGTGTTCTTTGGGGGGAATTGATTCTCTGTTAATAAAAAGTTCCGATATGTTATTTGTGATCAGGGTGTTTTGTGTTCGTTCCAATTTTCTATGAATTTGTGTATGTGATTTTAAGCGCTTTAAGGGCTCTTTGTTTCTAAGGAATTTTGTGAGGCGACCGATCTCAGCTCTAATATTATCAATATCCTTCTCCAGTCGTTTTTGCAATGGTGGTTTTCTGACGTTTATTGGATCAGATCGAATTAGAGTTGTAGAGACTTGTTGTTTGTGTAGTCGAAGAATCGCTACCGCTCCACAGTAAATCAAAGTTTGAATTTTCTCCAAGGTGTTCTTCATCACTGAGTTTATGCCTTATATGTTAATGTTATCAGCAGACTTATATTACTATTATTACCTTTATGTATTACTAGATATTATATCGATAAATGGAATGAATGATGTTTATATCATTTTCTTTTCAAAATCATCATGGGGGCTTCGTTACGCTAAGGAGTAATATCATCATAAAAATATTTTGGGGTAATGATTGAAAAATGAAACTTAGTTATAGGCTGTTTTCTGAATTTCTTTGCGATCTGCCATATCTTCGTTACCAATACATCAAATTCTATGAAACTTAGCAGGTTTCTTATTCTGCTAAGTATCAATTGGAACCACTATCGAATTTCTAAAAAATCCAGGTCTGGATTGTCATGAATTGATACGAAGTGCTTCAGGATATAAAACACCCTGTATGAATCATATTGAAAAATTTATCTCATAGTAAAAAACAATAAGAACTGTTGATTCAGAAAAACCAATAAAATAACTTGGCACACTGGAAGCCACCCAAAAAAAATTGGGAATCTCGTCTAGTCAATTCATTATTGAATCCCTAACTAAGATGATATCAATGCAATTGGAAGCAAAAAAATTTCTCAAAATAATCAATTCAAAGTATTTTTCGTTTTCTAGCAACGGAAATGAGACTTTTTTCATAGTGCAAGGTCGGACTACAACGAAATATGTCCTTGCTCAAGGAATCGTAATTTGAGTATTTTTTCTCCAGATACCTTGAAAGAAGATAAAAAATTGATCATTGATCATGAGATGTTTCATTGAATGTTTTCTTCATATCCGCTTTTTCTGAATCTAAGAAGTTTTTACAATGAAATGAACAGCTGAAAAGAACAATTTTGTCTAGGGCAAACAGATAAACAAAATAATCAGATATTTTTCGCATTCAACGAATATTTTTACCAGGTATTTTGATATTGACTGAAAATTCAATTTATAAATCTATTCGTTCTGCATTTCATCTCGATTACCTTTCCAAATGAATGAATTTCATCGTGTGTTTTCCATTTTATGTAAATAATAGCTGACTCGGCGAACTCTGTTCCGCCTTAAAGGCAATAAATAAACAGATTTTGGAATTTATTAATTTTTTTTTAGAAAAATACAGAAAAAATTGTTTATTGCTGTATTTTAGTACAGAGGTTGCTCTTCACTTAAGTACCTTGTGATACAAGACATTTTTGTTTCATTATCAGGCGCAAAAAAGACAACGCAGATGGTCTTCCGACCCGTGAACATGCCACATATAATTGACCATGGAAAAAACATGGATGTTCCAGATTCAAACCACAAACTTTTAAGGATTGGCCTTGTGATTTGTTGATGGTCATGGCAAATGCAAGACGGATCAGAAATTAAACTCTTTTAAATTCAAACGGCATATCGGTTGGGATCATCTTGAATGTATGATAACTTCCTCACCTTTGAATTTTCCTTTCAGTATTGTCGCGTAAATTACATTGTTTATCAATTTTCTAATCACCAAACGCGTACCGTTCAACAGTTTTGGTTGGTTTATGTTTCGAAGCATGATTTCTACGGAGCCAACCTTTAGGCGTAAATTGTGCTTTGGTAAGCGAGGCACATCCAAGGTGTTTGAAAATTCAATTAGATGGTTGGTGGCTTCATCTTCATTTGTGACGCAGTCAATAAAGTTGAATGAATGCATTGTTCCAATGATCTTATTTTGAATTACGTAGGTCAGGTCATCTACATCTTTATTCTTAGCCGCTAAAATTGCTCGCTCACTCAACCATTCATTATTTTTGTAGTTAGAAACAATGTTTGGAAATACAATGTTGATAAGTTCGTCTTTTGATGAGAAAAAATTACAGAAATTATTTGGAAATGATATCAATCCGCTCGATTCATCGACAGGTACTTGACCATTACCGATAGCCAGCAATTGCTCCGAGAAATCTTCAGCAGATGAATCATTAAGCAATATGACTCCCATGTCTGCAGTTTCTTCACATAGCGCCATAGGTTCGATGATTTGAGGTGAGCGTTTAATTCGTCGGCAGCCGTAGATCTTAAAATTACTGGCACTGTTTGGCGGAAATCGCCAGACAGTAAAATCAAAACATCTCGAGTCATTGCGTAAATCTTTCAATGTTCAGTTAAGTGCTTCTAATGCACGTTTATGCGCCATTGTGCATTCGTCCCAGATGATGATTTTCGATGCCGATAAAATTTTGGCCATTGCTGAGTGTTTTGCAATATTACATGTTGGTTCTCCAATGCTGGTATTCCAGAAGAATCAACTGCAACCGTTTTGTTGGATCTCGCACGAACAGTGGCTAAAACTACTGACATGAGGAATGTTTTACCAGTTCTACCAGGGACATCTAGGAAATATAAACCACCATTTTCATCATCGATTGCCTTCATTGAAGTATCATAATCTTCCTTTTTTTTCGTTTTATAGTTCACTTCACTTCTTTAATATAGATTTATTACGAAAATCGAATTGTCATTCATACATCCAAGTCACACGGGAACGCTGTCAAACGGAAAAACAGTATCCTTTGTCCTTCCCCTGAATCTAAGGTACCCACCAATTTTCAGCCATATCTGTACAGCCGTTCTTAAGTTATAAATAGTGTAACTAGCATGACTTTCTCTTATACACTTACAGCTATGCGAAATTCAATAAATTCAGACACTGGAAGAGCATAGATCACTCCATACATACTATCATATTTTTCATGGCAATTCACAATTATTTCATTATTTTACAGAATTGGAGGACCACAAATCGAAACGGAAAAAGTTCAGATATAACCACACACTTTACTTGCGTTGTTATCTTGACTGAGAGATCGAGAACCGATCCTGATCTGTTCTGCCTGCTCCGACCGTGGAGCACTATAGACCTATCGATCGAGTACAGCATGTCCCATTTTGGGGGTGCCACCAGGAGCATCTCTGTTATTATTTAGGATAGAGAGATGGGGTTTTCACGACCCTTGGCTACTTTTTCGAGACAAATTCATAGAGCTAATAGACCAATCGATCGAGTACTTGCTCTGTACGCGACAACATTAATGGACATCTATTCATAAATTCGATATTAACGGTTGGGATGTTTTATTATCTTGTCAAATCCAAGTATGTATGAGTACATGTTGCTCAATTTTTTCATATCGGTCTTTTGTTAATTCATTATCTGGGACCCAGTGATTCGTTAATATGGCACATTTCCTACTTTCAAAACACTCTGTTCGACAATGATTGCCTATTTTGTGGCAGTCCAATAATTTTGTTTAAAAACTACAATAAACGGAATAGGGTGATAATGAACTTGACTCGTACTTCATTACATGTTCTTTTGAATGCACATGTCTTGCCAGAGCAGATTTTTCCGGATGCAACCGTTGGAATCTACTCAAAAAACCGTTTTAGAAACGTAAAACAGATTTGAATTATCTTCTATAAGAACCGAGATATCGAGAAAAAAGAAATCCGGAAATTTTCAAGAGAATAACTCAAAAACCACTGAAGTTAGAATAATTTTGATTAGCTCTATGAATTTGTCTCGAAAAAGTGACGGTGTTGAGTAAGACGCTTATCTAAATGCTGTATTGTTTGGCAATTTTTCAATGTATGCTGCATTGCAGCTAATTTTGTTTCCTCGTACATTACATGTCCTTTTGAATATAGTAAATGACATTATACCGCTGTTTTTAATGGGGTGGGATCTTTACCGTTTTTTAAGATTTTCAGTTTTGAAAAAGCCATCTATTAGTTTTCAGAATGCTGTTGGCCACCTAAAAACTAATAGATGGTTTTTTCAAAACTGAAAGATTCCTTTCAGTTTTTTCAGGTTGTCATATTATTGGTGTTCAGTCAACAATAATTCAATTTTCATGAATTTAAATGGATGGGATGGAGGTGGATGTAATGCCTTTGCTTCGAAGAGGGGATTTTGCATTCGGTCCCCGAATAGAGGCAGGTTCCCTTCAAGCCAAACGTTTAATAAGTTATATCGATTTTCTCGAAGGACCAGGCACTTTCCATCCGCTACAAAGAAAACGAGAATATGCGAAAAATAACCAAAATCGAGAAGGAGTAATTAATAATATGGCTCTCAATAATCCCTCTACTTGTACCACAAAAATGGGAAATGAGTTGGGTATTTCCCACAAGAAAGTAAGGAAGGTTTTTTACATAATAAACCATAAGAGATCTATTTCAGGATTACTTTCAAAGATGAATCGCTCTTCACGAGAGGTTAAATAGGCATTTGTGAGCTCATGAAAATCCTAGAGCTGTTTACAAACGGCGACCTCAGTAAAAATTTTCAGTGAATGTATGGTGTGCGGTATTTAATAACCAATTGAAAGGACCCCATATATTTGAGGAGTCTTCGAATGTGCAGCGTTATTTGGACTTCCTTAGGAGTGATCTGCCCGATCTGATGGGCCCAACAATTAATCGAAGAAGCGGTAAGATTTTCCAGCATGATGGCGCAGGCCCTCATTTTGCTTTGGATGTAAGGGCCCACCTATGTCCACCAATACCCTAATAGATGGATAGGTCGAGAAGGGCCTATCGCCTGGCCTGCTAGATCGCCAGATCTTAATCCTCTAGACTATTTCCTATGAAGCTATTTGAAGGAGGAGGTGTATCAAGGAAATGATAAGACTCAACTGTGACTTGTTGTGAGAATCTCCTGACAACATTAAAGATGACAACAGCGAACATTTACAAGAGGTATGGAGCTTGCATTGATAAAGGAGGGTCTTATTTCGAGAACAAACTATGAACGTTCTCCTTGTTTATTGTTTGGTTTCATTTCTTATTTATCGTTCGGTTTAATTTTTCAATTTTATTCGTAAATAAATTTTTTCTGGCTGGCTTTCAGTGCATAAAGTTATTCTATTGGTTTTTCTGAATCAACAGGTCTTGTTGTTCTTTACTATTGTGTTTCCGATTGATACCTATCACAATAAGAAACCCGCTAAGTTTCAAAGAATTTTTTGCATTGGTAACGAAGATATGGACGATCGAAATTTCGACTAAATTCAGAAAACAGCCTGTAACTCAAATACGAGTCTGCTGAAAACATTCATATAAGGTGTTCCCAGATGCTCTCGATATCAGCAATTTACCATCAATTTATTTCCACTCTTATCAGGAACACCATGTATAGAAAATGATCATTTATAAATTCCACAATTCCAATAGATTCTGCTGCCTTCTCCATTCTCCTATCCATACCAGGCTTTAATACCAAAATCAATATCATAAAGGAAGTTGCAGCAAATGATATTCCAGTGTTTCACATAAACTGTATTTTGAAACGCTAAGAAACAAAACAAATTTGCTAATGACTTTATTTCATTACAGAAAAATTAGAAAACAAATACGCATGTCTAAGGAATTTTTCCCCTCTCTAATATCATCAGCAATTATTTTTCCGAATTTAATTTAACATTCTCCTTTTTCAGTGATCCCAACGAGAGCAAATTACTATTCAGTGCCAAAGAAAAGAATAATAAATTCAATCAGTTTCGAATATACAGAATTGAATGCAATAAATGCCCAATAGCTAGGACGTAGGACGAACAGATCGAAATTTTGAATCAAGATTCAAAGAATATCTATCCTCAGATAACAAGTCCGCAGTTTTTGAACATATTGAATCTAGAGATCTCATAATTACGTTAGATAACTTGGAAATTCTCCACAAATTCAGTGAAGGGATGACAATAAATCTGTAGCAAAGTTTGGAAATTGACAAACTTTGTAAAACTCAAAATTAGCCACTCTCAATAATCAACTAGATTAATATCACTCGCCATTACTCAACAGTTAAGAAATGTATAGTTGGCACATTCTTCCTTATAACTAAAGACCGGATTTTATGCAGTGCATATTTGTATATTTCAGGCATTTTCATTATTTTGCCTAAAAGGCTAATTATTGGCATATCCTGCATAGTATTGTTATTTTGCTCACACTCAGACATCGACAGTGGATTTTCCGACGAGGCCTGAAATTATTAACAGGTATAGACCAAGAATCGTTCCCCGTTGTATTGTGTTTCAACCAAGACAAACATAATGGCACCCTAGGGGGCAAAGCACTGCAATTAAGGAGTTTTGTCTCTTTCATTCTTAATTCTTTCAATACCTTCAATTCTTAGTTACCAGTCTTTTCTTGATTATAACACCCAGTTTGGTAATTCCGAGTGAAAGGGCGAGCCTAACTGAGTATTCAGGTCACTTTAGATATCTTCGAAATTCTCAATACAGTAAGAGTAACCAAAAGATTCCGATTATCTCCCAATGTAGGACTTTGGTCCCAGAACCCTGAGATATTAGTTCGTATCAACAAATGATGTGACTGTTTCTCTGCAATTTGTATTGAAGTTTTGCCTGCTGTGGATTGAATCTTTTTAATTATATTCAAAGTGACGTGTACAGCTGCTATTAGCCTTTCCTGGATCAGACGGTATCCAGAAATACGTTTTCATAATGAAACAAACAATATTCTGAACTGCATGCAGCAAAATTATATTTCAAGCCCGCTCCCGAAAAAAAAAATTGGTTTTCAACCATTTCGGCCTCTTTTTCATTTCAAACTTTCTTTGGTGATTTCGAATTATTTAATTGAAAGTTCAACAATTCGAATATGTCCAAATATCAGGTATCATTTGATAATACTTTCCTTTTACTTGCAGATCTCGTGCACAAGAAAATTCGGAGTTGAATGTCAGCAGTATGAATCAAATTGTTTGAAAGCAACAATCGCCACAATTGTTTGGACAATACTGGTAAGCAGACCATCAAGTTTCAATCAAAATCTATGCTGAGCCTTACTAGCTGAGGATATTCCCTTCAATAAATTGACCAATCAATATTCCAAAGTTCAATATTTTGGATGAGAGTAGTTTGAGAAAATGAGAGGTTGACACTACCTATATTCTAGTTGAGAAGAAAATTAGGCAAATTATTGGAAATAATGATGAACACCGAGCGATTGCTCGCCAAGGTGCAGTCATACAGTTTCACTCGCAATTGAGAAAACTACGTATATTACGAGTGGTTCCCAGGACAACCTCTTTCTTCTCATTTTTGTAGAATACTGCGATATCAGGTCTATTATGGAGGACTTGACGGTCTGTAATAATCGTGTTGTCCCAGTAAGTTTTCGTTTTAACTCTAATGAGGCCAAGCTTAAATCCAATGCTTTGATGATATATTTTAGCCATTGCGTTGTGCCTTGAGAGGTAATCCTTAGGAGCCAGTATTGGACAGGAGGAGGTGACGTGCTGGATAGACTCCAGCCCTCGCGAACAGAGTCGGCATTGATCCGAGTAGATATTGAGGCCCGCAATATGCTGCTGATACACCCTGGTCGAGACCACCTGGTCCTGGATGGCTAGGAGTCTTCCCTCTGTTTCAGGATGTAAGTAGCCTGCAATGAGGTAAGTAAGCGATTCCTTTCATTAACTGCTTTCTTTTCCAGGCAATTTGGATATCGTCCACGGAGGACCTTAGATTTCCATTCCTCCCGGAGTTCAACTGGTGTTCGGCATTTCCCTCCAATCTCTGCCTTTATCAACTGCAACGGCGAGACATCATCCATCCCACGGATGGACCTATGAAGGCGAGCTTTTGTAGCGAAGTATTTTCTGAGGTTAATTATGTTTTCGTCATGGCTGGTCTCTATAATCTAATTCGTTTCTCGGTAGGTAAAGCCAATTGATTGATGAATGCGGATGGTGCACTCCGTATTTGGTCAGCATTGCTCTAATGTTCTGATCCATTTTTCGTAGTTTTGTAATTGACCAGTGCACAACTTCGAATGGGTATGTTATACTCGTTATTGCCCAAGTATTGAGGGCAGTGACCATCGTTTTTGCGTTTAGCTTCGACTTGAGCACTCACTTGATCCTGGTCATCAGTTTCGCTCTGAAGAGCTCCCTAATCTCTGCAGTCTCCATGTCTAGTGCCTAAATGATACCGAGGAGTTTGTATGCTTTTTCAGGCTCTAATGCAGGGAACATGCTCTCGTCATAGAGCGCTATTCAAGGTGCCTCATCAACAACCCTACTCCCCTTTACATTCAATACAGCACACTTCTCAAGACCAAGTTCAATACGGATCGCATCGCTGAATGCCTTCACTGTCTCAATTTGCCGCTTCATTTGATCTTCTGAGCTGGTGTACAGCTCGAGGTCATCCAGATATAGTTGGTGACTAATTCTCATATTATTATGCCTATCGAAGATGTAGCTGTCTGGACTGTTGTTTAAGAGACAGCTTAGGGGATTCAAGGCCAGGCAAAACCATAGAGGACTAGCTTGATTAGGATCTCATCAGTCTTTAACTCTCCCGCCTCTGTCCTCAAATAAATCGAAGTCCGCCACGTGCTCATCAGGTGTTTGACCACTTCAGATATACCATACAACCTCAACACCCTCATCAGCCAGGAATGAGGTACGGAGTCGAATACCTTTCGGTAGCCAATCCATGCCACCGAAAGATTGCTTTGTCTCCTCTTCACCTGTTTTGTTATTATGTGATCAATAACGAGTAGTTCTTTGCATCCTCTAGCCCCTTTCCTACATCCAATCTGTTCATGTGCTAGAATGTGGTGCGTCTTGATTTGAAAGATCAGGACACTTGTTAGGAGTTTGAAGAGTGTTGGCAGGCACGTGATGGGGCGGTAGAGCTGTGGATCTGGAGTTATGCCTCCTTTTGGGAGGAGGTGTGTAATACCGAGGGTGAGGTCCTCTCCGATTGATGTATGGTCGTCCAGCCCGCGCTGGAACAGGCATGCAATCGTGGAGTGTGTAGAGGTAAAGTATTTCCACCAGTAGTTTTGCAATTTGTCTGTCCCAGGGGCAGCCCAGTTATTTGTTCTTTTGAGTGCACGAGATATATCCTCCACAGTTACAGTGATGTCTGCCATCTCGTATTCGGGCGTTTTCGATTCAACCTCAGCCTGCCAGAATGCGGAGCTGTCGAGTAGCGTGTCATTAGACCAAATACCTTTCCTGAAGTGATGAATATCATTAGATGTTGGTGGTGTTCATTCTTTAATTTCAGTCCCCTCAAGGTCGCGAAAAAATTGTCTTCTATTCTTGTAAAATAGTTTATTATTTTTATACTTCTTGACGCGCTCATTATAACGTCTCGATCTGTTGCCTAAGGCTTTAATTTGTTGTCACATTAGGCAGTCATTCTCCTGTTAAACTGGGGGTCCTTAGCTTTTATTCGAAACTCCGAGTATTGTTCTCATTTTCGACAACCGCTCAGTGGTTGTTGGCATAGCATCGTGAATTTTGCCGACAGTAATTGCCCTCTCGTAAACTGAATCAACCAAATCGCTCAGCGTAGATATGTCGCTGATTTGATCCCGAATCAGAGTGTTTATTCTCTCAACAGTCTCGAGCATTTCCTTAGACATTCTTCGGATCCTTGGTCTGTTGTTGGGATTTTCGCCTTTGTATTTTAATATATTCCGTGTGAGGTGGTCTTTGACGGTGTTCGTTTCCTCCTTCTCTTCAACATCGGTCCTCACAAATTCCATGCCTATAGTACATCCTCTCATTGAGCGTCGTTGAGATTGTGGAGGCCTACCTGTCCTTGGCCCGCCGCTCCTTCTATTCGAGTCCAATTCCGCCCTGGACATTATTGAGGATCCACTTCACTCTGTTGGACAATAACTGGGCATATGATTCTCTTTGGGGGTACGTATCCTTCCAGAACTCTTCGAGAAGCTGTCCATATCTTTTATTGGTTCCGAGAGGAGCCAGCCTTAAGCTCCCTACCGCCCTGCTTTCTACTTCTGGTCATAGGGCCAGCTAATAAACTTGCATCCATCTAGGGTGCTAACCTGCTAACCTAGATGGAGAGGTAACTAAGATTTATCCCGCAGGGGTGTCACTCCCTCTTAGTGAACGTGTAAAACGTTTACCCCTGCATATATATATATATATATATATATATATATATATATATATATATATATATATATATATATATATATATATATATATATATATATATATATATATATATACTTCAAAAACAATTAGCTTGACTATTTACTGAAAGGACTAGCAGATTTTTTTTTGCGTGGAATATTAATAAAGCACAGTTGTTCATTTTAGACGCCTCGCACAATATGTTAGAAATTTAAAATTTTTATATAACCTCATTCATATTACATGTTCGACTCATGGTTTCACAAAAGTGTAGGAGATATAAGAAACAAATCTATCGTGAATGGTGTAATAATTAGAGTAAAAATGTATTTTTGAAAGCGACGTTTTATAAAGAAAAGCTCCCAAGTACGCCACTTCCCCCACAACTCCTAATGAATAGATAGGAAACCTGATTAAAAGCGGCATTATTTTATGAGAACATTTCCTGGAAAAAAAGAAGTGATTTCCGAAATAAATGACTATTCAGTCTGCATACTAGACTCTCGAAAATTATTCTATATCATATAGAGTTATTTACAAATTACAGATAGAATAACTAATTTTCTTATTGGAAATTATAAAAATAATCAATAACTAGTTGGTTTTATTTTAAATGAGGATGAGAAATTGAGTATGAATAGATGTATGATATAAATGTTGGGATAATATATTATGTGATTTGAAATATACATATTATATTTTCATTTGCTGTTAATTTGTCTTGTTTCTTTATTATAACCTTCAAGAAAGCCTAATCTCTTCATTTGATGTGAAATGAAGAATGTGCATATAATTGAAAATTATGCATGTTTGATGAAAAAAGCCATGCATATATTTGCGCATATTTTAGAATTTTTGGCTGAATATAATCCGGTCTCTACTCACATTTGTTAGCTTTAAGCACTCAAATTACAATGTTGCCCATACATTTGTTCCTGCAATAAAATGGTTTTCATGAAATTATAGAAATCTATTTATCGGTAACTAATACCATTGCAGACAATAATTACGATCAAAATACACACACCACCAAAATTGTCGCATTATCTGGTATTCTGAATTCCACAATCGATGAAGCAGTTCGATCGCAGTATCTTTGTCACCATATGTTTTCGGACATATAGGGGAAAAAAATCTTAACTATGTAGTAACATTTGTTTCCATATGATCTCAAACACGTCTGAAACAAAAATGAGTTTATTCGACTATCAGTATTCATTCAATTTCTCTTCAGTTTTCACGCTAAATTAATGCAAGTTTTCTGGAATTTCTTGTTGATTTTCGAATTTTTGAATTTATTTTAATGGCTGCTGAACGTCCTGGACGCTATTTGAGTGATTATCGAGTAGTTAAAATTGTAACACTTCTAGAAGAGGGGAAAAATCAATGTTACGTGGCTAACTTGTTGAATGTTAACCAAAGCACTATTTCAAGAGCAATTAATCGGTACCACGAAACAGGGGAATATGGAAGAAGGGCCGGACAGGGAAGAAATCGGATAACAACACCAATTGAAAATCGTTGGCTTCGTTTAACTGTAATTGAGAGTTCGGCACTGTACGGCTAGAATGCTACAAAATGAACTTGCACCTTCCAGAAATGTGCACATTTCATTCAAACAGTTAGGAACATGCTCAGAGAAGACGATATCAAGGGTGGCTTTAACCGGCCCGCGTCTCACCAAAGAGCATCGAGTTGCAAGACTTCAGTTTGCGAGGTAACATGCGAATTGGGGTATTCCAGATTGGTCGAATGGCGCATGCCTTTATACAGATGACCTGAGGAACGGTATCAGCAATGCAGTATCCGGCTAACTGAAAACTTCGAAGGGGGCTCAGTAACGGTGTGGGAAGGCATTTCTCTCCATGGTCGAACTGAGTTAGTCCTAGTGAAAAATGGAAGAATGACAGCGGTCAGATACATCGCAGATATCCTTGAACCCCATGCTGTACCCTTCGGTCCATTTATTGGCGAGAACTTCATTTATATGCATGATAATGCTCGGCCTCATGCAGCTAGAGTAGTCACAGCTACTTACTGTTACTTCTATAAAATGCCGAAATTCATATTTCAAGATGGCCAGCCAGAATCTCGACTTAAATCCCATAGAACTTGTTTGGGACAACACGGGGTGGCAAATTCAGCAACGTAGGATGCCTTGTAGAACACTCCAACAACTAGAATATCTGCTTCCTGAAATTTGGACCTCAGTGACTTAAGAGTACATCCAAAATTTGTTTGAGGGGCTTCCAAGACGTATACTGGTTGTAATTAGGACCCGGGGAGGAAACACTCGACTTTGAAATTGATTAGTAACCATTCCATGCTAGTTAATTACTCTCTTCGCGAATGTTTGAAGATGATAGAATTTTTTAATCTTTCATTAACTCGAAAATTGGTGATATTTTCCAACATAAACTCATCTCTTCTCACTTTATACTTCTGAAAGTTACCAAGCGACTCTTGAATGATAAACCTAAAAGTTTATATAGTATTGTCGTAAAAGTAGAGTGATGCGACAATTTTTGTGGGAAGTGTGTATCCTGGAATGATTTTATTTAAGATAACTTTGAAAGTTATGAAAATATATCAATTTACTAGAATATACTTAAACTATAGCATTAATACTTTATGATATCAATAAATATATATGGGTTTGAGAAAAATCTAAAAAGCATGTCCTCCTCAAAAGAAAGCACCTTTTTCTGGCAAACTTCATATGTTGGCTTACAAGAAAATTAACCAATTCGATGCACCACCCGTATATCACTTAGCTTTATGCCTACAAGGCTACATGCTGACTTGCTATACGTTAGCAGTTCTTTTTTCAATTACAGTTGCATGAAAACTATCTCAAACACTCATGCATAAAATTCACACAAAAACAAACGTTGTGATACCTGCGTTTCGGATGGTATAAAAAATGAAACAAAAGAGAATCGCAAAACTGAAATTTATCCATCATTCAACCAAAAAACTAATAAATGCAAATTGCACTCGTCTGGGAAAATCCCTTCTGAGTACCTCTAGGAAATAAAGCCTAGCTGCTTTCACATGTATATTTCCCGCCATGAAAATGTTCACGTTTTGCAGCTGTTCAAGTCGAATTCACGACTTCTAATACCAGGGGACGCCAACTGCGTACGAAATTCGAAATTTTTCTGAAGATATACAATGAAAAACACGTAGAGACAATTTATTAGAATGTGTGTCTAGTCACCTTGGGAGTATTTCTATTTACCTTTCCACAGAGGTTGTGTTTGGAAAATCTCCCTTTGAGACCGGTCGTATTTACGTTCCGTGAAATGTACATAAAATTTCATCAAACTTAGTGTACCTTTAGTTTACCCGTTCTTCGCTTATATTTCGATGGATCTCCACAGATTTCACTGGATTTAAGTGAGGGATATCACATGTTTTTTGTTTCCTACCACTCAAGATTTTCCGTGTATTTTATTAGATATGACGGCGATTTTATGACAATAGGGTGTTTGATGCCTCAAATTTGTTGATAAAATTATTGAAAAATAAAGCATGACATGAACATTAATTTAGATGCCAAATAATTCAAATGTAACTATTCAATGCAAATATTTTTTCAAGATGTTTTTATGAAGTTTCCGTAGCATTTGAATAATTTCCTCACGTCGATACATTTGGTGATATTCAGATGTTTGAGACAATCCATATAACCATCTATAATAATAATAATAATAATATTAAATGGAAATGGAAATGGCGAAACATACAAATATCTGGGATACCAACAAGCCAGATTGTTAGACAAAAAACAATCAAAGGAGAAGATTCGTTCAGAATACAGTAAGCGTCTGAAGTCTGTGCTGAAATCGATGTTGAACTCGGGGAATCTAGTCAAGGCAATTAACACCTACGCCATTCCAGTGTTGCTTTACTCATTTGGAATAATCAGATGGACTAAGACGGAGCTGGATGATATTCAAAGGCAGACCCGAACGATGCTGACAAAGCACAACAATCATCATCCAAAATCGTCTGTGATACGAACAACTTTGAAGCGGAAAGAAGGAGGACGCGGATTAATAGATGTTGTCAATTTACACACCGAACAGATAAGAAATCTCAGAGAATTCTTCTCTGCAAAAGCTCTCACTTCTGACCTCCATAGAGTAGTATCGTTGGCTGATAAGGGGTATACACCTCTGAATCTTGCTACCAGAGATGACCTGCTGAATCTACCGTTCCTATCAGATACTGAAAAACAAGAGCAATGGTCAAGAAAGGAATTGCATGGACGACATCACCATGAGATTAATCAACCACACATCGATAAAGAAGCCTCCAACAAATGGTTGATGAAAGGAGAATTATTCGCAGAAACAGAGGGATTCCTTATGGCCATCCAAGACCAAGTGATCGCTACAAACAATTACAAAAAATTTATAATGAAGGACGGAACATTACAAACAGATAAGTGCAGAAAATGCCATATAAGATCGGAGACTATACAGCATATTACGTCCGGATGCGAACAACTGGCCAACACGGAGTATCTTCACAGGCATAATCAAGTGTGCAACATAATCCACCAGAAACTTGCACACAAGTACGGACTTCTGAACACCTTCCAGCCATATTACAAGTAACAGCCGGCGCCCGTATTGGAAAATGACTCTATCAGATTATACTACGATAGGCCTGTTATCACGGACAGAATGGTGACGAATAATAGGCCGGACATAGTGGTGTATGATAAGAGAGCCAGAACAGCAATGCTGGTGGATATCGCCATACCGAATAATAACAACGTGCTGAACAAGTTCCAGGAGAAAAAGTCCAAATACACAGACCTTGCTATTGAGATCAAGCAGATGTGGCACCTCGATAAAATAGATATTGTTCCTGTCATCGTATCCTCGACTGGTTTAATACCCAAAACTTTGCATGATAGCCTAAAGAAATTAGAATTGCATAAGAATACCTATATAGAAATGCAAAAGCTGTAATTCTTAACACATGTAGGATAGTTAGGAAATTTATGTCAAGTATATTGTAATCGAGCCTATTCCTTTGATTGCTAAATCTGGGAAAGGTAAATTATATCCAGCTACTAGCTGAGATAGTGCATACGTCCACGATAATAAATAATATATATATATATATATATATATATATATATATATATATATATATATATATATATATATATATATATATTTATTGCATATGATTGAGACTCTCCGTCTCAATTTAATTCTGTTTATAAAATAACAATAACATCGAATTTTACACACAATAAAGATCAATAGATACTCACAAAGGTTTATATACCTGTGGTGAGTGTTTAGTTTTTTTTACTATTTCAAATCAAAGTAATATACTCACAAAATATCTGTATGCACATGTATACTGTACACAATACTTACACACTATCAGAAACAGAAGGGCATACAAAAACAATAATAATAATAATAATAATATGGGCACATGGGAGAGCTGAAGGAGGTCATATATTCCATTCAAATTTCATTTATTTATGTTTATGTTTTTATGAATGTTATGATTTGAATTATGATCTATGCATTATTTTTCAAATCAATTAAACTAGTGATATAATCTTTATTCGTATTATTTATCCATCTCTTTAAACTTGTTTTGAATTGTTTGATATTTTTTGTAATTCTTAGATTCAAAGGCAGTCTGTTGAACATTCTGGGACCAATGAAGGAGTAGCTCCTCTGACTAATTGTCTTAACCATTTTTGGAACAACAAGTGAAAACTTACTATATCGAGTATTTGAGTCGTGTGCGATCAGTTCCTGACACTCCATATTCTTCCTGAAGTGATTTAAAATGGCCGAGCAAAACAGCTGTCTCTGTCCCATACACCAGATATTTCATACAACATCTTAGATGGAAAAGTGATGTCTTTCTGATATATAATTTTTAATATCCATTTTTGTTGAATATCCAACTTATTTAAGACATTTTTATAGGAACCACCCCATGCAATTATTCCGTAACGCATTTGCGACTCAACAAGCGCCCAATAAACTATTTTTAGGCAATCTACGTCAATAGCCCCTGAAAGATGTTTGAATCTGGTTACTAG
Organism: Cryptolaemus montrouzieri; assembly: GCA_013387265.2. Taxonomy (NCBI): domain Eukaryota; kingdom Metazoa; phylum Arthropoda; class Insecta; order Coleoptera; family Coccinellidae; genus Cryptolaemus; species Cryptolaemus montrouzieri. Next base: position 36,927,072 of record JABFTP020000165.1, read on the forward strand.
TCCCCTAAGTCTTACCATCAGTCTATTTACATGCGCATCCCAATTTAAATGAGAATCGATAATTTCTCCAAGGTACTCGCATTGATATGTACAAGGGATTTCAATTGTAGACATTTCGTCGCTTATAGAGAGGGGCAAGCCATCAGGCAGAGACCGTTGATCTATGCAAAAAGGAATATACTTAGTTTTCTCGAAGTTGATAGTTAAAAGGTGTTCCGCCATCCAATTTTTTATGTTTAAGAAATCTGACTCTACCAATAGTTTTAATTCTCTCCAGTTTTTAGCTGAATGGAAAACGAGTGTGTCATCTGCATAACTTATGATATCCCCGCTTGTCTGTATAAGCAGCAGACCATTTAAATATATAGTGAATAGTATGGGCCCCAAGACGGTACCCTGGGGTACACCATACTCGAGCGTGCCCAACTCACTCACCACACCATTCAATTTGACAAGTTGTTTCCTGTCTTTAAGGTAGCATTTCATCAAATTTAACTCAACGTCTCCAAAACCAATTTGTTTCAGACTGTCTTACAAGATAGCATGCTCCACCGTATCAAAAGCCTTAGCCAGGTCAATCAAAACACACAGTGATACCTTATTGTCATTGAAAGCCTTATAAATTTTTTCAGTAAGTTTCGCGATGGCATCCTGTGTCGACCTTCCTTCCCTAAATCCATACTGAAAGTCGGATAAAATATTGTTTCTAGTCATGTATACTGATAATCTCTCCTTAATAACCTTTTCAACAATTTTGAACAAATCAGACAACAAAGATATTGGTCTGTAGTTACTACATTGCGTTTTTTCACCACCTTTATATTATTACTACAGCAGTTTTCAGTGCACTAGGAAATATACCCTTACGTAAAATCAAATTCACCAAATGTGTAATTGGCGAAACTAAAAAATCGATTCCAGTTTTCAATATTTCAGCCGATATTGCGTCAAAACCGCTACTTTTCCTATTTTTCAAGTCCAAAATTATGTTTGTTACTTCTTCTATGTTTGTAGGAGTAAATCGAAATTTATATTCAAGTTCATTAGAGTCGATAATTTTTTTGTTGTTCTTAACTTTAATTTTTTGCGCTAGATTTTTACCTACGTTAGTGAAGTATTCGTTAAAAACAGAGGCCATTTGTTTAGGGTCCTTAATTATATTATTATCCACTTCAAATTATCTATATGGCTAATATTTTTCGGTTTTGTACATAGTTCCGATACAACCCTTCACATCTGTTTTGTGCTATCTCTACTGGAGCTATACCTTCTATATTTTTATAATTATACCTGTCATCTTATCCAAAACTATTTTTCCATCAAAAGTAATTTACTCTTTTCCATTGCACATTTAAAAATGCAAAAATTCTTTCTGGAAAGTCGTTCGCCAACTAATTTATTACATTTACCTTGAAGTGTAACCTGATCATTTCTCTTTAATGCTTCAACAAATTATCTGTTAAATGAGAGAGCCATTGAAGTGTCAAATGGTTAGAAAAATGAACCTGATCACACAACCATTGTCCAAAAGCCTCTGAATTACATACCAACCATCAACAATTTTACAGTCCATGATAATGTAGATAAATGGGTGTAATATGCCTGATTATTAGACTATTATTATTCCATGAATTGGTCATCAGGACCTGTCCTATACATCTCTTTTAAATTGGAAACTTAAGATAGATGAAGTATAAAGTATCGTCAAAAAGAGCATAATTTATCGGGCGCGGAACTATGCTGATTCAAGAAAGCGTCTATTAAGTGTTTTTCAAACTGATTTGTGAATCTTGCTCAAGCAGATTCTTCACCCAGACTAATTCCTGGGTCAAGAGAGCCTGGAGTTGAGCTTTTCCTCTCAAGGTAGACTTCGTAAGGAATACTACTTTTCCAGCCATTCTCATGATGGAATTTCTGGTGGATTTCGAATTATCTCTATTGATCATGACCCCCGAATCTCAAAATATATTTATATATGCGACACTGATGAGCTCCTAATAAGGACGAAATTGCAGTCTATCGCTTCGTTTGTCGGCATCCTGCTGAGTTGCACTATTGAGGCTCTTGGCTTGCAGATTTGGGAACTAGCTCTTGTCAGGATTATTCATTGATCTACAGATTTTGAATAATTCTTTTTATATAGGTATATATATATATATATATATATATATATATATATATATATATATATATATATATATATATATATATATATATATATATATATATATATCGGGCGCGACTCCTGGACGGCAGATAAATTAAAGCTGCCTAGATATGGGTGGCCCATGAAATCAAATAGCCTTCGTGGACCAAAAAAATACACAAAACTGATTTCATGAATGATATAAATCCACCACCCGGCTTATACCATTGCCAGGCCGATTATAATCAAAACATATCCTGGAATAATTATATATTAGGATAAAACTACCGTTAGGAGAATGGATGTTGAGCCTGTAGAAGGGTCGTGTGGACATAGCAGCGCACCTTCGGGATCAATCTGCAAGACCGCGATTTGACTCCCAAGGCAGAGTAGATGCTCATGGCTTGCTAGAACCTCAAGTTTCCGCCGTCACTGACCCTCGACGGGATGGGCGCACGAAATTGAGTAACGACGAAGACGTCCTACTTATGCGTGCACATTTTGTCGCTATGAGCTTAGTTAATGGTACGAATAAGACGTACTGGCTACTTATAGAAATTTGGAGCTATGTGCGACCTGAAATACTGTTATATGCTACACTTTCCGCTAATGGAGTGCGATGGGTACAGGAAAACCAAAAGCTATCTAAAGCTGAACTGCGACTAATTAAAAGCATCTTGTTGCCACGTTCGGACTCCTGTTCTCCCAAGAGGGATACACAGTCAGAGACAATTGCAGAACTCGACACAAGTGTGCCTGAAGATTTAGATCAGGAAATCGGAAAGTAAGGGAAGCATTTGAGAGGAACCGGATGAAGTATGAGGGGATAAACATATTAACCGCCCTGCAATTCCGAAACTGAGATACACAAAAGCACTCCTATGCGACATGGATACAATGAACTGTGTCTGTGAACTCCAGGGTGTGGAAATAAGAACTTCTCAGGAACGACGGAGACCTCAAACTGACACAGACCCGCCGTGGAAAAATTTAAAAATTGGATAATAATTGCTAGGAAGGAAGATGGGGTTTTACATACTTACCTAAACACACAAAATCCTTCGACAAAACTGACCAGGAAGGCTAACGATGTTATCTTGAAATGCCGCCGCGATAATAAATATAAAAACGTTGAAGAAAAAGCCACCATTGTGTGTAATAACCTGAACCAGAAAGTAAAAGCGGAGGGGAATCAAATGCATAGATTTAATGAAAGAACGAAGCGCTACAAAAACAACAGATTATATTGTAGTAATCAAATGCAATTCTTTAGGGAACGCGAAGGAACAACGAAAGTAGCGCCACAAGCTGAATCAAAAGCCATGCACAACTTCTGTAGCGGAATATGGTCTAAGGGAAAACTACATAATCACCAGGCATAATGGATTGAAGAAGTGCTCAGCACCACTCAACAGCACAAAATGAAGATGTCAAAGTATTCGAAGGAGATATCGAGGGTAATAAAGGGAGCTAACAACTGGGCTTCCCCTGGGCCTGATGAAATACAAAATTATTGGTGGAAGCATTTCACCAAAGTCCATCCACTGCTAGCACAACGGATCCAGCAATCGCTTCAGAGCCCAGAAATAGTTTCGAAGTACTTCACCCTAGGCATTACTCACATGATTCCCAAAGAAGAGGGAATCGTGTACTTCTCCATGAGTTTGGCGTATAGATTGGCTTGAACTGGTACACGTAGTTCAGGCTTCATCGATCAATTATTTGAAAGATGCTTGTGTAACAGTTCAAGCCAACCTATACGCCAAACTCATGGAGAAGTACAGGAATTGTTTACAGGACTTGTGGTTCAACAAACAGTGTCTGAAGTTTAAAGTTACACCGAGATTTGTGAATTTCAAAACGAATAGTGTATCATCATCATCATATAAAGCAGTCCAAGTTGCGAAGTTAATTTGGATAAAAGAAGAATGTAAACATCTTTATAATAAAAGGTTTGTCATTCAGAACTACCTTAAGGTCTTGCACTTAGAACTCAGTTTTAAATTACATTCTTTAGAGCTCTAGAGTTTGATATTTTAGAAGAAACAATTAGATCTCAAATTAGTATTTCCATATTCAAAAATTTCATAGACAGTCTAGAAAATTAAAATCACTCAAATTGAAATTTTAGTCACAATTAAGTCACGCATAATAGATAGAGTTAATTTTCGGGAAGTCAAAGGGTTGTTAATTTATCTGATGTTCAATTCTTCGAAGAACAAACAGATCTTCTATCCAAAGGTCCTAAATTTGTTCCTAAAATACAGACTAGTTCTTTAGAAACATTAGCCGTTGAATCCGAAATTTTAATGAGAACCTTAAATACTGGCAATTTGGAAGAGGCAAAAATTGAGAGAATTTTAAAGAACCTTAAGAATCAAACCAACTCGAAAGATAAAATTTTAATCAAAAATATCAAACGCAAAATTTCTGAAAATTCATTAGTTCTCACGCGAGCAGAAAAGTCGAATGCTATAATTGTTATTCCAAAAGTACAATATGAGGAAAAAATGGAAGATTTCATTTATAAAGAAGCGCTTACACTCGTTCATAAAGACCCAACACCACTTATACAGAAACAACTTAGAGCAGCCGCTAATGATATGCAATCACTTTTTAGTAGCTTTGAGAGAAACAGATGGATTAAAATGAATCCTAGGATTCCTAGATTATACGGTCTCATTAAAACACATAAAGAAAATAACCCCATTCGTCCAGTGGTGTCATATACCTATAGTCCAACACAAATACTTGCTGAGCAACTAAATACCAAATTCAAATCAATTTTAGATTTTCATTCACAATATAGTATCAAAAATTCATTAGAATTATCGAATAAAATAAATAATTTCCTCATGCCACCAACCGCAAAATTAATATAATTGGATGTAAATAATATGTTTTCGAAGAAACCTGCAACATAATGTGTCCCCTTAACATCAAGTATTCTAGAGGCAAGAAATCTCAACGTGGTCTGTAAACATGAGTTAATTTCTCTGTTTGAGTTATGCATGACTCAAAATTATTTTCAGGTCAATAATGAGATATTTTCACAAAATAATGGTTTAGCTATGGGTTCACCCTCAGTCCCCTTCTATCTGAAATTTTCATGTCTAATTTGGAAAACACTAAAATTATGACGTCACCTTTGACGAAAAGGCATATTCTATTTTGATGACATTTTAGCCTGTTTCATTGTAACGAATAGACAGCTAGAAATCTTCCTGAATTTCATTAATAACATTCATCCTAAATAAAGTTCAAAGTAGAAACAGAAGTCGATAGTAAAATCAATTTCTTAGATCTAACAATTACCCTGGAGAATAATAACCGTTTATCAATTTATTTCTTCAGAAAACCATCGTACACGGATAATGTCATATCCATAGATTCATTTCACCCGTATTCCCAAAAAATAGCAGCCTTCAAATCCATGATTCACAGAGCGATTTCTTTGCCTTTATCGGACATGGACCGAAAATCAGAATTTAACACCATTATGTTAATAGCATAGAACAACGGCTTCGATATAAAAGCAATAGAGACTTTAATTAATCGAAAAATACGCAACAATACATTCAAGATGATAAATCCCCAATCCAAGAGAGAAAAGCCCGAAAAATTTATGTCTCTAACATATTTTGGGAAGACGTCAGAACAGGTTGCTAGAGTTTTGTTTGATAGTAAAAAAGTTCATATTGCTTTCAAACCAACTAGCAAATTGTCAGGCCTGCTTCTCAACACAAAAGACAAAACCGATAAATTCGAAAAATCAGGAATATACCAATCAATATGTTCTGAGTGCAATTTCTTTTATATGGGTCAAACAGGACGCTCTTTCAAGGCTGGATACAAAGAATATTTCCGGTCATTCCCACATCAGAAATATGATTCTGATTTAGCTGCACATTGTCTGAATGAATGTCACCCTTTCCAGAACTTCAACAGCTAAAATTCTTCATTCCTGTGATAAATCTAATGAACTCAATTTCTTTGAATCGATGGAAATTTTCAAGTATCTAGGGTAGAAAGTGTTAAGCTCCTTAACGACCAGGTAGACTTAATTACCTACCAATCACCATTATTCAAGTTACTGTGACCTCTACTAGCATTTTATTGATGTTAATTCCTGTATTGTACATGAGTATTCAGTTTTCATTAGCTTGTTGTTGATAATGGACGTATGTCCGAAACCGGTCCAACCAATGTAAAATTTTGTCATTCTTCACATCAATAAATTAGTGATAGTTAAAACATAGTAACTTATTTTATTTTATTATTCATTATAACCGCTAAAAGTTGGTTTTTTCTCTCTTCGGCATCGTTCATCCCGAATATATTCATGCTGGCCAGCCAGTGACTGTGCAGTTCTATGCTATCAGCTTAAAGTAGCTGATAGCAAATATTATATTTTCTGTGTACGATCCGAATTCACGAGAAAAGCCTAAATCTGGAGAAAATGCAGTCCGCTACCACCCCTATGCCCGCTGTGACATTTTCTCATTATCGAAGGCCATGTCACTTTTCGAAAGAATCCATCATGATGGCATCAAGGAGGTGAAAGTAACTGTAATAGTGGAGCTGATAGGGATAAATTCAGATGATTACCAAGAGTGCTTTGATCGTGAGAGCAATAATATGATTGCAAAGAACCTGTATATATATTCTAAGATTTAGGAAATGAAACAAATTGTAAATATTAACATAAGCTCTACTAAGCTGGGATGACCAGAGGATAATTTCCCAATTCATAATTTTATTTCAAATACCATCATAAAATTTATTATTTTATCACCATAGGGATGCAATGAATGTCCTTTAACAGCTTGGTACAATAAGCCGGAAGAGGTTTATTAGTCTAGGGTTTGCCCAGTTACGTAGTACCACATTTTTGATATTTGTTTGCAATATTTCTGAAATATTCTTATTCTTATTTTTTCAAACCAATGAAACGTGTGCATCCCTACCTAAATGTTAAGTCCAACCTTAGTGAGTTTCAGGAAGACATTATAGATGTGTGTGTATACCAGAGCAGGCAGAATCATTTTAAGATATTATAAAACGTGTAAAATCTAAACAAAATAAATTAAGTTAGTACAGCAGTTCTTCAACTTTAATTAAAACAACCATTACTCAAATAAATCAAGTGCAATATTATTAATACAAAACAAAACAATTCAATTCGCTTTAAGAGGAAATCAACGGTTAAGTTGTGATACTCCTGTGATCCTCAACAATGATCGTTGACGTGAATTAATTAGGATTAATGTGAAGGCCGATCATGTAATTGTCGTGAAAGTTGATTTGCTCATTTTTATGAATAAATTTCCGATACTTAATTGATAGACCTCGTGAACAATAAGTACACGATCTCTGTACCACGGAGATAGGTACTTTTAGGCTTATCCTCGTACTTCAAACAACAATTTGATTAATTGCATTAAAAATCAAGGTGAAAACCAAGAGTTTATATCCAACTGGTACGGAAATAAAAGATAGCTGAATAGCTTTCCATGGATTTAATTGTTCCCGACTTCAATTGTGAGATTTAAAGTGTAGATGAGAGACTTATAACGAATAATTCATACATTAAACTTCGAAGAAAAGCGGAGGAAAATGCGCCTTAATAACAGCTTAGTTAATGCTCAGACGTTTTAATGGTTTTTTCCCTCAATAACTATTTTATCTTTCCATTATTGCATTCATGTTCCCAGCAGAATTAAGGAGGGATAAAATGCGGCAAAATAATGGGATGATCATTGATTCAAATAATCGGAATAACGGGACGGGATAGTAAAATTGTCGTTGGGAAAATTTATAGGTTCGCAAAATAACGCATGGGTAATTTTATTATAAATTTTCAATTTCAGATATTTGTTGCCGTTCAGATGATGACTTCTTTTGAACAGAGATTTCATTAGAATATCTGTGACGCCGAACTGTTATTCGTTATTGCGTTCTTGCTTTTTAGAGTGAAGTTTAGGTTTGAATGTTAAGGAGAAGACGATGAAGTTGATTTCACATCCAGTCTTGTAGTCCGGACAATTTAAACAATTAATATAGCAGAAATTCTTACACAGCAACTTTTCGGTGACGTTCTTAAGTAAATTATTAAGAATAAAAAAAGTGCCAAAAGTTCCACGTTCGCTAGGAAAATTATTCGGGGTCGATGGTCAAAATTTAATGTCTTTTTAGTTTTTCTTGAAAACGGTAATTGTAATAAAAACCAGTACAATCGACTAAAGTAATTGATCTCAAAATCATTGATGAAAGTATTTTTCATAATTTTTCTCTAAGATAAACATTTCTGAGATATCACGATTTTAAGAGTCGTGTTTTACATAAAATGCACAAATATGCCACATATATACATATTCAGGTAGGCAAGAATGAGTATTTGTGTATTTTTCCCATATATTAAATATACTATTCTGAGAAATAATGTACTTCAGAGACCGTCCGTCCCTTACAGAATCCCCAGTTGTTACAAATCTTTCTTGAGACCTGATACTGATGGTAAAATTTACCGTCCTCAAAATGAGTCTGTAAACTGGGATGAGGGAAATTTTCAAATTCATAGAATTTTTCCCCCGATTTTTAACTCGTTTTAGGAGGCGATGCCTGTTGTTCCACAGATTTGGACGCCCAAGATGATTTAATGTGTGTGTTCAGTCGGTTCTTGAAGGGGCAAAATTGTAAGTTATCAAAAATATATTGTATGGAAGCGAGTTTCACAGCACACTAGTCCTGTAAACAAAAGAATCTTCAATAAGAGAAGTATATGGAGTAGCTAGTTGGACCATTTGCTGATGAGTGCCTCGTTTTTCTTCGGAACTAAAGTCTTTCTGGAACCAAACCTTTCAGTTCTTCGGAGGATTCACCATGGAAGTACCAGTAGAAAAGAGAAAGATCAGCAACCTACTGCTTGTAACGTGCTAAAATCACGTCACAGCAATTTAAAATTTGAATTAAAACACCCTACCTGTCACGCCACTGGTTAACAGTCTGATGCGCATAATCCGGCTATCAGATTATATGTCTTACCAGCTTTCCTTCAGAATCTTCATTTTGCTTTCTTTCCTTTGCCGACCTTTGGAATAATTAGTTTAAAAATCATCGTTGATTGTATTTGAAATAATTAATTTATATAAAAGTTCTCTAGTGAAAATTAGAGATATACCTTTATCTTAAATACTGTGTAGTGACCTATATCAAAAAGATAGGGTAAGTTGAAAGTTCATCTAGCAAAATGCCGCACTTAACCCTGAAAATCTGATTTTCAATTTTTACTTACAGAATTTTTCCTATAAACTGCTTGAATGCCTTATAGTAGCTATTAAAAATTCAAATTCTGCTCTACAGAATTTGTCTTTTTCTCACGATGGATTTCATAATCGTATTTCTTCAGTTCATACAATTTTTCATTATGAGATTGATAGATATCTCATTATTGATCTCGATCAAAATATTTTGTCTGAGTAGTAAACGACGAAAGTAACTGAAACTCCAATATTCATTCATTATATACTTCATTTTCAAGTAATTCTCGTGAAATTATCATATAAATCATAAAATCCTTTCAAATTTTCAAAATGGTTGACAAACATCTGTAACTTTTTGTAAATAGTTTTTTATGCTTTCTTACTTTTAGATAGCTTCTCTTTTAATTGTAAATAGTTTTGTAGATGCTCTTCTGATTTTTATGTAACTCATATTTTGATTCTATGACCTACCTGAACAGCTAGCATAAATTTACTTTCTAGAATCTCTGTAACTTTTCCTGTTAATTCTTATCTTCAGATAATGTTAGACTCGCATTATTTTGTTCTTTTAAATTCCCTGGTGAAGCTGGCTGTTACGTTAGAGCATAGAATATCTTGGTGATATTCAGTCCTAGGTGGAAATTCCTAGCTGGAGATTCCTAGGTAGAGATTCCTAGGTGGAGAGTCGTAGATAGAGATTCCTAGGTGGAGAGTCGTAGATAGAGGTTCCTAGGTGGAGAATCGTAGATAGAGATTCCTAGGTGGAGAGTCGTAGATCGAGATTCCTAGGTGGAGAGTCGTAGATCGAGATTCCTAGGTGGAGAGTCGTAGATAGAGATTCCTAGGTGGAGAGTCGTAGATCGAGATTCCTAGGTGGAGAGTCGTAGATCGAGATTCCTAGGTGGAGAGTCGTAGATAGAGATTCCTAGGAGGAGAGTCGTAGATCGAGATTCCTAGGTGGAGAGTCGTAGATAGAGGTTCCTAGGTGGAGAATTGTAGATAGAGATTCCTAGGTGGAAAGTCGTAGATAGAGATTCCTAGGTGGAGAGTCGTAGATCGAGATTCCTAGGTGGAGAGTCGTAGATAGAGATTCATAGGTGGAGAGTCATCGATGGAAAGTCGTAGATGGAGCTCAGAGGTTGAGATATAACTTATATCTGGAGTCCGGAAATCCAGATGAATCCGAAGCTGAAATAGAGGTTTTCCCCCATATGCAGCAGTAAAATACCACAACAACAATACATATTGAATGAGAGTCGCAATGCTCTTATTTCCCTGAACTTAACCGGTAAAAGTAATTTTTGTTACACTTGTTCTAAATTTTTTTCTCTTTAATCTTTTCAAATTTTTTACCATGCCTTTAAATTAAATTTTGTTACATGCTTTTGAGCGAAAGGCTGGAGATCACGCGTAATCTCCGGGTGGTCGATGAGGACCATTGCTCTCTTCTGGACAGTTTCTAAAATAGTAACTGTACAATGAATGTTTAGGCGTGAAGCCTCACGCATGGATACAGTATTTCTGATCAGGTTGCAATTGTGCTTCGTATAATATCATCAGCTGTTCAGCCCTGAAAACAAAACTGAATTCAGCAGAAGCAGTTTTGGCAATGGCCGACACATTGTTATACCAGCAAACTCTGGAGCTGACTGTGAGACCGAGTAGATGCATGTTCTTTTCTGATAATATTTGTGATCCTTGTATGATTATAGGAGGTTCCCCAGCAGTGACTTTTATGGAGAAAGTTATTGATTGCATCTTCTCCCGTTGAAATTGAACCAGTATCATCGATACCGCTCTGATATCTTCTGCATGTCTGAATTCAGAGACATGCTCTGTTGGTATCTTTGTCGGTATGACTCCGATTCATAGGGCGCTAACTATAAAATAGAGTACAGTCGTCCGAAAACCGAAATATTCTGTTTTCGGTGGAGTGGAGGAGATCATTAATCTGCAACAAAAAAAGAGTTGGCGAGAGTATAAAGCCCTGGAGTAGTCCAGCATCCATCTGAAACGATTGAATCGTCAAACCATCAACTAACATCCGAATAGATTTACTGAAGAGAAAGCTATTAATAGAACAACACACAGTTTCGGAAAGTCAATTTGCGAGTAGTGTACTCATCAAAGCTACGTGCTATATCCTGTCTTAAGCCTTTGGGATATCAAGAGCAATAGCTCTTGCTTTTCAATTGTTGATGTGTAATGCGTAGATATGGAAGGAGATCGCCCATTGATCGTTGTTTACGAAACCGTATTGTCGATCGCTGATGATACCCTGAATATTGAAAGATATAGTTTTTGAGTAAGGGCTGCCTAACAACCCAGGCACTGTGACCCAATGGTCTAATATGGCACACTATGTCCTAAATTTCATTCATGAGCTCCATCATTCTTGTAAAGGTTATGAGCTTTGTGGGTGAGAGCTGAATAAGCTCAATCAGCTTCAGTTGGTTCCAAGTTGCTTCATCCTGACTCTATCCCCAGATGGGCACTCGCACTTAACATGTTCTATTGATTCAATATCGTCTTCACATAGCCCACATGAAGGATCCCCAATCAATCCTAACTTGTTAAGGTGATTTCTGAGGTGACAGTGCCCCGTTAGTATAGCGGTTAGAACTCTCAACTCCAACATACAGAGTTTAAGCCAAGCCTTGGCTCTCGCAGTAGAAGGTCTGATGACTGATGACAAGTTGAGCATGTCTGAGACCTGAGAGACTCATTCAATGCTCACTTACCCTCAGGTCCAGCCATCGGTTATTTTCCATCCTTGCAGTCTCCAGGGGAATTCCGATCCTAGGCTCCAGTCCGATGAATTCCAAGACTATTCCTCGAGTGGTCAATGAATCCGCCTTCTCATTCCCCTCAATTGATACCTTGTAACTCGAGATATTTTACAAGCTTACGTTTATTACTTTCCCTATGACTTTCGACATAATGGGTAACAAAGCAACATGACGATAATTTAGAAGTAGGCATTTCTTCCCTTTCTTTGAAATGGGTTGTAATCTCGCAATTCCCCAATACTCTGGACTCTCATACGAAATCCGAAACAGACGATCAAGAACAGATGCTAACTCTGCGGCACATTCCTTGAAAAAAGTTGGTGGTATTCCCACTTCTTTCTTACAGTTCAGTAGTTGAGGAACGCGTCTTACCGAACGCACTCTGGATCTTACTCTAGTCATATTAGATTGAACATGTGGGATGGACATGTTGGTGGCACTGCGTTAAATGTTTCTAATTTGGAGAAACATTCTTCCAAAGAGATCTACCATTGTTTTAGGTGATGATGAGATAGAACCGTCATCTTCAATCAGAGGTGGAAAGGATGACTTGTAAAAGTTACTGAGTTTCTTCGCCATAGCCCAGAACTGACGAATGCCAGATATATGCTCAAAGAGTCTATTCATAATTCTTTCATTGACGTAGGTTTTCGCTTTATCGATTGCTGAGTTAAAAATCTTCCTGAAGTGTACATATTCAGTTCAGTTGGCTTTTCTTCTAGTTCTTATAAGCTCTGTTTTCAACTGTGACAGCTTTTTTCCAGATTTTAGTGAACCAAGGTTTCTGTGTGGATGTTATCTTCGTGAAATTTGAAATGTAGAGGTCCACACTTGCAAGAATAACTTCAGTGACGAACTCAGTGCAGACATTAATGTCAAGTTCTTAAGAACAGACGTCATTAAAGGGGAAAGACGTGAAAAACTCGCCCAGTTTCTACCAGCTGGTTTGGTTTTAATTCAATAACGTTAGATCTTTATTGAGTGGCTATATAAAGTTACCAGTAGCAGAAACGGGATTGTGGTCGGAGTTTCCAGAAGATGTCGGTACCTGTAAACGGAAATCATCTCCAGAGATCGAGCGTATTGGGAAAATCAATTATATTATTAGGAAATCTTGTCAGTTCATCAACAAGTTGAGTTAAGTTGCGACTGATCGCAAAGTCCTCAGCTTGCCTTCCTACTTCGTCGATCCTAGTTGAGCGTTAGAGCCAGTTGTGGATTTTGAAGTCCTCCATTATGATCACCTCAGCTGACGGATGCTGTATTTAGATTGTGTCTACCTGGTCTCGAGATGATGAAACAATCTGGGGTATTTATCTTTAGGAGATCGATCATGATTCTGTTATATATTATATATATTAGATATATATATATGTCATATATATATATATATATATATATATATATATATATATATATATATATATATATATATATATATATATATATATATATATATATATATATATATATATATATCCGCCAGGTCGAAATCGTTACCCTCTTGAGATTTTGAGAGTGATATATATATATATATATATATATATATATATATATATATATATATATATATATATATATATATATATATATATATATATATATATATATATAAATAAGTTTGATTTGATCTGGCAAGAACAGCAATCCCTCCCTTAAACCGAAATCTTAACTGCAATTCATAACCATTAAAACAGGGATATGTGTTTCCTGTTGTTGACATTATTTGAGTTTCTGTTAGAGTTAGGACATAATCTTGGTGTACTGCAGCTACATTCATGTTTGTGTGTGTTCTAGTCTTCTTACGTTGCAAAACATTGGTTTCTATCATCAAATTCCAAAGTGCCGTTGTTAATCGTATTAGCATCATGAGCCCCCGAACCAGTTCTCTCTGGAGATCCAACTGGGGAACGAGTTTTCCTTCTGGATAATTTTGTCCCAACAGTGGTCACCATGTCTGATCAAGAGAATATCCGTCCCACTTCAGGGACTGGATCATCTACTAAGCATCCAAGACTTAGTCACAAATGACCAAGCCACGAAGGCTATTGCGTAATATGGTGGCCTTATACCTGAGGACGGGAGTGGGACCACCTGTTAGTGATCACTTCCAGTTTACATCGGATAAATTAAAGAATTTTTGTAAAATTTTGGTTCATATAACATTATTATAAAGATACAATTGAAATTAAAATATGATATTAAAATCATTATTACAGGAAAGCCTGGAAAATTAACAGTTGTTTGTTTTGTAGACAATTACCAAAACATTTTAAGTCAAGCCTGGTCAGATAACAGAATCTTGGATGGAAAAGAAAAACGGTGGAAAACTTCGAAAGCTGCTAGAGATACATTCAATCTTGTGTTTTCGATAATACTATGGGGATACAAGTAGAATGTTTGAGGATATAAAAAATGATATATCCGAATCATTGTCATATTTTTAGGAAAAAGCCATTCTCAAGAACAAAGCGTCATAATTTGTTTCATTTGAACTTTGTTATTATTTGTCATAGTATAATGACTGCTGTCCGGCTTAGAACCTTCAAATCTAAATTACAACAAAAAAAAATCAAAGAAGACATGATCCTTGAAGTTGACTATGGAAAGTTTGAATCAGATAGAAACATCACAAGAAATCTTACCAATATCGATATCAATAATCTTCATGATGAGTCGCAACTTATTGTTCCGTGTACTAACAGTAGTTGTTACAGTATTGTGCTCCGTGTCCCTCCTGCGCATGCTATAGATTCTTTAACTTCAGAACGACTCCACAGCGATTCATTTCTGGTTGCTGCCTTTCAATTACAACTTGCTTTTCGTCGAAGATTTTGAGTTTTACACCTTTGGGATTATAGTTTTGGAATTTGGACCTTTGTTGCAGATACTTGTTCCCGGCATTTCAGACCCGAAGAATCCTTCACCATATTTTTTGTAATTAACTAGTCAGTTTCAGGCTCAGATACCAGGCCCAGATTTATTTAGTCATAATTTCGTATTTTTTTACCATTGCGGCTAATTTCTTCATCTTCTTAATACCTAACCTTCAATTGCAGCAAAGTATATTGATTTTTGTGAGACTCATATTTTTCATTTTATGATTCTTATTTCTGAATTTCATTTTTTTCTCATTAAATCATTTTTTCGCTTTAAGCTGCATATTAAATCTCTCAAAGTTTTTTCTTGACCGTTGACAATGACGGATATCAGAACATTTCGTTGACAGAAAACAATCAGCTCTTACTTGATATAACTGTACAAAATTGTCATATTCGCTTTTGAAACAATTGATTCTGTTTCCTATATATAATGTAATTTGAGTTAATTAGAATGAATCACAGAGTATTTTCAACGCGCCGACGATGAGGAGTTTACGCGCTTATGCGCGATTCAAACGAGATTCAACGCAATCTTGTAACTTAAGCACACGTGGCGAACGTGAAACGCGCGTTTCTTAGACGCGCGTCTTCTGCGAGTTTAAAATACGCCGTGTACTATAGGCCTTAGCTTTTTGGGAGAAGCGAACAACGTCCTATCTTGATATGTTGATTCCTGAGAGACTGCTGCTTTCTAGAGCGCCATAGCACATGTTACATGTTCTTTTTTGATTGATCTTCAACTAGTAAATTCTTCTATAAAATAACATTGGGTCTTGTAACCTTAAAAATTATTTCGTACATGTATCATTATGAATTAATCACTTTGAATGAGTTTCAGAGAATCGACTCGTCAGTTTTTGCTTCAAATTGTAATAAATTTTTATTTAGCTAATAGCTAATAGGATAATATGCAAGAAGAGCAAACTAACTTGTTATAGTTACATTCTTGGACATAATTTATTTCAATTGAACCAAGGAGGCTTCATCTATGCCCAATATTAGTTGGGTGGAGGACGGATTTTCACTCCTCGCGTAGATTCGCCAAAACTTGGTCCTTACCGTCGAGGTAGCCCTTTGGATCCTAGTTAGGATCAGCCCCGTCGTCTCTAGTAGTCCTCCTAAAAGCATGCTCACTTTCGTGAGCTTGACGAGTAGATCCCCTTCCTCAGTTTCCTTTAGACGGAGTCCCTTAGCCAGCTTCAGGGTTTTGACCCTGGCTCTCAGCCAGTCCCTGCTATAGTTGTCTTCGCTGACAACTGACAGGGCACCTGGTGCCACATATGTGGTATTTTTGAATAACGGATATCTCTTCTTACTTGGAGTGGCATCCATCATTCTTCCAAGAGGCTTTTCAGTCTCCTGAGCTTCCTCCTCTGTGAGGGCCCTGTCATGGCATGTCACCGGAACCAGTAACACCCTGATGGTCACCCTCGCAGCTCCGCTGTAGGAGACGTTGGCTTTTTTGGCCGGTCTCTCAGCTGAGGGAGGTGTTGTGAGGTCAGAAAGGCCCCGGTTTCCCTAGCCTTCTTTCTTTTCCTCTTTTCTGCGCCAGACTAATTGTGGGGTCTGTCCCTAGTTTTTCCGTGTCCACCGTGTCCGGAGCCTGGAGGAACACCCTCAGTGAGAGGTTCTTTCCGGTCCCCAGACATAACGGTCCCAGTTGTACCTGATTGCTCAGGCTTTGCTGGCAAAGACAAAAGCCTTTCTCCCAGCGTTTTTTCCCTTTCGGGTTTGTTTGTATTTTTTTTTCTTCCCATATATTTCCCACGAGCGTTAAGGAACTAACGGTCGTCCCCCACAGAGCTTCTTGCGAGAGAAAAGGCCATTTTTACCTGCAAGTTTGGCCTGGTGCCCATAGGGAATCGTTTGCGATATTGCTCCCCCAGTATCATGCAGCCCTCGGCACGATGTCTTCCACCTAGGCTTGGGGCCCCTCTCCGTTGGCTTCTGTGATCCGCTGCCCGCCCATCAAGATGGGCTCAGCACCTTCACACAGAATTACCAGGGAATCACCACGTGGAGGTGGAGATAGGAACTGGAGTCCAGACCTAGATCAAAACCACTTGTTACTGCTGATATGGTTTGTTCCAAACACAATTCCTATTCAATATTGAATTGTGAAAGAGGATGCTCATTATTTTTTCTGTTAAAGTGGTCAAAATATACACTGAACAAAATATAGAATCTTAATATTTAATTTGTCATAATTTTGAAAATGCGTTTTAGGGACAATTGCGAAAAGTCACACACGCCTTTCATCCTATAATCAGAATACTAACCGATAAGTTTTTCCGAATCAGCTCCTGCAACTTTAAATTTGAATGGTTAGGTTAGGTTAGGTTGCTTATTTCAAATGCTCTAAGGTCTTAAAATTCGAGAAAAAGTATATTGCTTTGTCTGCTGTCAATTATGTTATATAACATCGATATTCGCGCAAGCTGTATGACTAAATCTCTCAAAATAATGTTATATCTTTCAAATTATTCATTATTCAAGATTTTCCGGTTCATCTCTTCAAGAATATATTCCAATGCAACACGCCAAATGAGAGAAAATTGTCCACGCTATCTCGTTTTCGTGACACTTCAGTCATAGAACATGATACCGGGAAAGGGTTCTACAGTAACAGTCCACAATTATTTCGCATCGTCCTAATTGCTGCGCCTTCTTCCAACCACGCTTTTCTTTCGAAGCTACACGCCGAAAACCTTTATTTCCGGATTTTTTGTCCAATATGAAATAAAATTCGAAACAACTATCCCAATTAGTATGCAAATGCGAAATGTCGAATATTTGTTAAAAGCCTCATTATTCCGGTGTAATTCTGAGATCTGAAAGAAAAATATCAATTTTCACGAAGAGAAGGAAACGTAAATGAAATACGTTATATTTAGATTCCAGCGACCTCAATTCATAAATTTGTGATCATGAAAAATATTAAAAATTTTGTATTTCATCAAATTCATTTAGCCAAGCCTTAATTACTTTCTGGTATGAGGTGGTAATAAAAAACCTTTATTATTATAAGAAAAGTGCATCATTTGTTGACATCGGTTTTGGGTGAGAATTTGAATCGTACAGGTGGAAATGTCCCAGCGCTCCACTGTAAATCCTCTCCTCTTTCTGAAATTGATAAATGGTATATAGGATGATTCACAAGTGATCTCACATAGCTCAACTGTAGTTAGATTAAGAATACAACGCTATTGGTTGTCGATATATACGTTTTTTTATGGAATCGGATCGAATTTTTTAATCGCATAGTCCGATTTCCTCGCTGTTTCGTAACACAAATAACATGGCAGATGCTAATAATACTGTTTGTGGACCAAAATCAAATTCCAGGGCCGGACTGAGAAAATGAGTTTTTTTTCGAAATATATGAACAAATACCCTGTACATGACTCTTTGGGAATTCTCGCACACGATATCAATCAGCAAGAATAGCTCTAAGAAATGAGCCTACTATGAAAACTGTCGCATTCCACTCAACTTTTCATTGGGGTATGATTCTGAGGATAACTCTTCTTTTCTGTCTTGGAAAAATTTCGCGATCACCATATGTAGCTCACCTACTCCATTCAGCATTGAGTATTTATCGTTTTCGTCTCGGGAATACTTCTGCTAATTCTGATCCAACAGAATGAATTTGTGGAAGAATTACAGGAGACACATCTGCAGTTCGTGAAGGGTCGAGCAAAGAAAAACTGAAAGTGAGCTAAAAAATAGAAATTAATGAAATGAAAACATAGTTTTAAACGGAAGAATGAAAATTAAACAAGTAACAAACAAAAGAAGTCATATTTGGAACATTGAAAGAAATCCGTGAGGTTTTTAGTTGTGTAGATTGACTCGAGATTGAACACTTGTGAGAAATTATCTAGATCACTTTTCGCATTGAGAAAGATGGTACTAGTTGGTACGCATGAGTCTGCACAAATCTTATATCTGCATAGTTCAATGCAGTTATGACATATGTTGTAACAATATGGGAATTGTCTACTGAAAGAAATATAATTTTTATTAAAGAAAAAACCAACAGAATTATTTTCAGGCTGATGCCTGGAGATTCTTGCAAGCAAATTTTGTTTCACATTTCTGTTCTATTCTGGTCTATGCCTAATTCTTTCATTGGAGTAGGTTTTACGCTTTATCAATTGTTGAGTTACAAATGTTCCTGAAGTGTACCTATTCAGTTTAGTTGGATTTTTCTTCTAGTTCTTATAAGCTCTGTTCTCAGCTTATTGCCAGTTTTTAGTGAACCAAGGTTTTTGTGTGGATGTTTTTTCGTGAAGTTCGAAATGTAGTGGTCCACACTTGCAAGAATAACTTCAGTGACGAACTCAGTGCAGACATTAGTGTCGGGAACTTGAAAACAGTCGTCATTAAAGGGACAAGACAAGAAAAACTCGCGCAGCTTCTTGCAGCTGGTTTGGTTGTAATCAAATATCTTCCTGGAAGGCATGGGATCTTTATTGCGTGGATATACGTTACCAGTAGCAGAAACGGGATTGTGTAAGGAGTTTCCAAAGGATGCTGAGACCTGTAAACGGATATCATCTCCAGAGATCGGGCGTATTGGGAAAATCGGTTAAATTATCAGGAATTCTTGTCGGTTCTTCAACAATTTGAGCAAATTTTCAAAAAGGAAGCGGATTTCCACC
Source organism: Cryptolaemus montrouzieri (assembly GCA_013387265.2). NCBI lineage: Eukaryota > Metazoa > Arthropoda > Insecta > Coleoptera > Coccinellidae > Cryptolaemus > Cryptolaemus montrouzieri. The sequence continues at coordinate 36,946,815 of JABFTP020000165.1, forward strand.
CAGCTGTTTTCTTATGACGTATTGGAGGATGTTCAGTGCTAGTAAAGATGCATTTCCAAAAAGAAACGATATACGTATACATTCATTTCACACACGAAGAAAAGAACAGCTGGATATATCATTAAAAGACGAAAATTACCCCGATTTTGTATTGGTGTGTGAAAATGTATAACAAGCTATCAATTCGTTTCAAAAAACAAAAATTAAGAAAATTCAACAAATTATTGAAGAAACTTCTGATAAATTAATTCTTTCGTAGTCGCAAAGAATTTATGTCTTCAAAATTTTAATAATTTCATGTAGCCGTATTTTCAATGTAGATAATCTGTTTATGTAATCTGTGTCGTGTCATGTATTTGACTCATGCTTACTGCAACATGTTGTTGTCGTTTACACCACGCTTTCTAACCACACATCGCCTGATAGGCCCCTGCGGCAGAACGTACTCTGTACCTACCTAGACCGAAGGTATACATCGAGTTCACATCGTGTCCATAAATCGTCTGCAGCACGCATTGCCACGAGTCGACTCTATGGACCCACGCTACCGGCCATATTGCAAAACTGCCGTTGTCTCCCAGTGAACCACGTGTTTCATTCAATCCTACATTTACGTCTATAACGAGTCTTCCTGTTAACGTTTTCCTCGCGTTTGTGTCCCCATCCAGGTAGCAAATGGAGCCCAACGTGTGCATTAGGCCATGGTTTTCTCCATTAAGGAGAAGAAGAACCCATCACCGACTATGTTAGCCAATAAATGATGATAACGAGAAGCCAAGTGAAGAATTCCACTACGTACACGAGTTGCAGCTCGTGGTATGTCCGACGCCAGAAACAGAAGTGACGCACGTGGATAAAAGGCCGAATATGGAGGATTTCGGTAAGCTATTTCTACAGTTGGCTAATATTTTGATTCCATGGGCACAGCCACGAGGACCCTGAGAAATTTTCAGTGGGGTTGAAAGATGCCTTCACGAAAAACTCAATTCCCGAGGAGAAATTGATCATTTCCGCAGCCGGCTAATTACGAGAGGATGCGGAAACGTGGTGGGCGCCGTACGATCATGTGGGCCTGACATTCTCTGAATTTGAAAACAACCTCAAGGAGAGGTTCAACAATCCGGCGCTGGTATTGAAGTTTACAGAGGAACTGTACAGTAGGAGGCAGAGAGGGGAGAAAGCCGTACAGATCTTCCTACGAGTAGGTATTGATGAGTACGCTAACGTGTTTAGTGCTTAAAGTTTATCAGCCTTTCCTCTACAAGATGGAAACAGTGAAAAATCTGAGGGAGACGGAGGCCCACCTGGGGAGAACCATCAGATGTCGAGCGACGGCGATTAGACTCACGGATGTCCCCAAAGTCGCGAAAAGGCCATTTCGCTGCCAAAACCGAGTCCTGTCAGGGCCTTACGGATCAACCTAGATTCCGGCAAAAGCAAGAGAGCTTCCCAAAATATTGGTATTGCCCAGGGTACATAAACAGGCACTGCCCAGAACGTCTAACCTAACCTAACCTACGTTCCTCGACTGACAATACCGCCCCGTCCATACAAGTAAAAATTTGGTCCTGCGAGGTTACGACTATTCGACCGCTAAGCGAAACTTGGTTCGGAGAACTTAGATGGAGTGAGACATTTCAACGAATTCGCAGATAATCGACCTATCCATCGAGAATGAGACAGTGACAGCTTGTGGGGCAACCAGCCTTCAATCAACTCTGAAAACGAAGTGATTATTTATGACTGTTTAGTTTCAAGTGATGTACGCTACGAACGCCGTGGCTGACAAACAACGGCGCAATGTTGGAGTTTCAACGTGGTTGTGTACATTTCGGTAAAGTGGAAAGGCCTACTGTCGAGCATGATATTGAACTAACAAACGACAAACCTTTTCAGATTCCTCTATACCGCGTCATATATCTTCGAAACAAAGACCAATTAACGAGCAAGTGCGCGAAATGTTCGACGCGGGCGTGACCGAAACAACCAATTAGTCATAGTTCGCTGGTAGTGCTCGCGAAAAAGAAAGACGGATCTGTCCATTTTTGTGAAGACTATCGTTGACTGAGTAGCGTTACAAAAGATGTGCCGTCCACGTTACCAATTTTCGCGGAAACGTTGAAAGATATCGTAACCGCGAGTGCATTCTCAACGTTGGACCTTAAATCCGGTTACTAGCATTTACGGTTGACCGAAAACGCCAGGCAATTAACCGCGTTCTTTACAATTAATGGGTTGAAATGGGCCCCAACAACTTTTCAACTCTTTATGATCAAAGTTCTCGAGGGATATCCACACGATTTTGTTCTAGTGTAGTTAGATGATATCGTCGTATACTCCACCTACTCCAACAACACGAGTTACGTTTTGCTACTTCGCCATGGACCTTTCCATACAGGACCGGAGATGCTGAGAATTGACAACAATGCTAGCAGGGCTATTGACGGCCCGTACCGAGTGAAAATGAACCTTTAGCGCATTATGCGGGTCATTGTTTACAGTTGGTTGAACCACGTCGAAGATATTTCGTATTTTATTCGTTTTCGGAAGTTTTAAGCATTGTTTAAACAATCTACAGTTTTTATTGCAAACTTTATTCATTTGAGTGTAACGTCACTTCAAGTTTTGAATAATCAGGTGCTTATTTTTCTGTATATGGTGTCTGCCTAGTTCTGTTTAGTTTTCGTTTCGAGACTCTGAACATGCCGATTACTTGTGTAGTACCAGCTTGTGAAAGCAATTATAAATCGTAAAACGAAAAAGTATCAGTGTTTATTTTTCCAAAGGATGACTTGCTGAGGAATACTTGGATGAAAAACATTCCCAGAAAAAAAACTTGACTCCTGGTAAAACCTCCATTGTTTGTGAAGACCATTTTGAACCTCATTTTATTTTTAAAAGAGAAGTATGTGGATTTGACAGGCCAGGAAAGAGTTATTTCTAGATCGTGGAATGTACTGGTACCTGGGGCAGCTCCCACATTATTTCCCAATTTACCTTCTTATATAAGCAAGAAGTACAGGAAGACTCTGCTGTCCGAAAGGAAAGTTTCTTACAAAGATAGAAACAAGAAATCGAACAATGGCTGTGTGGAGACATTATTAACGACTTTATAGTGTTCTTAGACAATTTTAGGCAAAAACTGGATTTACCACAATGGAAATGTGATATTTTAAGTGATGAAGTTTATTTTTGTCAGGTTGATTTGGAAAATATGCCAACGGTACCTGTCTGTATTAAAGTTCAAAATAGTTTGAGTATAGAAGTATGTACAAACAACTATTATATATCTGAAGAAGATTTGCATTGGATTCTTAATGGTGGAGGCAAAATGAATAGATGGTCTTAATTAGAAAATATATCAATTAGATACAAGTATGTTAAGGGATGTGTTGAACTTCAACTCAACGTTACAAATCTGGTGAAAAATATTAATGATCTTTTTGAATGCTTGCAAAATTTACTCAAACACGATGATAGTATGGAGCATGTTTTTCACAAGATAAATATTTTAAAAGAGCAATTCAATTTGAGCTTTGCAGAAAAAATATCTATGAGTTATTCTCCAGAGATGATTTTGCATTCTTTTTTAATATACGCCCAGTCTACTCCATGTTATTCTTTGTTGGGAGAAAATTCCATTTCAACATTGCCTTACCCAAAAACAATTGAAAAAATTACAAATTCTTTGAAAATTTCAGCTAATAAGCCAGAAGAAAATGAACCTTCTCTCAAAGGAAGAGTTAGTCAGCTAAAAAGCAGGAAGAAATATGTTATTTTGCAAAGAGATGAAATATATATCAAACAAGAATATGATTATAAAAATGGGGGATATTTTGGGACATGCAGAAAATAAAAATTCCTGAGCAGCTGAAACAATGGTGACATGTTTAATTTCTTCAGCGTTTAGTAAATTTAAGGATGTTGTCACTATTTTTCCAGTCCATAATGTCACAGGGAAAGAATTGGTAGAAATGACTCAAAAAGTTTGTGCTTCAATGAAAAATTGCAGTCTCCTAGTTGTAGCTATCATTTCTGATAATAATCGGGTAAATCGAATAATGTTTGAAAATTTCTCGAAAAATCCACCTCCAAGTTTATGTACCCACTTTCGGATCAACATAAAACTTTTTCAACTTATGATACTGTTAATACTTTTGAGAACATCAGAAACAACTGAATGAATCAAAAGATAACGAAAAGAGTTTTGTTTTTTCAGAGTTTTATCAAGATGAAAAATCTGATGAAACAGTTGTTAAAAAAGAATCTAATATGTTATTGAAAACAGCTTCTAAATTAAATTACAAATACAAAAAGAAGGAAACTTCTTACTGTGCCTTAAATCAGTTACCTATTGTTGTTTTCAGTTACCTATTTCTACTAAGATCATTAATATTTGTAAGTGCATGTTTCCAAGTGTTTTCATATTATAGTATCATTCAAATGCATACGAATTCAATTTGAAATACCCGCGCCATATAAACCTTGTGCTAGTTCAACGTCAAGTAACCCTGTTAGTGTGACGTCACGCGCTGTTGCCACATGAGCAGCTGCGGTCTTGTATAGAGAAGGCCGACAACCATCTAATATCGACAACCTGAGAGTATTCGAGACGTCGCAGACAAAGAAGCAATTGCGAAGTTTCGTAGAAACCTGCAACTGGTAACGCGACGTACGGTAACCATGTCACTACTCTGTATACATGGTCCATCCTAAAATATTTAAGACTATTTCAAACAAATATCACGGACTGAAAAATCTTCAAGTGAAAACTTGGCGAATTTAAGCGGTTTTTGTATGGATAAATTTTTATAAGTTCGCATTACTGATATGTTCAATCACGTTATACTGAGTAAGCAAGAACTTACAGAAAATGGAGTATATTGAATAACCTTTTAGAGAGATATCACACAACTTATTTTCCAATTGGTAATTTTAGGGGTGGTAGTGAACAGATGTAGGGGAATGATACGCAAATTTTCAAACGATAGACTGAAATTTTTCTGAATCAGAAGAACAGATGTTGATAAAGACTTCTCTTCAAACGTATATCGAACGGATTGGTGAAAACTTGGAATTTTTTCAAATAATCTCTATCGCGATTCGTCACTCTTATTTAAGAAAGACCATAATTAAGTGATGGTATAGTGAATGGAATCGCCCATTTTTCCTATTCAAAAATTTGGGGAAGATGCTGCCATGGAATGATGTTGATTGCGGGAGAAAAAATCATTAAACAACAAATATCCCACTCCAATCAAAAACCAACCTGTTTCGGGAAATTCACAGAAAAATCAAAGCCAATTTTCATTCATCATTTGTAGGAGGATTTTCATTCCGAAAAGTTGATTGTAGCTCTATCTAAAAGCTTCAACGTTAATTCATAGAGCCCCCTCATTCGAAACAGTTCCAGTATTTTCAACAGAATAGTGAAACTTGTATGCATTTCATTGAAGCACACTAACTCATAAATGGATATGAGCGCATATTGCAGATAAATAGGAAAATTCTCCAAACATAGAACGAGGATATTCGAAAAGCTAGGGCGTATAGTATCGATTTAGCTGACAGCCTGGGAATCGTTGCTCTTTCCACAGAACATCGGAAGCGGGCCAAATGACATACCCAAGTTTTGATACTGTTCTCGTTATGGACGACTACACACTTTGAATAATGTAAATGTCAAATGAATATTTATTTTACTTAATGCGGAAATTCAACTTTATTTTGAGATAATGATCTTCATAGAATATATAAATGAAATGAAATACTTTTGTCTGACTTCCACAGTGTTTACTTTTAATACACATGACGGGTTTCAATATTTACGTCATTTTCAAGTGTCTGAAGCTAACAGTTACTTATGAAAAAAAATGTGCCAACCATATACGCGAAATGGGACATTGAAAGTATACGGAGAAAGGAATGGCCAACTAGAGAAATTTGTTTTTGTTGTTCGGAATGTTGATCGAACTAAGTTTCGAAAATATCTTCGATGCTGTGGCACTTCCGGTTATACCGGAAGTTGACACCTTCTTTGTTATTTCGAATAGCATAATGTATGTTTCTATTTTTTTTTAATGGAGAAAATAAAATTTGGAACAATTTTTTCTCATATTTTTACCACCTGAAATCAACCAAAAAGAAGATGAGTTTTTCAATCGGAAATTTTGCGATAAACGAATTCTATTCGAGGAATAATATTCAACCTTCCATAGAATGTTAAATATCCTTCCCTGGAGCTGGTTGTCTGATCTACCCTTCATAATCAGTGGTACACTCGGTCGAATGTCATGAATGAGAGCAATAGAGTTCAGTTTCGGCCTCATTTGGGCTCATCAGTAATGCATACCCATTCACAACATCAGGCCAGACTGTCACCTACTCATCTGCGTTGGAGCGCACCAAATCATGTAAATATTATTGCGCCCTCCAACGAACTGACACAGAGGCCCCTCACCATCGCCACCGGAAAACCATGAAAACAAAGGGCTGATATCAAACAGAAAACCTCGTGAAGTCACACAAGTTCGACTATTTACCGCAACCATACACACTGTGCCTGCAAGAAATCGATCTGGCAAAAGACTAACGCTCCTTATTCTTTTCAAGCTGTCACCCAGGTATACATCAAATCTCAAAAATGATAACATGTGAAATGATCGCTATATGTTTATATATACAGGGATATCTACCAGGACCATCCGTTGAAAACATTCTAAGTTCCAATTAAAATATCAAGCTGAAATTTTATACGCGGCCATAACTAGCGAATTCCACTTGGGGTTAAATATTTTCAAAGTGATACACCATATGCGGTTATACCGGAAGTGGGTCATCACTTTATTATCGTGGACTTATGCACTATCTCAGCTGTTAGCTGGATATAATTTACCTTTCCCAGATTCAGCAATCAAAGGGAATAGGCTTGATTACAATATACTTGACATAAATTTCCTAACTATCCTACTTGTATTAAGAATTATAGCTTTTCGCATTTCTATATATGTATTCTTATGCAATTCTAATTTTTTTAGGCTATCATGCAAAGTTTTGGGTATTAACCCAGTGAAGGATACTATGACAGGAACAATATCTATTCTCTCGAGGTGCCACATCTGCTTGATCTCAATAGCAAGGTCTGTGTATTTGGACTTTTTCTCCTGGAACTTATTCAGCACGTTGTTATTATTCGGTGTGGCGACATCCACCAGCATTGCTGTGCTGGCTCTCTTATCATACACCACTATGTCCGGCCTATTATTCGTCACCATTCGGTCAGTGATAACAGGCCTATCGTAGTATAATCTCATAGAGTCATTTTCCAATACGGGTGCCGGTTGATACTTGTAATATGGGGGGAAGGTATTCAGAAGTCCGTTCTTGTGTGCAAGTTTCTGATGGATAATGTTGCATACTTGATTATGCCTGTGAATATAGTCCGTATTGGCCAGTTGTTCGCAGCCGGGCGTAATATGCAGAATAGTCTCCGATCTTATATGGCATTTTCTGCACCTATCTGTTTGTAATGATCCGTCCTTCATAATAAATTTTTTTTAGTTATATGTAGCGATCACTTGTCTTGGATGGCCAAAAGGAATCCCTCTGTTTCCGCGAATAATTCTCCTTTCATCAACCATTTATTGGAGGCTTCTTTATCGATGTGTGGCGATGTGTGGTTGATTAATCTCATGGTGATGTCGTCCATGCAATTCCTTTCTTGACCATTGCTCTTGTTTTTCAGTATCTGATAGGAATGGTAGATTCAGCAGGTCATCTCTGGTAGCAAGATTTAGAGGTGTATATTCCTTATCAGCCAACGATACCACTCTATGGAGGTCAGAAATGAGAGCTTTTGCTGAGAAGAATTCTCTGAGATTTTTTATCTGTTCGGTGTGTAAATTGACCACATCTATTAATCCGCGTCCTCCTTCTTTCCGCTTCAAAGTTGTTCGTATCACAGACGATTTTGGATAATGGTTGTTGTACTTTGTTAGCATCGTTCGGGTCTGTCTTTGAATATCATCCAGTTCTGTCTTAGTCCATCTGATTATTCCAAATGAGTAAAGCAACACTGGAATGGCGTAGGTGTTAATTGCCTTGACTAGATTTCCCGAGTTCAACATTGATTTCAGCGCAGTCTTCAGACGCTGACTGTATTCTGAACGAAACTTCTCCTTTGATTGTTTTTGGTCAGCAATCTGGTTTGTTGGTATCCTAGATATTTGTATGTTTCGCCATCCCTCATGCACTGTATAATATCACCGTTTGAAAGTTGTGTTTCACCATCTATGACTTTGCCTCTTCGAATGTTCAGGGTCTTACATTTTTCAATCCCGAATTTCATATGAACATCTGCCGAGAACTCACTGACAGTTTTCAGCAACTCATCCAATTGCTGCTTGTTCGAAGCATATAACTTGATGTCATCCATATACAGCAGGTGGGAGACTGTATAATAATTCCTATCTGTTTTTATCCTAAATCCATATCCTGTTCTATTGAGCATTGAGGACAATGGGGTCATAGCCAAACAGAACCATAGTGGACTCAAAGAGTCTCCTTGAAAAATTCCACGACTTATGGGTATCTCGTCGGTTTTAATTGATTTATTGTACATGTTGACCTGCAGAGACGTGCGCCAGTGTGTCATTGTTATCTTCAAGAACTCTACCAGGGCTGGGTGAATTTTGTATACCTGCAATACTTCAACAAGCCAAGAATGGGCGGTACTATCGAATGCCTTCAGATAATCGAGAGAAGCCGTATGAACATTCCGATGCCCTACGTGTGCCTGTTTCATTATCACAGAATCGATGATGAGTTGTTCCTTGCACCCGTGGTGTTTCTTTCTGCATCCTTTCTGCTCCTCTGCTAATATATTGTTGTCGTCAAGGTGTTGGTATATTCGATTGGATATGCATGAGGTGAGTATTTTGTAGAGTGTTGGCAGGCAAGTGATTGGCCTATATTGAGACGGATCCTGTGTTCTATCGCTCTTAGGTAGCATATATGTTAAGCCTTGTGTTAGGAAAGTGATTGTTTTCTTGGGATGATGAAGAACATACGTGAGCTGTTTCGCTAGGGCTTCATGGAGCTTATCAAACTTCTTGTACCTGTAGTTATGGATATTATCTATACCTGTGGCCTTCCAATTGTTGGTCGCTCTAACTACTGTTGTGATTTCTTCCTCCGTGATTCGTTCGAAGTCCATATGTCTGATACCAAGGCGTTCTTTTTCATTCTTGATCCATTCCGCATCTCTATTTTGTTCTTTGGGGTTCGACCATAGTGATGACCAATAGTCGGTCAAGCACTGTGCGTCAGGTACTTCTGTCTTATTGTTGGTCACAGTTTTGTTATCTCCCTTATCCTGATTATACCGGAAGTGAGTCATCACTTTATATTATTATTATCCTAATAACAAAAAAATCTACCTTTTTCATTATACATCTAGAACCGACATTTGAGCAAGACATAAAATACCCAAGTTGTTGGCACTTTTGACTGATTTAATTATTTTCGTTATAAACTCGATTTTTGAGGAACATTTAAAAAAATTGTAGCTCTTAGATCTTTTGCATTACAGACACAATTTTTACTTGGGTGGATAGAAGAAGGATCAAGGAATTTTTTCAGCAATCTACACATGTCAATTGTTTATTGCGTTGTTTTGTATGATTTTTTCAATTTCGCAATTATTTCAAATTGCACGTGCCAATTTTTATATCGCCATCAGAAGAAGCGTCAAATTTCAGATGGAATTGTATCAGCATGTACAATACCCATCTCTCATAGTTCCGAAATAATTTGGGAATATATGGAATTTTGATGATTTTGCAAGAACTAACAGAGAATGCTTTGAAATATTTGAATCAAGTAGCTGAACTGGCTACGCTCGCCTGACAGGTGCCTAAAATTATACTTGTTACTTCGTTCATTCGAATTTGATATTTCAACAAGAATTGTCGTTATTTCAGATTGCAAATATACAAAAAATACAAAACATTTGGAATGAAACCACTAAGCACAAGGATTGCAAGTTATCTGACCTTCGGAAGTATATGCCCTCTTTAGGCGACTCTTTCAAACCCAACATTTTTTTATTAAAAGATGACATCCATTACTCGAACCCAGTTTTGAACCGGGAACCTGGGCTTAGCATATTCCTACATGCTTACACACTAGCCGTGCCGTCGCCCAGACGGTTAATTTGAGTTTTCGAAACGACATAAAAATGACATTGACATTCTGCAACCAATTATTAGCATCATCCTCATGTTATTGAAGGAAAACTCACTGAAGTTCGCTATCATTTCTTTGTTATCAGATAAGTAGAGAAAGCTTTATATAACCTCAATAAAGATCACTTTCATTTAGATGTTCTTATCTTGCATTAGACACATAAAATCATGGACAATCGATATTTTCTTGGAACGATCATATAAGAATTGACAAACTTTATTCAAGTAGAAAAGTTATAGAGATACGAAAACTACGACTTTCAAAGGAATAAGTGAAGAAGATGAGGATATAATCGACAACCATGTCTATCACGCTTGGACTTATCTAAAGAAGTTCGCGTACTCATAAGGGAAATAAAGATTACAGTACGAGATATGTGAAAATCATCATACAATAAAAGCGAAACGAAAAGAAATGATAACTGAAAGAATTTAATTTCACAAAAGGTTTGACATCCTGAAAGGAGAGTAAAGCATGTAAAAACGTCTTACATGCTGACTTTTATTGTAAGCATTTTCTACGTGGTTGTCAGCGTATTCTGAGCCTTTCTGAAATCCTATCGCAGGAAAATAAGACTAAGAGATACGGCTATCCAATTGAATTGACTACATCTCCGCTTTTTCTTAAATTTATTGTTTCACGTGACGTCGAGTTATAAAGTTGAAATGAGCTCGAATTTCTTGGAAAATATCTGAAATCCGTTAGTTGTTGGGAAGAACTATAGATTTTTATATTAACGTTTGAGTAATGTATTGCTTCTTGATGCAGAGTAAAATCATGTCATCTAGATCTACGAGATCTTTATCCAAGGTTCATGACATTCCTGCATCAGGTATAGAATCGGCTGGTAGTGTACAGGGTGGACAAATTTCTTCGTTTTAGTTCTGTAGCTATGTGAAATGTTGTAAATGTGAATGAAACCCCTTCCCGTGTTCTTTTTGCATGAAGAATTGACGCAAAAAGATTCAAATTTGCTTTTTTCATTTTCGAGTTATTTAAAATTTTCGTAATCAGTAAAGTACAAATATCTCGGTTATTTTTGAAGTAATGTAAAAACAGTTTCAATATTCTACAAGTACTCTCTCCCGTAGCATCGAACACAGAATTATAATGGAATGATTGAAATATGTTTAATTATATTCTGCGCTCTTATTATGACAGTTCGAAAATTAATTCTTGGATAAGTTATTCAATGTTCTTTCATCAAGTTACATCTTTTGTGTGAATAATTTAAAGCCATATCAGCATTGACGTTGAAAATTAATACTGGGATGTGTTTACATGTGACCACCAATTATATGTTTGGGTGATTGAATACTCCATCGCTACTTGCTTCGTTATTCTTCAAAATGATAAGGAAAAATATCCTCTAGGATATGTTCCTAAGACCAGACCTAAATGAAGCAATTCTTAACAGGTTATAAACATTTCAAAACAAAAAGTTACTATATGCGAGATTTCGCAATGTGTAGACACATCGAAGAAAATTATTTTTCAAGGGACAATATTCAACCTTCCGTAGAATGTTAAATATCCTCCCTTGAAGGAGCTAAGAATGGGTAGACAATGCTGATGAGGCCAAACGAGACCGAAACTGCAGTCCATTGTTCCTTTTCGTGACATCTGACCTTGCTGTACCACTTCCCTGTAACCCCGATTAACAGTGATTATGAAGAATAGATCGGAAAATTAGCTCCTTCAAGGGAAGGTTGAATATTGTCCTTCGAAAAATAATTATCTTCGAGGTTATACACAGTTTATCACTTTTATAATTTTGCCCAGTTCAGCAAGACAGAAATAAAAGGAAATGAGTATGCTACAATATCGACAAACAACTACAATAAGTTATTTATGACAAGCTGAGGTATAAAGGAACTTACAATCGATTTATAAATGAAATTTGAAAAGATTTATGGTACAAAGTAAATTAAAAGAATAATGAGAAAATATACTGATTATGTTCAATAAGCCACTCGATGAACAATCACAATTAAAGTTACTTAACTCAACAGTTCCACGTAGATATTGAGGCAGTGTCCGAGAGTTCTTCGACTATTTAAATGGCAAGGCAAAATGTTCTTCAATAAAATGGTGGTCTTCTCAAAATGGTGTCGGTTCAATACTAGTTCAGTGGTAAATGGTAGGTAAGTATCATCCGCGTGGTCGATTATTTTCAGTTAATTGTTTCACATTAACCCCATACAAAAATCTATGAATTATGAGAACAAAGAAATTGAGGAAAAGGCAGAAGGTTCGAAATGAAAGACGAACTTAACCCCGGCTACAAGAAATCAATATGAAAAATAAGTACCCTCGAGGATTCGGGTTTAAGATGGAAAATAAGTTTAAGAATAATTCAAATGGCTATCCAGAACAATCCGTTTATGCCGTTTCTAAGTGAAATGTATCTGCAATTCTACACACTGCTAATAATTTGCAATCTAGACTTCACTTCAATCGTTTTAATCAAAATGAAAGCTTATGACTTGATCTCCACAAAATCCAAATGAAAAAGAACTATAGAAATCTACAGTTGTTAATGTATAACCACGAATTAAAGAAAAAATAAATATAAATGATCTAGGAAGAGCAATTACTAGGATTCGAAATCTCGGAAAACTAACAACCATTGACGTGCTCGAAATAATATGATACTGAAAATATATCCATAATCTTTTATATCTCAACGTACTTCTAGAATGAAAATATACTACCTATATCAGATAATTTCAAAACTATGGGACTTTTATTATTAAAACAAATTTGAATTTGGGAGGCTTTTACTTGATAAAATTCCATTATCAATAATAAAAACAAGTAATGTGTTTTTTGGAATTTTACTTAATAACTATGATTCGTAACGCGTGTCACTACACCGTAGCTTCTTCAGACTAATGAATGTACAAAAAATAAAAATGAGAATATAAATATTATTATTATTGTTATCGGTTTGTCGGAAAAATAATTAATTGCTGGATCATAGTGGAATGCAGCTCGTTCAAGAATCACCGGAGCACTGCGTTTGCGGATTCGCTCAATTTCATTATGACGTGCTTGCTGTTGTGTTTGATGTGCACAAACTCGTTGCATTCTAAGCCTATTTACTTCATTGTTACTCACTACACTTCTGACATAGCAATACGACTATTTTCTTGATCTGTCTCTCTCTGGTCATCAGTGTGGTTAGCACGTGAGGTAGCTCTTCGCACATTTGATGGACAGAACGCGATATTAGATCAATCAACGCGCACGCGAAGACTGACTCGATAGATATAATTGAATTTGAACTTTGTGCAGCGGAGATAAATTGCAAATGGACTCTGTAACGTTAGGAACACACCTACATTGCTTAGACAACAGTGAATTATTATAATTTAATATGAACTTTATTTGATAGCGATAAAGTTCAAATTGACTCTACATTTTATTAAAAAAAATTTGGGAAATCAAAATGGCTATTTTTATGGTTTTCCCGGCAGTTATTCGAATTCTTCCCACCTTTTAAACCTTTCCAAGACCTCCACGAACATTTCAAGACCAAGATCATATAAATCCGTTCAGCGTTCTCAAGTTTTAGCGAGACAAACGAACAGCAATTGATTTATATATGTATATATATATATATATATATATATATATATATATATATATATATATATATATATATATATATATATATATATATATATTATGATGCTTGGCGACGAGATTAAAAAATGTGGAAAATGAAGAAAATATTTATTCTACCGATTATTATTTCCACAACAGGTGTTATTCCTAGAAATCTTCACAAAAGTATTGAGATTTTGGGTCTGAAGAAAATTTGTTCGAACAGTTACAAAAGATAACAGTCATCGAATCTTGTAATATTCTTCGTAGGTTTCTTTCCGAAAATAATAATGAGGTAGAGTCATAGGTTTTCTCTTTAGTTTATACTGCTCAGAATCTCATTTCATATTTTATTTATTTGTTTATATAAATGTAATATAATTAAATGACAATTTTGTCATGTTTATATTCAGAGCAGTATTCTATTCGATCGTTCACCACTTCACACAAAGGAAACTATTAATGAGTATCATTCAGTATTACTTGACTAAGGTCCGTATACTGGATTTTTCCGGGGAGAAAGCCTCTGACACTACTCGTTGGTACATTGACATCATTGTCTGATGATGCTATAGTATGTATATATTCTGGTAGATTGATATATTCTCATAACATTTAATGTTATCCTAATATATAATTATTCCAGGATACGTTTTGATTATAATCATTGCCTGGCAATGGTATTAATTACTGGGCAACTCGTCGGGGTAAAACTGCCTATATATATATATATATATATATATATATATATATATATATATATATATATATATATATATATATATATATATATATATATATATATATATATATATATATATATATATATATATATATATATATACCTCGGACAATAGATAGACATTGGAAAATGAAATAAGGACAACGAAATCAATAGGAAAAGGCGATTAGGATGGGTGGTGTTCGGGAAACGCCCACATATATTGAAAAACGAAAATATCTGAAAACCAAAATATTTGACCAGTGTGTGCTCCCGGTTTCAACATACGGTGCACAAACTTGGAGACAGTCAATAAACAAGCTGAAAGTAACGCAAAAATCAATGGAGAAATCAATGCTAGGCATCTCTTTGAGGGATAAAAAGCGAAACGAGTGGATAAGACAGAGAAAAATAGTAAAAGATAAAGTATACACCGTTTCACATCTTAACTGGTACTACGCCGGCCATATTGCAAGAATCAGAGATGAAATATGTAACAGTAAGATAACCAAATGAAGACCATGGATAAGAAAGAGAGGAAGAGGAAGGAAGACCAATTATGCGGTGGTACGATGATTTAAAAAGTGTTGCAGGACTTAAATGGATAGCGACAGTACAGAATAGGAAAGATTGCAAAGAGCGGAGGGAGGCCTGTGCTCAAATGTGAGCGCGAGAAGGCTGATAAGAAGAAGAAGAAGAAGACTGAATACCCCTTCAAAAACAGTGAATAGTGATTCACTGTTTTTGAGCTCTCAGCCACGATGTTAGTTGAACTTGTGAAGGTAATACAAGTTCGAAGAAATTGGGTGAAAAAAGAGCATCAAACATCTCTGAGGGCTTTGTAACAGACCAGGTCATCGTCAGTCCCGTAATTGTACTAATTTTCAAACAACTGTTAATAAAATAAAATTGGCGTCGACCAACTTCTGAGTAACTTTTTTTTCGGTATACAAATGATTGTAGAGAAATACTTATTCCTAGAAGAACCAAAATGAATATTTCTAAACAGTCGTTCTCCTATTTCCTGCAACATCTAAAGTCAAGCAACTATTGTTTTTTCCTTTCTGCAATGTTGTCAATAAATCAAGTACAGACAATTTATTGAATACTGAATTTATGCCAAAACTTTTGAGGCACAGCTTAAGTCTAATTATCAAAATTTTGGTCTTTCAATACCTGTTCATTAGTCTTATGTAAACAAAAACCTGGAAGTAACGAACAACAAAATACTTGCATTTAATTTTGGGAACCAAAATCCTTCTCAATAAATTTCTATTATACTCACTCGACATAACTGAAGGGGTATCAACCCATCAAATTTACAGAGGGTCTGAAACTCCTACAACCATAATTCATCTCATTGTTGAAGGCGTGGACTTGGAATAAAACACATTAGCATGTAAATCTATAAGCTATGTTATTTTCCTTGTTCGTATTCCTGAAAGTCCCTTGTTTCGTTATGGTTGCTGAAAGTCCCGGGTTGTTAGTCGCAACGTTTACCCCTCGGGAATTGAACAACGACGATACACACCATCAATTGATACGGTTTCTTGTGTTAAGAAGGTCGAAAGCACATTCACTTTTCGCATGTATCTAGTGAAAAGGTTAATTCTCTATCGAAGTGAAGATGGGGACAATTTCAACTGTAACCAATTAACGAGCATTTTTTGCATTAGTAAAATCACGGTGATGCGTAATTTCGCTGAAAATATTTAATACTTATGTTTTGGTTTTTATGTGATGATGATGATATCCGAAGTTTGAATAATTACAATGATTAGTGGCACGCAGAGTCTGAAGTATATATCATAACCAGTGGAGAATTGATATCCTCAGTTCTTTTAGAAATTGCTCAATCTCGGTAGTAAATGTGATGAGAAACCAAGACGAGCTGCAAAATGACCTTAACCTGTTCACGAATCTACCAACAAAGACGTAGTGTAAGCCACAAGCTCAATTATCTCGGACTCATTGGTCCGTCAAGGGTAGCGCGTGAGTCAACATGACTCACTGGGCCAAATGTCAAGAGAAGATCTCTGGGAACCTTTTTAAATTTCGTAATTCCCTCAAAATAGTACAGAGTATTGGCAATCACATTCATTTTGATTACACAACTAAGGTAAGGTTCCTCAGTTCGGTCTCATTTACTTACAATGACTGATAGACTTTACAACCTATAGATTACACAACTAAGGTAAAAACCAGACTGATATATATATATATATATATATATATATATATATATATATATATATATATATATATATAGAGAGAGAGAGAGAGAGAGAGAGAGGATTCACGAAAATTTGAATAATTTTATTTACAATAAATGCTCATATCTATAATTTTGGTGTGTGTCAGAAAAACACAAGTGTGAGCTCAGGAAATGTAACAGGGGAGCCATACAATCTCGTATATGATTCAATAAACGAGTGAAAAAGCAATAGCTTGTCTGTTAATGTTGTAAAACTGAAGTATTTAGATTTTCACTATACTAACAAAACTATGACTGGTTTCACCACACTAAGGCTTCATCGGATAGATACAAACTAATGAACAGAGTTATTCCTTATATATTATTTCCTACTTGGTATTACAATAGGTACAAGAGGTATGTTGAAACCCATCGGAGTTGCTTACTTTATGAATTCAAAAGATTGAGTTAAAGAGAAGGATTTAGATCTAATTGACTATTAAGTAACCTACCTGAATCCTTTCTTTGCTGATATCTAAAATTTCCAATAGACTGAGTTTTTGTCTGTTATTTTCATTGTGTAAAATTTTGAAATTATCATTAAAGTTATGGTTTTCTTGGAGTAAGTGAATGATTTCAAAATTTCACACAATGAAAATAACAGACAAAAACTCAATCTATTGGAAATTTTAGAGATCAACAAAGAGAAGAATTCAGGTAGGTTACTCAATAGTCAATTAGATCTAAATCCTTTTCCTTTACTCAATCTTTTCAATTCATAAAGTAAGCAACT
Organism: Cryptolaemus montrouzieri; assembly: GCA_013387265.2. Lineage (NCBI taxonomy): Eukaryota > Metazoa > Arthropoda > Insecta > Coleoptera > Coccinellidae > Cryptolaemus > Cryptolaemus montrouzieri. Next base: position 36,964,377 of record JABFTP020000165.1, read on the forward strand.
CCGATGGATTGTCCAACATACCTCTTGTACCTATTGTAATATTGAGTGGGAAATGAGATTAATATATAGGGAATAATTCTGTTCATTAGTTTGTATATATCTGACGAAGCCACAGTGTGGTGAAACCGGTCATAGTTTTGTTAATATAGTGAAAATATAAATATTTTAGTTTTATTTCACTGAAAATATGTATATCGATTTTCATCAAGTAACGAACTCCTCAATCAAATTGTTAATGTTGTGTTAATGTCGTGTGTACATAAAGAATACCAACAATTTTTCTGCTTAGCTGCTTCATTCTCTTGCATTCCATGATTTCCAAACGTTGACAAGGGGGAAAGGAAGGGGGTTTGGGACAGGAATCTGTAACAATGGAAAAAGAAAACCAGCAGAAAAACATTTCAACAATCATACTTCTTATTTGTCTAAACAAATTTAAGAAATGACTTTACATAGCGAGCAAGGTCATGAAAAGGACTAAGAAGATAATAAAAAAAATACATAACCTGCGATATTTCCTCAAATTCCATCTCTGTTTGGCCGAGAGAGCCCCGATGGCCAGGTTCAGTCTTCCAAGTGATGCCGATTATGATCTATAGATGTTTTAGATTCATTATGGACTCGATAATCTGGGTTGACATCGCCATATATTATTTCTTCGTACACATAATACATAAGCTATAAAATAAATAAAACCAGAAAACCAGAAAAGTGCGTGGTTCAGATACTTAGTTTATCAAAATATGCTTGTTGTTGGCAATCATATCTACTGAATAAAGGAATTATAGAAAATAATCAAGTATTTTAGGCGTTGTTGACAAGAATAGTCATGACTAAATAAAATAATTATGAAGAGGAATAAAAACGAGTTGAGTCAGTATTTTCGTCCATGAATAATCTGAATAAACAAAAAATATCAGAACAACGAAAAGAAATTGGACTTATATGAAAATGGGTCACAAGAAGGTCATTCGTCATTGGTGCTCACACATTCTAGGCGCTTCTTTGGCTGGGGACAAGGTGCCCGCCACATATGGAGCAATGAAATTTAGAGCACATCCACTGCGTCTCCCTTCTCTTCTTGTAGTGGCAAAATAAGCAGTGGACCCTAGCTTTGGGGTGTCTATGTTCATTCGGTAGAACCTCAATGTGCTCGTTTGGGGGGTTAGCCGCAGTTCCATTCATTGATTCTTGGCATCTCATAATTGAGCAACGAAGTGTGTTAGGGATCTATAGGCTAAGGCGATGAGCCATCCATGGTCCACTTAATTCATCAACAAGCTGCATAAAGAATTTGAACCTTGAAATGGCTTTGGGTGATCCTCTATCAGAAAGTGATCGCTGGTTTTGGTGAAAGTTGTCCAGTAAAACTACTACCTTGACACCAGTTATATTCAGCATGTTATAAAAAAAAGCAAGAAGCGATCTCTTACTTTTTCTTCCTGTATTTGTATCATGGCAAAGCTGGTCAAGGACGTCGACACTCTTTTTGTCTCGTTGTAATTCAGCACAATTTCAAGCTTTCCGCTTCCAGGGTTGATGGTTCCTTCATTATGAAAAGTAGAAATCAGAGTAGCCACCTTTTTTCAGTAGTCTTGTAGGAAACAGCTGTCACACTATCGGGAAAAAGAACCTAGGACATGTTAGCCTTCCTTCTTGATACTTCAAGTTCACAAAATCTCCAGGAAGCTCTCTTTTGTCGTATGGTTCCACGTTTCTGTTGCTCCCTGCAAATGGATCAATAAACGTCAGTGCGCAAAAAGTTTCAGCTGATTCACTGATAAGGTTGTAACCCTTTCTCAAGTAGAAGAGGGCGTTCAGCATGTATTTTGTACTGTTGTCAGATAGCATTATGATCTTCAAGCCGTATATATTCGGCTTGTCCGGTATGTACATGCGGAACGGGTATTTGCCTCTGAAGCCAACTAATTGTTCGTCTATCGTGAGGTACGATCCCGGCTTTTAATTTTCCCTGCAGTTCTCCAAAAATATTTCCCATACTTCTGAAATCGAAGCCAGCTTCATTTTTCTATCTTGCCTGGTTGATCGGTCGTCAAAGTGGAATTTTCTGATCAAAAATTTGAAACAGACATGATTGCAACGTGTTTATCGCCATAATATACGTCGTTGAGCAAAATTTCAGCGCTCAGAAGGTCGTTTTTCTTTGAAGCAGCGTAATAAAAAGAGCCACAGTATCCAAACAACTCTTCCCTAGTAAAAAGAGCAAGTGTGCTAGTCTGCGTCTTGAATTTGGATTTTGGAGCATTTATCTCACGGTTGGTACATTCGAGAATCTCGTTGATGAATTCATCTTCATAAAAGACTCGCCAATACTCCAACAAGAAATTAGATAGTTAGACTTAACAATCGGTTCTGTCTGCCTTTCATACCCATTTTTTTTCAATTTTGGTAGAAGTATCCCAAGAAACAAAGTGTTTTCGCTCATTTATTCTGATGAATCTCCTTCATTCGAACTTTGACTTTTGTTCGTCCTTTTTCATTCTTTTCGCCGTACTTGCAGATATATTCACACCGTTTTTGCAATAGATCTTTCACAACTAAATAATTCGACAAATTCTAGGTTCACAAGTAGAACGAAACGCTACGCTACTGATAACTTTCAGCTGGCAGTAAGCACCGCCCACTAGACCAATTCGAATTTAGAATTTGCACCTCGGATGACCTTGAAAGATCATCTTAGACCTCGCGGACTTTACTTTCCTATTTCATACTTCACCTATCCCCACCATTCTGCGCGCAGGATTAATCTTTGCTTTTCGAACGCGCTTGTACTTGCATTTGAAATGAATCTTTTATTGTTTTTAGGATATTATGATGCTCATATATATATATATATATATATATATATATATATATATATATATATATATATATATATATATATATATGGATTATAATAGCCGTGGATTTTCAGTGACGAGGACTTCTGTCCAGCGTGTTGAAATATAAATAGAATGATCACATTCTTCTGTTGAACATGCTGAGTCATCCTGACCTCATATTTGACGTGTTCAGTCAAAGACTCCTGGTCCGTGCTGATTTCGAAAAAATACCGATTCTGAAAGGGATCTTACAGTCCACTTCAACCCAGTTCCTAGATGAGTTATGTTTTTAACAAACGGATTCCGCAAGTGAACGTCTTGAACCCACCCTTTCGTAGACATGTAGAATCTGTAAAAATACCTTATCCGAAAAGGAACGCATTGAATCTTGTACTTCCTCAATTTTGAGCGCGATATGTTAACTAGTTTGTTCACGACAGCTGTTGAAACTAGTCGACCAAAGTGGTACTCTGCGAATTTCACAATAGAAAAAAATATTGAACAAAGAGTTTGTCTCAAATTTTGTGGTTTGAACGAAATTCCGTGTGCTGAATCGTTGCAAATGCTGGAAAAGGCTCATGGAGACAGTTTTATCGAAAACCTAATTATATATTTAATAAATATCTAGGCTTTACAAAATGTAAGAAATAGACTTATCTTCATAGTGATGTGCTAGCACATAAAATGGGGAGTATCTCAGCAGGTTGGTGGATATCCAAGGAGAAGATTCATCTCCTCTAAAGTAATGCAGGTTGGTGGCTATCCAAGAAAAAGATTGAACTCCTTTGTCCGGAGCAAAATAGAGGTGTTGAATTTGTCCTCTCCAAAAATAAAGATGTACTTTTGTCCTGCCCAAAAATAATATGGCTGGCGTTTTGTTCTCTACAAAAAAACATAGCTGGTATTTTGTCCTCTCCAAGAAAAATATGGCTCTTCTTTTGTCCTCTCCAAAAAAGAATAAGAATGTTTTGTCCTCACCGGAAAACTGTAAAAGTTTCCATACATCACTATGTGATCGTGATAAGTACAAGAAACCACCCTCTGCGTTCATTTGAATTTTGAATGGTTTTAACATATTTAAAATTAAATATAGCCTAGGTAAATATATAGATATAGATATAAAAAGAAAATAAAATCGTGAACACCAGACTTGCAAATCAATAGTAGATATCTAGATATCATGAAAAAAATTATCACTTATTTTCTAGGCCATTCAAATAAAGAGAGGTCAGCAAGTAATGAATGAAGTTAATAAGCAAAAGAAATATAAGATGAATATGAAAGGAATGAAAAACAATAACAAAGCGATGTTGAGTTATGCTGAAACGAAATCATTAAAGCAGTAAAATATTCCTGCATGAAAATAAAGAATTGAAAACGTAGAAACCATAGATCGATGCTGTAAGTAAATGTGACCTAAAGAGAATACAAGATTATCGAGGATGGATATTCAGAAATCTATGCACATGTTGAGGATATTAATATTTATTTGAAGATGGAAATTGAAAATAAATACTCAATTGTGCAAGGGATCTTGGTATCGATTCAATGTTTGCTCAATATTAAAAGAAAATAAAGAAATGAAGCGGATGACAATGGATTATTAATTACCCCTTTTATTTCGAAGGGTTATCAAAAAATTTACAGATTCTTATGATTAATTTATTCCAAGTGGTCTCAGCGAAGTCTTCAAAGGAAATGACTGAACTCCGGTGTTCGCTTAGTTGTTATTCTTCGATAGTCGCCGATGGTAGAGGAGATTATTCACAAAATGAATGGTCATAAAATCAAAGTGACTTGAACTTGCACCGTGTTAATTCAAAGGTTATTCAGTTGAAGTTGTAGCGGCCACTCAGAACGCTACACGTAGATGTCATGCAGTGGTGGAAATATCTCAAAAAAACAGTTTTTTGGGGATCTTTCCCAAAAGTATTGCATTTTTCAATTTCAGTTTTATTTCAATATCTTTGAGTATCATTTTTATTTCGATGTTGTCAAGCATTTTTTAGTGCTTGTAAATCACTGAAAAAATAATGCCTCAACATATCTGAACTTCTTCTGAATAAATTTAACTTTTCGATTGTGTCCCTTAATTGCATGGCGCTGTATATAATCTCTTACTGAAAGACCAGACCAACTTCTAACTTCCATAATAATCGATATTTTCGAAAAGCATTTAATTAAATAACCATTATTCCTTGACAATGCAGGACAGATAAATGCTTCTGTCCTTTCTACGTAGTTTTATCTGTCAAACGATGAACTTGAGTTCGAAACTCCAGTCACAGTGTTACGATTTTTCGGTATTTAAACATAGCAAAATCTAATATTTGTATATCATCTACATATCGAAGTCAATATAGAATATTTTCAGATGAACGTTCATTGGGAATTAGTCCCTCGAAATTATACATGGAAATTTCAGCTACTAAGAGGCGAACTGGATTTTCCATACTACGGCATTCGTTTGAGAGATAAAATGAAGAATCACAACCAAGTAACTTTTTTTTCAACCCATTATTGCATTGCATTTTATTAAACTATACTGATAGCGTTATTAGGGGGATACTTAGATATAAGAACGAAAATAATTTGGCACTTTGAGGAAGATGAATATTTCGGACTTGCTCGATTAGTTGATATGAATTTCTGATGGAATGGTTGTGTTCAAATCGGTAATAATATTTCATCAAATCAGTTAAAGCGGCAACAGCAGCAGCTGAGATATAAGGCACTACTGGTCTAATAGGGCACCCAGGTGTATGAAGTCTAACGAGTGGGTATAATTAGGAAGGTATTCGGCTATTAACTTCAAGTTTGAATTTGGATGCGTCATCTAGTGAAAGATTTATGTATTTCAATTAGTTTTTCATTTAAGTTCAAAATAAATTCGTTTCTGATAAAAGGAATTCTTAGAAGAATTTCAATAGTTAAAAAGGCCTTCAGTTTAGGAATGTGATTTATTTTTATTTATAGACATAGCTATAGTTTTAATACTTTATTCCATTCTCTAAAGATAATCTCCACAAATAGGTTGATTATTATAGTTTTTATTTTTGATGAAATCTGTTCTATTTATGAAAACTTTTATCATTCATGATTATGTTGGAAGTCTGATATTTAATGATTTTTTCGTTATCCTGAACAATTTTTAAGGCAATCTAGTATCAACGCAAAGTTGGTCTAAATTTTGATAGGAATTGAGTAAATGAGATAAAAAACACAAGGTTTAACTTTAATCTACACTTTATTTGAAAAAAAAAAATTCGACGACGTCTCGCTGACACAGCAGCTTTATCAAGAATGACAAACAGAATGAAGAGTATGGTATTATAAACAAATCGTAGAACAAGTTGGATGAATAACAGGAAAATCCACACCGAGCCATTGTACAGTTAGTATGAAAGGTAATAAAACTAATTAAACAAGTTAAGTAGGGTGAATAATTCATATCTACCTGCTCATTCAAAAGCTTGTCCGAATGTTTGTATCTATTTATTTCTAATGCTTCTAGGAGATCTAATTTTAAACTTTTGATTTTATATGTAATATGTCAAAGCTTTTATTGAATGAATGGTTTTCTTTTATTAAGTGGTTTGAATAATTTGAATCAGATTTATTTTTATCGAAGCTACGTTTATGTTCAGATGTTCTTATGCCAAAACTCCTATAGGTCCTACCGATATAAATTTTATCACAAGAACCGCAATTGAGTTTATAGATTCCTGATTTACTTGATTTTTCAACACGAGATTTATTATTTCTAATATGTTTACCTAAGTTATTAGAAGTTTTGAAAGTTATATTAAGATTTTGTTTGACGAAAAAGGATTTAATATTTGTACTTGCAGAACCGCAGAATGTTAAACTGTTGAATATTTTATAGTCTTTATGAATAGGATATACTTCATTTATTGCTTTCTGATACAGTTTTTACGAATGATTAGATCTATCATATCCGGATTATATGAATTATTAATGGCTATCTGTTTGATGATGTTTGAATCTTTATTATAATCTTCTACTGATAAAGGTAAATTGAGTAACCGATGTACCATGCTGTTTAAAGCTGCAACTTTGTGTTGAATTGGATGTAATGAGTAGTTATGTATAATTGTATCAGTATGTGTTGGTTTACGAAAGACGTTTAGTGATTTTCAAGTCCAAAAATTAATGGGATCGTTCTGTTCAATTTCTATCGTGAATTTAATGTTCAAATGGATGGAATTAATGAAATTAAGAAATAAGTCTAATTGAAGAGTAGTTCCAATGAAACATACTAAGATGGCGTCAACATATCTATACCAATAAAGAAATTTGGAAATGAAATGTGTATGAATTTTCTGTTCAATATTATTCATAAAAATCTCTGCTAAAAGTGGACTCAAGGATTTCCATGATCAAACCATTTTCACTACTGTAATAGATGTTGTTGAAAGAAAAATAATTTTGTTCAATGCAAACGTCCAACAGATTCAATATTTCTGATTTAATTATGTGGTTAACATGATTCGAATTCAACATGTTTTCGATTAATATTTTGACATCACCTGGAGGAACACTTGGGTATAAATTCTCAACATCAAACGAAATAAGTTTTTCGTTAGGTGGTAAGTTAACGTTTTTATGTTATTTATCAATTCGAAAGAATTTTTATAGAAAATTTTGATTTGAAAGAACAATAATTTTTAATGATATCTATAAGGTAGTGCGACAATTTCACGGCTGGGGCTGTAACGTAAGATACGACTGGTCTAACGGGGTTATTTACTTTATGCAATTTAATAAGTGAATACAGTTCTCCACAATTCAAAACAAAAGGAATTGAGTAGTTGAATATTGTGTTTGAAAATACTTCTCCATTATTTTGATACTCTTTTTCAAAACTGAGTTTGTTCAAATTGTAAATCTATCCATTCTAGAGCCTTGTGTCGTACGGAGAGTGAGAATTTCAGAAAACTCTGATATGGCTGTCCATTATCTGAAACATATCGAATCACAAGTGTGAGTTGATACACGAATACTAAATCCACAAATAAACAAAAGTACTTTGCTTTCTTTATCTCATCACCAATGCATTCAAATATTTTTTCTGCTATTTGATAAATAAATTAATTGCACACAGTTTTTCAAAGGTATCTAGTATTTCTGATCCGTGGTTTGCATATTTTTCAATATGTTTTGGTAAAAACGGATCAAACTTGTCATTAGTTCAAGTAACATAATATAATTTCCATTGACTAAGTAAACACACTGCTTCCTCTGAAACAGAGACTTCTTAAAACTAATCTTTTTACTACAACAACAACCCTCTTGACAATGTTGAATTAGAAGACTGACTACAACAGTGAGTCAAACCTCTTGCTCAGGGGTGCTCCAACTTGAACTGCTGACGATCTACCTCAATATTCTTAGACTACTTACGATCGACTCGGAAAGGCTGCAAGTATGTGTGATGGAAGGTTGTCGTACATACACGATACACCCTACCTACCTACCTAAATAGGGAGGGTGTACAGTATCATATATATTTATTAGCTTTCCGCACAATATACATTATTTTAGTCGAGGTTTGGGTTAGATTTAGTTAGGTTTTTCTCTGTAATATCAAATTTCATAGTTATTCAAAATTACGAGTTTATTGGTTGTTACAAAACAAAAGAGTTACATATGGTGTTAAACTTAACGGAGAAGTGACTTTGGATGTTGAAGCGTGGCACTGCATGTCCTTAGTATACTTTTTATAAGATAGTAAGTGACCACTGAGTGCTAATAATAACACTATAAAATGTTTCGGCAAATTTTTCAACGGGATAAAGAATACACGGTGCTTCGTTCAAGATAAAACACGGTAGACAAATGGACATTCTAGGTCAGGAGTGCTCAAACTTGAACTGCTGGCGATCTACCTCAATATTTTTACTTACGATCGACTCTGAGAGGCTGCAAGTATGTGTGATGCAGGGTTGTCGTACATACACGATACACCCTACCTACCTACCAAGGTAGGGTGTACCGTAGTATATATAGATATTAGCTTTCCCCGCAATATACATTATTTATGTCGAGGTTTGGGTTAGGTTTCGTTAGGTTCTTCTCTATAATATAAATGAAAAAACTCATAGTTATAAAAAATTGCGAGTTTATTCGTTGTTAAAAGACAAAAGAGTTACATATGGTGTTAAACTTAACTAAGGAGTGACTTTGGATGTTGAAGTGTGGCACTGCAAGTCCTCAGCATACTTTTCATAAGATGGTACGTAACCAGTCAGTGCTAATCGCAAGCATGATGACATATGATCGTAACTTAGTCGATTGCGATATTTTGACTTGGTTATCTTCATTTCAGAAAATGCAGACTCGCACAAGTAAGTTGACCAAAATATTGACGTCAGTAGAAGGGCGATTGGCCTTAGATTCGGATATTTATCTTCAGATATAAAACACCATGAAGTATCAGATACTGTAGCTTTCAGATGTATATCTGATATAATCTCATTCTCATCATTCTCAACAGAACAAGACTTCATCATTAAACTGACTTGCTATTTCAGTAGCTAATTCCTCAATGTTTTCACATAAACTCATAAATGAGCCAATTTAGTGAAATCACAGAAATGCATGTCGAATTGTCCGAAAATATTTGATAATACAGCCTGTTACGTATCATAATTCAACTGAGGAATCCTTGCTTTCAAAAACGGAAAATGTTTCAGATCCTTTCTTTTCAGTTGATCTATCATAAGTTGCAATTTACTTTTGAATACGTTTACTGCGTTAATCATCCCAATAATAGTTTTTTCTTTACCTTGAAGCTCCAAGTTAATGGTGTTTAAGTGCATTGTGATGACAGTCAAAAATGCCAAATCAGTCATCAATTTTCTGTTTTTCAACATCCGAGTGTCAATACCTATTTCGTCTATGAAAGCTGGTATTTCGGGCAATAATTCTTGAAACCTTTCTAGGAATTTTCCGCGACTCAACCACCTGACGTCCGTGTGAAGAACTAAATCAGTGTGTTCAGCTGACTCCCAATAGTCCAACTGCTGGTGCTCTATTGGTTGTAATGCACATTAATTTATATATTGCTAGCCTATAGTTTATCACAAAATTGAAGAAAACGTCATATATATCTTCGCCACAGGTCTTCCCCTTCAAAGGAATGATTGTCAAAAATTCTTCCTTAGCCAACATGTTATCAAATAATTTCTGAATAAAAATACACAGCAAGGCAGTTTTTGTCATATCGGTGGATTTGTCGAACTGTAAGAAAAATTTTTCCTCCCAATCGTTATTAAAATGATACCTTTTATATTTCTTTGCTACACTCATTAATGTAACGTAATATTATTGCCTTCAAGTTACAATGCATAATGACTCCAATTCCTGATGGCGTAATAAATTTTCGTAGTTTAATTTCCTATTTATTAAAATTTTTTTTCTACTCGAGACCTACTCAAAAAGTACTCGCGATCGACTGGTCGATCCCAATCGACCCAACACTATTGACCTTTGATAATTATAATGAAACTGAAATTGCGTTAATAATAATGAAACAAGAATAATATATTTAATTGATTCCGTCATTACTACTGATAAGTAATCATGATGATAATGAGTAATTAAACTATGTATGATACAATCACAAATGATTTATTAAAATCAGGATTTCAATTTCAGTCGCTCGACCATTTTCAGCTGTTAACAAGTATTGAAATGAAGTTGAAAATACATACATACATAAGCAGGTAAATATAAAATTAATAAGGCAGCAAACAATAGGTAATAAACTAATTATGATAAAAGCAGGAATTATTCAAAGATATCATAGATATCGTCAATAGGAATGAATAAGCCAGGCCACACTGGTCGTTCAGAATATTATCTCTTTGGGGGGACTGTTCCAATTTGAGAATTTAGATTTATTCTAAGTAATCTAACTTTCATCCCTTAGGTATTCTGTGAGTAAGTTGATCTATGGCTGGAAAATGATGCCTATTTTTGATACAATGTGAAGCGAAAGTAGATTCATTAGTTCTCTGGTTGTTGTAATCTGATTGATGCTCTTTGTATCTAGTTTCGAATAAACGATCAGTCTGACCTTTATAGCCTTTACAATCCATACAGAAAAACTTGTGAACTCCAGTATTGTCAAATTCATCAGTTTAATCTCCGTTATTAAATCTTTTCGCTGATAGGGCCTACATATGTTAATGAAATATATTTATCTGTATTAGTTGATTCTATACGTGGGTAATTATTATGATATGCTATGTGTGTTTATTTTTCTGGTTATTCCGTTTATCATATTTGAGGATAATCATTGTTCTTTGCTATTTCTTTAATAGTTGTCACTTCCTGGGCATATTTTCTTCGGATAATGGCACAAATAAAGCCCTATAAATCATTGCATTAAGCGCAGCGTATTTGGAGGACTTTAAGTGTGTAGAGTCAGGGATGTAAATATCAGTATAAGAGATATATTTTTGAAATGAATCTAACCGACCTTTACTGATGTTTGCATTTTCAGACGAAAGTCTAAAATGGCAATCGTGATTTTCAATAAATTTCTTGTGATAGTATAATACATAGTTTAATTTCTTATTATAAACAACAATCGAAAAATTATCAATGTAATAAATAAATTGGATAATTAGAAATGACCCTCATATAACGTTATACTCAGTGAACTTTTCATTTATGCAGAGTGAAGAAATTGATCAACTACATTTCATATAGTTAATTAATCACATTTAATCCCCCGAAGATAGTGAGATCAGATAAATTAAGATGAGGAAAAAGCTTCTCAATGCAATTGATTCGAAATGAGAAGTAACTTAATCAATTCTTTTATCTAATAAAGAAAATCAGGAATATGAATTTAACAGGAATAGTTTCGTTTGATTGAAAGAAAGGACCAAGAGAGAAAATAAAAAAAAACACGACACATTTGCATAAATATTCTGCTATCACATGCACCATATGAAATAATGCGTAAATATCTGACCTCATTCAGAGACAGAAAATTCTTGATTCACCAGAATTGCCTTGCGGTATATTCGGCGTTCTTCTTCAATGGTCTTCACACGTACTAGGTTTGGGCGGTCAAAGAGTAGAAAACGGAGCAGCAAACCAAATGACGTAGGATGCAGCAGATGTAAACGGAAATAGGAAATACGTAGAAGTAGAAGAAAGGGTGAGTAGAAAAACGAAGAAATCGAAGAAAGATCTTTGCTGAAGTGGGGCCTTCAAGGTGAGGGTGTTTCAAGTAATGGATCCAACAAAGTCGATAGTGTTGGTTGCAATACATAAGGTACGGTAATTGAAAGTAACAACCTCCACTTAAGTTTCACTGTTCGACACTTTCCAAGGAACTAATCCGTTAACGCAATTTTGAGAATATCTCATTTAGTCGAAAGCAACACCCGTTAATTTTTAAATCAGTCAAATCTGAGTTCAGACTGAAGATCGTCATCTTTAGATGTGGTTTATCACGTATACAGCAAAAAGACTCATGAAATTTGTTAAACGGTTGTTATGGAAGAAAGAAATAAATAAAATTAAGATGAGTGTTGTCATGCCATATACAGTTAGTTCATACAAGTGTCATGGATTTCGATAGCAGCTAAGAATGAATTATTTGAAAGACAGAAAAAATATTGAAAATACCTTTAGGTGCTACTGAACCTTGACATTAGTCTGAGGAACCAGCATGGTATTTCTTAATCATACTTTTCTTTGAGAGAGCAATTTCGGTATTCTGCAACCTTCCCTGCTTCTCGATGTCACTGTTATGCTATTAGTAAAAATTTTGTATACGAACCAAGGAGTGATCAAAGATAAAATATCTTCAGTATGTCCAAGAAAGATTTTGCCCTATAATCATATGAAGAATATGATTCAGAGTATTATCACCTTCACATGATATTTAATTAGCTAGCGAAACACGCGTTGATATTTGGTTGATAAAGTATTAGGTGAAGCAGTTATGCAGTGCCTTAGTATGTTACAATTATTCAATATACTCAACAGAAACAAGAACAATTAACTTAAATCAACTTGCTGGGTAGAGTTTGAAATAAATGCGAAATAATTATACCGTAACTCTATTTGGGAAGTTCGTGTTTCTATGAATTCACTTCAGAAATGAGCATTCCTGAAGCATCATATATACATCGCGAAGTTCCAACGTGAAGTATCAGCCCAATTTAATTCTCTTACTTGTTTGAGGAATAAACCTCTTACAGACATTTTGCATTTATAATTTAATTAGATAGGTTCTCATTTCGTTCGGGGAAGGAGCAAACACAATGTAATTATAAGTATAGTATCTCTATTTGTGTACGAAATAGCTCAGAGGACTTCATTTCAATGAATTTGCGATGGAAAGGATGAATCCATAAATCAAAATTTTGTGCGTTCTCCATCTAATTTTCAACTTTTCCAATATTTAGAACTTTTTAAGGTTATTATTTGGAGGTACAAGTGTTTCATCTGACTTCGTTGGATCAAAAGGATTCGAGAAGGTCCAAGTGGATTCGAGATGTTTCAATTACCAAATTTCCGACAAGAAATAAGTTCTACAGGGTGTTACATAATAGTATATCACAACTCAAGGGGGTAAATCTACGTGCAACTCTAAGAGAGAAAGTTTATAAAAACATAGGTTCGCAAAAGCTTCGTTATGGAGCTACAGGATGTTGAAATTTCCGGAAAAAATTGTTTTTTCCTCAAAACTCCTACAGTTTTTGTGATATTCAGCCCAAAATTTGAAATGCAAGCTATTTTTTACAGCCTCCATTATTACAAGTCCCATATTTCAACTGATATTCACAAGGTGTTTCCTTTTCCGTGGCCATGTCTCCTTTTGCCCTCTCAAACTTTTTTAAAGGTCGCCACTGATCAGCGTACAATCAATTTTCGTCATCTTTGTTCAATTAAAAAACTTTTTTGACACTTGTAATTATTTCGTATCTCCAACCGTTTTGGAGTGAAAAGTTATTGAATTTGAATCATTTGAATTGTATGTTATTCGCCAAATAAAAATAAAATAATAGAAATACTCGATAGGTATGCCCAAAATTTCTTTTATTTTGATAGCTCGTCTTCTGAGACTCAACTTATACTTATTCAATATCAAACTAAAAGAAAGAACAATTAAAACTGAATAAATTGCTGGAAGTGTCCTCGACCTGCAAGAATACAGGCCTCTGTCCTTCTTCGCATAATATCACGCACTCTTTGATATATTCCTGGGGTATTTCTTATCGCGTCACAAAAGGTTATTATTCGATTTCTCAATTATTCTACAGTGTTCACTGGAGTGGTATAAACTAAACTTTTGAGATATCCCCATAAAAATAAAGTTTAAGCTATTTAAGTCTGGGGACCTAGGAGGCCATGGAGAATTCCCTAGATTCTCCACTAAAATGTGCTAGTTCCCTGTCATGCATGAACTACATTATGTTTATCACGAAAAGTGGCACATTCTCGAGCAATAAAGATAACTCCTAGTCAAGGAATTGCCGATAAGCGGGAAAATTTGGTCTGTTAGGCAAAAAAAATAGCCAGATCAAATAATTTTCAATAATTTCGACCCAGACATTTAGTGACAATTATTCTTGATGATAAGATTCTTTTATCAAATGTGGGTTTTCCTCAGCCCAATAATGATTATCGTGAAAATTTGTGACAACAGTTCTCGAAAAGTTAGCTGTTCGTCTGTGAACATTATTTCACCATCAAACTGAGAATTTTCTCCAATTTTATCTAAGAACCATCGGCAGAAATTCAGTCTTGAAGGAAAATCTCGAGGAAGTAGAGTTTGGATGCGTTGAATATGAAACGGGTACAATAAAAAGTCGTGGAGAATCCTCCAAACTAGAAGATGTGAAATATTCAACTGATTTCCAATTTTTCTTGTACGCACATGAGGATTCAAATCAATAAATTCGAAACTGCTTCCTCAATACCTGGAGTTCTCATAGTTTGAGTTGCAACTTTCAAATGATTATTTGCAGTAAAAGTACCAGTTGTGTTTCCATCAGCCAGACCGTATATGTAACGAATATCAGCCAATTCGGCGTTAGTAAAATTAGCCATTTTTTCTTACAGCAATAACTTCAGAAGTCTTAAAACTAATCGTTAATTAAATAAACAACTCGGGCAGACACTGGTTCAACTACAGCAACAACAATAAAAAAAATGAAAAAAAATCAAACCCTTCTACTATTGGAAGTGCTTTCAATTCAGCGAATTAATACAATCGTTTAATAATTTTTTCTCGAGACCGGTTGCAGGTACGAAAACATCAGAGGTGTCAAAAACATTCTAAATTGATCGAAGATGACGAAAATTAATTGTACGCTGATCAGTGGCGCACTGCAAAGAAGTTTGAAAAGTGCCAAAGAAGACATGGCTTCGGAAAAGAAAACACCTTATAGATTCTAGTTGAAATTTAGGATGTGTTATGATGGAGGCTGTAAAAAATAGCTTGTATTCCAAATTTGGGCTGAATATCTCAAACACAGCAGGAGTTTTGAAGAAAAAAACAATTTTTCCGAAAATTTCAACACCCTGTAGCTCTTTAACGAAGCTTTTGCGGACCTACGTTTAAATGAACTTTTTTCTTAAAATTGCTCATAGATTTACCTCCTCAAGTTGTGATATACTTTTATGTAACACTCTGTATATCATGTGGTCATTTAGTTTTCATTCGATTCGATTGTTCTGAACCTGTACAGGATGATTTCGACGTTTCAGTATTCAGCTGTGTGAAATATTGTGAATAGAGAAAAATAACCCCCTCCCCACGTTGTATTTGTGCGTGAGGAATTAATTGCATAAACAGATTCAAGGTAGCTTTTCTCGTTTTCAAGTTATGTAAAAATGGTTTTGACATTCTAGAAGTAATTTTTACGCATGGAAATTTCAACTATTTTTCAGTTATAATAAACTAGGGACAAAAATACAATAAACTACTGGAGAGATTGAGACAAGAGATAACTGAAATATATGAATAGATGAGTGAGGACAAGTAGAGAAGTTGTAAGTTGCCATTAAAACACCATAGATCCACTGAACAGCCCCAGAGAATTCAATTAAAATCGGTTATCCACAAATCAAAGTCTCACACGGATCTGAGAAACTAAAAACAGAACAAACAATGAGGTACTCGTGAGGAACAAAATATTCTTTTCAAAAAAAGCAAAGTCGGTAAGGTTGATTGTGATAGTAATAGAAGCAGGAGATATTCACACATGGTCGCTCAAACCATTCCTGAGACAGATCCAAAGAAATACCAAAATGAAGGAATGAAACATGAGTCATTCGCCAGTTGTGAAAAGTCCGATTTGTCAACGCAAACGGTGTAAAATGGCCTGGAAACATGTTCGGAGGTAATTTACAAAAGAAACAGAGGGGAAAGTAATAACAATGAGATATCATCGTCCACGAGTAGAACGCCTACAACTAGTGCTGCTTCAGGAAATGCGATCAGTATGTTTCCTGAAAAAAAGCAAAACGTTCGAATTTTCCTATCAAGAGTACAGAATGGTACTAATGTTGCTAGTATTATGGATTCTCTGCAAAATAGGATTGCAGCCAAAGATTTTGAGGTAATTCAACAAGAGAGTTCCATGAATAAGAGCCGAATTGTCATTCGCGAATCATTTGTTGAATGCTGAGTTTTGGTCCTCAGGCTTGTTGGTACCGATTTACCGATTTTCTCACCGGCCACCGGTTCCTTCAGCAGAAAATGACTTGGCTGCTCTGGCTGCGTCGGTGGAGAGGGATAACGATTCTACGAAAACAAAAGACTGAATTGTGAGAATCTGGACATAGTGTGTCTAACTGAGTATTGTTCGAGGGATGAACGAGGATATGGTGGTTACCCCAAACTACGAAATTTCTAGCTGTTTCACGAGAACAACCCACATACATGGTGGGAGTTTGATACTTGTAATTACAGGTAATTACAGTCATCTAAGTTACGCCATTGATCTTTCAATAGAAAAGGATGCAGAGTTCAGTGGTATACATGAGGTCAACACGAATACGCTAGTACCTTGTGTTTATAGATCGCCCCAAGGAGACTTTGAAGTTTTCTTGACGAGACTGGAACGCATGTTGGATGAAATAAATGGGGCTTCTGGGTGTGATGCACTAAGAATATAGTAACATAAACTTCCTAACATGCAGTAGAGAAAAGTTGAATACCATCGTATTACTAGGAATGTATTAATTGAAGGTATTTGAGAATTAAATTAATTAGTTTCAGAATGAAGTTAGAAACAACATTGATCTAAATAGGCCTTCTTATGGGTCCGTTCTTTGTAGGGCCAGAATGTTCCTATATAGCCAAACTAACAACGATTAACTGCGACAACCTTTTTTATATATCTGATAAAATAATAGATACTACAGACTAAGTACTTAATTTCATGGCACATCTTAAACTAACTTCATCCCATGTGCAACCTCTACCTCTAGTATGTTGGGATTTTGGAACCTTTGGCGTATGAATAATGAAGAGACTTTATCACTACTACACCAAAACTTTAACCTTAATTCTCGACGCGCGTTTCGCTAACTAAGTAAGCATCATCAGGAGATGATAATATACTGTATAGTACATTATCATCTCCTGATGATGCTAACTTAGTTAGCGAAACGCGCGTCGAGAGTCAAGGTTGAAGTTTTGGCGTGTTGGTGATATAGTGTCTTCACTCTTCCTCTAGGTTTCGATCCTGACATACATGAAATCTGAAGTTATGCGTGTAAAATTTAATATTCTCTTCAGGTATCGACTTATTCTTATAGCGATATTTATGGACATTACCTTTCCATATAAAATATTTGAAGATATACCTGTAATATTATAATTTTGAAAGAAATTTTTGTGTCATTGACGGTGCGGGATACCGTAGCTTGAATATCTCCAAGTTCTTGGCCTATACCTTTCTGATATCCTGGATCACCGAGGTAACGTAAACATATCTTCATTCTGTCGACAGATGACAACGCACTAATTCCTAAGAACCTGTTTGAAAGCCACTGTACTCTTCAAACCGGTATAATACTTTACAATCACGAACAAGTGTAGGCAAACGGGGTATGCAATGTTTAACATCCCTGACACCTACAAAATCTGCCATTCTGCTAAAAATCGTACTGAACAACTTTTCACTTCGGAGTTGAGTCAGATAATTACCTAACTCAGCTTTTTCGAAGGATATACTTTTCGCTGAAAGAAAAAGGTCGCTATTATGAATATACTTGCTTCTACTCTTTTCGAAGTATAAAGATCCGCTCGAAATTATTATAAATACAATGAGAAAGATAACCTTTTATTTTGCCAATATAAGCATATCTTTTTTTTTATGCATACGGCACATTATTCACAATTATTAATGAAATTCAATTAGATCAAATATCAAGGAGTATATGTATGGTTTTAGCAAACAAAAAGAAAAAATAAACTGCTATTCTAGGTCATTTCGAAGCAATCGAGTGAAATAATTTTGTCTTAAAATATTTAATTTTTCTTAACATTACAACACAGAGGAATATAAATGGTTAACCAACCATTAGTACTAGAAATCTCGAACCTATCGAAATCTCCCCCGATGTTGTGTGCCACTATGCATTCTACCCTGGTTCGTATCTCGACACAAACATTTTATTTGTTTGAAAAAGTTTAGCGGATGTGCTCTGACTTCATTGACGAAATTCCTGAATTTCTGCAGACGTATCAGTATCAGACACGGATGGCATTGTTAAGCAACGCTAGCCTAACTTCGTTATTCATTTGTCGATATAATCCGGGATAATCGAGTTATGGATTTTGCTGAGGAATATCTGATAAGAAATATTGTTAGAACAACACAATGCTATGTCATAAACGTGTACGGTTTGGATTTTGTTAGGGGAGCTTCAATTTATTGAATTACAAGGTATATAGGGATTTCTATTTATGTATAAGTCACGGGATATCTAGAGATTCACGGCTTGACTTGTAAATCAAGCTGCTTGACTTGACAACTCTAAATCAAGTCAAGCTTTAGTTTTCGAAATTCAAGTCAAATGAAGGTTTTTTCTCACAAAAGCTTGAAATTCCAAACTTCTTAATCGCAAAATCAGAACATAATTGCAATAAAACATTATACTAAGAGCAAGAATAAAGGTTCAAATATTATCGGGAAATATTTAAATGGAATTCAACGTGATAATCTGAAAATAATTCATAAAATTGTTGAAGAAAACACAAATACAGAAGAAGAGCAAGAGTTATCCCAAAAACAACACAAATATATTCTCTATAGATTAACTAATATAAACTTCTGTGAATATAAAAACAACTTGATTGAACTTCTGTGGAAATGAAAATAATACCTACATTAAAACTTAAGTCAAAAATTATAACAATGAGCAATACTACATTCCCAGTTCACCAGATAGTTGTGAATCGACATTGTACCACCATAACCTCTTGTCGCGTTCAAGATTTAGGAAGAGGGACTTGTTCGGAAAGTGAGTCACAGTCTCCCTCGTTTAACGACGGAAGCTGCGTGATATCGAGTAGGGATACTGCAACACAAAACCAAGTAGGAAATAACATCAATACCTCCCAACCGACTCTTGATGTTTCAACGGTGGCGCAAGCAATTATGCCTACGACCACGAGAGCCCAGAAATGAATTCTTTCATTATGCGTTCCTATTACAAGATTACAAATTTGGAATCGGAAATGACAGCATACAGATACATCTTACATATTGCGTTCGTAGAAAAATATCATGAATTACAGCACATATTCGAGCAGAGAATTTCGGATCAACGAAGAACAATCGTTAAAACAGGCTACTTTCTTCAGAAACGCTGCAAAGCATACCAGAAAAGGTCATAATGGACTCAGAAGCGAAAATGATACTCATAACGGTTTACCTGCCGGATTCAATGAAAGTGTTACAGATAACATCGAAGCCAAGGAAACGAATATTAACATGGAACGCCCTCCTTAGCCGTATCAGCAGAACGAATATATGTATTTAGCAAGATCAGAACTCAACAGACAAATAACTGAATTCAGTGGTAGTAACCCAACTAAAAGACCTAAACTGCCCAAACTCAAGACGAACAAGAACACCAATATCATCCTAGCAAGCGTAAACTCAGTGTTTGAAGAATATACTGACCAGAATACCTTGGAGAAGATTCACACTTTGATTTAATGTGGAGCAATAGCGGTTCTTCGACTTCACGAACAACAAATCTCCACAACTCTGATTCAAGCTGAGCCAAAAAGCGTCAGAAAACCACCATGGCAAAAACAACTGGAGAAGGATATTGATAATCTTAGAGCGGGAATCGGTCGCCTCACAGAATTCCTGAGAAACAGAAAACCCTCAAGGCGCTTGAAATCACATATACGCAAAATTTATGGGAAAATTGGTACGAACACAAAACACCCTGATCACAAACAACATATCGAAGTGTATATTGACACTTTGAAGCAGAAACTCCAAGCAAAAGCAAAGAGGCTCTCAAGATACATAAAGTATACTGAAAAGAAACATCAAAACCAAAGGTTCCTCCAAAACGCAGTCAATTTTCATAAGGGAAATAACAAAAATGCGACCAACAACAACAGAGAAGTACCTGACGCACAGTTCTTGACCGATTATTGGTCATCACTATGGTCGAACCCCAAAGACCACAATAATGATGCAGATTATACTACGATATGCCTGTTATCACAGACAGAAAGGTGACGAATAATAGGCCAGACGTAGTGGTGTATGATAAGAGAGCCAGAACAGCAATGCTGGTGGATGTCATCATACCGAATACTAACAACGTGCTGAATAAGTTCCAGGAGAAAAAGTCCAAATACACAGACCTTGCTATTGAGATCAAACAGATGTGGCACCTCGAGAAAATAGATATTGTTCCTGTCATTGTATCCTCGACTGGGTTAATACCCAAAACTTTGCATGATAGCCTTATAAAATTAGAATTGCATAAGAATACATATATAGAAATGCAAAAAGCTGTAATTCTTAATACATGTAGGATAGTTAGAAAATTTATGTCAAGTATATTGTAATCGAGCCTATTCCCTTCGATTGCAGCATCTGGGAAAGGCAAATTATATCCAGCTAACATCAGAGATAGTGCATAATACTAATAATAATAATTTTCATAAGGGAAATAACAAAACTGTGACCAACAATAACAGAGAAGTACCTGACGCACAGTGCTTGACTGAATAATAACAACGTTCTGAACAAGTTCCAGGAGAAAACGTCCAAATACACAGACCTTGCTATTGAGATCAAGCAGATGAGGCACCACGAGAAAATAGATATTGCTCCTGTCATCGTATCCTCGACTGTGTTAATACCCAAAATTTTGCATGACAGCCCTAAGAAATTATAGTTGTATGAGAATACATATATAGAAATGGAAAAAGCTGTAATTCTTAATACATGTAGGATAGTTACGAAATTTATGTCAAGTATATTGTAATCGAGCCTATTCCGTTTGATTGCTGAATCTGGAAAAGGTAAATTATGTCCAGCTAACAGCTGAGATAGTGCATAAGTCCACGATAATAAATAATCATGATAAGTATCTTCATTGATTAATTACAAGAACAATACATTTTCAATAAAGACAATTTTACTCACAAAGGCAAAAGCCTGTGGTGAGTATTTTACCAAAAGAAAAACTTAACGATTAAAATATTTGCTCATTGAAATATAATCGATCAAGCTCTCTAACAAGAAAATAAATAGCAACATATAAATCAAAACAAAATCTGTATGAAAGAACTCTACACCAAAACAACTCAAAATACAATTTGAAATAAAGTATGGAAATTAGAGTTTCTCTATGAAAACGTTCTTTCTATTTATTCTTATATATGGGGAGAATCCAACCCGAAACACAAATAGAATGCGGACAAAAGACAAAGAAAAATGAAAACAACAGGATTAACTGTTCTTCATGTCTATCAGATTATTGATCTAAATTCTATCCACTTTAGACATCCAATATTTGAGTTTTTTTTGAACTTCTTAGTATTTTTTACAATTTTCAGACTTAATGGGAGTTTATTGAATATTTTAGGTCCAATAAAATAGTGACTGCCTTGAGTTATTGTTTTAGCGACTTTAGAGATGGCAACCGAGAACTGACTGAATCTCGTATTCGAAGGGTACTTAATGAGTACCTGTTTATTCATATTCATTGTCAAATGATTCAATATAGCAAAGCAGATCAGCTGCCTCATATACCAAACATCCGACAATTTATACAACGAGTCAGAGGAGAAACGAATGTGCTTTTTGTGTATAGTTCTGAGAATCCATTTCTGCTGTATCATGAGTTTATTGAGAACGTTATTATAAGCACCTCCCCACGCAGCAATTCCGTATCTCGACAAGTGCCTTATGAACGATTTTCATGTGTTTATTGTCAACTACGCTAGAAAGAAGCCAGACACAAGTCCCCTCAGTTTCCTTACCAAATTAGTTATATGAGCATCCCAGTTCGAATGGGAATCCAAGGTAATGCCCAGGTACTTGCATTCAAAGAAACAGGGTGTTTCAATGATTGGGCCCTCGTCAGAAATTCTCAAGGGCGTCCAATCAGGCAATGTCCGCCTGTCAACCGAAAAAGAAATTCATTTTGTTTTCGAGAAATTTATCGACATCAAATGCTCTTCCATTCAGTGGTTGATGTTTACAAAATCTGTTTCAGCTATCATTATTAATTCTGACTGAATGGCGGTGACATCAGCAAAGCTGATTATTTGCCCTTCAGTTTGCAAACACAATAAATCGTTCATATAGATAGTAAATAACAACGGTCCCAAGACAGTTCCCTGTGGGACTCCATACCCTATAGCTCTCATCTCACTGAGCACCTCGCCATTGACTTTAACCACCTACTTTCTCCCCGATGAATAACTCCGCATCAACACAATATCAACTCCACCAATCCCCAATTCTTCAAGTATATTCAACAAGATGCCATGCTCCACTGTATCGAAGGCTTTCGCCAAATCTACAAGCACGCACAAAGCAACTCTAATATCATTGAAAGTCTTATAAATCTTATCAGTTAGGTTCACAATGGCATCCTGTGTAGATTTACTCTCCCTGAACCCAAACTGGGAATCAGATAGTATATTATTTTTCTGCAAATAAGAAGTGGGTCTATTTTTTGAAACTTTCCCCACGATCTTCGCCGAATTGGAAACCAGCGAAATCGGTCTGTAGTTGACATCGGTCTTTAGTTACATCGATTGATTTGTTACCCATTCTATTTTAATTCTTAGGAATAGTTGTAGAAGTGCACAGAAAAATCACTTACTAAGGTATTTATCAATACCACTTTTTGTATAGATCTAAAAGATCTGTGTCCGCCAAATTGAGTAAATTCAAATTGATTTGTTTCAGTAATATTATCAAATATGGTACATTAGAGCACCCAGAAACCAAAATGAATCTTTAACTATAATTTATTTTCAAAATTCATAAAATTCAAGTAAACCTAAAATCTCCTGTAGCAGTGCAAAATGAATCGACACGTGGTTTTTAATAAATAATTAGTTTACAAGATTTTCAAGATCTACGTCGGTCCGTGGGAATCGAAAAAACTGAAGCTAATGCATTTTTGGCATCACAAAAAGGGAGTAAGAAAGTTTACCGAGAAGATAAAAAGGACAGTTACGTCAGAAGTGCGGCATCAATAAATTAGTCAGTATCCAATCAGTATTATCCTATTATTTTTTCAGTTGAATCATTAAATCAAGTTAATACAGTCATCAATAAGGTTTAATGTTCTTTTAGTGGACCGAGAAATAATGAAGCCCTCAAATCTATCAACGTAATTTATTAGATTTCATCCCTACTAAAACTGTTATTATTTATATTGATATTCATATTACTATTATCTTGTCATGGTGTAGTTTTTTCTTGTAAGTTGTATATAATAATTCCATTTCTTTACTGACCACTTTCATTATTTGGTTCTCGGTGGAGCTACTCCCTAAAAATGACCCCCATAGATTTAGTCCTCAACAATATGATGTAAGGTAAGGTTAGATCTCCCATAAAGAAATGCTAAACCTGAATATCAAACAAGAAGATCCTTATACCATATTCCTTCAAGAGTCAGGAAAACGATCACATTCACCTAGAAATTACTCTGTTTTCTACAAAAATTGGCCAAACCTTACTAGAGCTAGTGGGGGAGTGGCTATACTAGTGAAGATGAATATATAGGTGAAAGAAATTCAGCTAAACACAGAATTAGAAGATTTAGCTATAAAAATAATGGATCACTCAGAGATAAACATTTGCAAATCTACATACCACACCCAAAAGATATAAACATTGAAGAACTCAATGTCCTGATAAGACAAATACCAGATCCAAGAATAATGGTTGGAGATCTGAACAGTCACAATATCAATTGGGGCTCGAGCCATACTGACCTCTTTGGGTCTCTACTTGGAGATACTATTATACACAATAACCTCATTCTGCTGACCACCGGCTGCAGCACTATGTTCAATTCATCAAACAGAAATTTCTCGGCTATAGACTCAACGTTTTGCGACCCTTCCATTAACTCCCACCTGAGCTGGAATACCCTATTTGATCTATTTGGCAGCGATCACTACCCGATCCTCTATTTCCCACGATAAAGGGAATCAATCATCCA
Source organism: Cryptolaemus montrouzieri (assembly GCA_013387265.2). Lineage (NCBI taxonomy): Eukaryota > Metazoa > Arthropoda > Insecta > Coleoptera > Coccinellidae > Cryptolaemus > Cryptolaemus montrouzieri. The sequence goes on from JABFTP020000165.1 coordinate 36,988,955, forward strand.
ATCGATTTCAACCAAAATGGAAAACTGAAAACGTGGATTGGTCAGACTATAGCCGAAAAATCTACACACTTTGTCTACTTTCCACAGCGATAGCGACGTTAACAAATCCGTGGATATCTTCACAAAACAGCCCTAATCACAATACGCACAACGAAACCTATCAATAATTTGTAGTAGTATCTTGGTGGAATCAAGAAATACCTCTAGCTTTAAAAGAAAGCAAACACGCTTTCAATAAACTGAAGAAGCACAACACCACTGAGAATTTGGTTGAGTTCAAACAGCTTAGAGCAAGATCTAGATTTTAAATCAAAAAAGGAAAGAAAGGCTCATGGAATAACTACATATCCACTATCAATTCGTCAACACTAATCCCCCAAATTTGGAACAAAATAAAAAGAATATCAAGCTCTAAAAACTTTTCTACCTATAGAATCTCCCGAACAGTATTCAATCTTCCGTAGAATGTTGAATATCCTTCCCTGAAGGAACTGATTCTTCGATCCGACCTTCATAATCATCGACAATGGATTAAAGTGTTTTATCTGTTTTGTTAACCCATTTCTGTATATAAAAGAAAATTGCTAACTCGGTATTTTAGTTTTGAACTCATTCTTGTCTGAAAATGCTCGAAATAGCTATAACGTTGAAAGAACTTTTCTATCTGAAACAATAATATTTTCTACTTAGTGATATCCACATTCCTCATAATTTCTGAGTGGCTGATTGAAGTGACCATTATGTCACATAATAGAATTTTAGGAGACCATAATAAATTTCCCCGTTCAAAACAACATAAGCTTGAAATTGATACTGTCTCCGGATGAGTCCACCTCTATATTAAACGGTGAGAGCAATCATCGAAACTCTCGATGTTGATCTGAGGAAAAGCCTCAGTTCATTATAGCAATTTGTTCTCATTATTCGGAGAAGATAGACGGATGAGAAGGATAATTGTCCTAAAAATAATTGAGTGGCCACCCTGATCTGCAGGTCTAACACCAGTAGACATGTTTCTATGGAAACATGGAAACATGTGAAATCGCAGCTTTTTAAGTATAACCTCATTCTATTGGAGTTTTCGATGAACGTTTATTACACGAAATAAAGTAGATGTTACCAGAAATGTCACGACATGTGAGAAATAAATTTTATCATCTATTTGAATACTACCAAGAAGTAAATGCCTTTCGTACGTTAATTTCAATTCGATTTGAATATCTATTCATATGGAATTATAAAATCAAGTTGTAGGATAATGTCAGCAATAAATAAGTCGTCATATTTGTGTTGAATCTTTCCGAAATATAATATGACATATCCTGCAATTTGAAAAAACTGGAGGCTGTTCCCACTCGTTTCATAAATTAAAAAAAAAATATTTCTTGTAAAGTACACCTGCCGAAAAACAAAAATTGACGTTTATAGGTAATTTTTATTCTAACGTGGTACTGAATTTATTTCATTTCAAGTTAGCACTATTTATATCGGAATGTACAATTTGAAATAGATTGTCATTTGGGATCTGATTCGTTGTATTCATTCAGCATGAAACTTTCCAAATTTTTATGAATAAATGCTCATTATATCGCGATATGGTAATTAAATACGTTTCGTGACATTACAGTCGATGACAATGCCGAACTACAACGGGTAGCTCTTGTGGATAGTAAATTGAATTCACATGGAATTTAAATAATGCTAAAGCAAACACGCTCTCCAGATACGAATTGCATTAAACATGTTTGGGCTGAGATGTTGACGCAGTTCACCATTCTCAAAATCCTTCTTGGACCCTCCAAAAGCTGAAGCTACTCTTCTTCAGGTATGAGCAAATCTCCTACTAAATCTTATAGACACTTTCATTAGTGTAAACCAAGACGACTTAAGAGTTCTGCACATATTTGCCCCACTCAGTTCAAGAATAATACTTTTTCTCTGACTTTATGTTCGAAAAATATGAAATTTGTCATATATATTTTATTTTTTCGCAAATTTTTCTTTAAATTGAACAAGTTCCACGAAGAAACTCCGCCTTTGGTACAAGCTGGATGGATTGAGTAGTCCAGCAAGTGCTAATGCCGGTCCCAAGCCCGGATCAAGGAGGAGGGTTCCTAGGAAAGGTTAGCTGCCTAGGGTAAAACAATTCATTGGTCAAAGCACCGGAGATGCAGCCTCAGAACAAGGACAGAAAACACGGAATACGACCCGCGCGCGAAATAGGAATAAACTCTACAGGAAGAAGCATCAAGTAAGAATAGCCTGCTGGAACATAAAAACTCTATTCTCCAAAGACCACGAAATAATCCCTGAAATGAACGAACACAAAATAGATATATATGCACTTGCCGAAACCAAAAAGAAGGGAAGAGGATTATCAAAATTAAACAATTACATCTTAGTATACTCTGGGGTAGAAAAAGACCAAAGAGCAACATCGGTAATAGGACTACTAGTACATGAAAAATTCGAAGAAAATATTGTAAACGTAAAATATGTTAGCGATAGAATCCTGAAAGTCACAATGTCGTTCGACCGTCCGCTACATATCCTATCAGTATACGCACCTGACATAAGCAAACCAGGAAGTGGCGGTAGATTTTTATGAAAGTCTTCAATCACAACTAGATAAAATACCAACTAAAGAAAAGATAATCATATTAGGAGACCTTAACGCTAGAGTAGGTAACGAAGTAGTAAACGGGGTAAAACAAAAATATAACGAAGACGTAATTAACAGAAACGGCAAAATGTTGACGGAATTTTGTGCACAGAACGGGTTGCGAATTAATAACATTTTTTTCCCTCACAAAGAACAGCACAAATATACTTTCTACAATAACCGAAACAACAAATTCATAATTGATTACATTATCACTAACCGAATGTTTCTACCCCAACAAATCTTAGATGTAAGAGTTTTGTCATCAGCTAACATTGGAACAGACCACAAGCTCGTTCTAGGGAAACTAAAGATGACAACTCAATTAAAAAAGAAAACACCATCTGTGAAAACTGAAAAATTTAACGTAGAATCGCTCAACAATGAGAGCACAAAACAACTTTATTCAAACCGTTGCAAACAGTATATAACTCGTAATCCAATATTGCAGCAAGATAACCCCGACATAGCATGGCTCAAACTAAAAGAAAACATATACAAGGGTGCCACAGAGGCCTTGGGAACCCGCACGGTATCACAGAACGGCAAACCTAATAATAAACTCTGGTTCACCACTGAAGTCAAAAACATTACAAAGGAAAAAAACAAATATATCTAGAATATAAGAACCATCCGACACCAGAGAACCGAAATAGATACATAGAAATAAGAAATGGGTTGAATAACAGAGTTCGAGAAATTAAAGAAGAATACTGGCAGAGATTTAGTGCTGAAATGGAAACGGATATATAAGTAGCGCAAAAACGAATTTGGAAATTATTAAGGGGTATGAAAAAGGACACCAATGAAACTATACAACTGAAAACAATCACAAACGAAACATGGGAAAAATACTTCAAAAATCTTTACACCGAATCAGAATATGAAGAAGAACCTCCAGAAGAAGACTTAGAAAACGACATTATAAATGAACTGGTAACAATCACGAAAGAGCAAGTAGCTATGGCAATAAGCAAACTTAAAAATAGGAAAGCTCCAAATGAAGATAAGATAACAAATGAGATGATCAAATATGGCGGAGAAGCCATGAGAGAAGAGTACACAAAACTGTTTAACATCATAGTTCAACACGGAAAAATACCAGAAGAATGGAAAAGAAGTAAAACAGTGCCTATCTTCAAAAAAGGAGACAAAACAAATCCTGCCAACTATCGCGGAATAACCTTGTTAAGCACCTCTTTGCTAACTGCTAACAAAGATTCTTGCCGATGACATAACGTCAACAATGCCAATCAGCGAAGAGCAACAAGGCTTTCGAAAAAACCGGTCCACAGTCGATGCACTATTTATAACAAGGCAATTAGTAGAAAAGTCTCTTGAATATAACACTCCAGCATATCTTTGTTTCATAGACTTAACGAAGGCCTTCGACAGAGTCCAACTTAAGGATGTAATCAAGATACTGGAAAACAAAGAGGTACCCAAAAAATATATAAGACTCATAAAAGATCTGAACACTAATGCAACAACGCAAATACTAACAAACCACACCCTAACGCAGCATTTCGGAACAACGTCGGGCATCCGCCAAGGTGATAGTCTTAGCCCTCTACTATTTAATACTGTTATGGACCAACTTGTAGAGACCGTTAAAAACTTGGGACTAGGATACCGCATGAGAACCTTCAAAATTAACATCTTATGCTATGCCGATGACGCCGTACTCATTGCAGAATCAGAAGACGACCTACAAAGAATGTTATACGCCTTTAGCAAACGCGCAAAAAATTTCAATATGGAAATCTCAACAAGTAAAACAAAATGCATGACCATAGCTAAGGAACCTCTGCGCTGCAAGTTAACAATAGACAACGCCACTATAGACCAAGTCATGTCATTCGAATACTTAGGGTGCAAAATAACAAGCACAGGATACCTTGAAGATGAAGTGAGGAGACAAGTGAACAAAGCAGCTGCAGTATACCATAATGATTCTAAAACATCTATAGACCATAATCGGCATCACTTGGAGGACTGAACCTGGCCATCGGGGCCCTCTCGGTCAAACAGAGATGGAATTTGAGGAAATATCGCAGGATATGTATTTTTTTTATTATCTCCTTAGTCCTTTTCATGACCCTGCTTCCTGTGTAAAATCTTTTCTCAGATTTGTTTAGACATATAAGAAGTATGATTGTTGAAATATTTGTCTGGTGGTTTTCTTTTTCCATTGTTACAGATTCGTTTACCAAACCCCCTTACTTTCACCCTTGTCTTCGTTTGGAAATCATGGAATGCAAGAGAGAATGAAGCGGCTAAGCAGAAAAATCTTTGGTACTCTTTATGTACACACGACACTAACACAACATAAACAGACAAGCTATTGCTAGTTCAATAGCGACAGGGAAACGAGTTTTTTCCTCAGGTTTTTTTTTCACTCGTTTATTGAATCATATACAGGATAGTATGGTTCCCCTGTTACATTTCCTGAGCTCACACTTGTGTTTTTTCTGACACACATCAAAATTATAGATAAAAGCATTTATTGTAAATACAATTATTCAAATTTTTGTCAATCATCATCATCTCTTTTCAAAAGAATATATATATATATATATATATATATATATATATATATATATATATATATATATATATATATATATATATATATATATATATATATATATATAATTAGTTAAATTATTACAATATTTTATTCATGCATCATATTATATGATGTAATATGTACAAATTAGAAAACTCTCAGTTGTTGAAAATTGAATTTTCAATTATTTTAATTATCTTGACACTCGCATCTATTGTATTTTTCCTATAATATTAACAATTCCGTATTTCAACTGCTATTTTCAAATCTCCCCAAATAGAAATGGATAATAGTTTTTGTTCGTTATTTCACAAGCAAAAATAGCTATGTTCGTAGTATAAAAAAGAGAATGTAATACTCATCACCATCTCTAAACATCGCATCGTCGTTGTGTCAAAGTAGCGTGAAATTACACTTTCAAAATAAATGTTTCTTCTTCGTTCTCCTTAATAATGTACATATAATAGGGACAGTCTCATTTCGTAATTAGATTTCAGTTAAGGAAGAGTCTTCCACGATCTTCCTGCTAACAATGCACCACTGAGACTTAAACAAGATGAAACTTGGCAACTTGCAAAACTGTTCTGAAGTTTCGAAAAAGTTTCAACTCCGCCGTAGAGAATCGATCTACCCTCTTGCTAATTAAATATTACTTTGAGATGTTCGTAGTTTTTTTAATGATTTCGATCACAGTTGGGTCTTCAAGCAGTTTTTCAATGTCATACTGTTTGCGACGTTTAATGTTAGATATTCTCCAAAATAAACTTTTGTTTTCGAAAAAAAATTCAATTTGCGCTGTACACGAAGTGTCCCTTGATCAATACCTAAGTTGCTTTTATTCACAGGTCAAAATGTTGCTGCTCCCATTCTAAGGGAATTCTTTCTTCCAAACAAACAATTCGTCAAATTTAAACATGCCAAATACTATACAAATTTTTTTTATTAGGCTTTATAGGATTCAGCCTTAAATAATTTCAATAATATAAAAAAAAAATTTGCACAAATTTTGAATTGCTTCTATAGCAACCTACTTTTCCGAATTTGGAATTAATGAAAGAGAAACTTGTTTTGATAAATACTTGTTTTTCCGAAACAGGACCCTACTTGATATTCAAGTACAATCATCAACATTGAATATATTCGGATGGGTCGTCGAGTGGTTTTATAATAGTGTAGATAATGAGAAGTAACAAGCTGAAAACTTTTGTTTCGGCATTCTGAATAGGGTTTTAACAAGTCAAGCAGCGTAAAAATCATTCGAAAAATTGACTTCATCTTAAAATGAAGCTTTTGAAAATGCAAAGGTTTGACTTGACCTGATTTTGAAACCGCATAGCTTGACTCGCGATCAAGCTTCATCAGGCTACTTGAAAGCTTGATGCTTGTTAGAGCATACAGGGTGTTACATAATAGTATGTCACTACTTTAGGGGGTAAATCTACGTGCAATTTTAACGAAAAAAGTTTAAATAAACATAGGTCCGCAAAAGCTTTGTTAGAGAGCTACAGGTTGTTAAAATTTCCGGAAAAAATTGTTTTTTCTTTAAAACTCCTGCAGCTTTTGAGATATTCAGTCCAAATTTGGAATGAAAGCTATTTTTTACAGCCTCCATTCACCATTCACAAGGTGTTGCCTTTTTCCAAGGCCATGTCCCCTTTTGCCCTTCCAAAATTTTTTCAGTACGCCATCTTCGTTCAATTCAGAAACTTTTTTGAAACTTGTAATTTTTTCGTATCTCCAACCCTTTTTTGAGTGGAAAATCATTGAATTCGAATTGTATGTTATTCGCTGAATGAAAACAATAGTAGAAATACTCCTTTTTGGGCATACGTAAAAAATTTGCTTTTATTTTGATAGCTAGCCTTCTGAGACTCAACTCATACTTATTCAGTATCAAACTAAAAGAAGAACAATCGAAAACTAAATAAATTGCTGTGTGTCCCCCACCTGCAAGAATACAGGCCTCTGTCCTTCTTCGCATATTATCACGCACTCTTTGAAATATTTCTGGGGTATTTCTTATCGTGCCACAAGAAGTTATTATTCGATTTCTCAATTCTTCAACAGTGTTCACTAGAGTGGTATAAACTAAACTTTTGAGATATCCCCATAAAAAAAATTCCAGACTATTTAAGTCTGGGGACCTAGGAGGCCATAGTTGTGGCCCACCCCGACCTGATGAATGTATTATTCAAGAATTGTCTAGCTTCTTCACTAAAATGTGCTGGTGCCCCGTCATGCATGAACCACATCCTCGAACAATAAAGTTAACTCCTCCTCAAGAAATTGCCGATAATTGGGACCGTTTAGTCTGTTAGGCGACAAAAATGGCCTAATCGAATAATTTTCAATTATTCCGACCCAGACATTTATTAAGAATTGTTCTTGATGAGATTCTTTAATCAAATTGGGGTTTTCCTCAGCCCAATAATAATTATTGTGAAAATTTGTGATAGCAGTTCTCGAAAAGTTAGCTTCGTCTGTGAATATTATTTCACTATCAAAATGAGCATTTTCTCTAATTTTATCTAAAAACCATCGGCAGAAATTCAGTCTCGAAGAAAAATCTCGAGGAAGTAGAGTTTGGACGCGTTGAATATGATACGGGTGCAATAAAAAAACGTGGAGAATCCTTCAAACTAGAAGACGTGAAGTATTCAACTGATTTCCAGTTTTTCTTGTACTCACATGAGGATTCAAATCAATACAATTCAAAACTGCTTCCTCAATATCTGGAGTTCTCATAGTTTGAGTTGCACCTTTTAAATGATTATTTGCAGTAAAAGTACTAGTTTATCTCAACCTTCTGAGGATATTTGAAAGTGTTCACCTGTCTGGTGTTACTCGATTTGAAAAACGCACCTGATATTACCGCCTAGATTCTGTTTCCGTCAGCCAGACCGTACATGTAATGGATATCAGCCAATTCGGCATAAGTAAAATTATCCATTTTTTCTTACAAAAAGAACTTCAGAAGTGTTAAAACTAATTGTCAATTTAATAAACAATTAGAGCAGACACTGGTTTAACTTTAGTAACTGTCAGAATAAATAAATAAATGAAAAAAATCAAAACCTACTAGAAATTTTTTTAATTAGAAGTGCTTTCAATTCAGCGAATGCATACAATCGTTTAATGAATTTTTGCTCGAGAACGGTTGAAGATACGAAAAAATTACAAATGTCAAAAAGTTTCTAAATTGAACGAAGATAAAGAAAATTGATTGTACACTGGTCAGTGGCGCACTGAAAAATAGTTTGAAAAAGGGCAAGAGAAGACATGGCCTCGAAAAAGAAAATATTGTACATTCTAGTTTAAATTTAGGACGTATAATGATGGAGGCTATAAAAATAGCTTGCATTCCAAATTTGGGCTGAATATCTCGAAAACTGCAGGAGTTTTGAAGAAAAAATCAATATTTTCTGGAAATTTCAACAACCTGTAGCTCTGTAACGAAGCTTTTGCGGACCTATGTTTATATGAACTTTTTTTCTTAAAATTGCACGTAGATTTATCCCCTCAAGTTGTGACATACTATTATGTTACACCCTGTATAAGGTTTCCTTTTCTTAATATGAATGAAATGAAAATTTTCAAGTATCTAGAGCTAACAGTTATGAAATGAATGTGTTAACTGTACTTACTTCAAATTTTGAGTAGTGGGGAGTGACTCAATTATAGTTGACTATTGAGTGGTCACTTTTGGATTTTACAAAGTTTGAAAATTTCCAAACTCTCCAATAAATTACATTGTAATCCATTCGTGGAAAATTTTCAAATTATCTAATGTAATGATGTAGTTTGTAGATTTAATATGTTCAATAACGCTGGATTTGTGTGTGTGAGGGGAGATGTTCTTTGAATTTTGATTCAAAGAAATTTAGTCCTGTTCATTCTACGTAAGCTGTTGGACATTCATTGAACTCAATTCTGTATATTCCGGTTTGAATTTATTGGTATTGTATTCCGAATTGCATAGTAATTTTCCGACCTATATTGCTAATAGAGAAAGAGCCAGAGTACGCTAGACATGCGTATATATACCCTTCATTCCAAAGGTAACTAAACATTTTGAGAACAGAAAAGACCAGTATTAATTTTGATACAAATCTTTTTTATAAATGAATATTCGCCTTTTGCATTGATACACAAATTTGCACGCGCCAACAAGTTGTCGTTAATTCTCTATCTCTTTTTTTCAAATGGTCTTATGCACGTCGGCATCGCACTTTCAATAGCCACAATTGAATCGTCCGCTTTCGTTCCTTCGTCAAATTCTGCTTAGGAAACAGATAGTAGTCGCACGGAGCAACATCACATGAAAAGGGTGAATGTTGCAAGGCAATGTTCAATGAACTTTTTTTCTTAAAATTGTAAATTGCAATATTATGTAACAGTCTGTATATCGCGTGGCCATTTAGTTTTCATTCTATTGTATTGCTCTGAACCTGTATAGGGTGATTTCGACGTTTTATTATTGCAGCTATGTTAAATATTGTGAAAAAAAGATAAACCCCTTTTACCTCGTATTTTTGCTAGAGGAATTAATTTCAAAGATTCAAGATTAATAGTAATATATTAGGTATGTTGAAGAGTTCGCAGAGCGACACCTATACTCTAGCATTAGAAACGAATTCATATCTGTATTAAACGAATTCTTCTTTCGTATGAACGCCCACGAAATTTCAAGAAGTCAAAATTATCAAGGTAAGCCATGAGCTCTTGTGATATTTGTTATGTTATGTTATGTGTGTTATTTGTATAACAAAGTGATTGCCGTTTGAAGTTGAAATACTTTTTCGATGAACGTAAAGTAAATAACACTGGAAACGGTCGCTGAAGTGGAGTAACCAATCACAGCTGGTGATCTAATCGCCAAATCTTGAAGATGGGATACTAGGTCCAGATTCATGAAAGTCATTGTTTTAACCATAAACTTGTTTCTTCATTTCCTATATGCGGTTCTTTCTACCAACCTCATATGTGGTAAAAATCTTCCTTCCAAATATTCCTACATCCCCCTGATGCCACAGTCTGGCGAAATACGTCATAAGTTTTTGAATTAAATAAAAACTTGGATAGCATTGTTTTATTAAAATAAAAAAAAATGAATTTCGAGAAATTTTAAGAATAACTCAAAACTTCAATGTAACATATAGAGAGCTTACCAGAGTTAACTTAGACTTAAACAAATAAATACAAAAATAAAGATAGTCCATATTTCATTACTACGAAATAATATTTTGACTTTGATAACCATATCTCAAAAATAGTGAATTACTTAGTATTGGGTATTCCAATGGGCATGACAGACGTTGAATTTGAACAACGATCAATGTTTAAACGTTAAATCAAAAATCCACTTTTCAAATGACAAAGAAGATTGACTTTCACATCTGTCGGCCTAACAGAATACCCTTTAAAAGAATGCATATCGAACATACTTCACTATCACACTGAACTCTCAAAAAGTCAAAATAAGGCACACATAACCCAAATTCTCCATCCCATAAATTCACTTGTTTCTAGAATAGAGATCAGGGATGCTCGTGACAAAGACGTGATGATAATCTCCCGAAAATGAAAGAGGAGGAGATGCAGTAGAGGAAAGAATTATTTGGGGATTTTCTAAATACGCTGGTGCCACTGTTGAACCTACGGGTGCTACGCCTTGATTAACAATTTCAACTTTATCTTGTGGAATAATTGAAAATCGATGCTGGGGATGGGGGTGCTGGTGTTGGTGGTGGATAGCGTTTCTATAGTCGAGATTTGGTAGGGGCAGTGCTCGGTTATGATGTGATAAAGATGCTGCATGGTAATCATTGAAACTTGGCTGGGTCACTGGAAGGAAAAAATAATTAAAATTAAGTAGATGAATATTGAAGAAGTTAAAACTAATATGGTGTGTTATGAATGAAAACAAATGAAAGCAGTTTAATAAATGAATTATGTCATGTAGAAGAAGCTTCTGCGCGAATCGATATAAATTTATTCACAAAGAACACACACTTGAAAAATATTGTATCAATCGAAGTAAACGAAAATCTTGAATTGATTGCATCCCTTTTTAACAATCAGCAAGCTCAGATGAGACTTTTTTTTGATGCACGGAAGCCTTAAGCCTAAATATCACTAACTTTGGACGTGTTCTCTGTCGCCATGTGCCTCCTCTGATGTTTCCACAAGACCGAAAAATCTACTGGTGCTGCATTTCAATATTCCCTGAGGGTTCCCTTCCCTATATATTACTCGATATATAGATCGGTATCGATCTAGTATACACTTTAACCTTCAGATCTATAGTGCAATCCGGAACTGTATACTAAGTTGATATCATGTCCTCAGGAGACACAACCATTTGATGTAATGAAATTATTTTCGTTTTAAATTCGAATACTTCTCGTTTTTCATTTCATTATCTGTTCGAATTTTGTTTCCCGATATTGAAATTTAATTTGATAGAGATTAATCTCCATTTTTTTTGGTACTCTCGCTTGATGAGCATAAAGTAAATATTATTCAAAGCTGTCGATGAACAGCAGTGACTAATCATAGCTCGTGATCTGATAGAAGAATCTGGAAGATGGGACAGTAGGTCCGTGTAAGATTCATGAAAATCATTAAGTTCAGTGGCATTCAGACAATTCTCCTGAAATTTGGTGAGTGGCTTAATAAGCTAATGCTTTATACCTGATTTTTTTTTTTCCGATCATTTTGTTTATTAGTGCAAATCATTAGTGCCAGTTCTGGTAGGAAATATACTTAAATTCGAATATATTTTTGGGAAAAATATCATACGCTTATGTTCAGAGAGGTAAATTATTTTGTACCATTCTTTTACTTCTATTTATAAATTATTTGTCGTAAATTGTGATAAAATTGGTGCTGCTATTTTACGAAAATTTCAACATACGAGGGTAGTTCGAAAAGTAATAGTGAATCTAGAGCGATTCAAATGGTTAATATTTGTTCGTAAAGTATATTCTGGCTATTTTTATGTTGGCGAAATAGGCATTTTACTACGTGCTATTCTGTGTTCGCTAATGATAATCATTCAACAGATGTACGTAGTGCCGATAATTTTTTCTAGTAATAGAGTTACTAATGGTTTTTTTTCATCCTATCGTATTCACGTAGGTATTTTCGAGGCTTCTGATGATTATGTGTTGTACTGTTACCCCTACACACGCAGCACATGATTCTAGAAGTGCCTCCTGCGCCTCATAGTTCTGTTCCCCCCACACATGCTAGTACGTTATTTGTAGAATCTTGACAACTCCATACTACTTATTCATAGATTGTGCAAAGCAAGATTATGGTCTATTTCGAGGTTTGGAAGTGTCTCCTCTACTCTGTAGTGCTGTGACCCCCTACACATGCTATAGTGGTACTTATAGGATCTCGAATACTCCGAACGAACTTCCTCGTAGATTACAGACACCATTCATTTCTTGATTTCCGAGACTTCTGTCGATTTTATTAATTTAAATAAATTATCCGTTTCAGTCATAGAAGGGTTTATCGCTGGCCTGTTATAGTTTTGAAGTTTAATTACTTAACCGCTTTAAGGAGAGTTTTTCCAATTATTTGGAAGCTACTTACAAGCAGACATTCTTGGTTGTCGTAAACTCCTAAGATAACAAGGAACTCTTACTTTTCACCAAAAGCAGCTTCTGAAGCCATCTAGTAGGAAAGGTATAACAGTTCCCTTTCCCCGAGGGGAATATCTCGGCAAACAAATACTGGCACCCGAGCTATTTCAGGCGATTGTCTAAAGGTCCATCGGCACGGCGAGACTTCTGTCGATTTTATTAATTTAAATAAATTATCCGTTTCAGTCATAGAGGGGTTTACCGCTGGCCTGTTATATTTTTGAAGTTTAATTACTTAACCGCTTTAAGGAGAGTTTTTCCAATTATTTGGAAGCTACTTAGAAGCAGACATTCTTGGTTGTCGTAAACTCCTAAGATAACAAGGAACTCTTACTTTTCACCAAAAGCAGCTTCTGAAGCCATCTAGTAGGAAAGGTATAACAGTTCCCTTTCCCCGAGGGGAATATCTCGGCAAACAAATACTGGCACCCGAGCTATTTCAGGCGATTGTCTAAAGGTCCACCGGCACATATTGTATAGTTATATGAACAACAAGGCTGGAGAGCCTAAGCAACATATTAACCGAACAAATGTTCTGCTGTTTGCATTATTTGGTTATAAATGCGGCAGTTATCTTGATCAGCCAATACGAGATTCTGAAGATGGTACCATACAGGATGCTGCCGAAGCTCTATGACAAACTTTGAGAGGTGGTTCCTGAAAGACCAACTAGTAATAACAGCATGGTCCAAATATTTTCGAATTCGGACATATTCAGCTTCAAAAAATTGATCCCACCAGGTGAAATCATAATTTTCAACATACAAGAACGATTGTGAGGTGTTACCATAGAAAGAATGAAATTCATATCTTGTTCTACACGCGGTATATTGGTAACTATAGTAATATTATTATCAAGAATGTTGAATCCCTTTTTATCGATAAATATCTGAATATCATGTACGATAGATAATTATTGCTTAGAAACCTTTAATTTTCCGAATTGAAAATTCATTCCTTCGTTGAAATATATGTAGTCAGTTAAGCTGCTAGCGAATACTATTTAAGTATTAACCCTCAACGACGGACACTAGTTTTACCGACGTTAACACGGACCGAGAGTCTGGGAGACTCCCGTCTCAAATGCGGTATCTTACATGAAAAAACCAGAAATTTTCAACTTTTCATTAGAAGGAAAGAAACACAGCTCATTTCTGATATGAAAACATCAACAGTATATTCAAAGTAGACCAACAACATAGTAAAAAATATTAAATGGAAAAATTAAAATTTTGAGCGTCAAGGATATCATGGACTATATATTCTGTCAAAACTTAACAAACGCAAATTTTTTATTTTGATGCGAACCCTGCTTTGAAAAAACATTCAATAATCTGATGAAACAAATCTTGAGAGTAGGAAAATTGAAACGAAAAAATACTTGCACGACTAAATATCGGCAATTTTTTTATGCTCGTTACTGCTCCTTGCAACAATTGATACAGCATTTTCTTGAGCATAGCAGATATATTGGCTTTTTACATTTGATGCAAGTGAGAGAGGTTTGTCTTCTTATTCGAGAAAAGCAATTATTACAATATTCAGTTTTTCAAGGCGGTCTTCTGGTGCTTGTTCTTCCGGAATCTTCGATATTCAACGTATAAGTGATTTTATTTCCCTATTCACAAGAGCATTTTCGAATCTATTACTCAAATGTTATTAGACTAGCTGTCCTGCCAATTTCTCAATAAAATCAAATCGTTTCATGTCATTTCCAACAAAGGAAGAGTACATGGCATTTGCATTTACGCTGCATATGTCCAATATTTTATAAAAAATTGCCATTGGTCATGTTCTAGTGCGACGATTGCAAGTGTAATTCGCGCATTTTTCATCCATTGCATCTACACCTCTTTTTGTTGAATTATAAAAGGCAATTATTTCAGGTTTTCCTATTGTGACATCAGATGCTATAGAGTGTTGCATGGTGGACAAAAGTATAACTGCCTTTTTTTTTTTGGTGATATGTGAAATGAGTGTCATCATTTAAGTAAAACCATAGATGGTGTCACCCTGTGCTCGGTCTCTTCTTGGCAAAAACTCCAAGAAACACAGCTCATTTCTGATATAAAAACATCAAAAATATCTTAAAAGAAGACCAAAAACATAGTAAAGAATATGAAATGGAAAAACTAAATTTTTGAGCGCCAAGGAAACAGCACACTTAATATTCTCTGTCAAAACAACATAGTAAAAAATATAAAATGGAAAAATTAAAATTTAAGCATCAAGGATATCACGGACTATATATTCTGTCAAAACTTAACAAACGCAATTTTTTTATTTTGATGCGAACCCTGTTCTGAAAAAACATTCAATGATCTAATAAAACAACTCTAAACGGTAGGAAAATTGAAAGGAAAAAACGTGCACGACTAAATATCGACAATTTTTGTATGCACGTTATCTCCCCTAGCAACAGTTGATGCAGCATTTCCTATAGCATTGCAGACGTATGGCCTTTTTACATTTGATGCAAGTAAAAAGGGTTTTCCTTCTTATCCGAGAAGGGCAAATATAATAATACGTTCGTTCTTCTAGGCGGTTTTGTGGTGCTTTTTCTTCCGGAATCTTCAACATTCGACGTATAAGTGATTTTATTTTGTATTTACCAAAGGATTTTAGAATTTATTACTCATATGTTCTTCGACTAGCTGTCCCGACAATTTCTTAACAAAATCATAGCATTTCATGTAATTTCCTACATATTCCAGCATATGTCCCATATTTTAACAAAAATTGTCATTGGCCATCTTCTGGTGCGACGACTAAAAGTGTATTTCGTGAATTTTTTCATCCATTACATCTACACCTCTTTTTGTTGAATTATAAAAGGCAATTATTTCAGGTTTTCCTATTATGACATCAGATGCTATAGAGTGTTGCATGGTGGACAAAAGAATAACTGTCTTATTTTTTTTGGTGATATGTGAAATCAGTGTCATCATTTTAGTGAAACCGTAGATGGTGTCACCCTGTGCTCGGTCTCTTCTTGGCAAAAACTCCAAGAAACACAGCTCATTTCTGATATAAAAACATCAAAAATATCTTAAAAGTAGACCAAAAATATAGTAAAGAATATGAAATGGAAAAACTAAATTTTTGTGCGCCAAGGAAACAGCACCCTAATATTCTCTGTCAAAACTTAACAAACGCAATTTTTTTATTTTGATTCGAACCCTGTTATGAAAAAACATTCAATAATCTAATAAAACAACTCTAAATGGTAGGAAAATTGAAAGGAAAAAACGTGCACGACTAAATATCGACAATTTTTTTATGCACGTTATCTCCCCTAGCAACAGTTGATGCAGCATTTCCTATAGCATTGCAGACGTATGGCCTTTTTACATTTGATGCAAGTAAAAAGGGTTTTCCTTCTTATCCGAGAAGGGCAAATATAATAATACGTTCGTTCTTCTAGGCGGTTTTGTGGTGCTTTTTCTTCCGGAATCTTCAACATTCGACGTATAAGTGATTTTATTTTGTATTTACCAAAGGATTTTAGAATTTATTACTCATATGTTCTTCGACTAGCTGTCCCGACAATTTCTTAACAAAATCATAGCATTTCATGTAATTTCCTACATATTCCAGCATATGTCCCATATTTTAACAAAAATTGTCATTGGCCATCTTCTGGTGCGACGACTAAAAGTGTATTTCGTGAATTTTTTCATCCATTACATCTACACCTCTTTTGTTGAATTATAAAAGGCAATTATTTCAGGTTTTCCTATTATGACATCAGATGCTATAGAGTGTTGCATGGTGGACAAAAGAATAACTGTCTTATTTTTTTGGTGATATGTGAAATCAGTGGCATCATTTTAGTGAAACCGTAGATGGTGTCACCCTGTGCTCGGTCTCTTCTTGGCAAAAACTCCAAGAAACACAGCTCATTTCTGATATAAAACATCAAAATATCTTAAAAGAAGACCAAAAATATAGTAAAGAATATGAAATGGAAAAACTAAATTTTTGTGCGCCAAGGAAACAGCACACTTAATATTCTCTGTCAAAACTTAACAAACGCAATTTTTTTATTTTGATGCGAACCCTGTTATGAAAAAACATTCAATAATCTAATAAAACAACTCTAAACGGTTGGAACATTGAAAGGAAAAAACGTGCACGACTAAATATCGACAATTTTTTTATGCACGTTATCTCCCCTAGCAACAGCTGATGCAGCATTTCCTTTAGCATTGCAGACGTATGGCCTTTTTACATTTGATGCAAGTAAAAAGGGTTTTCCTTCTTATCCGAGAAGGGCAAATATAACAATACGTTCGTTCTTCTAGGCGGTTTTGTGGTGCTTTTCTTCCGGAATCTTCAACATTCGACGTATAAGTGATTTTATTTTGTATTTACCAAAGGATTTTAGAATTTATTACTCATATGTTCTTCGACTAGCTGTCCCGACAATTTCTTAACAAAATCATAGCATTTCATGTAATTTCCTACATATTCCAGCATATGTCCCATATTTTAACAAAAATTGTCATTGGCCATCTTCTGGTGCGACGACTAAAAGTGTATTTCGTGAATTTTTCATCCATTACATCTACACCTCTTTTTGTTGAATTATGAAAAGCAATTATTTCAGGTTTTCCTATTATGACATCAGATGCTATAGAGTGTTGCATGGTGGACAAAAGAATAACTGTCTTATTTTTTTTTGGTGATATGTGAAATCAGTGGCATCATTTTAGTGAAACCGTAGATGGTGTCACCCTGTGCTCGGTCTCTTCTTGGCAAAAACTCCAAGAAACACAGCTCATTTCTGATATAAAAACATCAAAAATATCTTAAAAGAAGACCAAAAACATAGTAAAGAATATGAAATGGAAAAACTAAATTTTTGTGCGCCAAGGAAACAGCACACTTAATATTCTCTGTCAAAACTTAACAAACGCAATTTTTTTATTTTGATGCGAACCCTGTTATGAAAAACATTCAATAATCTAATAAAACAACTCTAAACGGTTGGAACATTGAAAGGAAAAAACGTGCACGACTAAATATCGACAATTTTTTTATGCACGTTATCTCCCCTAGCAACAGCTGATGCAGCATTTCCTTTAGCATTGCAGACGTATGGCCTTTTTACATTTGATGCAAGTAAAAAGGGTTTTCCTTCTTATCCGAGAAGGGCAAATATAACAATACGTTCGTTCTTCTAGGCGGTTTTGTGGTGCTTTTCTTCCGGAATCTTCAACATTCGACGTATAAGTGATTTTATTTTGTATTTACCAAAGGATTTTAGAATTTATTACTCATATGTTCTTCGACTAGCTGTCCTGACAATTTCTTAACAAAATCATAGCATTTCATGTAATTTCCTACATATTCCAGCATATGTCCCATATTTTAACAAAAATTGTCATTGGCCATCTTCTGGTGCGACGACTAAAAGTGTATTTCGTGAATTTTTCATCCATTACATCTACACCTCTTTTGTTGAATTATGAAAAGCAATTATTTCAGGTTTTCCTATTATGACATCAGATGCTATAGAGTGTTGCATGGTGGACAAAAGAATAACTGTCTTATTTTTTTTGGTGATATGTGAAATCAGTGGCATCATTTTAGTGAAACCGTAGATGGTGTCACCCTGTGCTCGGTCTCTTCTTGGCAAAAACTCCAAGAAACACAGCTCATTTCTGATATAAAACATCAAAATATCTTAAAAGTAGACCAAAAACATAGTAAAGAATATGAAATGGAAAAACTAAATTTTGTGCGCCAAGGAAACAGCACACTTAATATTCTCTGTCAAAACTTAACAAACGCAATTTTTTATTTTGATGCGAACCCTGTTATGAAAAAACATTCAATAATCTAATAAAACAACTCTAAACGGTTGGAACATTGAAAGGAAAAAACGTGCACGACTAAATATCGACAATTTTTTTATGCACGTTATCTCCCCTAGCAACAGCTGATGCAGCATTTCCTTTAGCATTGCAGACGTATGGCCTTTTTACATTTGATGCAAGTAAAAAGGGTTTTCCTTCTTATCCGAGAAGGGCAAATATAACAATACGTTCGTTCTTCTAGGCGGTTTTGTGGTGCTTTTTCTTCCGGAATCTTCAACATTCGACGTATAAGTGATTTTATTTTGTATTTACCAAAGGATTTTAGAATTTATTACTCATATGTTCTTCGACTAGCTGTCCCGACAATTTCTTAACAAAATCATAGCATTTCATGTAATTTCCTACATATTCCAGCATATGTCCCATATTTTAACAAAAATTGTCATTGGCCATCTTCTGGTGCGACGACTAAAAGTGTATTTCGTGAATTTTTCATCCATTACATCTACACCTCTTTTTGTTGAATTATAAAAAGCAATTATTTCAGGTTTTCCTATTATGACATCAGATGCTATAGAGTGTTGCATGGTGGACAAAAGAATAACTGTCTTATTTTTTTTGGTGATATGTGAAATCAGTGGCATCATTTTAGTGAAACCGTAGATGGTGTCACCCTGTGCTCGGTCTCTTCTTGGCAAAACTCCAAGAAACACAGCTCATTTCTGATATAAAACATCAAAAATATCTTAAAAGAAGACCAAAAACATAGTAAAGAATATGAAATGGAAAAACTAAATTTTTGTGCGCCAAGGAAACAGCACACTTAATATTCTCTGTCAAAACTTAACAAACGCAATTTTTTTATTTTGATGCGAACCCTGTTATGAAAAAACATTCAATAATCTAATAAAACAACTCTAAACGGTTGGAACATTGAAAGGAAAAAACGTGCACGACTAAATATCGACAATTTTTTTATGCACGTTATCTCCCTAGCAACAGCTGATGCAGCATTTCCTATAGCATTGCAGACGTATGGCCTTTTTACATTTGATGCAAGTAAAAAGGGTTTTCCTTCTTATCCGAGAAGGGCAAATATAACAATACGTTCGTTCTTCTAGGCGGTTTTGTGGTGCTTTTTCTTCCGGAATCTTCAACATTCGACGTATAAGTGATTTTATTTTGTATTTACCAAAGGATTTTAGAATTTATTACTCATATGTTCTTCGACTAGCTGTCCCGACAATTTCTTAACAAAATCATAGCATTTCATGTAATTTCCTACATATTCCAGCATATGTCCCATATTTTAACAAAATTGTCATTGGCCATCTTCTGGTGCGACGACTAAAAGTGTATTTCGTGAATTTTTCATCCATTACATCTACACCTCTTTTGTTGAATTATGAAAAGCAATTATTTCAGGTTTTCCTATTATGACATCAGATGCTATAGAGTGTTGCATGGTGGACAAAAGAATAACTGTCTTATTTTTTTTGGTGATATGTGAAATCAGTGGCATCATTTTAGTGAAACCGTAGATGGTGTCACCCTGTGCTCGGTCTCTTCTTGGCAAAAACTCCAAGAAACACAGCTCATTTCTGATATAAAAACATCAAAAATATCTTAAAAGAAGACCAAAAATATAGTAAAGAATATGAAATGGAAAAACTAAATTTTTGTGCGCCAAGGAAACAGCACATAATATTCTCTGTCAAAACTTAACAAACGCAATTTTTTATTTTGATGCGAACCCTGTTATGAAAAAACATTCAATAATCTAATAAAACAACTCTAAACGGTTGGAAAATTGAAAGGAAAAACGTGCACGACTAAATATCGACAATTTTTTATGCACGTTATCTCCCTAGCAACAGTTGATGCAGCATTTCCTATAGCATTGCAGACGTATGGCCTTTTTACATTTGATGCAAGTAAAAGGGTTTTCCTTCTTATCCGAGAAGGGCAAATATAACAATACGTTCGTTCTTCTAGGCGGTTTTGTGGTGCTTTTCTTCCGGAATCTTCAACATTCGACGTATAAGTGATTTTATTTTGTATTTACCAAAGGATTTTAGAATTTATTACTCATATGTTCTTCGACTAGCTGTCCTGACAATTTCTTAACAAAATCATAGCATTTCATGTAATTTCCTACATATTCCAGCATATGTCCCATATTTTAACAAAAATTGTCATTGGCCATCTTCTGGTGCGACGACTAAAAGTGTATTTCGTGAATTTTTCATCCATTACATCTACACCTCTTTTGTTGAATTATGAAAAGCAATTATTTCAGGTTTTCCTATTATGACATCAGATGCTATAGAGTGTTGCATGGTGGACAAAAGAATAACTGTCTTATTTTTTTTTGGTGATATGTGAAATCAGTGGCATCATTTTAGTGAAACCGTAGATGGTGTCACCCTGTGCTCGGTCTCTTCTTGGCAAAAACTCCAAGAAACACAGCTCATTTCTGATATAAAAACATCAAAATATCTTAAAAGAAGACCAAAAACATAGTAAAGAATATGAAATGGAAAAACTAAATTTTTGTGCGCCAAGGAAACAGCACACTTAATATTCTCTGTCAAAACTTAACAAACGCAATTTTTTTATTTTGATGCGAACCCTGTTATGAAAAAACATTCAATAATCTAATAAAACAACTCTAAACGGTTGGAAAATTGAAAGGAAAAAACGTGCACGACTAAATATCGACAATTTTTTATGCACGTTATCTCCCCTAGCAACAGTTGATGCAGCATTTCCTATAGCATTGCAGACGTATGGCCTTTTTACATTTGATGCAAGTAAAAAGGGTTTTCCTTCTTATCCGAGAAGGGCAAATATAACAATACGTTCGTTCTTCTAGGCGGTTTTGTGGTGCTTTTTCTTCCGGAATCTTCAACATTCGACGTATAAGTGATTTTATTTTGTATTTACCAAAGGATTTTAGAATTTATTACTCATATGTTCTTCGACTAGCTGTCCCGACAATTTCTTAACAAAATCATAGCATTTCATGTAATTTCCTACATATTCCAGCATATGTCCCATATTTTAACAAAAATTGTCATTGGCCATCTTCTGGTGCGACGACTAAAAGTGTATTTCGTGAATTTTTCATCCATTACATCTACACCTCCTTTTGTTGAATTATAAAAGGCAATTATTTCAGGTTTTCCTATTATGACATCAGATGCTATAGAGTGTTGCATGGTGGACAAAAGAATAACTGTCTTATTTTTTTGGTGATATGTGAAATCAGTGTCATCATTTTAGTGAAACCGTAGATGGTGTCACCCTGTGCTCGGTCTCTTCTTGGCAAAACTCCAAGAAACACAGCTCATTTCTGATATAAAAACATCAAAATATCTTAAAAGTAGACCAAAAATATAGTAAAGAATATGAAATGGAAAAACTAAATTTTTGTGCGCCAAGGAAACAGCACACTTAATATTCTCTGTCAAAACTTAACAAACGCAATTTTTTTATTTTGATTCGAACCCTGTTATGAAAAAACATTCAATAATCTAATAAAACAACTCTAAATGGTAGGAAAATTGAAAGGAAAAAACGTGCACGACTAAATATCGACAATTTTTTTATGCACGTTATCTCCCTAGCAACAGTTGATGCAGCATTTCCTTTAGCATTGCAGACGTATGGCCTTTTTACATTTGATGCAAGTAAAAAGGGTTTTCCTTCTTATCCGAGAAGGGCAAATATAACAATACGTTCGTTCTTCTAGGCGGTTTTGTGGTGCTTTTTCTTCCGGAATCTTCAACATTCGACGTATAAGTGATTTTATTTTGTATTTACCAAAGGATTTTAGAATTTATTACTCATATGTTCTTCGACTAGCTGTCCTGACAATTTCTTAACAAAATCATAGCATTTCATGTAATTTCCTACATATTCCAGCATATGTCCCATATTTTAACAAAAATTGTCATTGGCCATCTTCTGGTGCGACGACTAAAAGTGTATTTCGTGAATTTTTCATCCATTACATCTACACCTCTTTTGTTGAATTATAAAAGGCAATTATTTCAGGTTTTCCTATTATGACATCAGATGCTATAGAGTGTTGCATGGTGGACAAAAGAATAACTGTCTTATTTTTTTGGTGATATGTGAAATCAGTGTCATCATTTTAGTGAAACCGTAGATGGTGTCACCCTGTGCTCGGTCTCTTCTTGGCAAAAACTCCAAGAAACACAGCTCATTTCTGATATAAAAACATCAAAAATATCTTAAAAGAAGACCAAAAACATAGTAAAGAATATGAAATGGAAAAACTAAATTTTTGTGCGCCAAGGAAACAGCACACTTAATATTCTCTGTCAAAACTTAACAAACGCAATTTTTTTATTTTGATGCGAACCCTGTTATGAAAAAACATTCAATAATCTAATAAAACAACTCTAAACGGTTGGAACATTGAAAGGAAAAAACGTGCACGACTAAATATCGACAATTTTTTTATGCACGTTATCTCCCCTAGCAACAGTTGATGCAGCATTTCCTTTAGCATTGCAGACGTATGGCCTTTTTACATTTGATGCAAGTAAAACGGGTTTTTCTTCTTATTCGAGAAGGGCAAATATAACAATATTTTCGTTTTTCTAGGCGGTTTTCTGGTGCTTTTTCTTCAGGAATCTTCAACATTCGACGTATAAGTGATTTTATTTTGTATTTACCAAAGGATTTTAGAATTTATTACTCATATGTTCTTCGACTAGCTGTCCCGACAATTTCTTAACAAAATCAAATCATTTCATGTAATTTCCAACATATTCCAGCATATGTCCCATATTTTAACAAAAATTGTCATTGGCCATCTTCTGGTGCGACGACTAAAAGTGTATTTCGTGAATTTTTTCATCCATTACATCTACACCTCCTTTTGTTGAATTATAAACGGCAATTATTTTAGGTTTTCCTGTTGTGGCATCAGATGCTTCAGAGTGATGCATGGTGAACAAAAGAATAACTGCCTCATTTTTTTGATGACACGTGAAATGAGTGTCAACATTTTAGTGAATCCGTAGATGGTGTCACCCTATGCTCGGTCTCTTCTTGGCAAAAGCTCCGGGTTTTCCTTCTTATCCGAGAAGGGCAAATATAACAATACGTTCGTTCTTCTAGGCGGTTTTGTGGTGCTTTTTCTTCCGGAATCTTCAACATTCGACGTATAAGTGATTTTATTTTGTATTTACCAAAGGATTTTAGAATTTATTACTCATATGTTCTTCGACTAGCTGTCCTGACAATTTCTTAACAAAATCATAGCATTTCATGTAATTTCTACATATTCCAGCATATGTCCCATATTTTAACAAAAATTGTCATTGGCCATCTTCTGGTGCGACGACTAAAAGTGTATTTCGTGAATTTTTCATCCATTACATCTACACCTCTTTTGTTGAATTATGAAAAGCAATTATTTCAGGTTTTCCTATTATGACATCAGATGCTATAGAGTGTTGCATGGTGGACAAAAGAATAACTGTCTTATTTTTTTTGGTGATATGTGAAATCAGTGGCATCATTTTAGTGAAACCGTAGATGGTGTCACCCTGTGCTCGGTCTCTTCTTGGCAAAAACTCCAAGAAACACAGCTCATTTCTGATATAAAAACATCAAAAATATCTTAAAAGAAGACCAAAACATAGTAAAGAATATGAAATGGAAAACTAAATTTTTGTGCGCCAAGGAAACAGCACACTTAATATTCTCTGTCAAAACTTAACAAACGCAATTTTTTATTTTGATGCGAACCCTGTTATGAAAAAACATTCAATAATCTAATAAAACAACTCTAAACGGTTGGAACATTGAAAGGAAAAACGTGCACGACTAAATATCGACAATTTTTTATGCACGTTATCTCCCTAGCAACAGCTGATGCAGCATTTCCTTTAGCATTGCAGACGTATGGCCTTTTACATTTGATGCAAGTAAAAGGGTTTTCCTTCTTATCCGAGAAGGGCAAATATAACAATACGTTCGTTCTTCTAGGCGGTTTTGTGGTGCTTTTTCTTCCGGAATCTTCAACATTCGACGTATAAGTGATTTTATTTTGTATTTACCAAAGGATTTTAGAATTTATTACTCATATGTTCTTCGACTAGCTGTCCCGACAATTTCTTAACAAAATCATAGCATTTCATGTAATTTCCTACATATTCCAGCATATGTCCCATATTTTAACAAAAATTGTCATTGGCCATCTTCTGGTGCGACGACTAAAAGTGTATTTCGTGAATTTTTCATCCATTACATCTACACCTCTTTTTGTTGAATTATGAAAAGCAATTATTTCAGGTTTTCCTATTATGACATCAGATGCTATAGAGTGTTGCATGGTGGACAAAAGAATAACTGTCTTATTTTTTTTTGGTGATATGTGAAATCAGTGGCATCATTTTAGTGAAACCGTAGATGGTGTCACCCTGTGCTCGGTCTCTTCTTGGCAAAAACTCCAAGAAACACAGCTCATTTCTGATATAAAAACATCAACAGTATATTCAAAGTAGACCAACAACATAGTAAAGAATATTAAATGGAAAAATTAAAATTTTGAGTGTCAAGGATATCATGGAATATATATTCTGTCAAAACTTAACAAACGCAAATTTTTTATTTTGATGCGAACCCTGCTTTGAAAAAACATTGAATAATCTGATGAAACAACTCTAAACGGTAGGAAAATTGAAAGGAAAAACTTGCACGACTAAATATCGGCAATTTTTTTATGCTCGTTACTGACCCTTGCAACAATTGATGCAGCATTTTCTTGAGCATAGCAGATATATGGGCTTTTTACATTTGATGCAAGTGAAAGAGGTTTGTCCTCTTATCCGAGAAGGGCAAATATTACAATATTCAGTTTTTCTAGGCGGTTTTCTGGTGCTTGTTCTTCCGGAATCTTCGATATTCAACGTATAAGTGATTTTATTTTGTATTTACCAGAGCATTTTCGAGTCTATTACTCATATGTTCTTAGACTAGCTGTCCTGACAATTTCTCAATAAAATCAAATCGTTTCATGTCATTTCCAACAAAGGAAGAGTACATGGCATTTGCATTTACGCTGCATATGTCCAATATTTTATAAAAATTGTCATTGGTCATGTTCTAGTGCGACGATTGCAAGTGTAATTCGTGAATTTTTCATCCATTGCATCTACACCTCTTTTTGTTGAATTATAAAAGGCAATTATTTCAGGTTTTCCTATTGTGACATCAGATGCTATAGAGTGTTGCATGGTGGACAAAAGTATAACTGCCTTATTTTTTTTTTGGTGATATGTGAAATGAGTGTCATCATTTAAGTAAAACCATAGATGGTGTCACCCTGTGCTCGGTCTCTTCTTGGCAAAAACTCCAAGAAACACAGCTCATTTCTGATATAAAAACATCAAAATATCTTAAAAGAAGACCAAAACATAGTAAAGAATATGAAATGGAAAAACTAAATTTTGAGCGCCAAGGAAACAGCACACTTAATATTCTCTGTCAAAACAACATAGTAAAAAATATAAAATGGAAAAATTAAAATTTAAGCATCAAGAATATCACGGACTATATATTCTGTCAAAACTTAACAAACGCAATTTTTTATTTTGATGCGAACCTTGTTCTGAAAAAACATTCAATGATCTAATAAAACAACTCTAAACGGTAGGAAAATTGAAAGGAAAATCGTGCACGACTAAATATCGACAATTTTTTATGCACGTTATCTCCCTAGCAACCGTTGATGCAGCATTTCCTATAGCATTGCAGACGTATGGCCTTTTACATTTGATGCAAGTAAAAGGGTTTTCCTTCTTATCCGAGAAGGGCAAATATAACAATACGTTCGTTCTTCTAGGCGGTTTTGTGGTGCTTTTTCTTCCGGAATCTTCAACATTCGACGTATAAGTGATTTTATTTTGTATTTACCAAAGGATTTTAGAATTTATTACTCATATGTTCTTCGACTAGCTGTCCTGACAATTTCTTAACAAAATCATAGCATTTCATGTAATTTCCTACATATTCCAGCATATGTCCCATATTTTAACAAAACTGTCATTGGCCATCTTCTGGTGCGACGACTAAAAGTGTATTTCGTGAATTTTTTCATCCATTACATCTACACCTCTTTTTGTTGAATTATAAAAGGCAATTATTTCAGGTTTTCCTATTATGACATCAGATGCTATAGAGTGTTGCATGGTGGACAAAAGAATAACTGTCTTATTTTTTTTGGTGATATGTGAAATCAGTGTCATCATTTTAGTGAAACCGTAGATGGTGTCACCCTGTGCTCGGTCTCTTCTTGGCAAAAACTCCAAGAAACACAGCTCATTTCTGATATAAAAACATCAAAAATATCTTAAAAGTAGACCAAAAATATAGTAAAGAATATGAAATGGAAAAACTAAATTTTTGTGCGCCAAGGAAACAGCACACTTAATATTCTCTGTCAAAACTTAACAAACGCAATTTTTTTATTTTGATGCGAACCCTGTTATGAAAAAACATTCAATAATCTAATAAAACAACTCTAAACGGTTGGAACATTGAAAGGAAAAAACGTGCACGACTAAATATCGACAATTTTTTTATGCACGTTATCTCCCCTAGCAACAGTTGATGCAGCATTTCCTTTAGCATTGCAGACGTATGGCCTTTTTACATTTGATGCAAGTGAAAAGGGTTTTTCTTCTTATTCGAGAAGGGCAAATTTAACAATATTTTCGTTTTTCTAGGCGGGTTTCTGGTGCTTTTTCTTCCGGAATCTTCAACATTCGACGTATAAGTGATTTTATTTTGTATTTACCAATGGATTTTAGAATTTATTACTCATATGTTCTTCGACTAGCTGTCCCGACAATTTCTTAACAAAATCAAATCATTTCATGTAATTTCCAACATATTCCAGCATATGTCCCATATTTTAACAAAAATTGTCATTGGCCATCTTCTAGTGCGACGACTAAAAGTGTATTTCGTGAATTCCTTTTGTTGAATTATAAACGGCAATTATTTTAGGTTTTCCTATTGTGGCATCAGATACTTCAGAGTGATGCATGGTGAACAAAAGAAGAACTGCCTCATTTTTTGGATGACACGTGAAATGAGAGTCAACATTTTAGTGAATCCGTAGATGGTGTCACCCTATGCTCGGTCTCTTTTTGGCAAAAGCTCCCTCGGAATTTCTCTCTTATTTTTTCAAGTGTTCCTACATATGTTATATTATGACTTTGTAAATGTTCTGCTAGTTCTACCGAGGAGAACCAATTATCGGCCGTGATATTCCTATTCGAATTTTATATTATATAGGTATAAGAAACCAATTGCCAATTGTGAATGATTTGATGAATAGAGTAAAAAAACTATTCTTGAAAGCCTCACTGAGGATATGCCACTACCCCGCAACCCGTGATAACTAGATGACGAACCTAATTAAAATCGGCAATATTTTATGCGGACAATTTTTTTAAAACAAATGAACTAATATCCAAAATAAAAGACAATTTAGTTTGCGTACTGGGTTCTCATAAATTTTTCAGCATCAAGTAACTTCCTCAACATTTATGTTTAGTTTAGAAAATATATTTTCAGATTTAGATTTTCGATTTCTGTAAAAATTGTCAAAATATTGGAAACCTCGTGTTTGAATATTAGTGATCAAATCGGTCGAATGATTAAAGCGAAACTAGAATTATTTCTCCAAAAGAACCAAGATTCTAAATGAAGTTGCTCGAAAGAGCATTGAATATAGAGTACAAATTCAATAAAAATCACGAGAATATCAGTGGACGTAGAAAGAAGCTCCTCAATATATGGCAATATGTATTCAGAAAGACGAACCAATTTTCTTGTTGGAAATTTCGAATAATATTCAATAACTAGATAGTTTTATTCAAAGTCATAATGACAAATTTAGCATGTGTAAAAGTAGGATATGAATTTCAGAAAAATAAATAATGACATTTGTAGTATAAGGATTATTTTTTCATTCAATGTTTGTCAATTCACTCATGTATTCCTATTATTTCATCATCAAAACGTTCAAGAAAGACTATTTCATTTATTTGATATGAAATCAATAATGTGCATATAACTAAAAAACTTGAACATATTTGATGAAGTCCTATAAAATCTGCATTCTATGCATTCCCATTTTTTATATGTTCTTCAATTATTTCCTATGTACTCCTATTATTTGTTGAAGATTCAAGAGCCTCCTAAACTCTGCTATAATGTCTTTAAGTAATAAGTTTTTTTGGTGAGTAGTTTCGTCACAATATTTTTTTTCCGTAAAATTCATGAAAATAGGCTCTAACATCATCGCATGCTCCTTCGGTCAGAGAGGATGAATACTTTTTTCCTTTCGTTTTCTTATTGCCCAAGGATAGCTTTTATGATGAATTTAAATAGATTATCCTCATTTCATACAGGAGTGGCTCGTAAAAATTCTTGAATATTGTAATGTTAAAAATTTCATATCTTGATTTTATCCAACTGTGTTGTAGAAGGAATCTGGTAAACGATGCCTTTAATATAACCCCAAAAGAAAAAATCTAGACTGGTAAGGTCCGGAGATCTAGGTGGCCATCTAACGAGACCAACACGTCTTATCCATTCGATTGGAAATACATGATTCAAATGCTCCCTAACCTGATGTGAGTAATGTGCCGGTGCTCCATTCTGTTGAAACCTCAAATCTTGTCTTATATACTGTGGTACATCGGCAAGTAACATTGGTAGATGATTTTGCAGAAAATCTAAATACATTTCACTATTGAGGTGCCCGTCGAAAAAGTGTGGCTCAATTAGATATCCATCTACTATAGCGGCCCATACATTCAAGGACCTATGATGCTGGTGATCTATATGTCTCATGAAGTGTGGATTTTCCGTGGCGTAATAATGAAACTTGTGCCTGTTAATAAACCCATTCTTTTGGCTTGTTGCCTCGTCCGAGAAAATAACTATGCTAAACATATCTGGTTTTTCTGCTACTTTGTCACTTGCCCAATTGCAAAAATTAATTCGATTTTTATAGTCTTGATTGTTCAGTTCCTGGTGCTGCTGTACATGATATGCATGAAAATTATTCATTTTCAAGATTCTCTGGACGGAAATTTGACTTATATCTGTTAACTGAGAAATCTCTTTTTGGCTTTTATATGGGTCCTCTATCACTGTCAACAAAACTGATATTTGGTTGTCTTCAACTGTAGCAGTGTTTGGCTTTTCATGTTTTTTTGTAAGCGATATTACCCGTTTCGATAAATCTAATTAGAAGTTTTTCAGAGTATCTTGCATCAGGATGCCTCCTATCACGAAAACTTTGTGCATAAACTCTACTTGCCAACAAAGAATTTCTATCACATTCACCCAGAATAAAAATCATATCAACCATTTCTTCTTTGGAGAACTTCATGGCAGTCAATTGAGAAAATTGGGTTCAATCCCCACTTTAACAATGTTTAATAACGAAACACTGATATGTGATATATATGATATGTCCGGACACCTGACAGAAGGCACAAATATAAAAAATGTCAACACATACCTCGATTTACCTTTTAATCATCTTGATTTTATCACTCGTTGAAAGAATTATCTTGTTTAGGTTTCATTTTTTACTACTTCTGAGCGAATAATGATGCATGTTGATGAGTTTGATACGGTTTGTAGAATTTTCATCAAAAATTTTTACAAATAATCGAATATTTCGAAAATGATCGAAGATAAAGATAAGGTTACTTCTGCAAAAATATAGCACAATATTTTATGCGTTGATATGAATAATAAAATACGGGTGTTCCATTTGAAAAATCAAGATATGATATTCTTAAAATTACATTATTCAATAATTATTTTGAGTCACTCCTGTACGAAATGAGCATAATCTATTTCAATCTATCAATGAAGCTATCTTTGGGCAATAAGAAAACGAAAGGGAAAAGTATTCATCATCTCTGGCCGAAGGAGCATGCGATGATGTGAGAGCCGATTTTCATGAATTTTCAAAAAGAAAAAATGTTGTGACGAAACTACCCACCAAAAAGACTTATTACTTAAAGACATCGTAGCAGAGCTTAGGCCGTTCCTGAACCTTGAACAAAGTGGTCTTCCAATCTGAAAAAACCACCCAAGATTTTTTTATAGAAAATTGGGACACCCTGTTTTCTGCAAAATGAATTGCTGAAGTATATCCTTACTTTCTAAATAAAATATTGCGAGCAAAATGCCACTGGTGAATCACCCAGTATATATACTCATATTTTTACATTTTTGGCTGCATAAAATCCAGTCTCTACTTATTAGAAAAACCTCGTGACTTACCTTGGGTTTTCCAAATTTTTTTAATTAACTTCAGGCTGTGAGGGCCGAGGCCCTTTATACAACGAGACTACATCTGAATTCAACTAAGAAACAAGTGGTATAATTGTATAAATCTCTGATGACATAAGAAGAATATTAATTTTCCTTCGTTCTACTATGAATAAAGTCCTAAGAATATATTCTCGTTAAAGATATTTTAAGCGTATTGAGAATGATGAAAAATTTGAAACACTTCGGAGAAATTGATCTAGGAACAATTGCTGAATTAATTATTGGAGTTTCTGCAGCTTCCCTAACAGAGAAACCCCTTACGACGCAAACTTTAGTAGATAATGGACTGAGAATATAATGGAGCTCCAGTTCAGCTACTTATCAGCTTATAATTATTGAAAATCTCTTTACCTGCATAAACCAAACGTGGCGACTGCGTAGCTACTGGCGTATAAATACGTTGCTTTATCCTTCGGCCATGATCATATTCGTCTATACCATTTCCTTGAATTGCAACAGCAGGCGTTGCTTTTACACCAAACTCTATTCCTTCGCGATTTCCTTTATGATCATACACATACCCGCCATTCGCACCGCTCTCATACTCCGTGTTTGTGTAAGATTCAATCTGATTCTTGTAATCGTGGGTTTGTTGGGGAATGACTTTTTGTTGCGGTTTCTCTAAGTCGTCTTGGTATTTGACGTCTGCTTTGTAGCCGTTTTTATCAGCCGTATATGACACAATTTGCACCCTCCCGTCTGGCAGTTTTACTCTGTATTCCCCTCTTGTTGCCTTCTCGTTCTGGGATTGCGTGTGTGAGAAGTCGTCGCCCGTTAAATGGTCCACCACTTTGTAAGAGAACGCGTAGTTCTTTTGTTCCTGTAGGGAATAACATAATATAAAATGTAAACGGGGATAAAATATATTGTCGTATAAAGTAAAGGATGAGACAATAGGGAGCGAATTACTGATATGTTCGTGTTTAAGGGGTGCTTCCTCCCTGCATACCGTCTACAATTCTCAATCTACATTTAAATAGTGAATTTGAATGTGATTCAAGTATGTTGATAATGTCTCTTTTATTTTTGACACTGAATAAGTATCGGGACGAGTTAGTGGAAACAATGAATTTTCATAAAATCGATTATTTATTTCTATAATCGATTTTCAGTAACGCTAATAAACTTTCTTTAAAAACACAAGAGATTTTCAATTGATGATTATACAGATTGCTGACACTAAATTGAAAATATTCAACAACTACGTCAAGTTATATGTTTTATAAAATTGCACTTCGATTTTTATTCTTTATCAGTTTTGTTTGTGATTCCGTTTGTTTTTGGTAATGAAAAAACAACCCCAGTTTTCTTCTTATACTCTCTTCAGAACAAATCAAATTATTTTTCAACATTATCTCACTACTTTTATCATGAAATACCAAGAACCATAAATTTCAAAAATATCGTCTTGAGAGGAAAATTCCGAAATGTATCAATAAACATGTTTAAAGCATAATGAAATTTATTCGTATGTATTTACTACTACAAATGAATTAGATTAACACATTTCCAAATCGGATCTTCGGGGAAACTGGCTCGGGAGGTTCATGATAGTAATACGACTAACAAAGGTTCTCAGACGGACGCATGAAGTCCCATGGAATCTGATGAGAGAAGCCATATCGTTATTGAGTTTTGCAACATAAGAGTACTAGGGCACACCAACGTGAACGTGAGTGCAGTGCAGCAGCACTTACAAGACATGCAACCTCATGTTCTAGCTCTAACGGAAACTCAAATAATACCAACAGTAGACACTATCTACCCTTGTTTCAAGGGCTATGAGTTGCGCTCAAGGCTTGAGAGAGCTTTGTGTTTTCGCCAGATCGGATATCACATCCCAAAGAGAGGATTACGCTTTCACCATGGTTCAACATTGTTTTTACAACAAAACTACGTTTCTCTGTTTGTATCGCTCTCTTGACGATAATAAACACCTCAAAAACGTCTAGGGAACACTTACCAATATCTTTTAAATATGAATTTGATGATTCGAATGTATAAAAATCTTTCGGTTTTTGTTAGGATGTATTGTATATAATGTATTCTCAAGAAAACACAAAATAAAATCCTGAACTAATATTTTCGAAACGATATGGAAGCACTTATATTTTTCAGTATCCAGAAGATCCACCTCTGTTATTAATGACACTTTGGCATCGTCGCGGCATGCTCAATATTAAATTGTCTATTACATTTTGGCCTAAGTCATTCCAAGCCCCCTGAACTGCTAATCGAAGCTCCTGTTCATGATGGAAGACGTTTTGACGCAGGAGATTTCTTTTTAGGGTGTCTCACACATGCTCGATGGATTCAGATCTGGGAAGCAGGATGGCCACGGTAGAAGATCGATATCATTGTTTGAAGATATGGTACCACTACAGGTAAAACTATCTCATTTGCGTAAGAATTTCCCGTGAGATTGTTCTATATGAAAACGAGGTCAGTTCTTTCACCAAGGCGTGTACCTCCCCAAAACATCACTGATCCGCCTCCTTGTCTAACAACTTCTCCAGCATGCTGGAGACGGTTTTGCTTTCCAGGTTCCCTCCATATTCGAATTCTTCCGAATCAGGATACTAACTAAATCTAGATTCATCACTGAAGAGAACTGTGGCCCACCTCTCTTGATCCCAGTTTACGTGTTCTTGGCACCAAGCTGAACGAGCAGCGCGATTGCCATGGGTCAGTTGTGGAACTCGTAAAGGACGTCTGGAGTGGAGTTGATTCCTCACAGTTTGGTCGGAAATGTGTACATTATGAACTCGTGATAGCTCTTGAGCTAATTGAGATGCTGTGGTAGTACGATCTCATCTAGCTTGTAAAACCAAAAATCGGTCTTGGGCAACTGTAGTAATCCTGAAACGACCTGTATGGCGTTCTTCTACGCTACCTGTTTCATTGAAACGCGACCATAAACGGTTTATGACATTTGGGCTACTTCCCAGAACCCTGGATACTTCCCATTGTGAGCTCCCAGCTTGGAACATGCCAACGGCTCGTAACATCTCTTCTCTAGTCAAATGTCGTCTTTCCATGGTCGAATCGCAAAACTTGAATCTTTTATTTGTGCTTACAACAGAAACAAAGTGTCAACTAACTGATTTCAAACACTGAATACATAAAATGATTATAGAGCAGCGTCCCATCTGCTGCATTTTTAGTTTTTTATAAAAAAAACTGAAATCTGTTGCGGCACTCTACATAATTTGGTGAGAAATTGATGCAGATGTTCATTTCTTTGAAAAAATCATCCATATTGATCGTTCTGGATACGATATATTGATATTCAGAAGTGTTCCCTAGACTTTTTCGAGGTGTTTAACTACCCTCAATTGTTTTAGTACCTAGGCGATTAGGTAGAAACGTTCCAAATACAGCATTTGCTAGCTGAGGTGATCATAATGGAAGAATTTAACGTCCACAAAATTAACTGTCTCCAACACACAAATAGCACCGAAGTGGAGGCCTTTGCGATCATCCGCAACTTGACTCAACTTATCGATGAACCAACTAGAATGCCTGACCATATAACCATTTTTCCTAATATCCACATGATTTCCGTGTAGAGGTCTCAACCCCCTTAGGCTGACCTCGTTTCTACTATTGGTAACTTCCTAAAGCCACGCAATAAAGATCTAACCTTCCAGAAAAATACAGCATTACGACCAAACCAGCTGGGAGTAGCTGCGAGAGTTTTTCTTGTCTTTTCCATTAAACGATGTCTACTTTTCAGATTCTGATATCTATGTATGCACTGAATCCATAACTGAAGTTATCATTGCAGGCAAGGAACTCTACATTCAAAACTCCATGAAAAAAGCATCCGCAAAAAAGCCTTGAATCATTAAAAACTGTTAAAACGCTGTGACAGTTGAAAACAGAGCTCATAATAACTGGAAGAAAATCCAATAGATGAAACTGAAGCATGTCACGGAATTCAGACTTGAAGAAGATATCAGAGTTGAATTTGATCAATTTCAACGCGAGCAAGACGCAATATACAACGTTCTCCAGAAAAATCACTGTTGTAGAATCTCCTCTGCTCATGCAAGGGCATCTAATTTCCTCAGAAAAGAGCATGCATCTACTCAGCATCACACCAGAGTTTGCTAGCATAACCATGAGTCAGCCATTGCTTAATCTGCTTCTGCTAAACTCTTTTCAGGGCCAGGCTGAACTCAACACCGTCACAGCTAATGATTTCATAATATGCACAGGTGCGCTCTGGTCTGGAATACTATTCCATGTAGCGGGCTGCGCACCTAAACATTCATTACATCTATTGGATAGTGTCCAGAATAGTACAAGCGCCTCATCGACCACGCATAAGACCTCCAGCCGCTCGATTTTCTACAGACTCTTCCATGGTAAATGCTCTGAATAACTAAATGCCTTGAAGATTTTCAAGGCTCAAACAGATGAATAAACGAGTTCTTCTATTTTATAACTTAAATGCATAATAAAGTAACCTTCACTGCTAAAATTGAACATAACTATTTAATAAATCGCATAGTCATAACCATCACTTAACTCAGAAAAACATATATGGAAAAGAAACGATACCAATTGATTCTTTCAACCACATTATACACAAATTAGCTGCTTATAATTTAATGATTCATGAAACATTTTCCATTTCCTATCCATAATAGACTTCAATATGGATATCAATATCATCCAGAAAATTGCATCGAATAATAATATTCCAGTTCCCACATAAACAGAATTATTAAACGTGGAGAATAAATACGAATTTCTCTATTATTATATTCAATTATGGAATAGTAAAAAAAGTAAGTATGAATGTCTAACTCAGATTGGCCCCCCTCTCTAATAACAGCAGCAATAATCTTTCTAAATTTAATTCAATAATCCCTAGTTCCAGTGGGCTGTTAAGCATTAATATATCATAAGCAATGCCAAACAAAAATCTAATAAATTCAAATAGTCTGGGACATACAAAATCGAATACCATGAATGCTCAACAGCTCACGTAGGACAAACAGATCGAAATTTTGAATCTAGATTCAGAAAACATCTTTCCTCAGATAACAAATCTGCAGTTTTTGAACATACTGAATCAACAAATCACATAATTACATTAGATGATACAAAACTTCTCAGCAATAAAGGTATGCTGATGAATCTGTTGGAAAGTTTGGAAATAAGTGAACTGAAATTCACAACTACAATTAAATCACTCCCTACCTCTCAACATCTAAAATAAGTACAGTTATCATATTATTTTACATAACTGTTAGCTCTAGCCCCTTGAAAATGACGTAACTGTCGGAGCCGGACATGTACATCAAGAATAAACATTGAAGAAATCAGAGAAAAGTGTTTCATTTTATTTATATTAAAATCGATTTTCATAAAATGAATCCATCAATAATATCATTTTCATCGCATTTTTCCTGAACAGACTTTTGCAGTGAGATGACATAAATTCATTTGAAAAATATTTGGGGTTGGTCGCACCCCTACATGCAGAATTTACTGAACTAAAAGAATAACATTGTAAAATCCCTCGAAAATTATTGCTTGACGTTTCACAGAATTCATTAAGTGAAAGGTTATCACAATTGTTTGTAACTGGCCCCATTTTTACTCCAGTTCTCTTATCTGGGACAGAATTTACCTAAATAATTAATATTGAACTACCTACCTCGCAGAAAATTCAAAAGCATGCTGATATATTCTCAAATCCCTTCAATGTAGAAACAAAAAATCTTCAGCAATTGATAAGAATCACACTTCAATTGCAGTAGACGAGGAAATATTCAAATGTTTTTATCATTTAAATACATGCCAATTTGTTTCACATGCCTACGACGAACCAATATTTTCATTCCTTGAAGACATTCGAAACCTGACCAGCAACACCAGTCGATCCTTCGAATTTCCCAAGGATTAACTCTACGTGAAGCATCTACGCATGAATTGTCTTCAGAGTTTGGGGAGTAGAGCATGGAATCATTAACCAACAAGGGCAGTATCAACGTTTATACATATCTAACAAAAAAGTGAGAAGAAGGACAACGACAGTGAGCTGAAGACCATCGGAATTGAACCATAATTGAATAGGCAGCTTGTCTTCTTGCAGATGTCGAAATTTTGCTAGTATCATAGTGATGACTGTGTGAAGGCTTAAAAGCAGAGTTATATGGAGCGAATTTGGATGCAAGTAACGGGTTTTGATGGATGCTCCAGTAATGTTTGGGGTAGAATAGGCTCTGGGCGTTGCACAAACTTTATATGGGCGTTGAACCAATAATGGTCCTCTTTCGTGATACTGTTGGCGAAATCTCATTCAAATCAATTATAATGCCAGATTGAATCTGGTGAGAACAAATCGATAAATTTGCAAGAAATTCACAGATTACAATGGCCAACACGTTTCCCTGATATGAACTGCATTGTACATGTCTTAGCTAAGACATTACTCAAAACCTTCCTAAGACCTTGGCTTCAAATAGCACTTCTTCAGATTGAGGAAATATCTCAGACATTCTAATTTCTGCAACTTTTTGATTTCATAATCACCAGTCTACATTTATCGTTCAAATAAGTCACAAAATTATGCAAAATATCTGTTTAATTCATTAGCAAACGATAACTTCATCGCATTTTTTCTACCTAAATCTCCCACGCTGTTATGACATCCGCTTATGGCGTCAAGTTTAAGAAAGCATTACATGTTGGCTTAACGAAGAAGGATTAATTTTGCCAATAGAAAAACATTTTACAACTGAAGACGCTCACTTACATTTGAAAAGGAATCATCTATATAATCTGATGCTGGCCGACGTAGGACTTTTTTAGCGTATTTTGCCAAAGCGTTCGAGACTTGGGGGTTGATTTGATTCTCCTGTAAAAGAAATAGTTTTTTTCATAAATCTAGAATAAAAATAACAACTAATATAATAAGTGATAGTATTGAATTTAGTATTTAAATGGTTTGATCGACCATCTACAAATTCAACTGAAAGTAGCTTTTATTTGCTTTATTTGATACTTATGAAAATAAAATGTTCCAGAATATAAAGGTTCATGATTCATAATATCAATATGATATAGAAACAGAATATCAAGGTTGAAGGTTGAAACCTGTGAAAATAAATATCGTATGTTAAGAAATTTACTAGAATTGGGTAGGTATTTGTAATCCTAACTCTGTTATAGTATTAACTATTTCTGCCTCAAGGCGAATAAGAATGTCCTTGCTTTCCTGCATATTTTGAGACCATAACAATAGATATACCTCTACCAATTACTCAATATTTTCTGACTGTGGCAGTTGCTTACAATGTGAGAGAATTATTGGGCTAGCCAAATAAAAAGTTGGACCTGAAGAACCTGGGTGAAGCAGATCATAGCGATTCCGTGATTTTGCAGGGCATTTACAATTCCCTTCGAACGAGAAGGGAAAGTGCTGTCGTGTATATAAATAAACGTTCATTAATTGATAATTTCGAGTCAGCAGCGAGCAGCCGTCCAGAGAAGTCGTCCCAGGACCTCCAGCAGGTACCCGACTGTGGAAATCATCGCGAGGCGGGACTTAGGCATCTGTATCCACGCAGGCCCATTTTATGCGCTGCAGATGCACTCTTCGTTGAAGCCTTCCTGAGAAGACCGTCCACCAGCGTCAGAGGATTCCTATTCAGCATGGCTTGGACTCCCAGTTCAGCAAGACTTGAGTGGACTTTGGCACAGGTTACCGTCGCGGCCATTTTTGCGTCTGCCTGTGCACCACCGCTGGCGTCAGCTGAATGTAGTGGACCACTCCGCCAATTGAGGAAATTTGCACTTTTCAATGCTATAATTGGAAATTAGATACGAACCTGGATGTTTAGGGCTTTCACCCAGCCGAATCGGGCATCCGCCGAGCTTAACTCCGGACTCCACGAGTTCCGGAATATCGGGTTTCCACACCCAGCCTTTCCCTTGGACATCCCATCCGAGTTTACCTTTATCTTCCGCCAATTTTCTTTCTATATGGGGACTATAGCTTTCGGGCTGGAACCCCAAGAGGAGGTTTTTAGTCGGTAAAAATCCGACATTGGCCCCGTTTCCGGGGTGCATCTTATCGAAGATTTTCCTCCTCTTTGTCTAAAAAAAAAATTGATAATTTATGAGAAAGGTCTGGGTAATGTCTTGAGTGTACATCTTCTCAATCTACTGTTCATCTAGAAATTAGTAAATCAGTCCTGAATATTTACCTGCATAAACCTTTGGTGTACCGCTCAAAAATAAAACCGTTCTTTTAATGAGCCATTCTTGCTACCTTTCCACGTTTCCTTTAGTCACGACTACGTAAACTATTATTATACAAACCAAATCATAATTTGTGTCCGAAATTCTATTTCTCCTGCCAATATTGGCTGTCTCGGTAGCATGGTAAGCGAGCTGCTTGCTATAGCGATGCTCCTCTCTCCACAAACTAAAAGAAACTGGTCATCTCAAAAATAAAACACCAGCAGATTATTGGTTTACTTAACTCATGGTTGAATGTCACGATGAACATAGAGGGTGAGTTACAAGTTACGGAAGCTCGTTCTTTGTTAAACTGTACTTTCAAGATATTTGTCAAAACCTTTTCAGTTCTGTACAGGTTAAAAACTGGTCGTTCCATTAATATCAAACTAGACGAATATAAAAAATCAATGATTCATAATAAATTAACGTCTGTTGTTGTGCAAAATATTCTGACAAAAATCATTCTTAAATTTTCAAAGAAACCCAAGCTAGAAAAGGCAAAAAAAGCCAAACATTAGATTCATTAGAAATTTTCGTCATATATATAATCTACCAATTAACGAGCAGCTTGAATTCTGTTCGTCCTCACTTCTCTCATCTGTTTCTCAGGTATAAATGTCATTGAAATATTTCAATTTCCTGTTAGTTTTTGAAAATAGGATGAAACCCGAAACATCAAACATATTTTCATTCACAAATACAAGTAAACGATGATATCTACTGAAATATGCGTTTCGATACACAGTATCTTTATCAAGAGCGAATGTATACTACAAATATATCTTACTAATAAATTTTATATATACTAAAGAGGCAATCCACTCAGAGCTATCCGTACTTGAACTATTGTTTAGGAAATAACTTTAATAAGGGTGAGTTATTTATGTCTACCTGATCATTAAGAATTTCCGGTGTATTCCTAAATCTGTAAATTTCAAGTGCTTCTAGAAGGTAGTATTTTAAATTCTGGATTGAAAGAGTGACCATTTGCCCTAAGATGATTTGAATAATTTGAATCGGTTTTTCCATTGATGAAACTGCGTGTTTGTTCAGAGATTCTAACATTAAAATTTCTTCCTGTTCTACCTATATAAAAACAATTGCAATCTTCACAATCCAATCTATAAACACCTGATTTATTTTCGTTTTCTTTATTAATTGGAAGTTTATAATTCCTGATAATTGAACGTAAATTTGTTGATGTTTTGAATGCTACATTTAAATGTGAATTTTAAGGAGGATTTCATATTATTGCTAATATTGCCTATATATGTTAAACTATTGAATTTCTTGTTTTAGTGTTCACCGATTGGATATATATGTTGTAAAGCTAATTTTTGTTTTTTCTTATGTAGTATGCTGCTAACTAAATTTGTATCATAACCATTATTTCTTGCGATCTGTTTTATCAAATTCAATTCTGTGAAATAATTATCATTAGACATCTGTGTGTTCAAGAGTCTATGTATAGAGCTGTTAAATGCTGCAACTTTATGTTGGTAAGGATGTGCCGATGTATAATGAATTGTGATATCTGTATGAGAAGGCTTATGATAAATTGAAAACTGGTGTTTATTATTTGACCTTGTTATTGTTAGGTCTAGGAAATTGATCGAATTGTTCTGTTCTATTTCAGAAGTGAATTTTATTTTTGGGTGCAGGTTGTTGATGAAATTTTCGAATACAGTGAACTGTCTGTTTGTTCCTGTGAAACACACAATAATGTCATCGAAATATCGATACCAATATAGGAAATGTTTACTAAGCGGGTGTTTATGAATAGTTTTTTCTATGTTATCCATGAAGATTTTCTGCTAAAAGAGGACTTAAGGGGTTTCCCATTATAAGTCCCTCATCACTTTTATGAAAAAATAGTTAAATAAAAAAAATAATTTTGAGATAATCCAAATCTCAAAATATATTTTTATTCAAGGAAAATGGTCACTCTTTCAATTCAGAATTTAAAATTCTACATTTTGAGAAGAGAGGTATAAAACTCAACCTTCTGGAAGCACTTGAAATTAACAGATTTAGGAATTCACCGGAAATTCTTAATGATCAGGTAGACATGAATAACTCACCCTTATTAAATTTATTTCCTAAACATTAGTTCAAGTACGGATAGCTCTGAGTGGATTGCCACTTTAGTATATATAAAAATTTGTTAGTAAGATATATTTGTTCATTCGCTCTTGATAAAGATACTGTGTATCGAAACGCGTCGAGCATTTAATAACATATTTAACTAGAAATCATCGTTAACTTGTATTTGTGAAAATGGATTTCTATCACGTAAAAGCCTCGTCAATTGAATATTTTATTCATTATACTTTGTGAAGCTTAGGCCTCTTGTTTTCAATTTAATTATATAATTACTTTTTAATATGGCATTGAAATGGAAGAAAACTATTTAGTTTAGGTATGAACAACTTTTGTTCCGTTCAAAAGATAATTCAATTTTCCATTCGAATCACAACAAAAAGGGATGGTGTTCTTTTTAAAATAAGAAATATTTTTGAATTATTTTCCACTTCTATATAAAATTGGTTAGATTAGGTTAGATCTTAGGGCATCTTGATAGTACAGATGATAAATTATTTATAAAATTCGAATATTCAACTTCTTTAATAACTTGCAGTTCAAAGAAATTCATAACAACTTGAAAACGATGTGACTCAGCATAGGAAATTATAATAATTTCGATATACTATCCTGAAAAGCCAAAACAATATGGTATTCTATTGAATATAATAATAATAATATAATATTTTTCGAACGACTGTCAAAACTTTTTAGCAAATTTTTCTTAAAATTAAGCAAGTTCCACGAATAAATAATATTTGGGCGATGTCAACCCAGATTATCGGGTCCATAATGATTCTAAAACATCTATAGATCACAATCGGCATCACTGGAAGACTGAACCTGGCCATCGGGGCCCTCTCGGTCAAATAGAGATGAAATTTGAAGAAATACCGCAGGTTATGTATTTTTTTATTATCTCCTTAGTCCTTTTCCTGACCTTGTTTGTTATATATAATCTTTTCTCAGATTTGATTAGACATATAAGAAGTATGACTGT
This sequence comes from Cryptolaemus montrouzieri, assembly GCA_013387265.2. NCBI lineage: Eukaryota > Metazoa > Arthropoda > Insecta > Coleoptera > Coccinellidae > Cryptolaemus > Cryptolaemus montrouzieri. Next base: position 37,031,418 of record JABFTP020000165.1, read on the forward strand.
TGAAATATTTTTCTGCTGATTTTCTTTTTCCATTGTTACAGATTCCTGTCCCAAACCCCCTTTCTTTCACCCTTGTCTTCGTTTGGAAATCATGGAATGCAAAAGAGAATGAAGCGGCTAAGCAGAAAAATCTTTGATACTCTTTAGGTACACACGACACTAACACAACATAAACAGACAAGCTATTGCTAGTGCAATAGCGACAGGGAAACGAGTTTTTCCTCAGGTTTTTCACGTTTATTGAATCATATACAAGATAGTATGGTTCCCCTATTACATTTCCTGAACTCACTTGTGCTTTTTCTGACACACACCAAAATTATAGATATAAACAATTAATACAATTCATCATAGGGAATAAGGGTCGAGTGGCACCTTACTGTAAAGGTCTGTCAATTCTCCATTCTGATTTGTCATTTTTAGAATTTTAAATTAACATACAGGGTGTCCCAACCGAGGGTAAAGTTGAATTCCTGCAAATCCCAAATACTAAATGAAATCGATTTATTTTGGCATAATGCAAGCGCAGGTTTATGCTCGGTCTAGAAAAACGACCTACACTTGTGAATTTGGAGTTGGTGCAATCAACCCCTATTTCCAGCATCCCCAACTCAAAATCATTCGATCGAAAATAGGTCAAGTGGCACCTCGTTGGAAAGGTATTTCAATTTTCTCTTCGAATTTGGTATTTTCGAAATTCAGAATCAGCATACAGGGTGTCCGGGAGCAGGAACACTGAAAACCCAAATAACTTTTTGAAACTGGTTCATTTCGGTATAATACGAGAACATGTTTATGTTTGATTCGAGAATAAGACTCTCTTGCGTGAATATGGAATTTTTGCAATCAATCTCTTCCATTCAGCATCCCCAACTCAAAAATCATACAAGTGATTACAGGTTGACTGGCAAAGTTCAGAAAGATTTTCTATTTTCTGAATCACTGAGGCATTGGTTTCAGTTTGGCAATCGAGGTTTTCTGGCGTGAGGATCAGGATGAGGGATGATGGAGAAACTGATTGGATGCTCATCTAAACAGGAAAACGAGATTTATTGAACTCGTATTCAATTGAAAACAAAAACTAACTTGATTATTACAACAATTGTTCAAAATGACCTCCGCCCACCTCCATACAGTTATACAGACGATTTTCGAACTCTCTTCTCACATTAGCGAAAACTTCAGGAGTCAAAAGTCGGCATTCTGTGATAATCCTCATCCGCAGCTCCTCCAGGTTTTCTGGTCTTGTGGCATAAACTTTAGATTTTAGATGGCCCCACAAAAAAAAATCTTATTATCTCCTTAGTCCTTTTCCTGACCTTGTTTGTTATATATAATCTTTTCTCAGATTTGATTAGACATATAAGAAGTATGACTGTTGAAATATTTTTCTGCTGATTTTCTTTTTCCATTGTTACAGATTCCTGTCCCAAACCCCCTTTCTTTCACCCTTGTCTTCGTTTGGAAATCATGGAATGCAAAAGAGAATGAAGCGGCTAAGCAGAAAAATCTTTGATACTCTTTAGGTACACACGACACTAACACAACATAAACAGACAAGCTATTGCTAGTGCAATAGCGACAGGGAAACGAGTTTTTCCTCAGGTTTTTTCACGTTTATTGAATCATATACAAGATAGTATGGTTCCCCTATTACATTTCCTGAACTCACTTGTGCTTTTTCTGACACACACCAAAATTATAGATATATATATATATATATATATATATATATATATATATATATATATATATATATATATATATATATATATATATATAATACAATTAATACAATTATTCAAATTTTTGTAAATCCTCTCTTTTCAAAAGAATATATATATATATTGAATAAATTATAAGAATGATGTCCTACGCATTTTTAGGACACTTGTGTAGTTGGAATAATTTCAAATTGTAACGTTATGGACTACATAGCTGAAAGCTTCAGAAGAATTCTAATGAGTACGAAAGAAAGAGATCTGATAATTTTCGCATTAAAAAATCAGCCCAGACTACAAAGACCAAGACTGACCTAGAAAACGTTCACTTTGTTCCATAATATATATTTTGGACTTACCGCTTACATACAGAGACTTTTCCTCGTTTATCGTTTAATGTAAAACAGTGTACAACATTTCATAACACAAATATGCTTGAACGTAATATTTCTTATTAAGAATTCAGAATTTACATTCTACATCGCTCAACTTCAAAGCGATTTGACGCCAGTTAAAACTTTAATATTCCACACTCATGAATTTTTACTATTAATCTTATCCTGCTCGAACATCAGTGTAATTTGATCATGGTTTCCAAATTCATGCATTTTAAACTCCACTTTCGGAATTATACATTTCTGTGAATTATTAAGTTATAGTAAAACATTCTGTTAGTTTTATTTTACTTTATTTCTGGAAGCTGTAAAATACGAAGCTTGTAAACTTCAAATTTCAGTTTGCCTGTATTGAAACTCTATCGAAATGTGAAATTGTGTGACACTGATGCGTCCATAACTTGGTATATAGAGTGTTTGCTAAGTATACCAACTCATCCAAGTGAGTTGTAATTCTTGAATTATCAAATATAACTTTGGAAAATATCATTTATGTCTTGTATTCATGTTTTGTCGGCCATAATATGTATGAGGTTTTTAAAAAACTGCCGAGAAAAGAAGCATTAGCACAGTTGTTTGTAACTGGTCTGATTTGTACTCCAGTTCCCTCATCTGGGAGGGAGTCATTATCAAACTATGTACCTCATTGAATTTGAAGGCACAATGAATGTTTCTTAAATACCTTCAGTGTAGAAACGAAAACTCCTCAACAGGAGACTTATTTAATTCCAAACTTTTTTATTGATTAATGTATTCGCCTTCTGAATTTATACACAAATTTGGACGCGCCAATAAGTTCTCGAAGGATTTCTTCATTTCCTTTTTGGAGTAGTCTTCAGAGCGTCGTTCTCTGCACTTTCAATGGCCTCAATCGAATCGTGATGCTTTCCTTCCATCGCCAAATGCAGCTTAGGGTACAGATAGTTGTCGCATGGAGTCAGATCTGGTGTATAGGGTTAATATTGCAAGGCAATAATGTTATTTTGATCAACAATGCAAATTCTACTGTAGAACGATGCGATGAGGCATTATCGCGCAGAAGAATCCAACTTCCGGTTTCTCCATATTTTCTCCATATTCTGGGCGATTACAACGAATTCTTGCCAGCAACCGTTTCATGACGCCCAAATGAAAGACTCCTGTGACTGTCTGGCTGCGTGGAACCAATTCTTTGTGGATAATTCCTTTGAAATTGTGAAAACAAATCAGCGTAACCTCCATTTCTGACCTCGCCAAGTGACTTTTCTTGGGTTTTCCTTGGGTTAAATTTCTGGCCGAATTGTGGTAAACAGTTGCTTCAGGAATTTCAATAAATTTCAACGATGATGTTTTCATTACTTTTGATGAATTCACTTTATCGATGTTTTCTTTCGATAATCCAGTTTTAGGAGGGCTTGATCTTTCGTCATAATTCAGAGTCTTTCTCTCCGATTCGAATCACTTGAACCACCCATACACTCGCGTACGGAATACACCATCATCATTATATGCAATTTGTAGCATTTTTTGCGTTTCACCAATTTCAACATAGGACTCAATTGCAGCTCTCTGTTTAAAACTCAATTTCCGACAGATGTACTAAACGCACTAACAAACATGACGCAATTAATATATATATATATATATATATATATATATATATATATATATATATATATATATATATATATATATATATATGCCTGAAAATGCCTTGGATGCGTTGGATTGCTCTCGTTGAAACAGGGATGACACAGGGGATATTGCGGCCACAATGAGGGTATCACATAGGATGATTACAAAAACCTACGCCCGATACGTGGAGCTACAATCTCTGCAAAATAGGCCTAGAAGAAGTAGTAGGAAGACCACGTCTAAAGAATAAGACCGTTTTTTGTGCCAAATTGCAAGAAGTGACTCCAGTGCGTCGCACCCCATACTCCAAAGGCAATTTCTGGAAGCAACAGGTATCAGTTTATCAGTCGAAACGATACGTCAAAGACTTCGTTCAAGGGGCTTATAAAGCAGAAGGCCCTTAAGAGTTTTAAAGCTAAGCAGACAACAAAATATTAGCAGACTTAGTTGGTGTATCGAACACCATTTGAATATTGAGAATTGGCGAGATGATCTTTTCTCGCATGAGACCAGAATTGGTGATCGATCAGATGACCGCCGGATTCGGGTTTTGAGGGGTCATGGAAGACAAGCTAGACTCCTAGAACACTAATGAGATTTATGTTATTGTGCTTTTCCAGCGACAATTGTTTGTAGTTGTGGATTAATTTTACTTCTACCAATTATTAGAAGAGATATAAGATGCTTATCAGTTAATTTAGATGTGTAAACGTTCTTTGTTTACTTCATCTTGGAAAACGTTTTCTCACACAAGTACGTAGTACCTAATTCGGAAAACAACCCACGAGCAAAATTATGCAAATTATCAATTTGTCTTCGTTTGAAAATCATGGAATGCAAGAGAGAATGATGCGGCTAAGCAGAAAAACCTTTGGTACTCTTTATGTACACACGACACTTACACAACGTAAACAGACAAGCTATTGCTAGTGCAATAGCGACAAGGAAACGAGTTTTTTCCTCAGGTTTTTTTTCACTCGTTAATTGAATCGTATATAAGATAGTATGGTTCCCCTGTTACATTTCTTGAGCTCACATTTGTGTTTTTCTGGCACACACGAAAATTATAGGTATAAGCATTTATTGCAAATACAATTATTCAAATTTTTGTGAATCCTCTCTTTTCAAAAGAATATATATAGAGTGGAAGACTCTTGTAAAATTCCAATAAAGATTAATTTCGATATTTGTTCTTAAACTTGTCATTGCACTGTAAATCAATAACTTCCATTTGGACTTCCAGAGCCAGGGTCTCAATGTCAGAATCAAAAGGATTTTGGAAAGGCCTAATTTAATTCGCAATCCCATCAAAGTCTGAGAAACGAGAATCGAAATTTATCTTCAAAGGACTCAAAGTTTCGACTACAAAATCGCCTGGAAATTCAGTCTCTGTACTGTGGCTGAATATTTCACATGATTTGAAATGTGTGAAACATTTTTTACGTTATTGCGATTGGAATTTTATTATTTTCAGCCTGAACGTTTCGATATTGGTGGTTAAATCAGGGAGATGCTGATTTTCTCCTTTCTAATTTAGTTCGCCCATATGATTTGTCAAATCAACATAGAATGCTAATTTCTACAGCCTTTCACCGTTTTCGAAATCGGCACAAGGGCGATGCTCTCATTCAAAAAAATTTCGATCTCTGCTCGAAGCTTAAGAATTTTTCTGCAACTGAGTCAGTATATGGCAGTATGATATAGCGAGTCATTTTCTCCAATCTCTTCAATGAATTCGCGGACTTGTCGGTGATTCAGTCCTGTTGATGGATGACACAATGTAAGACTAATGGTTTTGAACCAACATCATTTTCTTCGGCCTTTGACACAAGTGCGACCACTCTTTTATTTTTTCAACACATATGTTTACCTCCATCGGTGGTGATACATTTCAAGTTTTTCCATCGAAGGTTCTTTTTATCAATAGCATTTTCAACTCCCTTAAAAATATCTGCCCCAGTTGTTGTGACGTGAATACTATCAATATCAAGCGAATGAAAATCAACACCTGAGCAGTATCTGGCACATCTGTTGACTCATCCAAGGCTAATGAAAACCACTCAAGATGTTAATTTTTGTCAGACATGAGATGATATATTTTCCGCGATGTCTTACACCCTCCGAGTCACGGTGTTTGCTGACAAACTGACACCTTTGACTAAATTAACCTTTTCGGGGCATATTTCTTCCGCTACTGCAATCAAGCAGTCTTTCATCATTTTTCCATCGGTAAATGGTTTTCCACGTTTTGCAATTTCGAAAGCTACACGAAAGCTGGCGCAAGTTGCAGACTCTTGCTCAGCATTTGCTTTGGTAAACAACGATTGCTGCGATTTCAGTCCGCACTTTTCCGTCCGCAAACTCCGTTATATTTATTTATTAATTTTGAAGATGTTTCGATTCATGGTGACGTTTACTGTTATTTTCTTTGAGAATAGTTATGGTTTCATTACAAATGAGACATAGCGCCTTTTTACTGCACTCAATCACAAAATACTGAAACTTCCATTTATCTTGGAACGTTCTGTATTCACTGTCTATTTTTCGCTTTTTTCCATAATAATAAATCAAACATATAACAAGTCTAATCGAATTACTCTTACTTATGCAATGATGTTACTTTATTCCACAATAGACAGTTTCGCTTTCTTCGCCTTTCCCACACAAACTGACTCGCAATGGTGCCGCTAGCCTTTTTATCCCTATGCAATTACTACCATTTAGAAGTGATCGAAAAAACTAATCAGAACTTTCTCGGACCAATGCGGAAATTCTCAAACATACCACCTGTTAGTAGTTAGTGGGTAGCCGAAATAGATGATACCTGCATCAGAGACGTGCATAGTATTACTACTCGCTACTAGATGTCCCTACTTGTCACAATATACTGAATACACAATCAATGTTTCCACCAGTTAATACATATTGCTCGTCAACCAGTTCATGATTAAATATGAATAAATTTCATAAGAAACTTCAAATGGAACTTATTGAATTATATAAAAACCACCAAAAAGTCAGCAAATACCAAACAAACAGTAATAAATGAAAGAAGCCCATTAAATTTGGTCCTAACGGAAAGGAAACTGCAATATGTTGTTCCTCTTAATGGCATCCGACTGAATTGAAGCACTTCTATTATAGCTTTTGGTAAGTAGGACTATTTCCTTCAAGGAGATATATTGAACATTCTGAGGCAGTTTGAATATTACTCTTTGATAAAGTATTAAATTAACGAATTACTGACTAACTATTCGCGAAGTTTAAATTTAAAAGTTTTGCTTGTAGTATAATTGAAAGTTCAATTCGTTTGTTGTTCACGGAGCTTCTCAATGTTGAAGTGCTCCAAAATAATATCTTTTCTTGGTGAGAAGTGTTACGTTAAAATAATGAATGTTCCAAATAATTTCACAGGTTACTCAGTTAATTGAATTTATGGGAAACAACTGCTAACAGCATAAACCCTTATTACACTTTAACGACATTATGTCTAGGATATCATTGTAAGTGAAATAGAAGAAGCTGAAGAGAAATTCGATTACTTTAATACTCTTCTGAGATATAATTTCACACACATTGTTTTAATTTAATTCTACTCGAATTTCGAGACCATCTTTCTTAATCGTTATGAAAATTTAAAAATCTCAATAGTTTCAATTTTTCGGTGAAAATTATAGATATCCCAGATGGTCGTAGAGCATGGGAAGATGGACTGCCTCAGTTGAAAAAATATTCATTCAATATCTCATCTGATTCTCTTGAAAGTTAGTCAGTATTTTCGGTAAGCATTAGCTGAACATGCTATGAATCTGTAACGTTGGTACTACAATAACATTAGTATTTATCTACTGGGTGTTTCCTAACAAATAGGTCATACTGTAAGGGGGATAAAATGAGTCCCGACTTTTCAGAAAAGGCGTATGGAAATTTTCAGATTGACAAGATACAGGGTGATTACTTATTTTTAGTCAAATATTTCATCATTTATAACTCCATCGCCCAAAATTGATGGTATTCTTCACATTCATCAGGCTCGTTTTACTGCATCAACTCACAGAAGAAGACCTTACTCAAACCAAACTTTATATTTTAGGAACACGAATTATATAGACACCCTCTACATGGATAATCTGAATTTTGTTTTACTTCGGAGCAGTCCAATTGTAAATAAATCATGGCATCATTTTAACCTTCAATGTATTCAACACGGAAAATGTGATGGTCGGCAGTTTTAAGGCCATACAGAAGAACTAATACACATAAAATGCTACAAACTCAGAATATTTTCCCAAAATAAACTAAAAATAGGGAAAAAATTAAACAGAACTTGAAGAATCATTAATGTCTAACTTCGAAATGGCCATCGTCGACTTCCAAATATTTCCAGGATCGCAGGAACATATCATTAGCTTGGGCTAATCACTTGCTCGTCATTTTGTATATCCGCACAGGCATCTGTTTTGTAGTTCACTAATTGTTTTCTGCCAACAATATCTACTTCAAACACTATGGACTTCAAATAACCCCACAGAAAGAAGAGAAAACCGATGTCTCTGCTCTCTTATTCTCAAAGAGCTCTGTGCTAGATTCATCTAACGCAATACCACCGAACATTCCACCTACAAATTCTTTCATGACAGGAATCAATTTCAGAGTCCGCACTGTGTGTGAGACAGGCTCTCGAGCAGCTGAACTACAAGGAGGCAGTAGGTCTAGAGGAAATACCGCCAATAGTACTGAGATAGTGTACTCCTGAACTGGCACCTATTCTTAACCGTCTGTTTCAGAAATTTTATGAAAGCCAGACTTTTACGAACAGCAGTAAAATAGCGAGAATTCAACCGATTCCATAGAAAGGAAAAAAGTCCTCACCCCAAAATTACCGCCCTGTTGCTCTTCTTCCCATTATGTCCAAAGTGATGGAGAGAGTCATAAAGGATGAACTCATGAAATATCTTGAGTTGCAGGGAATTATTAATGAACGTCAGTATGATCATCGCAGGCAAAGATCGACCGAAGATCTTCTCGCCTACGTCACTCATGTTTGTACATCAACGATGAAAAAGCATGGGGAATCTAGATCAATTGCTCTCGACATCTCTGAAGCCTTCGATAAGGTTTGGCATGCAGCCTTGTAGAATAAACTTGCTGCATATGGGCTTCCTGAATAATTGGGGTGATGGATAAGTAGCTTTCTTTCAAATAAATCAATACAAGTTGGGGTTGCTTCCAGTTACAAGCAGGAGTAACTCAGGGATCCATTCTTTCGCCAACCTTGTTTTTACTGCAGATAAACGATCTTTTGTCATCTACAGAGAACAAGATCTTCAGTTCTGCAGACGATTGTACCTCGGTCTCCTATTTCAGTAGTCTGCGGAATCTCAGCGTCACAGATGTCAACAAATTAATAACTTAAACTCTGACTTACAGAGCAACAAAGTTTTCTAGCAAGGCTCCCGCTGGAGAACCTCCTCTAACGATGCAAGGTTAACAAATTGTATCCAAAGATTCAATGCACCTTCTTGGAATAACGATCAACTCCGGGTTTTGCTGGCATGAACATGTATCAGCAATAGCTAAACTTAGTTTTCTCTTCAGGGCCAAGCGATAATTCACGTCATCTCAGCTATTGCTTCTATAAAGGCGCAGATTCGACCTGCTTTGGAATATTGTTCCATCGAAGAAAATTATTTTTCAAGGGACAATACTCAACCTTCCGTAGAATGTTAAATATCCTCCCTTGAAGGAGCTAGTTTTCCTATCTACTCTTCATAATAACCGTTAACCGGGGCCACAAGGAAGTGGTACAGCACGGTCACATGTCACGAATAGGAACAACGGACTGCAGTTTCGGTCTCGATTGACCTCGTCAGCATTGTCTTCCCATTCGTAACACAAGGCTATGTCGTTACCTACACATCTCAATTCGTTGGAGCGAACGCAATAATGTGAATGTCACTGCTTCCCCCAACGAACCGAAACAGAGGCTACCTCACTAAGGTCCCGCGAAACGGTGAAACCAAAGAGCACCTGCGAGACAAGTTGCTGACCATTCTCTGTTTTACAGATACAAAAACAGAATTCCTCCACCCTCGAAGACTTGGACTTAGCTGATATTCGACCAACTAGAGAATATTTTTCACCAATACTAAAATCTGGATTTGTTGAATGAATCTGAAGTCATCTATCAGCTATTACAAACCTATATCAAAGAGGGAGAAAAATGCCTTCCCCAAAATTATCTTATAATTGCATTGTTGCCTATTATGGCGAAAGTCATAAAAAGTGTGATGAGCGAGGAGCTCATGAAATATCTAGAGTTACAGAGTATCATCAATGATCGACAATGCGGTTTTCCATATACAACGATCAACAGGAGATCTTCTTGCATACGTTACGCTTTCTAGACATAAATAATCGAAAAGCATGGCGAATCGAGAACCATTGCCTCTCGATATCTCAATTGGCTTCATCAGGGTTGGCCTTGATTAACCACTTCTCATGTGTGGTTGGATTAGTATTTTTCCCTTCAGTAGATCGATTCAGGTGGCAGTAGATAGTGTAACAAATGAATATATCAATTGATTCAGGAGTACTCCAGGGCTCCATACTCTAGCCAACTCTTTTTATGTTGCAGATCAATGATCTGCTCCACTCCACCAACAACATAATATTTAGGTTTGCGGACGACTTTACTCTGGTGGCGTAATCTTATAGTCAGCGTCCTATAACTGCCCAGAAGTCACACCGACATAAATACCAACAGAGCATCTCAATGATCTTAGACTAAGAGAAGATGTCAGAATGGAGCTGATTGAACTTGATCAATGTTAACGTGAAGAAGACTCAATTAACAACGTTCCAAAAATGTTACTACTGAAGAAACTCCTTTAATCATGCAAGGACATCAAATTTCCTCAGAAATTAACATGCATCTTTACTCCATCACAATCAACACCATAGTTTGCTGGTATGACCATGCAGCAGTAATTTCCAAATCTGCTAAACTCACACCACCCCAGCTTATGATTTTATACAAAGCACAGGAGTGACTTGGTCTGGAATACTGTTTCCATGTGTGGAGCTCCGCTCCTAAACATGCATTGCATCTATTGGATAGTGTCCTCAATGGAGCGGTGCGCCTCATCGACTACCCGAAGATCATGCGTGATCTCAAGCCACTCACTCAAACGCGGCAGGTTGCTGATGTGGCATTTTTCTACAGATGTTTCCATGGTTAATGCTCTGAAGCACTGAAAGGCTTGGTTTTTGAAAGAATCCAGTTCCAAAATACTCTCCTCAGTGGACGGTCTGACTAGCTACGTCATCTTTATGAAAATTTTTTTGCTTACAGCGATATAGTCAGCTGTGGAACTTGCTACCATCAAACATCTTTCTGATAACTTACAATTTAGCCCTTTTCAAGAAGCGAGAGTACACAACTCGCAGACCACCTGTCACAGATGTATCTATGACGAGCGGGTAAGGGTTTTCTTTCCTATTCTTCAGAAGTATATAAAATACTACATACGGTTCACTCATTTCAACTTCCTTTCTGACCACACTTTTCCATCAGTGTCAGGCGAGGCAGGCTTCTTCCTTAGGTTTTTTTCTGGTTCTCTTGAATAATATAGATAATTACATATGATTCGCACATTTCTTCTCATTTACACTTTAGCGGCAAGCATGGGGAACAGTATGAATCGATTTGACATTGATCATAACATAATTAATGTAGTCTTTCAATTTTTTGTAACTCTTTCCAATTCAAATAAATAAATGAATAAAGTGGGAATGAAAATGTAAATGAAAATATTTCAAACGGGAACAGAAGTGACGAAGACTCTGAATATTCAAAGTTATCTTTTTTGTTATTTTCCAACTTTATTGAAATAATCCTTGAAAGAGAATGAAGCAATGATTAACAACTTCATCCTTTCCGACGAAATGAAAAGCATGAGAACCATGAAGCCAAGTTGTCAACAGATATTTTATAAATCAACGTTCACCAGTTTCATGAAGATTTCGGTAATTGATAAGGTGTAGATGTACATAGGCAATCATTAATAACCTACACAAAATACGGACTGGGGACAGTTCGTAGAAGCGAGGAAAGCGTATCCTTTATGCACAGGGTAATAAATTTGGACATTGTGACCTTCTTATGACGGACGATGTCCATTTACAACGTATATAGTTACGTCTATAAGGGTCAAGGAAGTGAACAGACGAGGGTTTCGTCAATAGATAGCTCACAAAATGAGCAAACATTCAAGAAATATATACACGATCATTCTGGAAAGTTCCCATGTTGTTAATAGAGTGAAAAAATCGAAATCGAAAAGTAATATGTCCTATTCTTTCAACTAATCATTCCCTCAGTTATCTGAAATGACATCATTTATTAAAATAATACAACTTTCTTAGTTCTAAAGACGATTAATGATATAATTTGTCTAAGAGGATTTCTACATTCAAACATACTAAGATGCAATTTGCTTGGGTATTTTGAAGAGACTGGTTTAGACAAGTAATACTCAGATTATGATGGAAAAGGTTTCTTACCAAGTCTAGAACTACTGGGTCTAGTTGGAATGTATTACTAGCGTTCTCGGACGTTGCTAAACTTAATACTACCATCATGAAGTCTACTGTGAGCTTAGTAACATTTAATAAGTTAAATAATAATGATTTGAACGAATTCAGAATGAACAGTTGTAATTCATATAATGATGATATTATTCCATCAACTTCAACAGTTCTAAGTTGACGAGAGTACTATTGTCAACCGGAATTGTGTTTCTAAGGGACATGAACGGCCAATTCTATGAGGTATTTTATAACAAGATCATTCAGCACAAAACTGAAAGCAAAAAACTAAGAAAACGCATATATAAATCACTGGTCTCACTAACGTTACGCAAGCAATTAATGAAACAACAACTATCACTATTCTATCAACATTTAACGATTTCAAAGAGGAGATAATATGTTCAATAATAAAGAAAATAACAGAGAATCTACATCTACCATCATATTCTACAGGGTTTTACATAATAGTATGTCACAACTTGAGGGGATAAATCTACGTGCAATTTTAAGAAAAAAAGTTCATAGAAACATAGGTCAGCAAAAGCTTCGTGACGAAGCTACAGGGTGTTGAAATTTTCGGAAAAGTTGCTTTTTTCTTCAAAACTTTTGCAGTTTTGGAGATATTCAGCCCAAATTTGGAATGCATGCTACTTTTCACAGCCTCCATCATTACACTTCCTAGATTTTAACTGAAATAGACAGGATGTTTTCTTTTCCGAGGCCATGTCTCCTTTTGCCCTTTCAAATTTTTCGCAGTACGCCACTGATCAGCGTACAATCAATTTTCGTCATCTTTGTTCAATTTAGAAACTTTTTTGACACATAATTTTTTCGTATTTTCAACCGTTCCAGTGAAAAATTATTGAATTTGAATTATTTGATTCGTATCTTTCTCGCTGAATAAAAAAAATAATAGAATTACTCGATAGGTATGCCCAAAATTTGCTTTTATTTAGATAGCTCGTCTTCTGAAACTCAACTCATACTTTTTCAATATCTAACTAAACAAAGAACAATCAAAAACTGAATAAATTGCTGGAAGTGTCCTCCACCTCCAGAAATGCATGCCTCTGTCCTTCTTCGCATATTATCACGCACATTTTGAAATATTCCTAGGGTATTTCTTATCGTGTCACAAGAGGTTATTATTCGATTTCTCAATTCTTCTACAGTGTTCACTGGAGTGGTATAAACTAAACTTTTGAGATAACCCATAAGAAAAAGTCTAAGATATTTAAGTCTGAGGGCCTAGGAGGCCATGGTTCTGGCCCACCCCAAGCTATCCATCGGTTGTTGAATTTATTATTCAAGAATTCTATAGCTTCTCCACTGAAATGTGCTGGTGCCCCTTTATGCATGAAACAACTTTATGTTTCTCACCAAAAGTTACACATCCTCGAGCAATAAAGGTAACTCCTCCTCAAGAAATTGCCGATAAGAGAGACCGTTTAGTCTGTAAGACAGAAAAACGGCCCAATCAAATACTCCAATTATTCCGACCCAGACATTTAGTGAGAATTGTTCTTGATGATGAGATTCTTCAATCAAATGAGGGTTTTCACACAATAATGATTATTGTGAAAATTTGTCATAGCAGTTCTAGAAAAGTTAGCTTCGTCGGTGAACATTATTTCACTATCAAAATGAGCATTTTCTGTAATTTTATCTAAGAACCATCGGCAGAAATTCAGTCTTGAAGCAAAATCTCTAGGAAGTAGAGTTTGGAAGCGTTGAATATGAAACGGTAAAATAAAAAGTCGTGGAGAATCCTCCAAACTAGAAGATGTGAAATATTCAACTGATTTCCAATCTTTCTTGTACTCACATGAGGATTCAAATCAATACAATTCAAAACTGCTTCCTCAATATCTGGAGTTCTCATAGTTTGAGTTGCACCTTTTAAATGATTATTTGCAGTAAAAGTACCAGTTTTCCTCAACCTTCTGTGGATATTTGAAAATATTCGCCTGTTTGGTGGTACTCAATTTAGAAAGCGCACCTGATACAATCGCCTAGCTTCTGTTGTGTTTCCGTCAGCCAGACCGTGCATGTAATGGATATCAGCCAATTCGGCCTTAGTAAAACCATGTTTTCTCACAGTAATAACTTCAAAAGTCTCAAAACTAATCGTTAATTCAATAAACTTCGAGCAGACACTGGTTCAACTTTAGCAACTGTCAAAATAAATAAATAAATAAATGAAAACAATCAAAGCCTACTAGTCATATTTTTAATTAGAAGTGCTTTCAATTCTGCGGATGCATACAACCGTTCAATAATTTTTTGCCCGAGAACGGTCGAAGATACGAAAAAATTACAGGTTTCAAAAAAGTTTCAAAATTAAACAAAAATTACGAAAATTGATTGTACGCTGATCAGTGGCGTACAACAAAAAGTTTGAAAGGGCAGAAGAAGACATGGCTCCGGAAAAGAAAACACCTCGTAGATTCTTGTCGAAATGATGGAGGTTGTGTAAAATAGCTTGCATTCCAAATTTGGTCTAGATATCTTCAAATCTGCAGAAGTTTCGAAGAAAAAAACAATTTTTTCAGAAATTTCAACATCCTGTAGCTCTGTTATGAAGCTTTTGCGGACATATGTTTATATGAATTTTGTTCTCTTAAAATTGCACGTGGATTTACCCCCTCAAGTTGTGACATACTATTATGTAACACCCTGTTTAATACCCGAAACCTTCCAAGTACCAAATATTATTATTCTATCCGATGCCACATTCTGTATCTCTAGTTGTAAAGATTCATCAATCGAAGCAGAACTATTTTGGTAAATGATATGTGTGGGTGCAATTAAATCAAACTGAAACTAACCTTATTGACAAAAAGCTCAATTTGGTTAGATCGCAGTTAGATTCCAGCAGACACTTCTTTCAAGAACCTTTATTCTTTTCGAGCAATTTCGAATTGTTTGAATCATAAAATAGAAATACTATTACAGAACTTTTGAAAACAAGGAGAAACATAAAAATCTACCGAATTACCACTCAAGAATTTCTGTTCGAAAATCATTTCAATCAAACTTATAAGAGACCTACTTAGGTCGTTTCGTTGTTGAGCTACATTTTTTATATAACAGCCAAACATAAGAAAACTCTTACAATCAAGCATTGAAACGATTCACCAATGTAGAAGCCATGCAAATTTCAAAATCTAAAAATTCAATATACCAATTTTATTAATGAGTATCAACAGTTTGAATAATGGAACAAACTATGTAGGTTCCAACAACGAACTTATTTGTATGGCAATTTTTCGAAAACGAACAAACTTTCTAATCAAAATATCACGTGGCACTTTGTTCCTCCTAGAGTACATTTAGGTGGCTTATGGGAAGCAAATATAAAATACACTATTCCAAAATATGAAAAGATGTATACTTTGTTAACACAGTTTGAGTCTTGACCGGATTCGTGACCTCTCACTCCGATTTCTGAAGACCCAAAAGATTAACACCAAGACACTGTCTTATTGATGAGGCACCAATTTCAATAAGTGAACCAGACACCACCAAAATAGGATCGAATCGAATTTTCAATTAGCAACATCTCGCTAAAATACAGCACACTTCTGATAGAAACTACAAACGAAGAAGAAGCAAACGGAATACGAAGCAAGAAAATATAAAAATCTGCAGTTGTTTAATTAAAGAAGACAAACTCCTTCATTGTGTTTATCCTTGCGCCGTATTATAGATGTGACAAAGGGTAAAGACTGTGTACTGAGTGTAGTGATCTAACGTACGAAAACGGGATAAATACAATGACCCATAACTAAGGTATGTTCAGTGCTATATGAAGGCAATGGATAACGAACAAGCAGAACATTATTGTGTATACTTTTTGTTGTATATTACAATTTAATCATATTATCAACAGCATGCAAATCTAGCTCCTTATTTGTCCAAACACATGTAAATCATAGTTTAAAGATTTACCCAGAATTTCATTTCTTATATCAATTGAAGCTTGGGGTGCGCCAGCTTAAATTCTATAATTCAACCTAGCTATGTGAACTTCCTTAGATCAAATATTCTGCGGAAACTTTTATAGAATTCAACTCAGGTACTAGAAAAACTTTGCTCAGATGGGAGAGTTGAACCATTTCTTAAAACTCAACCTAAATTTTGCCCTAACTAAACGTAAAGACAGTGATTTGTAGAACGCAGCAAGCCGCCATTTGTTACCATGGCCGATTTTTTTCCCAATGATTGATTTCAAAACAATTGGGAAACCTTGATACGTAAGTCTTATTCACGTTTTGTTTGTTCTTTAAAGTTTCGTATTATTTTCTCTCGCAGGAGGTGAAAAAGGGCGCATCTTCAAGAAAAACATCTATTTAGTAATGAATTGATAGAAGTACGCTATGACATTAGAAGTTGAACGAAAAAATTTAAAAAATTTTGAGAAAAAAACAGTCAGTGTAAACAGTTACCCAACTGTTTCCCCTTCAAGAGTCCGAGAATGATCATAATATTGGCGATTATGGTCACGGTCCTGACTCGGAATAATATCAAGAATATGCTGACGAACCAAGTCGTTCTATCAACATCAACAGACGATAAATTCATCACTACAAATCAGTTTTTGATTTACCTAAAATGCTCTTCTTTAGCTACTACTATTAACAGAGTTATACTTAATCAGTGCACTGATTCATCACCAATCCCATCTTCTTCAAATAATGACATAGTGACTTCAGAGATGGTCGACCATTTCTGAAAGCATCTCCGAGAAAGATAACTCGACGACGCCGTCAGCCTGGCGAAACCCAAATATTGACAATGACCCCCGAGAAGGAAAATAACAATGAATATCAGTCAGAAACATTGAACAACAATTTTAATCCTAATAACGACATATTTGATGTCTCTAAACGACCGAAACGAAATCTTAAACACACTGAATCAAAAAGAAAAACAAAAGATGAATGTCAAAAAAGGTTTGTTCGAAAAAAGGACATTGAATCTGAAAAAAATAATGATAACATCTCAACAATGACAACATTCGAAATTATCGCTATATGTATAAACACATTGAAGAATTTTATTCAAGGAACAATATTAAACCTTACGTTCCTTCCCTGAAGGAGCTGGTTTTCTGATCCATCCTAAAAACATTTTTAACAGTCATTTGATAGCCAGATATGAATAAGGAGGGTTAGTTTTTCGACATATCGCTTCATTGCAGACACAGTGTGTAACGTTGCTTAAAATAGTCGAACTAGTGTAGCTTCTTGAGGTTGTCTGTTTATCTACCCGTTGTTTTCATGGTTTCCCGGTGGTGATGGTGAGAGCCCTCTGTGTCAGTTCGTGGGAAGGCGCAATATTATTTACATGTTTTGTTGAGCTCCACAGGATTGGGATGAGAAGGTAGCAGTCTGGCCTAGTATGCCGTACTAACGAGGTCAAAAGAGACCGAAACTATAATATATTGATGTGCCACTCCTGCATGGCCCTGGTTAACGATGAAGGGTGGATCAGAAAACCAGTTCCTTTAGGGAATGTAGAATATTTAACATTCTACGGAAGGTTGAATATTGTTCCTTGAATAAAATTCTTCAAAAATAATAACACTAATAAAACTAATAACTCTCTGCAGGTCAACATGAACCATAAGTCAATTAAAACCGACGAGATACCCATACATCGTGGAATTTTTCAAAGGAGACTCTTTGAGTCCACCGTGGTTCTGTTTAGCTATGAACCCATTATACTTTATGCTCAATAGACCAGAATATGGATTTAGAATAGAAACAGATAGGTTAAATAGCAATTGTATGATCTGCTGAAAACTGTCAGTAAGTTCTCGGCAAATTTTCATATGAAATTCGGGATTAAAAAATGTAAGACTTTGAACACTCAAAGTGTGAAAGTCATAGATGTTGAAACACAACTTCCAAACGGTGATATTATACAGTGCATGAGAGATGGCGAAACATACAAATATCTAGGATACCAACAAGCCAGATTGCTAGACCAAAAACAATCAAAGGAGAAGATCCGTTCAGAATACAGTCAGCGTCTTAAGACTGTACTGAAATCAATGTTGAACTCGGGGAATCTAGTCAAGGCCATTTCAGTGTTACTTTACTCATTTGGAATAATCAGATGGACTAAGACAGAACTGGATGATATTCAAAGGCAGACCCGAACGATGCTGACAAAGCACAACAATCATCATCCAAAATCGTCTGTGATACGAACAACTTGAAGCGGAAAGAAGGAGGACGCGGATTAATGATGTTGTCAATTTACACACCGAACAGATAAAAATCTCAGCGAATTCTTCTCTGCAGAAGCTCTCACTCTTGACCTCCATAGAGTGGTATCGTTGGCTGATAAGGGATATACACCTCTAAATCTTGCTACCAGAGATGACCTGCTGAATCTACCGTTCCTATCAGATACTGAAAATCAAGAGCAATGGTCAAGAAAGAAATTGCATGGACGACATCACCATGAGATTAATCAACTACACATCGACAAAGAAGCCTCCAACAAATGGTATATGAAAGGAGAATTATTCGCGGAAACAGAAGGATTCCTTATGGCCATTCAAGACTAAGTGATCGCTACAAACAACTACAAAGAATTTATTATTAAGGACGGAACATTACAAACAGATAACTGCAGAAAATGTCATATAAGATCGGAGACTGATCGGAGATCAACTGGCGCCCTTATTGGAAAATGTCACCATGAGATTAATCAACTACACATCGCAACAAATGGTTGATGAAAGGAGAATTATTCGCGGAAACAGAAGGATTCCTTATGGCCATTCAAGACTTAGTGATCGCTACAAACAACTACAAAAAAATTTATTATTAAGGACGGAACATTACAAACAGATAAGTGCAGAAAATGCCATATAGGATCGGAGACCATACAGCATATTACGTCCGGCTGCGAACAACTGGCCAGCACGGACTATCTTCACAGGCATAATCAGGTGTGCAACATTATCCATCAGAAACTTGCACACAAGTACGGACTTCTGAATACCTTCAAGCCATGTTACAAGTATCAACTGGCGCCCGTATTGGAAAATGACTATCAGATTATACTACGGTAGGCCTGTTGTCACTAATAGAATGGTGACGAATAATAGGCCTTACATAGAGGTGTATGATAAGAGAGCCAGAACAACGTGTTGGACAAGTTCCAGGAGAAGAAATCCACATACACAGACCTTGCTATTGAGATCAAGCAGATGTGGCACCTCGATCAAATAGATATTGTTCCTGTCATCGTATCCTCGATGACACAGATATTAAGAAATTAGAATTGCATAAGAATACCTTATAGAAATGCAAAAAGCTGTAATTCTTAATACATGTAGGGTAGTTAGAAGGTAAATTATATCCAGCTAACAGCTGAGATAGTGCATAAGTCCACGATAATAATCTAATAGAGAGGTTCAAGACGACACTGATAAAAGGGGGGAGGAAATTAATAAATATCAAACGAAATCCTACACTGAAAGATGACCAGAAACAGGAAAACCTGAAGGAAAAAAAACAATGAAAGCTGAACAAAGTTCAAAACATGAAGCCCAGAGAAAGAAAACTGGAAAAGGCAAGCAAAATGAAAAGGTTAATGAAACCGAATGTGAAAACGAAGATGCTGCGTACGCTGATTGTTCCAGTAATAGCGATTTTGCAGAAACTCCTGGCGCGAATGATTGTTGGTATTGTTTTGTTTGCTAATCAAAACATATTATAACCATGCCTCTATGTCGTTTATGCCCCAAATATGTCCATGAGATATATGTAGGACTTACACAAGATATAGATGATTTCATTTATCATGAATGTAACCAAAATTAATTAGATTTTTGACTGAAAGTAAATATTAAAGCTGATTAATGATAGCAAATAACTAGAGTAAGTATATAATTTCAACAAAAATTAAGAAATACCAAAAGTTTCATTAAAGAAACGTTAATGTTCAATTTTATTAACAAAATATTTAATAATTTTGTTGTTTGTTGAAAGTGGAAGAATATGATGAAGATATGTTTTTCTTCATTTTAAGAAGAGTAACAACTATGTTTCTTTATAATATCATTTCAATTTATGATGTTTTATCTGACATATCTGTGATTTAAGCTGCAAAATGTTTTTATTGTCCCATTTGAAAAGCAATGTTCAACACTCTCCAGACCCCGGTTCAAGTGTCCCTAAGGGTATATATATATATATATATATATATATATATATATATATATATATATATATATATATATATATATATATATATATATATATATATATATATAGCTGTTCAACTCTCCCGGGACACCAAGGGTAGGGATATTTGTGCAGCTACTTGTTACACTGGGTGGTAGTTAATATATCCCGAAATTTCTTTGCCAACTTTTGTGAAGAACCATTGAAATCAATTTTATTTTTCCGAACAGTTAACATGCCTGCTTACCTGCTGTAAACGTAAACTTGTGCACGTTTGTGAATATTAGTTTAACGCGAAACAAACACTGTCGTACCCTTCATTACTAGAATCATTTCGCCGCATTTTCGGGCCCCTATTTGAGATCCTCTGGATGAGACCTGAACGCAGAAATTTCTGTTGTTCAGTTAGCTATAATCACATACTCAAAATCTAGAATTTCAAGTCTGTAGGTCATTTAGTTCCGAAGTTAAGCGAAAGCAAAGTTTCGCATTTATGACACTAACTCACTCATGATCATCAGAATAGAATTAGTACTTCCCATGAACTTAGGGAGCTGAAATTTGGTACAGAGTTAGGGTTTAATGGCATCATGAAGGAAAAACTATATAAACTAGGGTTATCGAAGGTTTGGAGTACCTGGTGACCCTGATTAGAAAACACAAGAATCCAGCCAGACTATCAGAGGTCAACATACCGCCTTTACAAAAAATAGTCAACTTGGTGGGCCACTTCATTTGATGTCAAAAATCTACAATAATCTACAATATCTGATGAAGAACCCTCAGCTGGTATCAGCTGAAAAAATCGACTGTCATTGCAAAACTCCAGCCTCGTATAACACATCTTCTAATTTAATCTAGCCTATAGCGTCCTACAGTGACTGCTGGACGAATGCCTCCCCTTCTGATTCTAATACTCATATAAATGCGTATCATCACCCCTTCTTCATGGGGTGCACCTCATGAATGTTGGCTTCAAGAGTATAAAAGCTCAAGCTTTAGCGATCACCGAATACAACCGGCTAAGGAGTAAATAACGAGCCGATCTTTCAGAAATCAAACCGTCTAAAAGAAAGAATAATGAACGCGAATGGGCAATACGAAAAACTGTTGCCGGTGTACAAGAATCAGAACCGGCAAAAAAGTAAAGAAGATTTGTAATAATGAAAAAACTACTCCTAAAAAGAAATAAAATTGTCAAAGAAGGAATCTAACAAAATAAATCAGTATACTCTCGTTTCTACAAAAAGAAGTGAAATCCCACCGAAAACATTCTGTAAAGAACTGGCCAAGTCTCGATGAAGCTGCTTGTTTATCTCTTAAATGTAATGAAATCTAGACAAAGCCGTGCCAAGTCTAAAGTTCATTGCTGCGATTTCTTGATTATTATAGTTAATGTTGTGTGACTTGGCCTTTGTACGGTACACAAGGGTACAAAACCATGTACACCATGACACCATTACACCAATCTGTCCCCAGAAGCGCTAACTATTGACGATGGAAAATTGCCGCTTGACAAACATTGATTGAATAACCAGTCAACTATGGGCTTGATAAAACTGCATATTTCAATAATAATAATAATAATAATAATAATATGAATAATGAATAATCATATGAAATTCGGGATTGAAAAATGTAAGACCCTGAACATTCAAAGAGGGAAAGTCATAGATGGTGAAACACAACTTCCAAACGGTGACATTATACAGTGCATGAGAGATGGCGAAACATACAAATATCTGGGATACCAACAAGCCAGATTGTTAGACCAAAAACAATCAAAGGAGAAGATTCGTTCAGAATACAGTCAGCGTCTGAAGTCTGTGCTGAAATCGATGTTGAACTCGGGGAATCTAGTCAAGGCAATTAACACCTACGCCATTCCAGTGTTGCTTTACTCATTTGGAATAATCAGATGGACTAAGACGGAGCTAGATGATATTCAAAGGCAGACCCGAACGATGCTGACAAAGTACAACAATCATCATCCAAAATCGTCTGTGATACGAACAACTTTGAAGCGGAAAGAAGGAGGACGCGGATTAATAGATGTTGTCAATTTACACACCGAACAGATAAGAAATCTCAGAGAATTCTTCTCAGCAAAAGCTCTCACTTCTGACCTACATAGAGTGGTATCGTTGGCTGATACGGGATATACACCTCTAAATCTTGCTACCAGAGATGACCTGCTGAATCTACCATTCCTATCAGATACTGAAAAACAAGAGCAATGGTCAAGAAAGGAATTGCATGGACGACATCACCATGAGATTAATCAACCACACATCGACAAAGAAGCCTCCAACAAATGGTTGATGAAAGGAGAATTATTCGCGGAAACAGAAGGATTCCTTATGGCCATCCAAGACCAAGTGATCGCTACAAACAACTACAAAAAATTTATTATGAAGGACGGAACATCACAAACAGATAGGTGCAGAAAATGCCATATAGGATCGGAGACGATACAGCATATTACGTCCGGATGCGAACAACTGGCCAATACAGACTATCTTCACAGGCATAATCAAGTGTGCAACATTATCCATCAGAAACTTGCACACAAGTACGGACTTCTGAATACATTCCAGCCATATTACAAGTATCAACCGGCGCCCGTATTGGAAAATGACTCTATCAGATTATACTACGATAGGCCTATTATCACTGACAGAATGGTGACGAATAATAGGCCGGACATAGTGGTGTATGATAAGAGAGCCAAGACAGCAATGCTGGTGGATGTCGCCATACCAAATAATAACAACGTGCTGAATAAGTTCCAGGAGAAAAGTCCAAATACACAGACCTTGCTATTGAGATCAAGCAGATGTGGCACCTCGACAAAATAGATATCGTTCCTGTCATCGTATCCTCGACTGGTTTAATACCCAAAACTTTGCATGATAGCCTTAAGAAATTAGAATTGCATAAGAATACCTATATAGAAATGCAAAAGCTGTAATTCTTAATACATGTAGGATAGT
This sequence comes from Cryptolaemus montrouzieri, assembly GCA_013387265.2. Taxonomy (NCBI): domain Eukaryota; kingdom Metazoa; phylum Arthropoda; class Insecta; order Coleoptera; family Coccinellidae; genus Cryptolaemus; species Cryptolaemus montrouzieri. The sequence continues at coordinate 37,054,940 of JABFTP020000165.1, forward strand.
TAGGAAATTTATGTCAAGTATATTGTAATCGAGCCTATTCCCTTTGATTGCTAAATCTGGGAAAGGTAAATTATATCCAGCTACTAGCTGAGATAGTGCATAAGTCCACGATAATAAATAATAATAATAATACAAATGGTTGATGAAAGGAGAATTATTCGCGGAAACAGAGGGATTCCTTATGGCCATCCAAGACCAAGTGATCGCTACAAACAACTACAAAAAATTTATTATGAAGGACGGAACATTACAAACAGATAGGTGCAGAAAATGCCATATAAGATCGGAGACGATACAGCATATTACGTCCGGATGCGAACAACTGGCCAATACAGACTATCTTCACAGGCATAATCAAGTGTGCAACATTATCCATCAGAAACTTGCACACAAGTACGGACTTCTGAATACATTCCAGCCATATTACAAGTATCAACCGGCGCCCGTATTGGAAAATGACTCTATCAGATTATACTACGATAGGCCTATTATCACTGACAGAATGGTGACGAATAATAGGCCGGACATAGTGGTGTATGATAAGAGAGCCAAGACAGCAATGCTGGTGGATGTCGCCATACCAAATAATAACAACGTGCTGAATAAGTTCCAGGAGAAAAGTCCAAATACACAGATCTTGCTATTGAGATCAAGCAGATGTGGCACCTCGACAAAATAGATATCGTTCCTGTCATCGTATCCTCGACTGGTTTAATACCCAAAACTTTGCATGATAGCCTTAAGAAATTAGAATTGCATAAGAATACCTATATAGAAATGCAAAAGCTGTAATTCTTAATACATGTAGGATAGTTAGGAAATTTATGTCAAGTATATTGTAATCGAGCCTATTCCTTTGATTGCTTAATCTGGGAAAGGTAAATTATATCCAGCTACTAGCTGAGATAGTGCATAAGTCCACGATAATAATAATAATAATTTATTGATCCCTTAAGACATCACAAGTATGTATAGGACAGGTCAATAGAAAAGACATTTATACATTATCTAAATCAACACATAGAAACTCATTCACAGTATAAAAACATTTTGCTAAAAGTAAATTCTTAACTGTTACCTTAAATCTATTTACACTCAGACCCTGTATATGCCGTGGAAGATGATTGAACAATCTGATACCCTGGTACAGGGGCGACATTTCAAATCTAGAAGTTCTGTGTTTAGGGATACATAAGGTTTCCTTATTTCTAGTATTGTGGGAATGAAAGTTAGAAAGTTTAGTCATGTAACTTTCATTCTCTTTAATATAAACGAGGCATCTCAAAATGAAAATAGACGCCAATGTGAGGATACCATTCTTCAGGAACAACGGTCTACATGAAGATTGTGGAGCTGTATCGAACATCATTCGCAGAATTCTTTTCTGGATGATGAAAACTCTACCTACGTCTGAGGAATTTCCCACAGTAAGATATTATAGGACAGGTGACTATATACCAAACTGTAATAAACGTTCACAAGGGAACTTAGAGGTAGTGAACTCTTGATTCTATTTAGGGCATAATAGGAACTATTCAGCCTCTTACAAATCGCATCGATATGTGCACTCCACTTCAGATTCCTATCGATGTGAACGCCGAGGAATTTAGTGGTGTCCTTCGAAGAAATGACTGTATCTAAATATCTAATTGTTATGCTACCCTGATCACAAGACGACAGAGTGAAGTGAATGCATTCCGTCTTGTTGACATTGATCATAATAGCATTAAAATGGCACCATTCTACGAAACTCTCCACCAGCAGCTCGCATAACTTTTGAAGCTCCTCAAGAGTCTAAGCAGTAATAGCTATGGAAGAGTCATCAGCGAACAGTATCAACCAGATTATTTTTGATAATAAATTGCGAATATTAGATTTTCTGTAGAATATTTTTTTCAAATTTGGTGGCAGATCGTTGACGAATAACAGAAATAGAAGTGGCCCCAAGACAGAACCCTGGGGTACTCCTAATTTACAGTACTGTTCATTTGAGAACGAGTCGTGAACCCTGATTGAGGCAGTTCTGTCCTCCAGATAACTACGAATCCAGTTCAAGAACACGCCTCTGAATCCAAGATTATAACATTTATCCAATATAAACTGGATAGCAAGACTATCAAACGCTTTAGACAAGTCAAAGAACAATCCAGCAACATATTGACCATTATCAAGGCAACGATAGACGAACTCCACGAACTGCAATGCTCCAGTTTGAGTCGAGCGGCCGGTTCTGAAACCATGTTGTGCAGTATCAAGTATTTGAAATTCATCTAGGTACTTCATCATTCTATCAAACACTATTCTTTCAAAAACCTTGGAAAAGACACTTAAGATAGATATAGGTCTATAGTTCATGATATCGTGTACATCATCCTTTTATGAATAGGAATGACGATTGCTTTTTCAGAATACGAGGAAATACGCCTGCGCTAATTGACAGGTTAATAACATGAGCGAAATGTCGGCTGATATCGGTACCTATCATCTTCAGAATTCGTGCTGAGATGAAATCAACACTAGAACCTTTGTTGTTTTTGAGTGATCTTATAACATCATGGATTTCATGCTCCAGGACTGGGTGGAAGAAAAGGTTGTGTCTAACATACGTGACGTCGTACATGAGGATGACATTGAGTCTTTATAATAACTGTTGAGGGAAGATTCGGCTACTGTAGTGAAATGATTAGCGAAAATCTCAGCCAAATCCTTGGGATCGTTATGCGTAACATTATCAATAACCAGTGCAATAGAATTTTGTTCCATACGTTTTCGACCAGTCATAGTATTTACTAGATTCCACACAGTTCTATTTTTATTTACAGATTTATCAATAAGTTCACTGTGAAAATTGTATTTGGTTCTTAGGATTAAGGATTTATAATAGGATTTGGCTTTCTTATATAAATCATTAGAGGATTGAGTTTTTATATTAGAATGTAACCAATGAAGATTTTGTAGGTCACATTTGGCCAAAACAATTTCTGGAGTAATCCAGTTTTTCCTGTTATGAGTATAATTGGTACTACGCATAAGAGGGCAACAAATTTCAAAGATATGTTGAATGGTATCTACAAATGCCCCAAAACATTCATCAACATCAGAATCAATGTATAAGTCCTGAAAATTACATTGAGAAATACTCGATGCAAACTTATTAAGATTTTGATCGTTTAAATTTCTGACCATTGTCGATACAGTTTCGGCTTTTTATGGAAGCTAATACATAGATCAAGTGAGAGGGCAAGGTGGTCACTGATATGGGCTTCATAAGTTTGTACATTACAATTTGATAATTCTGCATTGGTCAAAATATAATCAACCTTAGAAATTGATGTGTGACCTGTGATTCGTGAACACTCTGGTAGGATTATCTGATGAGACTTTTAGATTATAGCAGTTCATTAAATCTACAAGTAACTTACGGTTCATACATTCTGTTTTTAAAAAATCAACGTTCAAATCACCACACAGGAATATAATGTCAGCTGAATTGCAACAAAAATTCAAAGCAAGCGATATCCTGTCCAGAAACACCTCGAAGGTACCAGAACATGGCCGATACACACTAATAATGCCCAAGCGGATATCACGAACCATCACTATTGTTCCACTTATTTCACATTCCATTTCTTCTGAAAAGCGTGACACACATAAATTTTTCGCTAGTAATCCAGCTTTAATGTAAACCATTGATCCACCGTGGCCTCTTGAGGGGCGGCAATATGAATCTGCAAGTAGGTATCCAGGGATGGTCATGGTATTTACACTCTCAGGACTGCACCAGTGCTCGGCAACACTTACAATATCTGGTTTCCTTTCAGATAGAAATATTTCGAGAACATCTAACTTATTTGAAATACATTGTACATTAAGTTGTAAAAGTTTCAATTTTTCTCCATCAACAGTGGGAAAACCAAAAGATGTTGTACCATCTATGTTGCAGGGCGATTCAATTGTCTCGGTTGAAAAAAACGGTGGACAATCGCTTTGTTTGGCCAGTTTGATCCATCAAGAGCTTTTTCATAGTCGGATGTAGCTATTAAAACTTTAAATGATGAATAGAAATACTTATGTATAGGCGAACTTAAGGCGAACAGTATGGAAAAATATTTCCAGTACAGACGGACTTCTAATCATTGATATAAGTCCGTCTGTACGTCTATTTTATGTTAGATTGGTGGCTGATTTGACGCTCCAAGAAGAAGAGAGGAGAAGAAGTCAGCATTGTCAATGCTGAATGCATGTGTTGCACAATCAACAACTGCCTAAAATAAGACACTTGCGTCTAATTACCAATACCAGTATGGGCTATTATCTCGCTTAACAATTATAGGTAGTTACAACAGATAGAACATTACGTGTGAACGAAATTGGCTAGTACCTACCCACTAACGTATAAAGAATGTTCAACGGCCAAGTCACACAATATTAACTATAGTAAAAACCAAGTTTCAAGTTACAGTCTAACTATCAATACTGAAACAGTAATGACGATTTGTTTTTATCATTTAACATATACAAAGATACCTTAACCAATAAATTTCGATCAGCAATTCATTTTCATTACAGATTTCATATTCACATTTCGTAGCCATAAATTCTAACGAAATTCGTAGCTGAAATATGCGTCACGCAGCATATCACGACTAATTTTGTCGACATTTTAAATTCGTTTCACAATGCAGGATTCGTGTTTCCATAAAATATGCATAACTTCATATTACCCCTCGGCCACCTTGATGGAGGATTAATGTCGAAATGGACGGATAAAAATGGCAGACGAGTAAAGAATTATCCTTACGATGAAAATGGATGGAATGACAAAATATTTGGGCTGAACATTTCACTGTGCGTTCACGAATACATCGAATTGGAATCAGAAAAAAGTAATGAAAATTTTGCCTGATTAAATTTGAAATAAACAGAGATACTATGGAAATTCATTCGAAATAATACAAAATATAATTTACGCAGAATATTTAGGAAAACAATTAAATCAGTGACAATGGAAAATATTAGGCTGACCCAATTGAATAACGTTTGTTTTGCGGTGGTTCAGAATACATTTTTATTCCATTATTTCATAAACTTTGAAATTTGCTTCTTGAATCTGAGCTTTGTTTAAAATCGAAATATTAACAAAGTATTGAGTGATAAATAGAGTGTAGGGCAACATAGAAAAATATTATAAGGAAATAACGAGTCTGCGCCTTCATTCTCAACTGTAATATGAAGAAACAGACTTTCTACAAGGAGTTTTACCCCACAATTTATGATTTATTGCAGTCCAGATACCTGAAAAGATAATGTGGTAAACTAGACAATTACACTGCTATTTAGCTCTTAGTAGGACAATGAACATTATCATATATTTAATGGTTTATCTTTCAACCCAGAAATTACTACAGTTCTTTCAAAAGCACGCTAAAACCGGTTCCCTTTTTTGAGAAAATTCTGGGTTCCTAATTATTAGGTTTTAACATATCTTTCAAACTTAAAGATACTTTTATGTTATAAATTTTGATGTCCTTTTGGAAGGGCGGTAATGAATCCAACTGTTATAAAAAAATAAATATTCCTAAAGCTCTCTTCATCGCCCGTTCACTCACTATGAATTGTTGCAGAAAATTGATGAGTTGGAGAGCGTGCACGTGCACATGCGACAGATCAAATAATTGTGTTTCCGCCAGAAAATGCAAACAATGATGTAAGAGATGAAGATACGGGAAAAGAGGATTTTGTTGAAATGAGCAATTTGAATCCTGTAGAAGCAGTTATTTAAAAACAGATAGGTACGTAGGTAGGTAGGTAGTACACCTAACCAATGTTCCTAATGATTCTAATATAAGAACAGAAGTAGGATACGACGCAGATGATGAGTTACCAATTTCTCTTTTTGTTCCTTTGAAGAAAACGAAAACCGTTAACTGGATTTCGAATGAGGATATACCCATTTCCCCTGTTTCCAGGAAAAATGGTTCATCTGTGCCAAAAAATTTAAATGAAGTTGAATTATTCAATTTTTTTCGTGACAGTTTAGTAAATATGATTCAAGAATATACTAATAACTACGCCTCTCAAGGTAATTGCAGTGGCGACATTAGATCTAATGGCATAAGATGTCTTATAGCAGGGGTGCTCAAACGATCGATGTGCTATTTGAGTAAATCTCGAAAAGAAAAAAAAATTTAATAAATAGGTAACTAAACTACAAAAATTTATCGCGTGATAGAATAACACTCTACTAGCGGCAAAAGGAGACTTTATCAAACGAACGAGCGGTACTTGTCAAAGAAAAGCCGCGTTTTTTATTCTTGCCGCTTTTCTTCAAATTTCGGGTGGCGCGTTTGACGGGAATATTCGAGACTTTCGTCCACATCGAAATAAATGTTGCGCCTGCAGGAATTGGAGTCATTCTGAATTGAACTTCAAGACCAAATACGTCGATTCAAAGTTTATTATTTAATAGTACAAAATGAGTGCAGCGAAGAAATCTGAAATGTATCATTTTAATAACGATTAGGAGGAAATATTTTTCTTTTGTATGGTGAAGGATAAGTGCATTTGTCTTATTTGTCGTGCGTCAGTTGCAATACCTAAGCATGGTAACTTTGAAAGGCATCATAAAACGGTTCATAAAAAATATGAAATGAATTTTCGCCACAGAGTGAATTAAGAAAACGAAAAGTATGTGATTTGATATCTTGTTTGAAAAAGAACAAACTATGTTCACAAGACCAGCCGAACAATCAAAAGCTGCTACGTTCGCGTCATTTAAAATATCTGATTTATTGGCGAAACACAAGAAACCATTCGCAGATGGATGGGTTGTGAAGGAAACATTTATTGAAGCGGGTAAGACTTTATTTGGATATTTTAAAAATCAAACAGAAATCATGTCTGCTATTAGAGAACTTCAGTTATCACCTCCGACTGTCACAAGAAGTATTGAAGTCATAAGTCAGGACAGGGCAGATAAACTAAAACATGATATCAGCTGTGTATTTTTATTTGGAGGTATTCTATGACATGTTGGCCAAGGAAGAATTTTTGACGACCATTCATCTGAAGGAGAAGACCCATGGCGAAGATATATATGAAGTTTTCTTGAATTTTGTGAAAAACTACAAGCTACCAATATATAAATTAGTGTGCATTACAGTCTATGGAGCACCAGCAATGACTGGAAACAAAAACGGTTTTGTGGAATTGTGTCGAGCTAATGAAGATTTCTCTTCATTTTTTTCATTCCATTGCATTATACATCAACAAGTTTTGTGTTGCAGATGGAAGATAGGGAGTAAGCTGAACACCCTGATTTAGTTCTTCACACGGACGTGTGGTGGTTAGATTAGTAGCGGAAAATTCCTAGAAAGGTTTCGAGAATTACTGCCCGAAATAACAGCTTTTTTATACGCAAGAGGTGATAACACTCAGATGTTGGAAAACGAAAAATCGCTTAATGAGTTGGCATTTTTGACTGAAATCACAATGCACTTAAACACCATTAACTTGGAGCTTCAAAGTAAAGGAAAAACTATTATTAAGATTATAAGCGCAGTAAACGCATTCAAAAGTAAATTGCAATTTATGATAGATCAACTGAAAAGAAAGGATCTGAAACATTTTCCGCCTTTGAAAGCAAGGATTCCTCAGTCGAATTACGATACGTACGAGTCTGAATTATCAAATATTGCGTTTTTATGATTGCAGTAAATTGGCAAATATAGCATCATTTATGAGTTATCCCTTCTCATGTGAAAACATTGAGGAATTAGCTACTGAAATAGCTAGTCAGTTTAATGTGAACTCATGTTCTGTTGCAAATGACTTGGTGCAGATTATATAAGATATACATCTCAAAGCTACAGCATCTGATACAAATTTCTAGTGTTTTATATCTGAAGATAAATATCCGAATCGAAGACAAATTGCCCTTCAACTGACAACAATGTTTGGGTCAACTTACTTGTGAGAGTCTACATTTTCTGAAATGAAGATAATTGATTCAAAATATCGCAATCGACTAACTGACGATCATATGTCATCATGCTTGCGATTAGCACTCAGTGGTTTCATCCCATCTTATGAAAGAAAGCTGAGGACATGCAGTGCCACGCTTCAACATCAAAAGTCACTCCTTAGTTAAGTTTAACTCCGCTTCTAACTCTTTTGTTTTGTAACAACCAATAAACTCGCAATTTTGAATAACTATAAGTTTTTTCATTGATATTATAGAAAAGAACCAAGCTCGGTAGGTAAGTAGGTAGAGTGTATCTTGTATGTACGACAACCCTGCATCACATAAACGTACAGCCTCTCAGATTCGATCGTAAGTAGTCTAAAAATATTGAGTCTCAGCACCCCTGTCATATTGGTTTTCTTATCTTAAGCAGGTATTGTCAGGTGCCTCTTAGAGTCATGTACTGGGAAAACTTAGATAATTCAAAATGTGATCTAATAAAAAGGGCTATTTCCAGAGACCGATTAACGTTTATAGTCTAAATTATACGAGTAATATTGATGATTTATTTATTTTATGGTAATTTATTTTTAAGGAAGATGAAGTGGAGAGGTATTAATGTCCAGCTGGCTATTAAGTTTCGACTGTCGAGGCATTTTCAAGTGGAGCACTACAGAACGCGAACCTACTTGTATAAATACTAGCCACAAATTTAGTAGTGGGGAGGTATAAATGTCCAGCTGACTATTAATAGCGATTTCACTAGGTTTAGTTTATTGATTTCCAATTATTCTAACACATTCATTTTCTTTTCTTTGTCGCAATTATGAAGAGTTTCGATATTATCCAATGTTATTGAATGTTTTGGGGTTTTATATCTTAACATATTTTTATATTATTATATATTATATATTATTATGAATAAACTCCTGATTTCATGAATTTGTTTGTCAATAACTTGAGTAACCTTCTTTTCTGAATTTAAAACAACCACCTCTTTCTCAAGAGGTTTGAAATTGAGCATATTATTATTCAATGCTAAACAAAAATCAGATACTTTCAAAAAATGTACGGTAGCTTAGGTTGGACACACTAGTCGTTTTTGATTTTTAAATCATAAACATATTCCGTAGAAACGAGGAAAATTTAGAAATAATGACAGCAAACACAATCAATATCAAGAGAAGTACATTCTACACTTGTGAGAAAAACTTGCCAATATTTCAAAATACAACTGAATTTTCAACACAACAAAATGATCCAGGGGTGCTCAAACTTGAACTGCTGGCAATCTACCTTAATATTCCTAGACTACATACTATGGACTCTGAGAGGCTGCAAGTATGTATGATGCAGGGTTGTCGTACATACACGAAACACCCTAACTACCTACCTCGTAGGGTGTACCGTAGCATTTATAGATATTAGCTTTCCGCACAATATACTTCATTTAAGTCTAGGTTTGGGTAAGGTTTATTTGGGTTCTTCTATATAATATCAATGAAAAAACTCTTATTATTCAAATTTGCGATTTTATTGGTTCCTTCAAAACAAAAGAGTTACATATGGTGTTAAACTTAACTAAGGAGTGACTTTGGATGTTGAAGCGGGTCACAGCATGTCCTCAGCATACTTTTCATAAGATGGTACGTAACCACTGAATGCTAATCGCAAGCATAATAACATATGATCGTCAGTTAGTCGATTGCGATATTTTGACTTAATTATCATCATTTCAGAAAATGCAGACTCGCAAAAGTGAATTGACTCAAACATTACCGTCAGTTGAAAGGCCATTTGCCTTAGATTCGGATATTTATCTTCAGATATAATCACCAGAAATTTGCTGTAGCTTTAAGATGTATATCCTTTCTTTTCAGTTATTCTATCATAAGTTGCAATTTACTCTTGAATGCATTTTTTTAAGGAAAAGAAAAGTATATACATTTCATGTATCATGTTTTAGTTTATCTGCCATGTCCTTACTCATGACTTCAATACTTCTTGTGACAGTCGGAGGTGATAACTGAAGTTCTCTAATAGCAGACATGATATCTGCTTTATTTTTGAAATCTCAAATTGAAGTCTCACCCGCTTCAATAAATGCTTTCTCCACAACAGATCTATCTTCGTACGGCTTCTTGTGTTTCGCAAATTAATGAGATATTTTAAATGACGCGATCGTAGCAGCTTTTGATTGTTTGGCTGGTCTTGTGAACATGGTTTGTTCTTTTTTCAAACAAAATATCAAATCACGTACTTTTCGTTTTTTTGATTCAGTCTGTGGCGGAAAATTCTTTTCATAGTTTTTATGAACCATTTTACGATGCCTCTCTAAATTACCACGCTTAGGTTAGGTTAGCACCAATCGTTATTAAAATGATACGTTTCAGATTTCTTCGCTGCACTCATTTTGTACTATTTAATGATAAACTTTGTATCGACGTAGTATTGCCTTCAAGTTCAATTCAGAATGACTCCAATTCCTGCAGGCGCAACATTTATATCGGCGTGAACGAAAGTCTCGAATGTTCCCATCAAACGCGCCACCCGAAATTTCAAGAAAAGCGTCAATAATGAAAACCTCGGCTTTTCTTTGACAAGTACCGCGCGTTCCTTTGATAAAGCCGCCTTTTGACTCTAGCAGAGTGTTATTTTATTACGTAATAAATTTCCGTAGTTTAGTTACCTACTTTTAAATTTTTTCTTCTCGAGATCCACTCAAAAAGCTCTCCCGATCGACTGGTCGATCGCAGTCGACCATTTGAGCACCCTCGGAGTAGACTTACTATAATGAATTCATTCAGGTATTATTGTTCCTTAACTTTTGTCTCTTGGATATATTTGTACTCATAGTTATTTGTTAGTTAAATATCCATAAAAATACGTTGAGTTAAAATTTCAGTTGACATTCTATTATTGAAAACGTTCACAGTTCACAATGATGTAAAACATAAAAGTATCTGAACCGATTCAGAAATAAAATAATGTTATTGGAGGAATTCGTTAACTTTGCAAAACACTTCAAGGGATGTAATGTTGAAACGACCCAAACAAAATATCATCCTGTAGATTCTAACAATAATGTTGAATAACTGATCGTGTAGAGTAAACAGCTTTAGGTCACTATCTCGAAAATTGCGAAAATTAACAAAAAACAAATATTAAGTTCGAAAACTCGAACATCCTGTATCTTGAAAACACTAGGTTCATAAGGAGTAATCCTTTTGAAATAAAGTTGTCAATCAACTGCGAAAGTTTCACTACGAAAATGTGGACCACATTTTGGATTAAACAAATGGTATAGCCGTTATTTTAGTAGTTTGAAAAATCATACTTCTAGAAGACTTCAAATAATTGAGAAGAGTATAATCGAAAAAGTATATTTTGATTTTTTCGTTCCATAGAATGAATGTCATGACTTTAAATCAATTCAAGGTAGCTACCGACATCTTTCGGATATTTCTACAGAGAGAAGTTAGAATTCTGCGAACAATTGGAGCCGTTAATAGTGAAAACTTCAGATGACGTTCAATAAATAGGAGGAATTGTCCGAATCAGTAACGGAATGAATGGAAAACTTTTCAGCCTCAGCCATTCCTCAGCCAACTTGTCATAAACCACTACGACGTTCTTCGAAGCCTAAATGTTTGTTTATGGATGCAGGTAATCAAAATAAAAATGTAACCATGTAATTACAAATTATTCGTCTCAAACAAATCAGCTGTATATTTCTTCTCTCGTAGTGATTGAAAAAATTTGCTGAAACACGTCGCATGGTTTTGTTTGGGTGACATCTTTCGACGTATATATTAGGCTTTAACGAGCAACCCCTAAGAGGGGGCGCTTCAACCCCTCGAAATTGAATAGAGCAAAGTGGTCGAGTTTTCCTCATTTGCAAGGTCTTTGAAGCCTCTCTACAATGGTGTATAATGTTTATTTATATATAATATTATATAATATTTTTATATAATAATTATTTATATATAATTTATGCCCAGGTGTATTGGTATAATTATAGAGTTATTAATGTAACGTCATACTTTATGATACCCGAAACTATCAATCAAAGTGTTATTCTCAGAAATTTAGTGTGTGTCAAAACTTTGTCCGTAGGAGACAGCCCTAACTTCGTTCAACAAGGCCTGCCCTACAAACGGCGACGAAGATGAACTGACTGAATCAAAAGGTTAAAAGAACTCATAAAAGAACCCGACAGACGAAACTAAAGCTGAATATGTGCGTTTCAGGAAGATTTACAACTCAACAATTGATTAAGCGAATCTTTTTGCGAAAATGTTTTCACAAAATTCCGCCTCAGATACCTCAAATGCACCACCAAGCATCCCACATGTTCAATCGAATGGGCGCGTTGTTCAATATCTGAACTCTAAAAAAACTATAGGTCTTGATGGAATACCACCAACTGTAGAGAGTACAACCGATTCCAAAGAAAGGGAAGAAATGCCTACCCCAAAATTTCTGTCCAATAGAATTGTTGCCCATAATGTCTTCAGTGATGAATAGAATGATACGGTAAGCTCATAAAATATCTCGAGTTGCAGGGCATCAACAATGTTTCCGTAGACAATGATCAACTGGTGACCTGCTTGCTTACGTTACGCATTTGTGAACATCGACCATTGAAAGCATGGCGAATAAAGAGCAATTCAGGAGCCATTGCTCTTGAGATCTTAAAGGATTTCGATAGGGTTCACCACTCAGCCTTGATGAATAAACTAACCGCATATGGACTTCCCAAAATATTGCGTGGTTGGATCAGTAGCTTTCTCTTCAGTAGATCGATTCAGGTGGTGGTAGATGGTGTAACAAGTGAATCTTTTCAAGTCAATGCAGAAGTTCTCTAGGGCTCCATACTATTGCCAACTCATTTTCTGTTGCAGATTAATGATCTCCACTTCACCGAAAATACAATGCTTGGGTTTACGGAAGAGTGTACCCTGGTGCCCCCATTTTTCAGCTAGCATCCTATAACTACTGAGGAGTCACACTATCAAAGTTACCAACAGGTCATGTCATGGGTTCTGGCTTGGAGAAGATATCAGAGTAGGACCTGCTGAATATGGTCAATTTTCACAAGGACAAGACGCAATCAACAATTTTCGTCAGAATAGTCACTGCTGGAGAACCTCCTCTAGGTATTCAAGGACATCGAATTTCCTCAGAAACGAACATGCATCTATGAGGCGTCACAGTCAACACAGTTTGCTGGCATGACGATGTGTCAATCATTACCAAATCTGCTTCAGCTAAACTCAGTGTTCTTTTCAGTTCTAGCAGTTCTTTACACCATCATAGCTGATGCTTTTATAAGGCACAGATGCGACCTGGTCGGGAATTCTGTTCCCATGTATAGGGTTCTGCGCCCAAACATTAATTACATCTATTAGATAGTGTCCAGAAGAGAGCAGTGCGCCTCATTGGCCATCCGGCGATCACGTGGGATCACCAATCTCTAGCTCAAAGGCAGCATGTTGCTGATCTTTTCCTTTTTACAGATATTTTCATTGTAAATACTTTGGAGAACTGAAGCGCATGGTCGAACTCACTCAGCCACGTACCTCTCCCCATAAATATTCTTTTTTTCACAGGACTAGTGTGCTGTGGAACTCCCTTTCATCCAATATCTTTCCGATAACTCACAATTTGGGACTTTTCAAGAAGAGAGTAAACACACACATTACATCATCTTGTTGTTGCATAACAAGCACTGTCTCCTCCCAAGAGTTGAAAATAAAAAAGAAATACATAAGACTCTGAACTTTGAATTGTCAGCTAGATGATCTTTAAAACAATTTTCAATAAGCAAATTCGTAACTCAAGCAATTTTACGAGAATATCTTAATTTGATGAAAGAACTCACATATTCCTGGTGTCTTCCGGGATTTCTGAACCTATACTTCCGAGCCACTTTTGGATATGGATGGTTATCCACCGGATGGGGAGCCACATTTCTGTCATTTTCAACACGTATAAAATTACTTCTTTCATTATCGACATCTGGTGCTGGTGATGGTGGAAATAATATGGGTCCTCTGTTTGGCGTTATATGATTAGAAGCTTGTACGTCAACTTGGTAGGGATGAGGATTGTAGTTTCTGGGTTGGAGGTATATTTCTTGGCGTGGTTCTTCTAGAGCCCATATATGATTGAATTTGGCACATATGATGAGGAGGAAAAGGTATGTCCATGATCTCTGTAACAAATGTTTTCACCGATTAAATTTCAAAAGATTAAAACAACATCTCAACTAGCTTAGCCTATGATTCACATTTTTCGTTTTCTGGTGCATGGAAATTTTATCATCCAATATTTATGGTCCTCTATTCTTCTTCACTCTTTCTGAAGCTGTTTAATGTGTTAAAATTCGTAGAATTGAATGAAAAAATCAGACAACATTTCCTCCGGAACCTTTTCAAAATCATGAACTCACTCGAAGATATTTTTCTACATGTCTAGTACTAGTAGACTAAATCGAATTCCACTGAACAATCTATTAATTATTAATACTTTTATGTTATGTATTATTTCGGTTGAAATATCACCTCAACGGAGGATGGGTACTACAATTGTCTAAAAAGGTTGCTACGCTCAATAAAATACAACGTACATTTCAGACGGATGAGAAGAGTAAACTTGACGTACCTTTTTCACGAATTTCTTTTCATCACAAACGTGAACCTTGAATATTTTGCCCATTCTCAAATTATTGAAAAAAGAGAAGAAAATCAATTTTTGTTTTCAAAGGAAACCTTACAAGTGTGTTTAGAGCTTGCGTTCATCAACCATTAAAGGACACACTTTGAGGTTTTAGACGTAAAGTAGGTTTTATTGTAATATCTTCTGAAAGCCCTTTCACTAAGTATTACATTTTCAAACGATTTCACCATTGGAATTGTGAATGATGAAGCAGCTAACCGATATGGGATTATGTCCAAGTTATACCAAACAGGAAATCTGTACGACAAATTTCTGCAGCTTCTATCTATATATTTAACGTTTTTAAAATATTAGATAAATACAAGTTACATCCGTAAAAAATCAAAGTAATTCTTCATTTGAATGCGGATTATTTGAATCGAAGACAAGAGTTTTGGGAGATTATGGCCAAGCATTTCAACAACTACCCGCATTTTTGAACAACTTTTGGTTCTCAGCGATACAAATCCTTAGGTATTCTGAGAAATCCACACTCAATATCCGGAAAAGCTGATTGTCTAAGTAAGAATGTAGGAATTTTGGGATACCACCTAATTGTAAATACCTGGTAATTTGAACGATGGATATCCTGGAAAACGCGTTGATCCATTGATAACAAAAAAAACTAGAAAAGATCCTAGTTGAACAATAATTGCATTTTCCACAGAACAGAGCTTATCCTCTCTACGCCACACCAGTTTGCCAATACAATACAATTTGCAATATCCTGATCGTTGGATTGGAAAAAGAGGTCCTATGAAGTGGCTTTCCCGATCTTCTGACTTCAACCCTCTAGATTTTTTCTTGTGAAAACATCTAGAGTCCAAAATTTCAGTGGCACAACTTGGGAATTTAGGCAATCTGCGCCAGAAAATTACAGACAATGTTATCAAATAACTCCAAATAAACTGAACCAGGTTAGAGACGGTTTTTAGTTTGTATGTGGAAGTAAATGGAGGTCATTTTGAATATTTAATTTGAAACCATTGGATTTGATGCTTTTTTATTGTTAACGTGATGAAACAATAAAATCCTACAGAGATTGCAGTAATTTGTAAAAGTGCTATCAAAAGATATAACAATAAAAAGGTGATTGAATTCACTGAATAATGTTCGCAAGCACTAACTAACCACCAAAAGTTTCCCGCCAAAACGAGAATTGATAAGTTTTCCCTTGGTTTTCCAGTGGAATTCGGTTTGCCCCTTAGTATTAGATATGTAGAAAAATATTTTCGGGTGAAGTAGTACTTGTAGTTTCCTACAACAAGTAACTTTTTGCTTTGTTCACTTAACATCTCAACAATTTCCACCATATCACTGATATTCTCAAGACTATATTAATTATATCCCATAAATAATTATTAAATTATGCCATATTAAATTAAAACAGAATAAAATCAACACAATATGTACGAATGAAAAAGATCTATGTTCACTCATAGTCAGTAACAATGATCGACTTGATACATGTAGAGCAGGGATGCTCAAACTTGAACTGCTGGCGATTTACCTCAATATTTTTAGACTACTTACGATCGACTCTGAGAGGCTGTGATTCAGGGTTGTCGTACATATACGAAACACCCTGCCTACCTACCTACCTACCTAGGTAGGGTGTAGCGTATATGTAGCGTGTAGCTTTCAGCACAATATACCTTATTATAGTCAAGGTTTGGGTTAGTTTTAGTTAGGTATCATTTTGATAACAATTGGGAGGAAGAATTTTTCTTCTGTTTGGTGAAGGATAAGTGCATTAGTTTTATTTGTCGTGCGTCAGTTGCAATACCTAAGCGTGGTAACTTAAAGAGGCATCACAAAACGGTTCAGAATATTCATGAAAAGAATTTGCCGCCACAGAGTGAATTAAGATAACGAAAAGTACGTGATTTGATATCTTGTTTGAAAAAAGAGCAAACCATATTCCCAAGACCAGCCAAACAATCAAAAGCTGCTACGATCGCTTCATTTAAAATATCTTATATATTGGCGAAACACAAGAAATCATTCGAAGATGGATTGATTATGAAGGAAGCTTTTAGTGAAGCGGGTGAGACTTAATTTGGAGATTCTGAAAGTAGAACAGAAATCATGTCTGCTATAAGAGAACTTCAGTTATCTCGTCCGACTGTCACAAGGCGTATTGAAGTCATAAGTCAGGACATGGCAGATATATTAAAACATGATATCACGAAATGTACATACTTTTCTTTACACTTCGACCAATCCGCCGATATGACAGGCACTGCCCAGCTATTTACATTTGGATGGTATTCAATGACATGTTGACTAAGGAAGAATTTTTGACAATCTTTCCTCTGAAGGGGGAGTCCCTTGGTGAAGATAGATATAACGTTTTCTTCAATTTTGTTAAAAACTATAAGCTACCTCTATATAAATGAGATAAAAAACACAAGGTTTAACTTTAATCTACACTTTATTTGAAAATATTCGACGACGTTTCGCTGACACAGCAGCTTTATCAAGAATGACAAACAGATTGAAGAGTATGGTATTATAAACTAATCGTAGAACAAGTTGGATGATTAACAGGAAAATCCACACCGAGCCATTGTACAGTTAGTATGGAAGGTAATAAAAACTAATTAAACAAGTTAAGTGGGGGTGAATAATTCACATCTACCTGCTCATTCAAAAGCTTGTCCTAATGTTTGTATCTATTTATATCTAATGCTTCTAGGAGATCTAATTTTAAACTTTTTGATTTTATATGCAATATGTCAAAGTTTTTATTGAATGAATGGTTTTCTTTTATTAAGTGGTTTGAACAATTTGAATCAGATTTATTTTTATCGAAGCTACGTTTATGTTCAGATGTTCTTATGCCAAATAAAGCTGATAAAGCTGCTGTGTCAGCGAAACGTCGTCGAATTTTTTCAAATTAAGTGTAGATTAAAGTTAAACCTTGTGTTTTTTATCTCATTTATATCATGGATCTACATCAAGTAACGGCCTCCACAATTCAAATACCTATATATAAATTATATTGTATCGAGCTAATGAAGATTTCCCTTAATTTTTTTCATTCCTTTGCATTATACATCAACAAGTTTTGTGTTGAAAAGTTTTAAACACGGTGGAAGTTATGGGCATTGCGACAAAAATTGTGAATTCCATCCATGCACGTAGCTTGCTACGGCGGCTCTTTAAGTTGCAGTTGGAAGATAGGGAGTCAACTGAAGACACTGATCATGTTCTTCATACGGATTTTAGCTGGTTGAGTCGTGGAAAATTCCTAGAAAGGTTTCAAGAATTATTGCCCGAAATAACAGCTTTTCTAGACCAAAGAGGTGATGACACTCAGATGTTGAAACACGAGAAATGGCTTACTGTTTTGGCATTTTTGACTGACGTCACAACGCACTTAAACACCATTAACTTGGAGCTTCAATGTGAAGGAAACACTGTAATTGAGATGATTAGCGCAGTAAACGCATTTAAAAGTATATTGCAACTTATGATAGATCAACTGAAAAGAAAGGATCCGAAACAGTTTCCGTCTTTGAAAGCAGGGATTCCTCAGTTCAATTATGATACGTATGAGGCTGAATTATCAAATATTTTGGGACAATTCGAAATGCGTTTTCATATCAAGTCAGTTTAATATGAACTCATGTTCTGTTGTCAATTACTTGGTGCAGATTATATCAGATATACATCTTAAAGCTACAGCATCTGATACAAATTTCTAGTATTTGATATCTGAAGATGAATATCCGAATCTAAGGCAGATCGCCGTTCAACTGACGGCAATGTTTGGGTCAAATTACTTGTGCGAGTCTGCATTTTCTGATATGAAGATAATTAATTCAAAATATCACAACCGACTAACTGACGATCATATGTCATCATGCTTGTGATTAGCACTCACTGATTAGGTACCATCTTATGATAAGTATGCTGCGGACATGCAGTGCCACGCTTCAATATCCAAAGTCACTCCTCAGTTAAGTTCAACACCATATGTAACTCTTTTGTTTTATAAGAACCAATAAACTCGCAATTTTGAATAACTGTCAGTTTTTCCATTGATATTATAGAAAAGACCATAACTAAACCTAACCCAAACCTCGACTAAAATAATGTATATTGTGCGGAAAGCTAATACCTATATATGAAACTGTACACCCTCCCTATTTAGGTAGGTAGGTAGGGTGTATCGTGTATGTACGACAACCCTACATCACACATACTAGCAGTCTCTCAGAGTCGATCGTAAGTAGTCTAAAAATATTGAGACAGATCACCAGCAGTTGAAGTTTGTGCACCACTGGTATACCTCACACACAGAGCTAGTATGTACGACAACCCTACATCACACATACCAAGATAAAACTTTCAGTTGAAGTTTGTGCACCACTGTACACACACAGAGCTAGACCAAATAAAACTTTCTTTTTGTAGGCCTGTGTAATCTACCAATAACTAACAACCACCTTGATTTCCGTTTGACCCCGCTTCATTCATATCTTTCTTAGTATTAACGACATTATAGTATTTTAATTTCAGCATAGTTTTTGAAAATGGGTTGAAATCCGAAACTAAGTCAATCATCTTTTTATTAATTTTATTTAGTGAAACGTAAGCCTAGTCTTTTTTCTTCAATATTTAATCAATTTTGTCTCGGATGAAACACACTATCTTAAAAACTATTCATCGCTCACTCCCACTCTTGCGCGCTGTAGAATTCAGAAAGATTTGACTGTTAAGAATAAATATAAGAAAATTTGGTCTTTTCATTTGAAAATGTCATATCTTGAAAAAATGAGGAAAAACAATATTTTTTCTTAACCAGAAAATTTCAAACTAAATTTGAAAAATGTACTATTCGAGCATTTTTCCCAAAAACTGAAGTGCAATAAATCATGAATTTCATTTTATACTTCATACATAATATCAATATAATTTTGAATAGTGCCTTCGGCGTAACGATGCCTCATGTGAGTTGGCCATCCTGGGTGAAAACATAGCTAATTAGAATCAGAACTAGAATTCGAATTCCACAATTACCCATTCAATTTATGAATTACAACCTATAAAAACCTGGTTTACTAATTTCAACTGAAAACACGGCAACACTAAAATCAATTATTATAGCATGCTTTCCTCTATCAACTCCCATAATTATATAATTTAATGGTTTCGCTTAAACAATTCGATCAAATTAATTTTACGTGCTCCATTGAATTCCTTAACAATCACATATGCATAATTAGGCATTCCTTGTTAGGCTCTAATGGTCATATTCCGGCATTACCAAATTAAGACTGAATTCTCAAACGCAACAGAACAATATACAAATGTTTGCATTTTTCACAGTAGTATTGTTTCACTTACATGTGAGTTTTTGTGAGACAATTTTCGGTATTTGTATTAGTGAATGTATAACTTTTACTGGGTTAAGGTGAAGAATGTAAATTATTGCCTGAGACATGCAATTAATTTTCGGGAATAGCCTTCAGGAAAAATTTCATTAACCATGACAAATTACGCAAAACTAAGATAAGTTTTATTTAGAAAAACGCAACAATTCTTGACTTTATCATAGCCTGGTAGTTTCCTCTAGAACCCCCGGCACTTTTTTAATAAAGGGTAGATTATTATTATTATTAAAAAATATAATGGAGGAGTGAGGAGCAAGTCCTCTAAAAGCCCAAATACAAAACAAATTCTGAGAGCTACAACAACTAAGCTGAGCGAAAAAACAAAAGAAAAAATTAAATACATCCTAGACCCACAGAGTCATTCCAACAATTATGCTTATAAAGTAAAATAACACTAATACTAAAGTAAGTAGCGGAGAGTTCACGAGAAAAGAGCCCGATCGTGACCATTTTTAAAATTATTGGTCGACGACGCGTCAACCACCTCATCCCTTAAACTATTCCAGACATCAAATACCCTAACCTAACCTGTACCAAACTCCGCCTTTGGTACAGTCTGGATGGATTGAGTAGTCCAGCAAGTGCTAATGCCGGTCCCAAGCCCGGATCAAGGAGGAGGGTTCCTAGGAAAGATTAGCAACCTGCCTAGGGTAAAACAATTCATTGCTCAGAGCACCGGAGATGCAGCCTCGGAACAAGGACAGAAAACACGGAATACGACCCGCGCGCGAAATAGGAATAAACTCTACAGGAAGAAGCATCAAATAAGAATTGCCTGCAGGAACATAAAAACTCCCTTCTCCAAAGACAACGAAATAATCCCTGAAATGAACGAACACAAAATAGATATATGTGCACTTGCCGAAACCAAAAAGAAGGGAAGAGGATTATCAAAATTAAACAATTACATCTTAGTATACTCTGGAGTAAAAAAAGACCAAAGAGCAACATCGGGAGTAGGACTTCTAGTACATGAAAAATACGAAGAAAATATGGTAAACGTAGAATATGTTAGCGATAGAATCCTGAAAGTCACAATGTCGTTCGACCGTCCGCTACATATCCTATCAGTATACGCACCTGACATAAGCAAACCAGAGGAAGCGGCGGTAGATTTTTATGAAAGTCTTCAATCACAACTAGATAAAATACCAACTAAAGAAAGATAATCATATTAGGAGACCTTAACGCTAGAGTAGGTAACGAAGTAGTAAACGGGGTAAAACAAAAATATAACGAAGACGTAATTAACAGAAACGGGAAATGTTGACGGAATTTTGTGCACAGAACGAGTTGCGAATTAATAATACTTTTTTCCCTCACAAAGAACAGCACAAATATACTTTCTACGATAACCGAAACAACAAATCCATAATTGATTACATTATCACTAACCGAATGTTTCTACCCCAACAAATCTTAGATGTAAGAGTTTTGTCATCAGCTAACATTGGAACAGACCACAAGCTCGTTCTAGGGAAACTGAAGATGACAACTCAATTAAAAAAGAAAACACCATCTGTAAAAACTGAAGAATTTAACGTAGAATCGCTCAACAATGAGAGCACAAAACAACTTTATTCAAACCGTTGCAAACAGTATATAACTCGTAATCCAATATTGCAGCAAGATAACCCCGACATAGCATGGCTCAAACTAAAAGAAAACATATACAAGGGTGCCACAGAGGCCTTGGGAACCCGCACGGTATCACAGAACGGCAAACCTAATAATAAATCCTGGTTCACCACTGAAGTCAAAAACATTACAAAGGAAAAAACAAATATATTTAGAATATAAGAACCATCCGACACCAGAGAACCGAAAAAGATACATAGAAATAAGAAATAGGGTGAATAACAGAGTTCGGGAAATTAAAGAAGAATACTGGCAGAGATTTAGTGCTGAAATGGAAGCGGATATATACGGAGCGCAAAAACGAATTTGGAAATTATTAAGGGGTATGAAAAAGGACACCAATGAAACTATACAACTGAAAACAATCACAAACGAAACATGGTAAAAATACTTCAAAAATCTTTACACCGAATCAGAATATAAAGAAGAACCCCCAGAAGAAGACTTAGAAAACGACATCATAAATGAACCGGTAACAATCAAGAAAGAGCAAGTAGCTATGGCAATAAGTAAACTTAAAAATAGGAAAACTCCAAATGAAGATAACAAATGAGATGATCAAATATGGCGGAGAATTCATGGCGTTGCACACCCTCCAACAAATCCCGATCGCGCAACCAAACGGGACACCAAGCTGGACCGGCGTAGTCCATCAATGGTCGCACGTATGTTTTATACAGTTTGATGGACGCACTAAACGAAATGTCCGCAAAATACTGTCGAATGAGACAGATCAGCTAGTTAGGCCGTTTACACACCGCACATATGTGGTCCGACCAACACAGGTCACTATTAATGATCACTCCCAAATCGATATGCGATAAAACTCCCTGTAATGTTGAGCCGCATAGGTTGTAGGATAGCTTCGGATTGTATTCTTCCATATATAATACTACACACTTCTCGATGTTCAAAGGAAGCAGCTAATCAACACACTACCAGTTAACGAAGTTCAAGTCATTCTGAAGGATGCTATGCTGACTAAACTGGTTCGCATAAACTTCGCATCATCGGCACAGAAGTACATGATCACTCATGTACAAAAGAAAGAGAAGGGGGCCGGGCACAGAGCCTTGAGGTACACCACTAGTAACGGACCTTGGAGCAGTATATGAACTCCTAATTCTAACCACGAATCGCTTATCGGTTAGATAGCTCTCAATCCAAAGCAACAGTCTCTCTCTCACACCACAGTGATCAATCTTTTGAAGAAGCTGGCGTGGAGGTGTGCGATCAAAAGCTCTTGCAAAGTCCAGGTAGATCACATCATGGGGCATTTTAGACTCGAGGGATTTGGACCAGTCATTCACACAAGACAGTAAGTTAGTCGTACTGGACTTTCCCTTGAAGAACCCGTGCTGTTCTTCGGGTATGACATTATGACGATTCAGGCATTTAGTAATTTCGTCCGCAATGATTGATTCCATCATCTTCGATGGTATAGAAAGTGGGCTGATAGGGCGATAGATGCAAGGGTTTAGTTTATTACCCTTTTTGAAAATGGCAGTGATAGAAACAACCCTTCACGAAGAAGGCAAACAGGAGTGTTCGAAAGAAGAAGTCATAATCTGAGACAGTGGGTAGCAGAGAATGTAAGCATTGTCTTTAAGTAGATCAGCAGTAATTCCATCCAGTCCTGGAGATGAGGAACCTTTAAGTTTAGATGTGGTTAGTTTACATACAATATACTTTTCACCTTTTCGACTGTGAATGATATATTTGATATTGTCTCCTCAACTCGAGGTGACAGCAGCTGGGGAGAGGTGCCATCGGTGATTCATCAGTGAAAACCTCTGCAAAGGATTCAGTGAGCACCTCCGCAGAATCACCATCCATCGAGCAGAAGCTCCCATCAGAACGACGTAGAAGGGGGGTCCCCACTTTACTCTGCTAACCAGCTCTGATATATTTATAAAGGCATTCTTTACTTTTAGAGTTTGCTATTGAGGTCCAGGAATCTTGTCTGGAAGAGCGAATGGAGTTCGTGAGATAATTCCAGAAATTGCGATGTGTTGCTTGATCAGAAGCAATCTTTGTTTTTTCATATTTCTTCCAGAAGTTTCTCTTATGAAGGAGCATCTTCATGAGTTCTTCATTGAGCAAAGGTTTTGAGGTATTAGTTCGAAGAACCTTTTTTCTCAAATTCTTATCGATGTTTGAAGTGACGGCTAAAAGAAAATTTTGCCACATTTCGTTGATTAGTTTATTCTCGCTTTTGCGGAATATGTTTCAATTTCTTATATTAACATTGCATAGACTCGCTTTAATGTAGACTCGAAAATTTTGGGGCTGTTCACAAATTTGACATTCTGTCAAAAAAGTGTTAGTTACATTTCGTTGATCAGTTCGTTCTCGCTTTTGCGGATTATGTATCAATGTCTTTGCTGAAAACCAGTTCCCTGAACTTATATCAACATTACAGAGACTCGCTTCATTTTTGGGGCTGTTCACACCTTTGACATCTTTACATCAATCAATGTACATTCTGTCAAAAAAGTATTATTGAATTATTTAAAAGGCATGGATTCGCTTCACCAAAATCTCCTTTATCACTCAGAGGTCAGGAGGCTTTCCAAAAGAAAGGTATTGACAAGAATTTTAGAACTAAAAGCTGAACTGTTAATGTTTTTACAAGATACTAAATCTGAATATGCTAATCATTTATCTGGCCGTGTTTGGCACTTGAAGTTAGCATTTCTGGCAGATCTTTTCAGCCATCTTAACAACTTAAGCAAAAGCCTCCAAAGAAGAGAAGAAAATATCTTAACAACTAGATAATGTGAAACCTTTGCACTCCAAACTTCGATTGTGGTAATCTTCACTTGTCCAGGTGTTCAGAAAACTGTTGATACTAATTCAACAACCCAATCACTTGTAGTAAAGGGTCATATTCCTTCTAAGATACAGTGCTAACATAATTTGCAACAGAAGTTATTAACAGACTTGCACTCTGAAGCTAACAATTGGCGTACGTGGATTTTGGTCCTTTTCTTGGATAAGAGGATAAGTCAATAGAATTGGCAGATCTCATTTCAAATCTGAAGGAAAAACTTGTTAGTTTAGCTTCTGACTGCGTGCTTAAAATGGAATATCATTTGCAAGTTATTGACGTGTTTTGGATGAAAAGAAAACAAGAATATCCAGAGCTGGCAAGGGAAGCTCTTAATTCATTAGTGCCATTTGCCACCTAATACTTGTGCGAAGTAGCATTCTCCTCAATGATGGATATAAAAACTAAAAAGAGAAACAGACTACTACTAGAAAATGAATCTTGTCATTTCTCTTTTTCCGTCGATCACCCGAATAAGGCTTCGCGACCCCCTTAGAAAGGTTTCGCGACCCCCTGAGAATCGCGATCTACCGATTGAAGGACACTGTCCTAGACGAAAGGATTATTGAAATTTTAAAACGTCTATATGACTTTGCTTTTCCGATTACCACCGGTGTTAACTTCATCTGAGGCATTAACACAGCCTAGGAAAATTTTTCGTTGCTTCACTAATTTCAAACTAAGTTTTTCAGAAATCTAAACATAGGTTTTATCAAGTAGTTTCCAGTATGAACCAGTCTCATCTGCATTTTATATTTGTTGATCAGTTAAATTTAGTACGGTAATAATATTCGATAGTTCTCCATGAATTGATGAAAGATTTTCAAAAATCCTATCCTACATCGACTTTTGAAATGTTCGCTTGTAGAGTTTGTTCTACATCAAAGGATATTCAGTTTTTTTCCTGATATTGCTTGGTTTCGAACTCTGATTAAATATTTCCGAAATTAGTCTCTGTTCATTTCGAATAGAGCATATAGTGGCTTCGAAATAATGATATTGCTACCCTTTCGGATCTCTTCTATAGTAAAACGTTTCTCATGAAGGTTCACAAATTTTTTGTTGCGCCAGCCATTATCTTATCAAGGAACTCAGTGAAGCACTGCTTTGCGTCCTTCGTCCTTATAACTCAGGCAATTAACTTGTACGAACCTGTCCTAGTGTATGTGCCACGGGATGCGCGAGCAGCTTATTTGACACGTTCTTGCAAGTTCCACCTCAGGTTAAAACTTCGCCTAGGAAACCCTTAGTACCTTGTGCGTAGCAATAAGCTCAGCGACGATATGCCATTTGCCATAAGAGAGCAAAAGATCACTTAGTTTCAGAGTTTGAAAAAGTGATAAATTATACTTCATGTTTCCCCTATCAACCTTAATCCATAGAAAGAGTTTCGTTTTCGAAAAAAAATAGCTTCAGGTTATATGAGTTAATTACCTCTTCAATTAATGGAATGGTTATATCAAACGGAATCACATAAAGGGAACATATTTTGAAATACTATAACTCTCCAAAACCTATTATTATAGTAATAGAGTTGAATACTAGAGACGCCACTGGAGATAACAAGTTGTTAATTGAATTAGGAGGACTTCAATGGCCAATCAACTTGTTGATTTAATTTGTCTGGCGCTATCCCCTTAAACTGTATATTATAATTTCACATAAAGCAATATCTATTAATTGCCTTCGATTGAAAATAATAATCGCTGTTTAGTATTTACGTTTTTTTTTCAATATTTTGAATTGGATAATGAATTCCTTTCAGGGAAAATTTATGAATCGTGCATTCCAGTTTCGTGATTAATGGTATAAATCGTTCAGTAATTATTGAACAATTATAATTTTCCCAATATCAAATTGTAAGAAGTCTCGCCTACACTATGATTTCTTCACTAAAATATGTACGAGTGCCACACGAAACGAATTTCTTCGATTCACTGGGATGGTATTGAGCCAAATTAGTTTATTTTCCTTGGAATTTAACATACACTGTGACAAAAAAGTATCCGGAAATTCTCATTTCTCTCATCTGTTTCTTAGGTATAAATGATATACAGTACAACTTTACTAGTCCGGACAGATATCGTTCCGGCGCATGCCCGGACTAGAAACAAACCAAAATCTTTTAAAGCCGAGTTTATCACAAAAATATCGAAAAATTGAACAAAAAATAGTTTCTATTATAAAAAAGAATCAAATTATAGAATTTCCATTCATTATAATCTTTCTTAAAATTTAAATATAAGCTAGTGTATATAAACAACATGGTATTCTTCATGATTTTACTCTGAACCTTTCTCGATGCTGCCGTCTGAACTGATTTTTCCTTGAGCCTTTTCTGGAGCAATACGTCTTCTATAGGAAGATTATTCTGTTCGGCCCAACTGATAATCAGAGAGAACACATTGACAATATCTGCATGTTTCACTTTTACCATACTATTTAAACCATCCTCTGAGTCAGAAGATTCCTCTACGTTTTCAATATTCCTTCCTAAATCATCCTGTATAAACTCTTCTTCAGTCAAATCGATAACAAAATATTTGTCCCCCACAGCCCAGTTGGTAATGATTAAGTCATTTTCTGGATCGATGACCCTTAATGATTCGGCAATATTTTTCAAATCATTTTCACTGATTGTACGAAGTTTCTTCTGAAGCTCTGAGAGTGGAATATTTTCATTATCTGATTCTTGCAATTCTGTAGTGTCATGCCACAATGCTGTCCAACTTTTTCTAATATTTTTTGAAGTAATGGCAGTAATGGCTTTCCAAGATTGGGCAAGATTGTTCAAGATATCTTTCAAATTATACTGCTTCAAACTGGAAGTTATCTCTTCATCTTCATGCGAAATGATATGATAAAAAAGGCATTTTCTATACGACACTTTAATATTTTGAATTAAATTCTGATCCATAGGTTAGAGAACTGCAGTACAGTTGGGTGGCAAAAACATAGCTTTGGAGTTTGGATCCGTATTAACCTCTTCCCCAGGTGAGTGCGAAGCTGCACTGTCTACCAACAACAGAGCTTTAGAGGGCTTGTTAATCTTAGTTAAAAAATTCTTCACCTAGGGATAAAAGATGTTTTAAACCATTCATTAAATGATGTTCTGGTCATCCACCCTTTGGTAGATGCTTAGTAGACAACTGGTAGTGAACTTTCGTTTTTGAATGCTCGTGGATTTGCCGTTTTTCCCAAGACTAGTAAAGGTAATTGGTGAGTTCCAGCCGCGTTGCAGCATGGCAAGAATGTTAAGCGGTCTTTTGACACTTTTCGATCTGATGCTGATTTTTCTCCTTGATGTACCCAAGTTGTGTCTGGTAAACATCTCCAAAAAATGACCGATTCATCAGCATTATACACCTGTTCATTGCTTAATTCCCTCTGTTCAACAACCGATAGAATTTTTTCTTAAATGTTATCACAGCGGAAACATCACTGGAAAGTTTTTCACCACAAACCTTCAAGAAACGAATTCCATGTCAAAGATTGAATGTATCTAACCATAAAACTGTTTCGCTTTGCTCTCAATATGTTTGACGGAATTGGTAAATGTACGTTGCGTTGTTGAAGAAACCAGTTATACAATGCGATTTCAACACAAAATACCTTGGATAGAATAAATTCCAGAAAAAATTTTAAAAAATATTCCTACTAGGGATTCACCGAGGGCCCGATTGGATCAGCCGAGCTCTCGGCCGAGATACTTGGCATGCAGTAATTTTCTTTGGCCGAGATCTTGGTACTCGGCTTGTTGTGAAAACCCTTGCTCGATGCATCTCTAATTCCTACCTGTTTCTTGATACGATTTGGATATAAATCTCCTTATTTTGTCCTTGTTCTTTTTCATGTCAAACACTGTTTACTTTGGAATAGTGAAGTTTGCTGCTATTCGACGAGTACTCATACCATCATCAATAAAATCTATTATTTTTGATTTCTCTGCCAATGTGAGCGTTTCATGATTTCTCTTGGTTGGAGCCATTATGCACACCACCGACTAGATTGAAATGCAAAATGCAACTGTAGAACGATACTCGCCACTCTTAATTAGTACAAGTACATTAGTACATGTACAGACAGGAAAATTATAATTGTTTGTATATCAGCCGGCATCGACGGACTATAGAGGTAAAATTCTCAAAGTTCCCGAATGAGTCGCGTGCCCGTGTCTGGAATGCCCGATATAGCGAGTGTCCGGACTAGTAAAGTTGTACTGTATTTGAATTTCCTCTTGATTTTCGAAAATGAGATACGACCCAAAATATATGTCGAACAATTTTAGTCATTATATTTTAAGAAACTCAAGTGATGGGTGAGACTTTTATACTTATCAGTAAGTTCTATACAAGGTGCTTCAACAAAAACTAAACAGAGGCTATATCTACCAAGATATTCATTTCTGATCAAAACACAAAAGCACGTCAATTTTTGTTTCAAGGGAGACATCTTTTGGGGCACTTGCCTGAAATATCAACCCCCTAAGCGGGGGTTGCAATCCTTGAACATTTTGAATATGGAAGATGGGTCGAGTGATGACTCAAAAGAAAGGTGGTATCTTTGTCTACATTGCCTCGAACGAATTTCTATTTTCAATTGAAAACTGTAAAAGATACAGGGCGAGCAACTGAAAGATAGGAAAGACTATTTCCCTGAGACTATTCAAGTTTCAGTGAGGTAAAATGGAACAGATCCATGCTAATCAATGACAGTCATCAGCAAGTACCATCCTCATCTCGAATTTCAACCCCTGGAGCAGGGGTGACATCCCTTAAAAATTTGGAAGAGGGTAGATGGGTCGAGTGATAACTCGAAAGAAAGGTATTATCTTTGTCTTCATTCGCGTAAAAGAATTTTCATTTTGATTGAAAACTGTAGAAGATACAAAGTGAGCCACTGAAAAATAGAGAAGACTATCGCCCCAAGACTATTGCAGTATTAGTGCGAAAAACTAGAATAGATTCATTTAGGTCAAAGATGACAGGCTTTGATCTGGAATGAATCTATTCCATTTTTTGCACTAATACTTGAATAGCTCTGGGTCATAGATAGTCTCCTCTATTTTTCAAAGGTGGTCACCCCTGCTCTAGGGGTTGAAATTCAAGATGAGGATGGTACTGGATGATGACTGCCATTAAATAGCATGGATTTGTTCCATTTTACTTCACTGAAACTTGAATAGTCTCAGGGAAATAGTCTTCCCTATCTTTCACTTGGTCACCCTGTATCTTTTACAATTTTCAATTAAAAATGAAAATTCGTTCAAGGCGATGTAGACAAAGATACCACCATTCTTTTGAGTCATCAAATCATCATTCAAAATGTTCAACCCCCTAAGCGGGGGTTGACATTTCAGGCAAGTTTTGTACCCCAAAAGATGTCCCCCTTGAAACAAAAATTGACCAGTTTTTGCGTTTGGATCAGAAATGAATATCTTGGTAGATATAGCCTCTGTTTAGTTTTCGTTGAAGCACCCTATATGTTGAAAAAAATATTCGAATACGAATTTCTAGATATCATTCCAAATCCAATAAGCTCTAATATTCTTAAGAGCCTTGTCAAGAATCAACGCCAATTTGAACTTGAGAACTAGACGAAAAAATTGCACATTTTGCATGCTCTATATTCAACAAAACACGTACTTGAAACTTCAACACAGGCCATTGAAATCTCGACATTCCATTGCAAACTAAAAATCGTGATTCGACAAAACCAATTTCAAATAACTAAGTTCATTGCTGTCTGTTATTAAACATACCCGATTTGGTAGATCCTCATTAAAAAACGTCGAACATAATAATCATCAAATATGGATTAAACTGAATTCGACTTTAACCTCGAACTGTATCTAAGTATTCTTTTTGTGTTATTATCTTGTATTCATTATTTTCCTAGCAAAGGTATTCTTATTATGCAATTTCAATATTCTCAATTCGCAATACGCAAAAGTATATTACAGTTAATGATCTAAGTCAGGATATCTGCTCCAATCAATCACATCGTTTGTTATTATTGATTGTGTACAGTTGAATTTGTTTCGTATATTATGAAAGATCTACCAGATATACCTTTGTTGCTTCCTTCAATGTCACGTAGATTGAGTTATATTCTTTTCACTCAACGGAATTCGGTTTGTAAATACCGATTCGTTGATTATTTCTTTTATTTAATATTGGCCTCCCAAGACGTTTGGAGGTTGCATTGAATTATGCTTTCTTAGGAGCAAATTCCACAGCTGTATAAGATTATGACTTTTACCCAACAACAAACTATAGTAGTGCAAATCAGTCAAGTGCCAGTAGGACGAAGCAGAAAAGTTTGTTAACAAAACGCGCAATTGTACGAAATTTATGAACAACGGTGTTCGTGAGCGTTGAAGTCATTTGTCTCAATTTTTTTCTTTGAATTGGGCAAATTTAATGAACAATTGCAGTCATCAATTCTTACAAAGCATTCCTCAACAAAAATCATATGTCCGAGAACTCCCCGTTCTCGAAATACAGGGTGTTAAAGTTCAGATTTTTTATCACGTTTCTGTTTGTGATTCTTGTTGTTTTAGAGAAATCTTTTTCCAATTTGCAGAGAAGGAATTTTTTCACCAATCAGTTCATTTCATGAATCAGGTAGTTGTGAAAATATACAGAGTTTTATTTTTTTATGGTTATGCAACCTTTGATCCCATCAAAATCATAGTGCAGTGAGCCACTGGTCTTTGAAAAGTTTGTTGAAAAGTTCTTTAAATCCGAATTAATATTTGTCTCTAGAAATTTTTACGGTATTATAGCTCTCTTCAAGTAAAAAAATAATTCACATGAAGAAGTACACGTTTTCTGGAAGAACTGAAGTAAGGATCGATCAAAACTGGAAAAATAGTCTTTTGAAGTAGTTTTACTCCATTTTGAGTTTGAATATCCGAGTGTACATTTTGGGTCATAATATAGGTACTTCCAAGTAAAACCTATTCTTGCTGGTATCTACAGTAACATACAGGAATTTTGTCAAAATTGAAGTTGATTTTTATCACTAATATATATATTCTTTGGTATTTTAAAAGTAAGAAGGAATACACTCAAAAACTATCTGATATTGATCTATTCTGTGGACGATAACTCTATCTTGCTGCTTCCCCTAACAGAAATATTCATTCAGAGAATGTTTTCCTTTCCATCGACCATTCGTTACGAGAAACCGGACGGTTCCAATCAGGCCGTAACTCAAGGTTGTCAGGACACCGATAAATGAAGAGCTTATTTTGGATGAAGTCCATAATAATCCAAATATCAGTAGTCGAAGGCTATCCCTAAAGGTTGGCATATCACAATCGACTGTTTGGAAAGTTATGCTTGAAGAAATGTTATACCCCTACAATATATAAAGGAATCAAGACTTCAAAGCTGGAGATCTACACAGAAGGCTCAAATTTAGCCAATGACTACTACTAATATGTGCTGAAAATGCCGACTTTTGTTTGTTTGCTGACGAAGTAGGGTTTACACGAAAGAATATAATGAATTTCCACACTGATTACGTATGGACTGGAAAAAAACCCTCAAGAGGCAATTGAGCTTAGCCACCAATAAAAGTTTTCTATGGATGTTTCGGCCGATTTGTATGATGGCCAGTAATCCTACCTAACAGATTGAATTCCCTAACATACCTTGACCTGCAGAATACTCTGATTAATTTTTTTCTTGATATGCTTTGTGCAAATACAAGAAGAATAGGGTTTATACATGAAGGTGCTCTGCCTCATTTGGGACAAATAGGGAGGAATAATTCGAATCGAGCATATCCCAAAAGATAGATTGGTAGAGGCGGTCCTGTAGCATGACCTCAAAAACCCCTCGATTTGAATCCCCTAGACAACTTCGTCTGAGGGCATTTGAAAAGCCTGGTATACTCACAAGAGCTGTTGCTACCATAAAGGAATTGCATTACATAAGAAATATGTCAGGCATTTTCGATCGGGTATCGGATTTAATGCATAACTTTATGTGTAGAATTAAATAGTCGTAATTTCGAACACTTACCTTAGTTCATCAGTTCAAAAAAGAATGTACTTTAGTTTGTTCCTTCTATTTTCTTAAAATGCCGAATATCATTATCCATTAGCTTTTCTCAAGACACATTCTTGTCTAAGATAAGAATGCGCTAAAATACTCACCCGAGTATTTCAATTTCCACCAAATAAAATTAACACTCTGTTTATCCAGACTCAAAAGGCTATTTTTGTTTTGTTGTTTTCATAAAAAATTATGAAAACAGTTTCTCTCCCACATTTGAATAATGGATTATCGACCCACAGTTCACTCAATTAAAAAAACGCGTGCCTTCTCATATACATCATTTTTTCACTCGGAAACGATTTCGAAAAAAGTTCAAGAGACATAAAACACTTGAAATCGTCAGATATTTTCAATAAATATTTTTGAAACTACACCGTGATATTTTGATGTCTTGAAGAAAATAGCACCCTGTATAATTTCGTAACCACTGGATATATCTAATGAATTGGTTAGTAAAATATCTCCTTTTCTGCAAATTGGGACTAAATCCTTTGAAAACTGCAAGAATTACCATCAGAAACGGGAAAAGAGATATCATCAAATATCTGT
Source organism: Cryptolaemus montrouzieri (assembly GCA_013387265.2). Classification (NCBI taxonomy): domain Eukaryota; kingdom Metazoa; phylum Arthropoda; class Insecta; order Coleoptera; family Coccinellidae; genus Cryptolaemus; species Cryptolaemus montrouzieri. Next base: position 37,088,111 of record JABFTP020000165.1, read on the forward strand.
TGACATTTGTGGAAACCGTATTCGTGTAATGGTTTCAATTCCAAATTTATGATTAGCTTTCCATTATTATATTTAAATAATACGCTTAAAACAATAAAGTCATGTTGAAAAGTGTTTCCAATTGATTTTGCAGAAAAATTTTCAACTAACGAATTACGACGCCAAAAAATATTGAAATGAATAATCAAAAATTTTTCACCCTTTTCACTCATACACATAACCACATGAGTCAAAAATTGATTGAATTTTGCTTATCTTGTTGGTTATAGAAGTTTAAAATTAACCAAAAATGATGATTTTCCACTTTTTGGTAATTTTTATGAAAAATACCGATAAGCAGGAATTATTACGTCATTATGTGGTACTGGATTTTTAGTAAGAAAATCAGAAAATTACCAATTGATATGTAAATGTGATTGGATTGTTATAGTTTATACATGGTGTTTCCTGTTATGTTTTTCTATAAAATGCATATTCTTCAAGAAAAAGAAATTCTTTGATCTTTTCAATGAATAATTTATTTATTTTGGTATCACTTTTTTATAATTTCTGGTTGACGTGCTTACATAATTTCTCTTTTTCCTCAAAAATATGCAATTCTCGAGAAAACACAAACACGAAAAAATTTTCTACTAAAACGTCAATATTTATTTCATGGCCAAATTGAACTTCCCAAAAATGTTCTTATAAAAATCGAGAAAAGGATAAGGTGGGTTAATGAAAATTTATTGATAAACAAGACCCCTGTTTAACTGAAGACTTCTGTGAAATAACAATCTGTTGACATTATTATTTGCAAAGAAAACTACACTTTATGTCTCCACCAGCTCTGTAAAGGACGGATTTCTTATTTTAACTGAAGAATCACCACTTGAAATAGGTAAACTGAAAGAGTATGTGCTGAATTTGGAAAACTAATAATGGACAGGAGTAAAAGACCAGAGTATTCAAAGAGGTTAGATTGGTTCACTCAACTTTTCCATGAAATTCGTCAATTCTTATTGAATTCAATCTTCAACACATCTTTCAAATTCTTCAAAAAATACAATTATTTCTCATATTATCAAAATCAATATTTTACTTAAAAATAGTAGAGAGTTCTCCTGGAAACTAGCAGAGAGTCATCCTTTATATCCCTAATATAGAGTTTCTTTTTTGCAAAAATATTTCAAGATTTACGAGATATTTTCGGATTCCTTCCTTTAATTCTTAAAATGAAATTGTGTATTGAAAAAGATCGTAGAAAATTGTAATTTTCAAAGGTCAAATAGAAAAATATATTCATAACACAAATATTTTCTCAAAGTTGCAGAATAAACGGAAAAGTGCTATTGCTATAGTAAATTCAGTGAAAGAAATACTCAAAAATGAAAGAACGATAAATTCAAGCAATCAGAAATTTATCAAATCAAATACAATGAATGTCAGGTAGCCTATGTCGGACAAACAGGGAGAAGTTTTGAACCTAGATTCGAGAAACAGATTTCCTCAGATAAAAATTCGCCAATATTTGAACACAAAATCAACTAACCACTCGATATCATTAAACAATCTCGAAATCCTTCATAAATGTAACAAAGGGAGAGAAATGAATTTGTTGGAAAGTTTGGAGATTAACAAACTATGTAAAAACCCACAATTTATTTCCCTCAACAGCCAACTAGAGCATAATGGATCCCCACTACTCAATATTTAGGATAAATTTCATTCTGTACTTGTACTTGCCTACTCAAGTATTATATTGTTATTCACTTGAAAATGACCGTAGGATCGAAATCGGTCATGATTATTGAATAAATTGTGGAAGAGTAACAAAAGTTTCTCATTTCGTCTTACTTTAATTATGTGGATGTTAAAATGAAAAAATACTGACATAGAACTCCCATGTTGTATTGAGGATTCAGTACATTTTCAAGCTGATGACCTTTTTATTTCCTAAGAAAACTACCAGCCATAACTCGAAGTGGAGTGTTTCATTTTATCAAAAACCAGGATTCCTACTTGAAATTCGGTTTAAAAATTCATGACAGTAACATTTTTGGGGAAAAATATTAGCCAAGATTTTTGAAATAAAATTTTGTGTTTAAGAACTAACGTAGAAAGCTCTGCGTATTCTTATTTTTTTCGTTTCCACTTATAGTTTTCGAATGTTCGAATGAAAAAGTTTATTTACAACGCAAATACTCACTTTAAAATGAACAATAAGCAAGAAAAGGCATGTTGCGATAGTAAAGTTTTCGGAGAATTAAATTTTGAATAACCCGTAGCATCTTTTAATTTTACAAAATGAATTGATTTAAGTTTTTTTTAATAATTTTATGATCTGTAAGTTCAGAAACTGTCAAACTCTCTGTTCCCATGAAATTTTCTCATACCATATTCAGAAAAAACAGATTTTCACTTCTTCAAAATTTCAATGGAATCTGTGAAGTCTACGGTACTTTGATTTGCAGGACATCCGATTTGTTTTAGTCATGTAACTTAACTGGTGTCGAACATTTTTTCAGTATTTTCTTTAAGTGAAGTACCCAAGTGTTCAAACCTTTCGGTTTCCAAATACACTAAATTCTTTAAAGTTTCATTTGTTCCATCAATTTTTATTTGCTTTTTTTGTAATTTTTTTATGAAAAATACGAATAAGAAGGAATTATGTCATTATGTGGTACTGGATTTCTTAGTAAGAAAATCACAGAATTAACAGTTAATATGTAAACGTGATTGGATTGTTATTGTTCCTACATTGTGTTTCCTGAGTATACAGACCCACTTCGAGCACTGATTCGGAAGCTGGTTAATTTGTTGAATTACTTTTATCTCAGGACTCTCATTTTCCATTCCAATTGTAAATACAAAATAAGCAAGAGAATGCTTGTTGCGATAGTAAAGTTTTCTGAGAATGAAATTTGTAGCATCTTTTAATTTTACAAAATGAATTGATTTTCCAACCAAAAGTATAATTAATTAGACATAATTAGTTGTGTAAGTTCCTGTTGATCATCACCATTGTGATTTTTTATAATTTTTTGGCCTGTAAGTTCAGAAACTGTCAAACTCTCTGTTCCCATGAAATTTTCTTTTACCACATTCGGATGAAACAGATTTTCACTCTTTCAAAATTTCAATGGAATCTGTGAAGTCTACGGTACTTTGATTTACAGGACATCCGATTTGATTTAGTCATGTAACTTAAATGGTGTCGAGCATTTTTTCAGTATTTTCTTTAAGTGAAGTACTCAAGTGTTCAAACCTTTCGGTTTCCAAGCCCACTAAATTCTTTAGAGTTTTATTTGTTGCATCAACTTTTATTTAATGTTTAATTCCATTAAACATATTGTTACAAAAGAAAGGTTCAAAAGTTTCAGTAACAGTTTCTATAAACTACTTATGATTGCACAAATTTTCACCTGCAATGTGATCTTGATCTTATATCTTCCCTGAAAGTATGAACGTTCACCAAAAAATTAGTTTTTCAGTTTTTTGCCAAATACGAAACATTTTGTGGGAATTTCGCAGTTCACTTTTTCATTTGTCTAGAATTTCATAAAGTGGAAAAATTATATAGAAATTATCATTATCATTATATCATATTGGATAAAACAAAAAAGGACATATGTCAATATTCAACTATTGTCAACTATTGTTAGTTATGATCTGAATTGCATATATAAAATCCGCCAAGCTCGAAAACTTGCGCACTTTAGTTGTGTTAATAGCGAATAAGTCTATTATCGCAATGTTTTTATTATATAATTATAACAACGTTCCGTATTTTGTCATCTATTTGGAATATAAGACTTTTACTCTCATCAAAATTCATAATTATAAGTAAACGGAAATACCCTATTGCTTTTGATTCTTTTGCGAATGTTCAAATATAAATCAGAAAGCGGTGTAAACAGCCGTGTGCTTTCCGCTTGCCATCATTTAGAAGTTCCCTATAGCAGTACATGGTATTGTAGCTCAATATTTTTAGGCGTTCTATAGTAAAAGCGAATAATTTCATTATATCAAAATAATTTGTTTTTTGTGTAATTACAAATTTACAGTTCTCGGATTTTATTCTTTAATCTAAGCTAAGAACATTACTTCCTGCTAAATTTAATTTTTCGAGTACAGTGAAAAGTGCACTATAGGGAAAAGGAAGTTTCAGATATTCCTAATGAAGAAATAAACTTTTCTGCATCGCATTAATATACTAACAAAATTAAAACATGTTGGAAAAACCGAAACTGAAATTTGTCACGATACTGGAAAAGCCCAAGTGGCCGTTTCATCCAAAACTAATAAATTGCCAAGAAAATATTTACCCTGAGCACGTTATCCATTCTACAACATGCAGCACTACACTGGAACATTAATTTACGTGTATTTGACCAACATGCACGCACAACAGCGAATTCACACAGTCCCGGTAATGTTATAATTCTTAGACGATTTAACCCTACTTAACAATGGTTGCAAGAAGTTATTTTGTCCGCTTATAAGCTTCCCACCATTCAATTTTGTCTCAAGCATCGATTCAGGAATCAGGTCCGAACTGTATTATGTGCGAAAGCGATTGTTATATTACTATTGAAGTGCTTTCCTAGAATAAGAAATAACGTCTCTCACATCAGCTCCCTGAAAAATGAAGCTCCTCGCTTTGAAGAATCTTGAAATAGTTAGGTTTTGATTAATATAACTTCATATAATTATATGTATAATATAACCTAACTATTTTATTGAACCTAATTTATTAGCTAGCAGATTCAACAGATATCCCATCATGATTTCAATAAATTTTCAGATTTTTCTCCAGTTTCAATTTTTCTCATCCTCATGTATCATCGGGAATACGAACAAAAATTCTGATTTTTATATTTTCAATTTCATGCGTGAATGTCCGATCTTTTATTCTCCAAAATATGTTTTTCAAACCTAAACGAACACAATTATTTTGTCCTTGGCTTAACCAACCGTTACCCGCGCGGTGTTTTTTTTATCGTTTCACTGGCCTTAGTGTAGCAGACACTATTCCGCCATCATCTTATTGAGATTAAAATTATTATCAGTAAGCATATTATCTCTTTTTTTATATAGTATAAATAATCACTAGTCAACAAAAAAAACAATTTTTGCATGTAACATGAAAACTTTAGTCTAGTTATGTTTAGGACAAGGATAAGGATACTAAAAATAAAATTAAAATGCTTCAAATACGAATAGTTTTTTTGTAATAACATTTTATAACATTTCAGAAATTTTGAATTTTTATAAACAAAAAGAAGTTATTTCAATTTATTGCTACATAAATATGAATTTACTTTTATGATTTTCGTCTGTATTTTGCTTCAGGAACGTCTGGTTTTAATGTCCAACATTAATCCGTTAACATACGTGGGCTCCACTTGCCCTGATATCGTTTTTCTATGATAGAAATGTCTTGATGAAATCTTTCACCGTGTTCATCGCTGATGGCGCCCAAATTTTCAGGAAAGAAGTCTGAATGTGACTGGAGAAAATGTATTTTCAATGACATATTACAGCCTCATAAGTAGATAAAAGCTCGCGATAATACATTTATAGTCACTTGATCGGTGATTTCCTAGAAAATTGAAAGCTACTTTCATGAAAGATTGATTCCCTTGCTAATTTTTCTAAAGTACTAAGCTTTTCTGTAAAAATATCATCTTTCATCAATTGCCTGATTTGTGGGCCAACAAATATACCCTCTTTAATTTTTGCTTCACTCATCCTAGGAAATTTTTCTTGTAAATAAATATAAAAAATCTGTCACCACTTCTGTCCATAGCTTTTACGAAGTTCTTCATAAGCCCTAGCTTTATGTGTAAAGGTGGTAAAAATACATTCTGAGGCTGCACCAATGGAGGGTTTTTGATATTTTTTTTTCCTGGAGTAAGAGATTGTCTTTTGGGCCAGTCTTGCCTAACATAACGATTTTTTCGGCCTCTGCTATCCCACTCACAAATAAAACAACAGTATTTTGTATACCCTAGTTGTAATCCTAAAATTAGGGCAATCACATTCAAATCTCCACAAACTTTCCAGTTGAGTTCGTTATACTGAATTTTTTCCAATATAAATTTAATCGTTTCATAAGACTCTTTCATGTTAGAAGCCTCACCTGATGGGATAGAGGAAAGTTTATTGCCGATATGTAAAAGAACAGCTTTTAGACTTACTTTTGAGCCATCAATAAATAAACGCCACTCTTCTGCTTTATATTCTAAACCCAAGACAGTCATTACACCATATACATTATTACAAAATACAAGCTGATCATCTTGTGAAAAAAAAACCTTTTAGCTCTTCATCTCGATTGCGAAAGTAACATACATTTGTTTTAGGTTGTAATCCCTTTAATCGAGAGCCCAAAAGTTCTGCCTGTTGTTTGGAAAAATTTAAGTCACGTACCAAGCCATTGAGATCTCCTTGTGATAGAAGATGTGGCTCATTATATGTGGATGAGGAAGCTTCTTGAAAATCAGGATCCAATGTCTTTTTTTCGACTTCTGGCGTAAGGGACAGATCGCTAGTTTGAAGTGGTTCTGATATTCACTATGAGAGATCGAATTTTTAGCTGATGGCAGGTCAGGATACTTGATTTTACTTTTCGTTTTAATTTTAATACCTTTTGTATCAGTAAGACAAAAATTACCATCAGATGAGTAGTTCGTTGGTTCCGTCCAAATCATAGGGATTGCGAAGACATAGATCGATATCTTTTCGCCCATCCTGTGAGAAGACCCACACATGTAACACATCAGATGTGTGGAACCCACACTTTGTCTTGTTATTCCAAGACAAAACCAAAATACTGTTCATATAAATTAGTTACTAATGGTGTCAAATTCCTTCGCTGAGTTTTGAAAGTAATGTCACTACAAATGTAACAGAACTTGTCGGGATCATTTTCACACTTTCTTGATATTATTTAAGAATCACTCCAATCAAAAAAACAGAACAAACCACTACGCTCTTTAGATAAACAAATTCTCTAAATACAAAAGTAAAACAAAAACGGTTAATTTTTGATTTTGTGGGTAATAGCTGTAACACGAAAACTAGATCTGATGGAATCAAAACAAATATGGTTATAAAATGAGGGTAGGTAGGTAATTAAAATTAGCCAGCACTTTTCTTGTTACAAAATTTTGTTTATCAGTGTAATATACGCCATATAATCCCGTTTCAGTTCCTAAATAGATTCTGTATTCAACTCCAAATTGTACTTTCACTAAAAAAAAAAAAATACTGAATCCTCAAATATATCTTCCAAAGTCATTTAAAAATTTGAGAGGTATACTGTGTACCACATAATTATTAGTTTTAATTATATCGTCTGAATCAATAGGGCCGATTTTTCAGATCGAATTAATTTTTTCTAGCTTTTGTGTTCTTTTCATCGAATATTGTGTAGATGTCAAAAATATGTTCTAGAGTTTCTTCTTCACCACACAGGCAGAATGGGTCAGGTTTTGATCCAATTCTGAACATGTGTGCTCTGAATAGATGATGCGATGAACGAAGTCTCCCTATCGTTATAATGAATTTTCGATGACTTGAAACATTGCTGAACTATGGTCTCTTTAGTGGGATATAATTGCCATAGTTCTTATATTTTGCCCCTTTATTATCTTCCGAGAATGTTTGAACCCATATATTGTATGAAGATTGCTTGATTGATTTATGAATATCATATTTAACAAATGACACTTTTCTGGTATTGTTGTCCAGAGCTGCCTTCTTAGCTAATTTATCGACTTTTTCATTACCAATAATACCTTTGTGAGAGCAAGTCTATAAAAATTTTATGTTTTTACCAGAACTTTGCGCTAAATAGGGCTCTTCCCTTAGATGTATTAGTAATTGTGTATTTTTCGATGAAGGCTTATAGTTTGCAATATTTTGTAAAACACTTCTTGAGTTCATATCATATGAAAATATATATTATATGTTATTATTATATAAGTATATATATGACAAATATCATATTTTTCGAACGACTGTCAAAATTTTTCAGCAAATTTTTCTGGGCGATGTCAACCCAGATTATTGGGTCCATAATAATTCTAAAACATCTTTAGATCATAATCGGCATCACTTGGAAGACTGAACCTGGCCATCGGGGCCCTCTCGGTCAAACAGAGATGGAATTTGAGGAAATATCGCAGGTTATGTATTTTTTTTATTATCTCTTCAGTCCTTTTCATGACCTTGATTGCTATGTAAAATCTTTTCTCAGATTTGTTTAGACATATAAGAAGTATGATTGTGGAAATATTTTTCTGCTGTTTTTCTTTTTCCATTGTTACAGATTCCTGTCCCAAACCCCCTTTCTTTCACCCTTGTCTTCGTTTGGAAATAATGGAATGCAAGAGAGACTGAAGCGGTTAAGCAGAAAAATCTTTGGTTCTCTTTTTGTACACACGACACTAAATCATAGCATAAACAGACAAGCTATTGCTAGTGCAATAGCGACAGGGAAACGAGTTTTTTCCTCAGATTTTTTTCACCCGTTTATTGAATCATATACAAGATAGTATGGTTCCCCTGTTTCATTTCCTGAGCTCACACTTGTCCTTTTTCTGAATCACACCAAAATTATAGATGTAACATTTATTGTATATACAATTTAATCAAATTTTGTAAATCCCTCTTTTCATGCAATCAAAATGAATATATATATATATATATATATATATATATATATATATATATATATATATATATATATATATATATATATATATATATAGGAATAAGATAATTTTGTTCATTTATCGTTCTACAGTATTTTAAGGCCTCCACTGTGGCGTTTCTGAAATATTTATCAATGAATATATGATATTCGGTTTCAATTCTAAGCTCGTCAAAATCATTGAATGTAGCATCTAAAGTTACTTTCACTGGTGGAAACAATAAGTAATAGTCAGTACTGGTGAAGTTGGGGTGGATATCATTCGTATACAGGGAGTTCCAGTTCCAGATTGGCAGGCATTTTTTATTTCTCCAGTAAGTAATTGTTGGTTTGAAGATGCTGAGACTGTAAATGCTGCTATATATTATACTTTTTCACTTCACAAATGCATTAAGAATTTTTTACATAAAAATTCAGAACTAATTTTCGACGGAGTTTCTCCAGACTCGAACAGTAAGATGCAGATAGGCGTGGATCTTAGTGCTCCTACGCATTGTCTCAAACATTTATATTAAAAAACATCGATTAGTTTGAGGCTGCTGTTATTAGCATTTCTGTGGAAGTAGGAGCAATAATCTATGATTGACCTTAGAATGTAAGGGAAACTGCAGGATGAGCACCCCATCTTGTGTTGCAAATAGATCTGATGATATTTATTCCCATTTCTGCTTTCTGCAGTATATCATTGATATGAGATCTGAATTTGAGTTTATTGCCAATGATTAGACCCAGAAATAGATTTCATTTTTGATCGGTAGTTCCAATCCCTTCAAGCTCAATGTGGATGGTAAAATAACTCAGTGATTAGAAAACACCATAACCGAACATTTTAGAGAACTTATTTCCAGATTCTTGCCCTTCAGAAAATCTAACACATAACTGAGGCTATTTTCGATTTGCCTTAAGGCTACGGCAAGTGTTTTTGCCGATGTGAATACACATAAATCGTCGGCATATTGTAGTATTTTGACAGAATTAGGGATTACATTTTCTAGATTCAGAGTGTATAAGATATACAGAATTGGATTGCTCCTTGGGTTCATCCTAGAGAAGTCTCCAGACATTCTGAATAATGACCATTAATCCACAAAACAACATTACGGTTCAGAAAAACTTTCATTATATTCGACACCACATTTGCGGGTTTCCAATAGAAATCAAGACCTGATAAAGCATATCGATAAGGACATTATTGTATGCTCCTAAAATATCGAGAAATACTGCTACGATAGCTTGACTGTTGGATAAACCTAAATTGACTTCAGTAAGAAGGCTTGCAATACTTTCGTGGGTAGAAGATCCTCCCTTCAAACTGAATTGAGAATGAGGCATTTTTTTGTAGCGCTCCAACCACCACTATAACCTATTTTTTATCAAGCGTTCGTAGGTCTTCAACATACAACAAAAGAGAGATAGGTCTATATGAAGATGCGTAGGTTAGGTTAGGTTAGATTACGACACATTTTTTTCCATTCAGATGGTAGATCGTCACCGGACCAAAATTCATTGTAGATTTGCAAGAGAGATTTTTTACCTTGAATACTCAAATTGGAAATCATTGAATAGTGTATATTATCAATTCCTGGAGCTGTGTTGTTGTGACAACAACTAACATTTTTTCAAAGAAAAATCATTCGGATTATTTCGATCATTTGACATTTCAAAAAGTTTATTGACGGATGGAGTGGCTAAAGAATTGAGGAATTCCTCTGACCAGTTGTCGAATTTTATTGGGGGAGTCGACTGCACCTTGCAGTGTTTCAGAGATTTAACTTCATTCTCTATTTCTTTAATCGGAGTTGATTTGTTTATAGAATTACAGAATGTTCTCCAATTGTTTCTACATATCCATTTCGTCGTTTTTTCACTAAAGCTTCTGATCGTTGGTATGCTAAGAAATTTTCCAAAGTTTTGTGTTTTGTAACGCCCATACCCGTGCTGTATCAGATCGATACATACCAATTTGCGTGTCGATTTGAATACTTCGAGTAAAAATATTTTATTGAATATTTTTAAAAAGAAGTTTCTTAGTAGTTCTTGATCATCTCAGATAAAAAAGCAGTTTGAAAAAATATAATGGTAATATTCTATAAACAATAAAACGAAAAATATAACTTCGATTCGCCTTATAGTCCATTGAAATGTTACAACTTAAAGGCCGAATATTGCATTCTTTAGAGAAATTTAGAATTTTATTTTTGGGACATGTAGGGAGGTCAATATAAGCTTAACTCCTAAATTGTGGGGTTGCTGGCCTTGTCCGCCGGCCACCATCTTGGAAAAAAAGAGGTGCAAACACCTTTTTCGCGATATCTCGGAAACTATACGTCCTACAAAAAAATTTGAGATTACATAATTTGTAGCAAATCGCTTTGTCTACAAATATGCTTATATAACTTTCTGCCCTGAATTTGAAATTAAAGAAGTTATGATCACAAAAGTGAGAAAATTTCTATAAAAATTTTCTCTTTTACTCTATAACTTTTTTTATATATTCAACCGAAAAATTAATTCAGACCAATCATGTAGATGGTCTTTCGAGGAAAATTTTCCCTTCAATTTTCTGTATATCGTTCATTTAACACACTGTTACAGCGCGCCAAGTTGACCGGGTTCGTCAATGCTCATGAAAATTCGGTAAAAACGAAATGTTTAACTTGGTTTTACGATCTTTCTTTATTGGAAATACATTCTCGAAAATTTTTGTTGAATCCCTATCTACGACTTCACTTATTCATTGCTAACTATTGTCCTTACTATAGACCTTACGAAATTACTGCTCCTTATAGTAATTTCTAACAAGAGTCTATATTTTCGAGAATGTTAAACATGTAGAAAAGGTCGGAGAGTTTGGGGAGAGATAAACATCTGCCTGCTACGACTATTATTATTATACGTAGCCCTCGAAGGTTCAACTGATTCATCTACCTAATTTTATTCTTTTAGTTGTGCTACATATATTGCCACGTGTAGACGTATTGAAAATATTATTTTCCGAAAATCCTCATATCGCAGGAACAAAGTCGTGGGAACGACTTGTTTCGAATTTACAGGAATTAAGTTTGATAAAAGTACCGTACTAACAATATCTCAAAAAAAATTTCTTGGTAATGAACAGAACCAATCTAACTTGATAGATCTTCTCAAAACTGCTCTTTCAGAGATGGGTTTCTCTGTCGACGAAGATGAATCGGATGCAGCTTCAATCATCGTATCTGCTGCGTTTAATGCAATGATTATTGTGGCAGGGGACATTGACATTCTTATATTACTCACGGCATTAAATAGAAGACAGCCGAACATTTACTTTTCGATACCTTCAAAAGGGCATACACCTGGTCAGTTATATAGCCCTTCAAGTTTTATGTATGAACATCTTATAGCACAGAATTGGCTGTTTTTTCATGCTTTCTCAGGGTGTGATACAACATCAGCAGCCTATAATATAGGGGAACAAGAATTTATAAAAATTATGGAGAATTATCCAGAATAAGCTGGTGGTACTGCGCTATTCCTGTCGTCTATCCATCTTTGCTCACTCTTGTTGGCGAATGTTTTTTCTTTTTCGTAACTTTATACAGCTGTAATAAAGACGACTCTTTAGACGGCGATTTGCCAACACAGTGACTAAAAATTCATTCAGTTTATCATCGCTTTCTCCCACACAAGATGCAGCTCGTTTCCACAATCTCCAAGTATATCACTAGGTCCAGTCGTGGCTCGGAAGATATCAAAATCCTGAAGATTGGGACTGAGAGAAGCATGCACCCATTTGGATGCCATTTGGATGGATGACAAGCTTTCATCTCATGAAATTAATTCTCTGCAGATGCAAGAAAGCAAAATAATTATTCTGAAGCGAAGTTGGTACGACATATCATCAAACACGCTTTCTCAGGGTGTAATACAACATCAGCAGCCTATAATATGGGGGAACAAGAATTTATAAAAATTATGGAGAAACATCCAGAAGAAGCTGGTGGTACTGCGCTATTTCTGTCGTCGATCCATCTTTGCTCAATCTTGTTGGCGAATGTATTTTCGTAACTTTATAAAGCGGTAATAAAGACGACTCATTAGACGGCAATTTGCCAAAACAGTGACTAAAAATTCATTTAGTTTATCATCGCTTTCTCCCACACAAGATGCAGCTCGTTTCCACAATCTCCAAGTATATCACTAGGTCCAGTCGTGGCTCGGAAGATATCAAAATCCTGAAGATTGGGGCTGAAAAAATGCATGCACACATTTGGATGCCAATACAAGCTTCCGTTTCATGAAATTAATTCTCTGCAGATGCAAGAAAGCAAAATGAAGATTCTGAAGCGAAGCTGGTACGACATATCATCACACAGCAGACTGTTAACCAGTGGCGTGGCACAGAGGTTTGTCTGGAATCAAATGTTTTAATTCAAATTGTTGTGACGTGATTCTAGCACGTTTCAAGACATGCTAGAACGAGTCAATTCCGATGCCACATTCATAAAACACATTGTAACTGGTGATTGATCATGGGTTCATGAGTTTAACATTTAAACCAGTTAACAAGCTTCGAAATGGAGCCTTCCAACCAAAACCAAAAAATTCACGTCAAAGTCGATCAAAAGTCAAGGACATGTTGACTGTTTTCTTTGATTATAGCGGTGTTGTGCACTAGGAATTCTTGCCAGAAGGTCAGACTGTGAATGAAGAATATTACCTGAGCGTTATACGGCGTTTGAGAGAGCAAATTCGTCGAAAAAGACCAAATTTGTGGAAAGAAAACTCACCACCATAATGCACCCTCTCATAAGGCTATGATTGTGACTACATTTCTGACCAAAAACTCTACAAATACCATAGACCAACCACTTCATTCACTTGATATGGCTCCGGGCGACTGTTTTCTCTTTCCAAAACCTAAATAACCACTTCAAGGACATAAAAAAGAATTCGCGGCAAGAACTGAAGTTGATTTCGGAAAAAGCCTTTGAAGAATATTCAGATATTTGAATTATTCGTTACGTAAATGTATTATTTCGGAAGGGTTCTACTTTGTGTTTTATTGATCAATTCCCGGTACTTTTTTGACAAAATCTATAAAGCTCAAGTCCAATCCTGTCTTCACACCGTAAGAATTGAAAAATTCACTCATTATACATGTTTCCAAACTTTGTTGGACCATATTTCTCCACTATTGTTTGATTGTTCAGCCAAGGTTGATCAAGATTACGATCAAAACATTTAGTTCACTTACTTTTCTTGCTGATTGTGAAAATGATTGATAGTAACTCTTCACGATAATATTCTACTCGAATATTGTTTAAATCAGAATTTATCCTTAGTTTAATCAACAATTTTTAATTAATTTGTAGTAAAAGTATTCGATGTGTTGAGACTGGGAATTTTTATAATTTGATAATGAATTACATTCAAAGTTATACATTTTAAATATGTGTGAAACCTGTTGATAAGATTTATTATTGTCTGGAGTATGGGAAAGAGAACTCTTTCGCTTACAATCATTAAAAATTCAATCCTAAATTGCTCATTCAACATGAAATTTATAGAACAGAAGTCTCATCAATTAAGACATAATTCAGAGAATTAAAATGTTTCTAACTTCTTGTGTCTGATAGAAATTAGCTATACGAGAATGGATTCATGAGTTTCCGGACTGACCAAGAAAAATAATGTTTTCAAAATTTTTTTTTATTTCTAAACATAATCTCCTTTAAGGCTGATACATTTCTCATAGCGGTGTTCTAGTATAGGAATGCCATCTCTATAGGCTGATTCGTCAAGTTCCTCAAAATACTCATTTACAGCTTCGATTACTTCTTCATTGCCCTCAAATCTCTTACCGCTTAGCCATGTTTTGAGGTTAGGAAACAGATAATAGTCACTCCGGGCTAGGTCTAGAGAGTAGGGAGGGTGAGGCATCAATTCGAACTTCAGATCATAGATTTTAGCCATCGCAACGCGAGAAGAATGCGCTGGTGCGTTAACGTGATGAAACAACATTTTTTTCTTCGCCAAATGAGGTCGTTTAATTTGCACCTCGTGGCTAAAACGTTGCAATAAGTCTGCGTAGTATTGACCAGTGATAGTTTCACCCTAATCTAATCAATGTATATAATACCCCTTGCATCCCAAAAAACAATAGCCATAACCTTGTTTGTCGATAAAATTATTTTTGCCTTCTTTGGAACTGGTTTTCCTGTTCCAATACACTGTTTAGACTGTTATTTGATTCCAGGAGTGTAATGGTAGACCCAAGTTTCGTCAAAAGCAAGGAATCGACGCAAAAATACCTTGGGATGGACTAAAATCTAGCGCGGTAGCGTTTGATCCAGATTGGGCTGCTACCAACAGCGTCTGTTTTCGAATCGAGAGGCGCCAAACTCGCCAACCCGCCTGGCAAGCATGGCGTTCCAATGCTAGAAAACCTTTCAAATCTGACATGATGTCGAATTTCACAACAAAAATACCCCAGGTAAGTAGAACAATCAGCTCAGAATCTTGCACTGATGCGTCAGTCTGCATCACGGATTCTGGGAGAGGCAACAATTCGAAGAAACAAGTGCGAAGGACCAGAGACATTTTTAAAAGTTATACATCGCTACTTACAATGTCAGAACTCTCAGATCAGAGAGTCATCTCGAAAGACTGAAGGAGGAACTGCTGAACATAAAATGGGATATCTTGGGCATTAGCGAGACTAGATTGAAGTGCGAACTCGCTACAACCTTAAAATGAGGACATTTGCTGTTTTAAAATAACACAGAAACGAATGATCACCTAGGGGGAGTTGCGTTGTTAATACATAAACGATTGAAACCAAGAATTGTCACCATGAAGTCCATTTCTGAGAGAGTTATATACATCGTCATCAAGGTCAATAAGAGATGCAAGTTATACAAGTTTATGCACCAGCCACTTCATCTGATGACGAAACAGTCGAACAGCTTTATGAGGATATAACTCGTGCAAAAACTGGCGAAAACACTAAGTATGTCGTGGTAATGGGAGATTTTAATGCCAAAATTGGTAAAAAATGACACGAAAATTCGGCACATTGGCAGATTCAGTTCTGGTGAGAAAAACTCTCGGGTAGAAATGCTCATCAATTTCTGCAAGACTGAGGATCTCTATTGTATGAACTCTTTCTTTCAAAAACCCGAAACGCGAAGATGGACTTGGAAAAGTCTTGATGGAAAAGTAAAAAATTTCATCATTATAAACAAGATATGTTTCGGTTCTGAATAAATTCGACACCAATAGTTACCATCGGCTCGTTAGAGCTACAATCCATCTCGACACCAAATTTGAACGAACCAAAATGATAATGAAGAAACAGAAGTATCCCACTTTAGAGGTCCTCACTAGAAATAGAGAAAAGTTCGAAAAAGCTGTCACGACGAAACTACAACACTTAAACTATTTGGGAGATGGAGAAATCGATGATCTTACTGAGAAGATAATAAGTTGTTCACAAGTGGCAACGAAGAAGAAGGGAGACAGAAATAACATAGAAAATTACCGCCCACTAAGCCTTTTATCGCACTTGTACAAATTACTGACGAAAAAAATGACAAATAGATTAACCAACAAAGTGGATGCTTATCAATCCGCCGGCTTTCGGAAACGCTTCAGTACAGTAGACCATTTGCGAGTGATACGGACTGTCATCGAAAAAACCTCAGAGTACAATATGATATTGCACATGATATTTATAGATTTCAAGAAAGAGTTGGACTTGATTAAAACTTGGGCAACAGTAAGAGCACTAGATAATGCAAGAGTAGACAGTAGATATTCAAATCTCATCAAATACATATACGAAAACGCCTCAATCCAAATAACGATAGACGAAGAAACAATAATAAAAAAACAAATACTGTGTTTTGAGGAATTTTACTTAATAATTGCGATTCATAACGCGTTTCACTACACCGTAGCTTCTTCAAACGAATGAATGTACAGAAAATAAGAATTAGAATATAAATATAAATGTTCTTGAGTAATTAAAAGCTTATTGGGTTGCTTCTTCTAAAGTGGTTATTTATGACAAGTATATCCAATAAAATTAAGGAAAGGATTGCTCCCCGAAGAGAATCAATAGAGGTGAAGGGCTTAAATCGACTTGTTCATTGATGAGTCTACCTGAGTGTTTGTATTTATTGATTTCTAAAGTTTCCCAAAGATCTACCTTCCAATATTTATTATCTGTATACAAAATTTCAAACTGTGGGTCGAAAGAGTGATTATTTTCTAAGAGATGATTCGCGTAATTTGAATCTGATTTTTTATTTGAAAAACTGCGTTTATGTTCCGATATTCTAATATTAAAATTTCTATGTGTTCTACCAATATAGAAATTATCACAGTCATTGCAATTCAATCCATAAACACCTGATTTATTGTTTTTACCTGGTTTGGTTTTATTATTTTTTATATATTTACCTAAATTATTATTAGTTTGGAAAGCTATGTTGAAATTATTGCTACTCAAGAATGATTTCAGTTTCTCACTTGTAATGCCAACGTAGGTTAAGGTGTTGAATTTTTGTTCCAATTTATCGACAGGGTAACTTCAAACGAAGAAACAAAATCAAAAGAAATCCCCGTGAAAAGAGGGATATGACAGGGAGAGACGATCTCTCCGAAATTATTTACATTGGCTCTGGAGGGCGTGTTCAAGGGTTTGAAGTGGGAAACGAGATGCATGAATATAGATGATGTACGTCTGAACCATCTTCGATTTGCGGACGACATACTTCTTATGAGTGAGTTTAATCTCTTTCAAAAGATTCACCTTTTCATCATTAGTTTTATCTCCGTTTCTATGAGTACCATTTTCATTTTTATTGTACCCAAGCATTCCTTAGTTCTGGTTGATTACTGGATGAGGGAAAAATATTTTCCGCTCGAAAAATCGTATTCCAATTCTCCTTGCTTGTCTTCATACGATTTTTTAGTTTCTGTACATCTACTTCATGTGGCGATATATATACCGTGGCATTCTTAGAAATTCTCTATTTGCCCAATAAAATCAATAAAAATTTTGAACGAAACGAGCAGGCAGATTCGTTTTTTCCATTATTTCGAAAAAGAATGCTCCATTTGCATCGGGATATATACAGAAAATGATAGCGAAACAAGCCTACAACTCCCCAAAATTAATTTGAATGAATCACTTCTCATTTTATTTGTTCTTGCCAGAAATATCATATCATGTCACTTGAAGCGTTCAAGATTTATTACTTTGATTAAATAATTATCATAACAGTTCATAACTCAAAGTAACGCGTTTTAAGAAGTTGTATTGCTTAACGGGACGAAATAATGCTAGTATTTTCATTATTAAAAATGAAATATGTTCCGATCATGTATCACGATTTTTAACAATATATCCATTAGTTATTATTAGATTATGTAAGTGTATCGATAGTATCGAATCTCTGAAACGAATTAAAGCATTTTTATTATCTTCATTCGTGCGGTCATACGCTAATAATTATTGTTCAATTATAAGAATCTAGACTAAATTACTACTAGATTTTAGGTAGGCTTTCTACAGACAAATATTCTATTCTGTTCAGGGTCAGACTTTGTACTCAAGCTTTGTTTTATTTTCATATGTATGACTCGAAAATTGTTTTCTACTCAGAGGTATTCATCTTATTCTACACTGCGTCAAGAAATTAACCCACAAAATCGAAAACTCTTTATTCAGAAGAATTTAAGATATCTTGAAGACCGTAAATAATGATATCATTTTATTGATTGATTTATTTTATGGAATTTCATGTTAAAATAAATAAAATTGTACACTTTTGTCTGATATCCACAATGTTTATTTTTGATACACACAACCTTTTTCGACAGTTAAGTCATTCTCAAGTGTCTAGAGCTGACAGCTGTAAACAAGAATGTGGCAACTATATCCATCTTAAATGTTGAGTAGTTGGGAGTGATTTAAATGTAGTGGACTATCGAAAGTGGTGAATTTTGTGTTTTAACAAAGCTTATCAGTTTCCAAACTTTCCAACAGATTCATTGTCATCCGTTTATTATTTGTACAGAATTTTCAAATTATCTAACGTAATTCTATGATTTAGTTTCTTGTTTGGCATTGAAGAGAGTAATTTAACAACTTCCTTCTCCAGTGGTGCCAACACTACCAAATTACTATTCAATGCAAAACAAAAAACTAATACTTTAAATGGTCTGTAATATACAGAATTCAATACAATGAACGCCCAACAGCTTAAGTAAGACAAAGAGATATCAAAACTGCAATTTTTGAACAAATTAAGTCTACAGATCACATAAGTTGATTCAAAAATTCTCCACAAATGTAATAAAGGCATGACAATGAATCTGTTGGAAAGTTTGAAAACTAACAAGCTTTGTAAAAACCCGACATTCACCCCCCTCAATAGTCAACTAGAATTGAACTCTCCCCACTACTCAACATTTGAAATAGGTATTGTTAGCACAGTCTATCTCACAACTGTTAGCTCTACACACTTAAAAATGACGTAACTATCGAAGCCGATCATATGAATCAAACAAAGAACATTCTGGAATTCAGACAAAAAAGTGTATATTTTGATTTATATCATATTGTGGAATAATTATTCTTCCAGTAATTCATCAGCCCTTAATAATGCTTGAGAACAATCAATAGAATGGACTCAAAGAAATTGAAATAAAACTAATGATGAAAAATGTAAGATTTTTGAAAAACACAAATTACCCAAAAACCTGCTAATACGAGATATTCCTACCTCTGACGAGAGTTATTGCATGTCATCTATGATTCATAATCAAAATCAATAACTTCTTAACATTCTGATACATTTCCTTTCAAATTTCGATCCTCATTCACATTATCTGGCTGGTTTTGCTAGCTTCTTGACCTATTGAGAATGACCCAGACGATAGAAATGAGATCTGGACTTAGTGCAGGACACTCCATTGAAGTGATTTCGTAACCTTAAGGTACAGGTCGGCAAGAACATTTGTGCGGGTGAAATACCCCTCCCCTTGTTGCTCGTTAACTTTGCCGGTCACGTGGCCAAGAGCTCAGTTCTCAATGAACCTTTGAAGCTTTAAAAAGAGCCAAGCGAACAGGACCGAATCTTGCAAATTTCATTTCAATATCAATCAAAAGTTTTGGTGAGGATGGACTTCGTTTCCAATTTGAAAGAAAAAAAATCCAGGGAAATAATTGCGAATGTCATCATTTCATGAAACGAGAAGGGATACAGAATGAACTTGTAATTCTTTGAAAAAGGTTCAAGAACGTCTAACTGTCGCAACAAGAGTAGGTCCGCGAACTGTGCAGAAAATTTCAAGCGAAATTAAGAGGATTGGAGATGGTTTTTCAACTCTCGATGACTTCTATAGAGCTCTGCTTAGTATGTTCGTCGTCAATTGTTACGTTGTCAATAAAATCGTTCCAACATTAAAGCGAATCCATCAAAAGTTCATCGATGGGAATGAATATGCAGGATCAAGAGAGAGATTTCGAAAAGTTTTGAGAGGAATGGAGCTTCGTTGGATCAAGACGAAAACGAATAGAAAGCTACTTATGGAAACACCTGAAATACAGCAACTACGTTTGAATCATTTAATAAGCATCAAACGATTCCGTCAAGAAAAGAGACCAGTAATTTACATGGACGAAATATACAGGGTGCTTCAACGAAAACTAAACAGAGGCTATACCTACCAAGATATTCATTTCTGATCAAAACGCAAAAATAGGTGAATTTTTGTTTCAAGGGAGACATCTTTTGGCCTACAAAACTTACCTAAAATATCAACACCCTAAGCGGGGGTTGCAATCCTTGAACATTTTGAAAAATGAAGATGGGTCGAGTGATAACTCAAAAGAAAGGTGGTATCTTTGTCTACATTTCCTTGAACGAATTTCCATTTTTAATTGAAAACTGTAAGATATACAAGGTGAGCAACTGAAAGATAGGGAAGACTATTTCCCTGAGACTTTTCAAGTTTTTTCAAGTAAAATGGAACAGATCCATGCTGATCAATGGCAGTCATCATCAAGTACCATCCTCATTTCGAATTTCAGCCCCTGGAGCAGGGGTGACAACACAAATTTGGAAGAGGGTAGGTGAGTCGAGTGATAACTCGGAAGAAAGGTATTATCTTCGTCTGCATTCCCGTGAAAGAATTGTCATTTTTGATTGAAAACTGTAGAAAATATAGAGTGAGCCATTGAAAAATAGGGAAGTTATCGTCCCAAGACTATTGGAGTATTAGTGCGAAAAACTGGAATAGATTCATTTTAGATCGAAAGCTGTCATCTTCCGAAATCACCCTCATCTCGAATTTCAATTCCTAGAGCAGGGGTCAATAAAATTAAGGAATAGATTGCTCCCTGAAGAGATTCAATAGAGGTGCAGGGCTTAAATCGACTTGTTCATTGATGAGTCTACCTGAGTGTTTGCGTTTGTTAATTTCTCAAGTTTCCCAAAGATCTACCTTCCAATATTTATTATTTGTATGCAAAATTTCAAACTGTGGGTCGAAAAAACAGTTTGAAATTTTGCATACAGATAATATATATTGGAAGGTGGATCCTTAATTTTATTGGATATACCTGTCATCAATAACCACTTAAGAAGGAGCAACCCAATAAGCTTTTAATTACTTAGGAACATTTGTATTTATATTTTCATTCTTATTTTCTGTACATTTATTCGTCTGAAAAAGCTACGGTGTAATGAAACGCGTTACAAATCGCAATTATTAAGTAAAATTCCTTAAAACACAGTACCTGTTTTTTATTATTATAAATAAGCCTGAGCATATACAATTTGATCCAAAGAAAAACGAACCGAACTGTGTAGGGGGACATTTTTTGTTACATGTTTCGTTCTCCCCCCATCAAACCTCTACCCCTGGTAGCGTAGACCCCAAATTTTCGAATAGGGAGAAGGGGTCGTGTGATACTTAATTGAAAAACTGACCACGTAACTACCCACTTTCTAACTCAATATTTGATGAATTGAAATTAGAAATTGTATTTATCTTTCCGTTCGATCATCTTATGAAGAAAACTCTTATTCAAAGTCGATTCTGTTGATTTAGAAAAATTTTCCTAAATCATTTGAACATTTGCGCATCATCCTCCCACCCCTGTCAACTACTACTAAAAATTTCTTCGGAGAAAGGCTTGTGTGATATCTCTTTTAAAGGTTGTTCAAGTTATTGCATTTTCTTCGAATTCTATCGAGCATTCCATTACATCTTCTGTTGAGATCTATCAAATCGATTTTGTTTCAAATAGTTAAAAATTTGGCTAGTCTTGAATGGTAAACAGGGAGCGTGCGTTTTCATTCCATAATGGTATGTAAACTTAGAAACCCATAATAATATGGTACAGCCTACGCGTGTCTTTATTGAAATGAATACTCCAATGCATCGCATAATCATAAGTACCAGTGCGATCTGCTTGGTTGAACATTTGGATCGAATAACTCCGGCAGTACCATTTTCGCTTTTTCGCTTGATGAACACGTACTTAGTTCAACAATTTCAATATTTATTTTGATACCTGATTGCACCCGCTTCGTTAGTCTTTAACATTCAATTAAAGCTTCGTTAGTTATTGCGTTTTGATTAACGAAAAAAAGTGATAGAGTGATTGACCATTTAATGCTATTCGAGAAGGAAAATATCCTTTTTCCACTAGAGTCCAGTATTACAACGACTTTTTTGCTCCGTTTTTCGAAAATGAATAATAAATGAAATATAAGGGTTCTAGTAGTAAATAATTGATAGATGAAGCCTGAACTACGTGATAGTTGATAGTCTTAATGAATAATAAAATGAAACAAGTTACTTTTTTTAACTATCACTAATTTATTGATGTAAAGAATAAAAAATTGCAATCCTACATCAGAAATATTTCAGCTTTAGCTGCACATTGTCTGAATGAATGTCATCCTTTTCCAGAACTTCAACAGCTAAAAATTATTTATTCTTGTGATAAATCTTATAAACTCAATTTCTTTGAATCGATGGAAATTTTCAAGGCATCTAGGGTAGAAAGGGTTAAGCTCCTTAACGACCAGGTAGACTTAATTACCTACCAATCACCATTATTCAAGTTACTGTGACCTCTACTAGCATTTTATTGATGTTAGTTTTTGTATTGTACATGAGTATTCAGTTTTCATTAGCTTGTTGTTGATAATGGACGTATGTCCGAAACCGGTCCAACGAATGTAATTTTCTATTATTTACGTCAATAAATTAGTTATATTTGAAACATAGTAACTTGTTTTATTTCATTATTCATTATTCTAGTAGTAAATCAGACGAATTGTATTGTTTGCATGATAGCCAATCTGAAAAACCAGGTAGGTATTAGTTGAATTTTTCAATTCAACAATTCGGTTCGGTGAAAGGTCGAAAATAAAAAGAATATCCTGTCCAAAAGATCGCTCGCATTCTATATTTATTTAATTTGTTTTGTTTTTTGGAGCACCTAGAAGAGGGGTGCTCAAACGGTCGATCGCGAGTGATTTTTGAGTAGATCTTGAAAAGAAAAAAATTTTTAATATGTTGGTAACTGAACTACAACAATTTATTACGTAATAAAATAACACTCTGCTAGCGGCAAAAGGCGGCTTTATCAAAGGAACGCGCGGTACTTGTCAAAGAAAAGCCGCGTTTTTTATTCTTGACGGCTCTTCTAGAAATTTCGGGCGACGCGTTTGACGGAAACTTTCGAGACTTTCATTCACGCCATTAAAAATGTTGCGCCTGCAGCAATTGGAGTCATTCTGAATTGTATCTTGAAGGCAATACTACACCGATACAAAGTCAATTATTAAATAATACAAAATGAGTGCAGCGAAGATATCCTAAACGTATCATTTCAATAACGATTGGGAGGAAGAATTTTTCTTTGGTATGATGAAGGACCAATGCATTTGTCTTATTTGTCATGCGTCATTTGCAATACCTAAGCATGGTAACTTAGAAAGGCATCATCAAACGGTTCATAAAAACTATGAAAAGGATTTTCCGCCACAGTGTGAATCAAGAAAACGAAAAGAACGTAATTTGATATCTTGTTTGAAAAAAGAACAAACCATGTTCACAAGACCAGCCAAACAATCAAAAGCTGCTACGATCGCGTTATTTAAAATATCTCATATATTGGCGAAACACAAGAAACCATACGAAGATAGATCGATTATGAAGGAAGCATTCATGGGAGCGGGTGAGACTTTATTTGGAGGTTTCAGAAATAAAACAGAAATTATGTCTGCTATTAGAGAACTTCAGTTATTTCGTCCGACTGTCACAAGGCGTCATGAGTCAAAACATGGGAGATAAAGTAAATCATTATATCTTGAAATGTACATACTTTTTTTTACAGTTCGATGAATCCACCGATATGACAGACACAGCCCAGCTGTGTATTCTTATTCGGATGGTATTCAATGACGTGTTGGCTAAGGAAGAATTTTTCACAATCATTCCTCCGAAGGGAAAGAACCGTGAAGTAGATATATATGACATTTTCTTCAATTTTGTAAAACCTACAAGCTACCAATATATAAATTAGTATGCAAATCAACCGATGGAGCACCAGCAATGACTGGAAATACAAACTGTTTTGTGGCATTGTGTCGAGCTAATGAAGATTTCCCTTCATGTTTTTCGTTTCATTGCATTATACATCAACAGGTTTTGTGTTCAAAAATTTTAAACACGGAGAAAATTATGGGCATTGCAACAAAAATTGTGAATTCCATCCGTGCGAGTAGCTTGCAACGGCGGCACTTTAAGTTGCAGTTGGATAATAGGGAGTCAGATGAACACACTGATTTAGTTCTTCACACGGACGTCAGGTGGTTGAGCCGCAGAAAATTCCTAGAAAGGTTTCAAAAATTATTGCCCGAAATAACAGCTTTCATAGACGAAAAGGATAATGACACTCAAATATTGAAAAACGGAAAATGGCTTACTGATTTGGCATTTTTGACTGACATCACTTAAACACCATTAACTTGGAGCTTCAAGGTAAAGGAAAAACTATTATTGAGATGATTAGCGCAGTAAACGCACTCAAAAGTAAATTGCAACTCATGATAGATCAACTGAAAAGAAAGGATATGAAACATTTCCCGTCTTTAAAAGTAAGGATTCCTCAGTTGAATTATGATACGTATGAGGCTGAATTATTAAATATTTTGGGACAATTCGAAATGCGTTTTTATGATTGCAGTAAATTGGCAAATCAAGCATCATTGAGGAATAAATTACTGAAATAGCAAGTCAGTTCCATATGAACTCATGTTCTGTTGAAAATGAGTTGGTGCAGATTATATAAGATATCTCAAAGCCACAGCATCTGATTCGAATTTTTGGTGTTTTATATCTGAAGATGAATATACGAATCTAAGGCAAATCGCCCTTCAACTGACGGCAATGGTTGGGTCAACTTACTCGTGCGAGTCTGCTTTTTTTGAAATGAAGAAAATTAAGTCAAAATATCGCAATCGACTAACTGACGATCATATGTCATCATACCTGCGATTAGCACTCAGTGGGTACGTACAATTTTATGAAAAGTATGCTGAGGACTTGCAACGCCACGCTTCAACGAATAAACTCGAAATTTTGAATAACTATGAGTTTTTTCATTGATATTATAGAGAAGAACCTAACGAGACCTAACCCAAACCTTGACTTAAATAATGTATATTGTGGGGTAAGCTAATACACCCTACCTAGGCAGGTAGGTAGGGAGTATCGTGTATGTACGACAACCCTGCATCACACATACTTGCAGCCTCTCAGAGTCGATCGTAAGTAGTCTAAAAATATTGAGGTAGATCGCCAACAGTTCAAGTTTGAGCACTCCTGACCTAGAATGTCCATTTCTCTACCGTGTTTTATCTTAAACAAGGCACCGTGTATATTCCTTATCCCATTGAAGAATTTTTGGAAACATTTTATAGTGTTATTAATCATTAAGGATGTTGCAGTATTGTAAAATATCGCAGCACCATCCGTGTATCTGTCTATCGGTTCAAATAGTGTCCCCTTGAATAGTGGACTTATGTCCCGGTTAAATTTACTCAACGCTACATATGCATTGCCCCTTCTATTTCTCAGTTTTTCTAAAATGCAGTGTTTGCATGTTTGACTTATTTATGTGTATTTATTTGTAATTTGCCATATTGCCCTAGCCTCAGTGGTTGTTCTCGCTTTGTTTTACAAGAATTACGGATTCCAGAAGTAATCCATGAATTTTTAATCAAATTGAAAAAAAATAAAAATTAATCTATCCAAACGCTTTGATCTTGCGGATGAACGAGTCATAAGCTCTTAAAGTAACGATGCTGTGAGAGTTGAATCATTTCGAAATTCGCATAACATTTCCTATAATAGGAAATAAACTCCGATGACTCCGACTCCGACCATGAAATTTTAAAAGAAGCAATGTAGTATTTAATCGAAGCGAAAGGAAAAGTAAGGAAACTATAGATTTATAATTGCTTTTAAAAAATGCGTTTGTGAACTTATTCGCATTTACTAAGAATTGCATAGGCGTATAACGTTTGAATTAATTAATCATTCATTAAAATCATGAAATTCTGCAAGACGAAATGTTATAAAGCACACAACGATATAAAATTATAAGTATAATATTCGGGATCTATACAATAAATTACCAGTTGAAATAATTAAACAAACACGGTACCTACAAATGACATCAGATATTTGAAGACAGATGTGCGATTCGTTTGATTGACGAAATATCAGATTATTGACATCAATGATATTGATTAATTTTTGTAGTAAATATGTTACCATTGATGCTGCGAGCACTTAATGGATTTTATTTGAAGGATCTCGAAGATCTGGTAAAAAACACTCTAGTTCACAATGTGACAAATTTAGCTAAATGGTAGAGCCCATTTTACTCGGAAATAGTCCCTGTGACGTATTCGAACAGCTTTCTGCGTAAAAATTATTTTGCAGAATTGCTAGCGAAAATAACATAAATGCTTGTGTACTTGATTTCGAAATTTCATTGGAGAATCAACAAGAGGTTACTGTCACACTTAAATAACAAATTCAGTTTTCTGCTTCAAGGTTCCATAGATATCGAAAAAAAATTAATTTGGGAAGAATTTTTAGGGGACTAAACGACCCCCACGAATGTAATGTAGGGGACTGTAAGCGTTACCACCGTAATAATAAGGCCTGAGCGCTCGGAACGCACCGTCTCGCTAGTAGTCATAACGCGCTAGCTCGATACTCTACCCTGCCGGGCGTTCGTAGGCGCTTC
The DNA here is from genome assembly GCA_013387265.2 of Cryptolaemus montrouzieri. NCBI lineage: Eukaryota > Metazoa > Arthropoda > Insecta > Coleoptera > Coccinellidae > Cryptolaemus > Cryptolaemus montrouzieri. The sequence continues at coordinate 37,115,146 of JABFTP020000165.1, forward strand.
AACTATTTTAAACATTAAAAACATTGATTTTTTTTGGGTTTTTGGATTTTTATGATTTTTTTGTTATTTTTTAGTTTTTAGCAATTCTTATTTTGAGAAAGCATTAGCACAAAAGACCTAGATTGCCTGGGACAATGAAGAAAAGAACATATTCTGGAGACTCAGATACTCATTTATTCGATACTGTATCCAATTTCCTTTTTATGTTCTTTCCCAATCTAACATTTGTTTTCCTGCAATAATCCTTCAAAAGAGTATTTGTTGTACCCATTATAATTAGTTTCAAAATATATTCCGGGCTGTGGGTTTCACAAGCAGGTAACCTATAGTTTTCAATTTCATTGCTCATCCAATAATTGAAAACAAAACTCACAACCTAATCCTTCTTGAAATTGAGTTTCAAGAATATATCCTCGAAATTTTCAATTCATTTCTTCAATAAAACGTAGTTAACTAAAACCAAACGGAGTGCAATATCGTGTGGAAAAGATAGACCTCCACGGCTCAAATTTTCTATCAAATTATAACTTTTTTCGACAACCATTTCCTCGTCGAACACCAATTTTGATTCACAAAAGTCACATTTAATTTTTCGTATTACCTTGTATCTGCAATATCCTGCCGAATAAGTAACAACTTGCATTTCATATTGAACTCCTTCTTCTTCTATAACAAATGAACTGTAAAATTTCAAAGCTAACATTACATTTTGGCGTTCGAAACTACTAGGAAATAATGCCTGGAGTGATAAAGAATATCCAAATTTCAAAATTTTGTCGTGTTCTAACTTATGCAATTGTATGAGTGAATTGAAGTTGGCTATTTTCTTTTCACCAGTCTCAAAATCTGAAAACGTTAGTCTTATTACTTTTAGGATTTAGCCAATTATTTCTGATACATTTAAGTATGTGAACTGAGTGGAATAAAGTGGTCGTTTATTATCAGATGGATGAGGATTAAAACTAAACAGAGGCTATATCTACCAAGATATTCATTTCTGATCAAAACGCAAAAACAGGTAATTTTTTGTTGCAACGGGGACATCTTTGAGGGTACGAAACTTGCCTGAAATATCAACCCCTAAGCGGAGGTTGCAATCCTTGAACATTTTGAATAGGAAAGATGAGTCGAGTGATTACTCAAAAGAAAAGTGGTATCTTTGTCTACATCGTCTTGAACGAATTTCCATTTTTAATTGAAAACTGTAAAAGATACAGGGCGAGCAACTGAAAGATAGGGAAGACTATTTCCCTGAGACTATTCAAGTTTTTGTGAAGTACAATGGAACAGATCCATGCTGATCAATGGCAGTCATCATCAAGTACCATCCTCATCTCGAAGTTCAACCCCTGGAGCAGGGGTGACAACCCTTGAAAATTTGGAAGAGGGTAGATGGGTCGAGTGATAACTAGAAAAAAGGTATTATCTTTGTCTGCATTCCCGTGAACAAATTTTCATTTTTGATTGAAAACTGTAGAAGATACAGAGTGAGCCACTGAAAAATAGAGAAGACTATCGCTCCTAAGACTATTGGAGTATTAGTGCCAAAAACTGGAATAGATTCATGTTGATCAAAGATGACAGCCTTCGATCTGGAATGAATCTGCTCCATTGTTTTGCACTAATACTTGAATAGCTCAGGGCGATAGATAGTCTCCTCTGTTTTTCAGTAGCTCACTCTGTATCTTCTACAGTTTTCAATCAACAATGAAAATTCTTTCACGGGAATGCAGACAAAGATGATACCTTTCTTTCGAGTTATCACTCGACCCATCTACCCTCTTCCAAATTTTCAAAGGTTGTCACCCCTGCGCCAGGGGTTGAAATTCGAGGTGAGGATGGTACTTGATGATGACTGCCACTGAAACTTGAATTGTCTCAGGGAAATATTCTTCCCTATATTTCAGTTGATCACCCTGTATCTTTTACAGTTTTAATTAAAAATGGAAATTCGTTCAAGGCAATGTAGACAAAGATACCACCTTTCTTTTGAGTCATCACTCGACTCATCTTCCCTATTCAAAATGTTCAAGGATTGCAACCCCCGGGGTTGATATTTCAACCAAGTTTTGTACCCCAAAAGATGTCCCCCTTGAAATGAAAATTGTCCTGTTTTTGCGTTTTGATTAGAAATGAATATCTTCGTAGATATAGCCTCTGCTTAGTTTTCGTTGAAGCACCCTGTATAACTACTAAATAAGAGGATTATGATATTTCAAATATATAATTTGCCCATTCATAGAATCAGAGATAAAACCGATAATCAATGTTCTCACATTCAAATCATCAAATTATAAAACAAAGATTTGGATTGACAAAACGATTTTGTAACATTCCTATAAGATCAATTTTCTGAGTTATAAAACTAGAGTATCAAATCAATAATAAGCTTCATAACATTTCAAATTCATATAGTTACCAAGTATTTTAATCAATATACAATCGTATCATTGCGTGCAATAATGTTGCAAGTTAGGTAAACAAATGTCGAAATCAATATCAAAGAATCTGAGCACACTTCAAATAATTTGTCAAGATAGGAGAACTACTGTGAAAATCAATAATTTCAGTACATTCCAAATTTTGCCAAGTTAGAAAACAAATGATGATTTCAATTAGTCTATGAAAATAACTCTCCAAAATAAATATTAGAAAATGTCAGTGCAGTTCAAATAGATCATTTGCCAAGTAAAAAAATGTGTGAAAATAATTCGGCGTTCAAGAAATCTTTATTACAACTCGCCCTCAATACATCAAGAAATTACGTATCATATATTTCAAGCAAACTCGTGAAAATTAAATAGTGAACATAAATATTGAAGAAAAATTCAGAACGTAATCACCTGTGGGACACAACGGGAACTGTAATGTTTCTTCTCCGTCGATCTCCTCGGAGAGGAAAGTCTGCGTCTTGCATCTTTCTGGATTCACGTTACGTATGATTAAATAACTTTACTTTTAATTCTGATTCATGCGAATGAGTAAAGTCACTGATTTTCGAAAATGAATAACCGAATAACCCCATATCTGAAGAAAAAACTAACTAACTGCCTCCAAGTCGCGATCGCGGCCGTTATATATGCGTGGTCCAGAAAACCTTACATCCGTACTTCCCTCTGCCCTTGATACTCAAGTAACTGTTACATAGTCATTTAGAAACGCATTTTTGCGTCGCGACGTGGGAATTGCTGTTTGAGAAAATACCAGATGATGTCTGCGATCTTGACTACGAAAGGGTATTTAATAGCTATCGGTAATAAACTCGAAAATTGTTTTCGCTGAATTTCTTATCTGAGTTTAAATGAATTCATTCGTCTCGATTGTTAAGCTTCTGGGTGATTTCAAGCTGCTTCAACAATACGTAATATTTCACTACATTGAGAATTTAAACTGGAATTGTTGAATCATTCTGGCATATACCGTATTTTCACTGTTATTTTGAATTCAGATGAACTATATAAAATGTTATGCGGGTAGATTTATTAAAGATTTATTAAATACAGTTATCACAATTGATAATTAAGTTCAATTATATCAAAACTGAGAAATATATGGATAGTTCTAGCAAATAAACGAAAATAAAATAGACACCGCTTCTGGGTCGTCTCATCACTCTGGATCATAACTGGTGATATGGAAGACAAGTTCGTTCATGTACGTTGAGGTCCCGCAAAAATATAACAGTAACAATAATAGTATGAATGCAACTCGGTACAATAATGACAACTAAGGTACGAAAATGAGGATAAGCTCTCCCACTTCAACCTCTTCGCAGTTAACTTACCATAATCACAAATCCCGTTGGCCTCTCTTGTAATCATTTCACTATCAGGGCGGATGTGGTAACATTGAATGGAGCCCCGTTTAAAATGGAAGTTAGAAAAACTGTTCAGTAAATATATTTGTATTGCTCTAATTCAATTAATTGTTTGTGCAAGGATGTTTGTTAGGTCTTCAAATAGCCACGATATATACACATTACCAAATTTGTATGGAATCACCGATATTTTGAATATTACCTCAGGGATCCTGAAAATCTCGAATGATTGTTAGAATCGATTCTTTTTGAGATATTTCAATTGAAAAAAGAAATAAATTAAGGTTTATTTTCAGAAAGAAACAAATAAAAGAAAATGAGACACACTTTCCGCATGTAGTAAAAAATTGAAAATTGTTTTCTCACGGAGTAGGTGTTTTTTCCTCGACCTCAGTAGCTTGTTTTACCTCCTCTTGCCTGAAACAAGCCTGGATCCGCCTAGGCATGCTCTGGATTAGGTTTTCGACCTCCTCTGGGGTGATATACGGCCACTCTTTTGTGGCGGTTTGAATAAGATGTTGTGGGGTTCTTGGATTATCCTGGCGCGATCTAATTGTCCTTTTGAGATTATCCCATTAATATTAAATAGGATTTAGGTCTGGATAGCAAGCTGTTCAGTCCAAATAGCGATTCCCTCTGTTTCAAGATAAAGTGGCGCGAGGTTGCTAATATGCGGAGGAGCATTATCTTGCATAAAAGTGATATTCTCACCGTAAGCACCTCGCCAGAGTTTCACTATGGGCTCCAGCACTAGGTCCACGTAATTTTTAGCCGTTACACTGGCAGGAAACGAAATCAAATCTGTTCTGCCTCCCAGCATATTGCCATCCCAAAACTTCACACTACCCCCTTGGCACTTCGGAATTTGTCTTGCTGCTCGGAGTCTAGCTTGTCCTCCACGATCCCTTAGAACACCAACTCTGCTCTCATCCGAAAAAAAAGAACATTTCGCCAATTTTGGTGCTCGATACACCAATTGAGTCTTTTAATTTTCTTTTGTCTGATTAGCTCTAGAACTCTTGAGGGCTTTCATCTGTATAAGCCCCTTGAACGAAGTCTTTGACGTATCGTTTCGACTGATACACTGATGCCTGTTGCTTCCAGAAATTGCCTTTGGCGTATAAGGTGCGACACACTTCTTGAAATTTGGCACAAAAAGCGGTCTTGTTCTTCAGAAGTGATCTTCCTTCGACTTCTTCTAAGCCTATTTTGCAGAGATTGTAGTTCCGCGTATAAGGCGTAGGTTTTTGAAATCACCCCCTGTGATACCCCCATTGTGGCCGCTATATCCCTCTGTGTCACCCCTTCTTCAACGGGAACCAATATGGGACCCCTCTGCACATCGGAAAATCCAACGAAAGGCATTTTCTATTATGACTATAGGCATTTTTTAATTTTGAAGTTCGAAGTTTCATTCTCATTGACGACTGAGTACAATATCCCGAACAAGTGGTGATAATTCAACATTTCTTATCATACTTTCCTACATATATATATATATATATATATATATATATATATATATATATATATATATATATATATATATATATATAAATGACACAAAATTTTAAATAAAGCAATAGATAAATACAAATTAATTTTACCAAACCTCAACCACCTCAACTGTATTCACTCATTAAATTGCATAAAGTAAATAACCCCGTTAGACCAGTCGTATCTTACGTTACAGCCCCAGCCGTGAAATTGTCGCACTACCTTATAGATATCATTAAAATTATTGTTTATTCAAATCAAAATTTTCTATAAAAATTCTTTCGAATTGATAAATAACATAAAAACGTTAACCTACCACCTAACGCAAAACTTATTTGGTTTGATGTTAAGAATTTATACCCATCCAGGTGATGTCAAAATATTAATCGAAAACATGTTGAATTCGAATCATGTTAACCACATAATTAAATCAGAAATATTGAATCTGTTGGACGTTTGCATTGAACAAAATTATTTTTCTTTCAACAACATCTATTACAGTAGTGAAAATGGTTTGATCATGGGAAATCCTTTGAGTCCACTTTTAGCAGAGATTTTTATGAATAATATTGAACAGAAAATTTATACACATCCACTCATTTCCAAATTTCTTTATTGGAATAGATATGTTGACGACATCTTAATATGTTTCATTGGAACTACTCGTCAATTAGACTTATTTCTTAATTTCATTAATTCCATTAATTTGAACATTAAATTCACGATAGAAATTGAACAGAACGATTCCATTAATTTTTTGACTTGAAAATCACTAAACGAAATAATAATTTTCGGTCTTTCGTAAACCAACACATACTGATACAATTATACATAACTACTCATTACATCCAATTCAACACAAAGTTGCAGCTTTAAACAGCATAGTACATCGGTTACTCAATTTACCTTTATCAGTAGAAGATTATAATAAAGAGTTAAACATCATCAAACAGATAGTCATTAATAATTCATATAATCCAGATATGATAGATCTAATCATTCGTAAAAACTGTATCAGAAAGCAATAAATGAAGTATATCCTAATCATAAAGACTATAAAATATTCAACAGTTTAACATTCTGCGGTTCTGCAAGTAAAATATTAAATCCTTTCTCGTCAAACAAAATCTTAATATAACTTTCAAAACTTCTAATAACTTAGGTAAACATATTGAAAATAATAAATCTCGTGTTGAAAAATCAAGTAAATCAGGAACCTATAAACTCAATTGCGGTTCTTGTGATAAAATTTATATCGGTAGGACCTATAGGAGTTTTGGCATAAGAAAATCTGAACATAAACGTAGCTTCGATAAAAATAAATCTGATTCAAATTATTTAAACCACTTAATAAAAGAAAACCATTCATTCAATAAAAACTTTGACATATTACATATACATATAATAATAATACATATAAAATCAAAAAGTTTAAAATTAGATCTCCTAGAAGCATTAGAAATAAATAGATACAAACATTCGGACAAGCTTTTGAATGAGCAGGTAGATGTGAATTATTCACCCCTACTTAACTTGTTTAATTAGTTTTTATTACCTTTCATACTAACTGTACAATGGCTCGGTGTGGATTTTCCTGTTATTCATCCAACTTGTACTACGATTTGTTTATAATACCATACTCTTCATTCTGTTTGTCATTCTTGATAAAGCTGCTGTCTCAGCGAAACGTCGTCGAATTTTTTCAAATAAAGTGTAGATTAAAGTTAAACCTTGTGTTTTTATCTCATATCTATATATATATATATATATATATATATATATATATATATATATATATATATATATATATATATATATATATATATATATATATACATTATATTTATCAGATATAAATAAAAATACTCCGCTAATCCATCATTACATAAATCTAAATGATGCAATCTACTTCGAAAGGATTTTGCTTTCATTACATATTTATTTTCCATGTGAGCATGATTTGTTTAAAAATTCATTTCACTTCAATTGTTCAATAGAATAAATTGGCGTAACCGTTTCATATATTACTGGAGAAAATGGATTAGAACATACTCGGTTGATGCAAGCATGTGAGAAAACTCCGCTATTGTAATTGATTGTTGGCTATTGAAGTGTGAATTTCTGTTGTTCCTATTTATGGGAAATTAAATGTGTATTGATGCGTTCATGTATGCTTGTTTCTAATAATGGGCACTTTTTTGAAACATAAACACACGGTGTGAACTCGAACGCAATCATAAGCTCGAAGTGCTAGGTATCTGGTACTCGCTTGCTTTTAGTGCATCCGTTCAGAGCACTTGATAATGACAGAAGGGCCACTGCCGAAACGTTGCGATAAAGCAACTTGTTCTTTCACGAAATGAACACAAATTCGACGGAGTAAAATCTGAAAAACAAATTATTAATGCAGTAGTTTTCATGAAAATATATAAATCCACCATCCGGTGATTAATACCATTGTCAAGTAATAATTAAATATAATGATAACTTTAAATGTTATGAAAATATATCAATCTACCAGAATATACACAAACTATAGCATTGTCAGCCAATGACATTGATGTACCAACGAGTTGCGTCCGAAGCCTTCTCTCCTGAAAAATCGGACCTTAGTCAAGTAACACTGAATGCTATTACACCATTTTCCTTTTGTGTGATAATAAATGAACGAATCAAATAGTACTATGAATATTGAAATTTTCAGCAAATTATATTTCATTCATATGAAACTTAAACGAAAACCTATAAGTCCACATTTTTTATCTCATCGGCAAGTATCATATGTATTCATTTTCTTTTTCATTATATTCATTTTGTATATTATGCGTATCAATACCAATCATGTACAATACATTACATTGGAGGGGGTCGTTTGGCTTTGCAAGTCTTTTCGAACTGCGACCAAGTTGGTCTTTTATTCGTAACCCTTCTTATTCATTTCTCTGTAGATCTAGTTCCCTTACAAAATTAAGATCTCCCTGGGAGCTTTTGCTTTCACTTCGTGCGGCTCTAGCTTGTCGCTACCGAAATGTATATGTCTTTTTTCGCAAAGAATATGTTCAGCAGTATCACAGCCCTCTTTACACATTCTGCATGTTGACGTTTCCTATTTGCCCATTTTACTGAGATGATATCTCAGTGGGCAGTGTCCAGTAAGGAGGCCTGTTATAGCCCTCAGCTCGCCCCTAGAGAGATCGAGAAGCTATTTTGTCTTCTTTGGCGAATAGTCAATGAACTTTTTCGCTTGCCTTTGTCCTGGAGTTTTCCCCCAGTATTCTTTTTTGCTAGATTCTTCCCACCGTTTCAGTGCCTTCGTCTGTGCGGCTTGTTTAGACCGCAGAACGGTTCAGGTCCGATGGGTGGAATTCCAGCAGCTGATCTAGCAAGTTCGTCAGCGGCTTCATTTCCTTGTATGCCTTCATGGCTAAGCACCCACCACAGGAAAAGTTTGTTTCCCCCAGCAAATTGCTTCAAGAATTGACGGCATTCCCAGACAGTGATGCTCCGTTAACAATAAGAGTTTAGAGCTTTAATCACTACTTGACTGTCCGTTAAAAAGTAAATCTTTGCACGTTTAAGTTTCCTTCGTAGTCCCTCGTGGCTGCACAGATTTACAGCAAGTGTTTCTGCTTGCATGATTGTGGGAGTAGAGCCCAGAGGTACTGATGAAGAGTACTTGGGTCCATATATGCCTGCTCCAGTTCCATCAATCGTTTTTGATCCGTCCGTGTACCAGATGGAGGATTTTTGGTCTAACTGATTTATTTTTCCCTTAACGATGGTACGGTCTTCTATGACCATTTCGAAGGTTATGTGAAAATCAATCTTAAGCGGCATTAAATCTGATGGTTGTGATAAGATTTCTGGCGCTATGTAACCCAGAATTTCCAGGTGTCCCTTCAGATCACCAGGTAATAATTTTTTTGGGTATTGGTGCCGTAACGACGCCTTCAACTCCTCCTTATTCAATTTTATATGAAGAGGATGGAGATTTACTTCCAGGGCAGTAGTAGGGGTGCTTCCCAAAGCACCTGTTATGTCCACGCACGCTAACCGCTGCAGTTTTTTCAGCTTGTTTTGAGTAGTTATTTCTGATGTTTTCGTCCACCATACGAACGATGCATATGCGACAATGGGTCTTATAACCGCTGTGTATAACCAATAGGTTATTTTTGGCTGTAGCCCCCATGTCTTTCCAGAGAGTGTACGGCATGCCCATAGGCACGATGCAGCCCTGGAGAAAGTTTTGTCAGTGTATAAAGTCCAGTTGAGTCTCTGATCTAGTGTTAACCCTAGATACTTAGCCTGTTCGGAAAATTTCAGAGTATGTCCATCAAGAATGGATGGGGTTCAAGTTCAACTTTCTACGTCTTGTGAATGGAATCAGAATGGTTTTGTCTGGATGTATGCTGAGCTCCTCATCAGCAAAACATTCATTTACGGGCTTTTTGCATCAGGTTCGAATAGATTCCATTATGCTTTCCCCTAATGATGATAACTAGATCATCAGCATAACCTTGTGCGTTGAAGCTAGCGTTGTTCAGTCTTTCTAAGAGGCCACCAACAACTACTGACCTTAGTAGCGGCGATAGGACACCTCCTTGAGGGCATCCTTTTACTGCTGACAACGATATTTCAGTGTCTCCAAAAGGGGCTGTTATGATCTGGCCCTTGAGCATTTCTCTGATCCATTTGATGGTGGGTGTTTCGACACACTTGTTGTTTGCACCATTGCTAATGGATGTATAGGAGGTATTGTCGAAGGCTCCTGCAATGTCTCCAAATAGAACTAAGGCTATTTCTTTAGCCTTTAGTGCTCCTTCTTTGATTAGATCGTGTAGGACATCATTTGTAGATGTGCCCGGTTGGTAGGTAATTTTTTTTTATGAAGTTTTATGAAACTTCTTAAACGGTTGTCGAGAATTTTCTCCATTGATTTTCTTAGGAGAAAGGAGGTTAAACTTATCGGGCGATATGATTGAGGCTTATCTCGAGACCTCTTGCCCGGTATAAATAATACTTTGACTTTCCTCCATGACTGAGGTATGTAGCCCAGTGATTAGCTGGTTTTATATATAGCTCTCAGACATGGGGCTGTATATGTGTTGCCTCTTTGCAACATGACCGGATAGATTCCGTCCGCCCCTGGTAGTTTGTAGGGTTTGAAGCTTTTAGTGGCCCACTTTACCTTATCTAGGGTGAAGATTCAGTCCGCTAGACTTCTGCTTTCCCTACTGTAACTATACAGTTCTAACTCCTTTTGTTGGGTGCTATTGATGGAGAGTATTTTCGGGTCCGGGAAATAGGTATTTAGAAGTACCCTCAAGCTTCCGCCGAAGTCTTTAGAATACTCCAATGTCTTGGAATGCATTTCCGAAGCCTTGTGTTTCAGTGAACAATTCTCCAGGTACTTACCATCTATTAGAAGCTATTTCATCAATAAACTCATTCTGTAATTCTTCGGGGTGTTTTCCGTGTAATCCATTCTGCATCCAACTTTCTTTTTGAGATTTATTATCTAATACATCAAAATCAACCTGTTACATTGCCAAATTCAGAGGTTTAAGATTATAATATGATGCAATAACATCCAGGTATTCAGATGCTCTCCGTTTATTATGAAAATGAGTCCACTACCTCCAAAATGTCTAGGTAGTGTAGCTCTCCGAACTGCTGACATAATAGTAACTTAACATTACCTCCTAAAGTGTTTAGTATGCAATTATGCCAGCAGTTCAGAGAGTTACACTACCTAGACATTTTGGAGGTGAAAAATGAAAAAAAATTGCAAACATCACCCACTAAAGTGTTTGCAATTTTCATTCAAACGTCTCTGATAAGTATACTAGTACTAATTTTTTCTCTCATCATTCTAAGCCTAATATAGTTACTCATCAATCCAAAAAGTCTCTGTCTTGCCAGATGATCATCTTTCTATAATATTATAACTTCATTGTACATAGCGTATGCATATCACAAATAAGAGTTTATATGGTAAATCAGTGCTTACATATGTGAAGACGATAATATTCCCAAAAGCATTACACGCAAAAACTGTACCAGTACATAGGGAAAGACCATAGATGACTATCAGAGAGTTACCTGTTTCTCTCATGACAATCAACTGCCTCAGACTTATAACTACAAATGTAACTTATTCTAATGAAGTTTCAACTAAATTGCTCTCGTCTTGTCAACTGAAATAAATAAGATATGAGAATTCTACCATACTCACATCTGGCACGCAATTCACCTCAAAATATATCTAAAGCATTATAAGTTTCACCATTCAAATAACCCTTCACTCACTTATTAATAACTAAAGAGAGGTTTCATGAAGACAACAACCGTTTCGGTGTACATTTCAAATATAATAAATAAAATACCGCAAATATAGCTACAAATGTCATTGAGTTTTTGGAGATGTTCTATTTACCTACATGAAATATCATAATGATAGAAAAAACACCCAATATAATATAATGGTAGCATTAAATTTTGCCAAATTAACTAGATTGAACGAATCTTCGCTCAAATTAAAAGGGGTTGTTACGAGAAAAATAACAAAGAAATAATCAGTTTCATTCCACTGAATGGGAATCATTCACGGTAAATTTCTTCAATCAATCCTTGAAATTGAAACATCTACAGATTACATTTTAGTTTTATGTAATTCTTTTTCAAATTTGAACCATGGTAAAATAGAACGATGCATTCGAATGAATATCTTGAAACTGGATAGCATCATCCCTACAATATTCAATTATTGGTATTAATATCTCAATAACTTGAACGCCTGGTAATATTCTTTCTCTAAGTTGTGTCTGAAATAAGCTAACAGAAGTATTGTATATTTATTGAAAAGTAATAGCAATAAAACATTTATTTTCATTGGGAACATTTGAATAACCAGTTGCAGCAAATCATTCAAAACTGGAAGGTTAAATGCTAGAGAGAAAACATTCAGCAGTTTTAACGTACCAGCTTGAGTGAGTTATCCAATAGATCTTACATAGTGCTCATTCAGATGATTACCAACCAATCTAAGTTATTTTTCTCAAGAACCAGAAGTTCTGAATTCCATAATAAAATACAAAGATCATTCACAAGAAGTTCAAAACCTTATACCTTCATCGCAATTTCACAGCGACATGAGATCTTTAAAAGTGGAATTTCTCCTTACATAAAACGTAACCCTCCCCAAATGAAAGTGAGGGCTTGTCATTGAAATATATGAGTCTGTGAATGACTGTAGAATATCAGAGCATATGCAACCATGTTCATCTCTTCAGAACCATTATATAGTCACTTTTACTAGCTGTTCTACCATGTTACTTGCAGAGTGAACTATTGTGTCAACCCTGCAAATTTGTTAGACATTGGATAGACCTTCGTCTATCTATCTATTAAAGCTTGTGACTCAAAGTCATATTAATTGCTTCGATTGGATCTTGTGTCGGTGATGCTTATTGATTAAATCTGAGATATCCTCATGTGATGAAGCTTAGAATGCACATTATTATACAATTGAAAACTATGCAAATTATTATTTTTTCGAAATAAAACAACCAAATAATTTTAATTTGTATATAATGCTCACAACAGCAAATTCATTTTTCATTATATCAACGTCATTGCAGCGTACCTGCTCCCTGTTCATTGTACTTTGACTTAGCTTTTCGTGGACAGGTACTTGACTCAGTTCAACTAACTTTGTTATACATTTATTTATTCAATTAACGATTGACAAAGCCCACGTCTTTATAAAAAATTGACATCCAAACTAAACAAAAATTGTGAAATAATATCATTGAAAATAACAAACTTGTATGTTGTTAATTAGAAAATATCATCAGTTTTCTTTTATTTATAAAAATCGGTTTGTAGCAGAATCAACATTCGTGCAACATTTATAAAATTTAACTTTTGTATTTTTACATAAGGCAGTATATTAATTTTTAAGTATCAATAAAATGTACATCTACAGCAAAAGATGACTGAATATATCCTTCTGGTCTTTAGAAATTAATGGTAACAATTTTATAACTTCTTATATAAATATATCACTTTGAAATGTTGTTTTATATATTTTCTACACCGTTCAACGTTAACATAAAATAGAGAAAAACAACAAATCTAATATCAAATTGAAGAAAAATTAAATGATCAACATTATAATGTTTACAACACTACTAGAAAGCACTAAAATACGTTTTCCGTATCAACAAATCATCATTAGTGTTCTCAATAGTGATCAGAGTTGGAAAATTGAGACTCGTTTTATGGTTGTATATATTTAAGGGTCTCATTGAAAATAACACTAATAAACTTTTGTGTTGTATAAACACGATGATTTGTAGCACAACCCTTATGAATCAAAAATTAAATTTACAGTAGGTACCTTATAACATGTGAGCAAAATACTATTCCTTTACGATTTGATGTCAATTTACTGTACATTCTACTAAATAAACTTCAACCAAAATAGACTATATAAACATAAAAACAATCAACAATTATTCTACATTTTCAACAGATTTGCTGCCTGAAGCAAAAGCAGAAGTGCCAAACGTTTGAACACTTGAAGGAGGTCAGAAAACAGTAATGAAATCTGAGAAAGAGTATAACAAACACTAATTTGTTCGAACGTTGTTGCAACAGAAAAAATGTACATACATACGAAAATTAAGTAACTAAATAACTGATTCATGAAAATTTTATATAATTTAAATGATACAACCAGGCTTCACGACAAAAATAAACATCCTAGAGAAGTTGGTACTTTTTACATCTTTCACTGATTATCTTTTTCAAGTGTATTTTTATATACATTTCTGAGCATTTCTATTTCTTAATTAACTATCTAGAAAATGAAATTGATCTTGAAAATTGTCTAAGCAAGTTTTTCAATAATTCTCGCTCCATTTCGGAATTCATCTCTTATTCCACAACGTAAATATCAAAATTTCGGCCAATTTTGTAGTTATAGTATTGTTTTTGTATCTGAAAGATGTTATACTTTTAATGTTAAAGGACTACTATATAAAAATTCCTACCTTCGTTGTCATAACATAAGTTAGTAATTGGTTCAGTTAGGAGATATTAAATTTCGAATAGTTACAAAATACACTTTATGAAAAGTTTTTGCAAATTTCCACACGATTAGGGACTTGATGGTTTGTTATATTACAGAAAAAGTAGTACATTTTCCTAAGGAGCCTGTTGAAAAAAAGAATTTTTTATGGAATGAATAGAAATTAAGATCTAAACGAAAATAAGGCCCTATCGAATTCCTCAATGTGCTGCAATAAACATTGCCTGGAAATCTCATCGAGATGACGAACGTTGATTGGATTTTTCAAATTTTCATTTGTGGAAAAACTATATACGTGAGCTTACTATAAGATCGGCTGAAATATCATAAAATATCAAATTAATGTTCAGAGAGCTATCTTAAAAGAAGAATTTTACTAGGTAATGTTATACTGGGTAATTTGAATCAGCCTCATAATTTGAATTACTCGTGAAAAAACAAAAACTCTGAAGATTTTTAGCATAGAATATATTTGAAAAATGTGATTCAAGACAAAAACTATCAAACGTTTCTTTTCTTGAAAGGATGAAGAAATAACGGGGGAATCAACAATAGACAAGAACCAAACGAATGTGAAGGTGAAGAACAAGAGGACTTTGTAGTAAGGACGGAAGAAGTATGAAATCTAGGTTTTGCAAAAAGGAAAGAAATGAAAAAAAGTAAAGCAGTTTCTGCAAAAGAAGAATGATGGAGTAATCCAATTTTCCACAAATAGGAGAAAATGAGAAGTAACAATTTTCACTTGCAAGTGGAAAGGAAGCGAACTAATTTTTACGAAGAACAAACAAAAAAGAAAGGAAACTAATTTTTATGAAGAAAAGAAGAGAGTTGAACAAATTTCTTGACGAAAAAAGAAGAAAGAACAACCAATTTTTAAGAAAGAAAAGGAAAAGAAAGATCGAAACAAATTTCTGCCAAAAAGAAAAGAAATACAAAAGAGAAGGAATACAAAAGAAAAAGAATACAAAAGAAAAGGAGTGCGAGGATGAATTTCGTGAAGAGAAAGAAACCAAAGGAAGAATAGGAAAGGGTGCGATTCGATTTTTAGAAAAAAGCAAAACCAATTTATATGTTCATCTTTGTTGTTTCAGCTATTTAGAATAACAGAGAAGATATTTGAATCTGATAAACACTAAACAGATAATTAATGAAAGTAGTAACTCATTCGATACAAAAATTTGAAAATTTAACCATACAAAGTTGATAAGGTATGTACAAATTGTTCAATGAGCATGGGTATACTTTATTGTTATTCACCCTTTTCGAAATAAATGATTGTATCTTTACAGGCAATGTGCTCAACTCGAACATATTTTATGTTTAGTTTACGTATTATTTCATAATATCACATGTATTTGTCCTATCTTACATTAAAAAGAAATATGCTCATATGAATTTGATGAAATGAAGATAGATTTTCTCCACTGCTGACCTCCTCTTCTGCTTTTTTTTCTCCTCTTATCCTACATAATTTATACTTAGCACTACGTATGACTACGTTTTTGTATGCATTTTATATACAAATGTATGGTTGCCTTCTCAAGGAACACTTCTTCATCAGTATTTTCGAGACTGAAGATTTAATGTAATTTCTACGATTCTTTCAGGCGAGTGCACTACTTTAGACATCTTCATATTTTGATAATTTGTTCTGTAGTAATAGATTTTCTTTTTTCAGTCGTTCCAGTTCTTGGCGAAGTCCAATGTTCTGAAAGAAAAATAAAACTCTTAAATAGGAAAATTATAATGAAAAAATATATATACAACGATGCACAAGATGAACATATCAGGCATTATTTTTCTTGAATCATTTTCTCCAAAGAGAATCCTAGGCCAGATAGGTTCATCGACTATTGATGAGAGATACATATTAATAACTAGATCTAAAGAGTAATCAAATAAATTCAGGTATATTAATAGTGAACCTTGAAGTAACTTAAAAGTAAAGTAAAAGTAAAAGTTCGGCTATAAAGACAACTCCAAACAACATAGCTCATCCTGAGCAGACCAGTTTTGGTCTTTTAGTGTATCAAGTTTAGTCCCTCTGGTGGAAAAAATGATTTTTCATCCTCAAACATTGGCAGACAAAAGGAAATATATAGAAAAACGAAGAACAAATGTTCGGCATAGAAATGAATAACATCAGGAAAAAAGCTAAATAAGTTTACCAGGGCATGAAGAACAAGAAAAGGAACCAACGATAGAAAAGAAATTATATTTTGTAAGGATAAAAAAATTGCTGGTAGAAATTGGAGAAACTTTGCAAAGATAGGAGTTATATTTTGAGGAACTGCTCTGCAGGCTCAAAACATGTACTTGGATGAAACAAGGAATGAAAACCGGATGGATCTGTCTGACGAGGAAGAAAAAGAAGAAGACGCGCCTGTCCACAAGAAATTGAATCAAGAATTATGCTTTATAAATCACCGGTGTAGTTGGAAGAAAAGCACACTAAAAATAATACCAAATGTATGGTTGGAAGAAAAATGCCAAGAATATGGAGGGGAGCATTAATATGCCCAATTGATAAGAACACTAATAAACCAAATTATGAGAACTATGAAGGTAATGCCTTAGTCGATGCAGTATACAAAATTTTGGCCAAATCAATCAAAAACAGAATAAACGAAGAGTAGAACAAAAAAGAGGGGAATATCGAGGTGGATTTCGAAAATAAAGCTCAGTAATGAATCTAATATTTGTCCTCAAACAAATCATCAACAATGGTATAAATCAGATTGTTCTACTTCAAATAACGTTCATTGATTTCAAGCAACTATACGATACAGGAGACAAGAAGGAGGTATTTGAGGCACTGAAAGAGCTTAATATAGAAAACAAATTGTCAAGACTAGTGCAAATGAGGCTTACGGATACGGATGATGAAGTAAGAATAAACGAAAAACTATCAAAACAATTTAGAGTGACGAGGGGGTGAAGGTAAGGGGACCCCTTATCAACATCTTTGTTAGGAAAAGTAAGATTAATACTATAGGAACCATATACAGTCAACAAACTCTGATTATGAGTTCTGCGAATAATAATAACGAGAAATACTTCAGATATGCAGTAGCTGAATGCAAAGGATTGAATTCAAACGAACCGAGATAGTAGTGGGGAGGAAATAAAAAAAATGCAAAAGAAATCTGGAAATGACATCTGATAACAAACAGCACTGCTTCACTAATATTCAAAAATATGACTACTTAGACATAATACATAGTAATAAAGATGAAGAAACCGACATAAAAGAAAGGATTGCAAAAGGAACTGAGAATATGGATGGACTACATTGAATTTTAAGAACAAAGAATATATCTCAAAACACTAAAACTAAAAAGATCTATAAGTCGATCATGAGACCAGTGGTACTATAACGTAGGGAGACATGGAAGCTGAAGAAGAAAGAAAAGAACGCTTTAGATATGTTCCAGGGAAGAGAGCTGAGGAAGATATATGGAGGTACGAGGGTAGATTATGAGGGGCAAAAAATAACGAACAACGAACTATAAAAACTTTATGGGGAACCGTTCATTACAAATACAGCAAGGAGTCAAAGAATGAGATGGAGGGCAATACAGAGAGATTACCAGAAAAAGAACAGCATAACAAGTATTGGCAAAATGAATAACAGGGAGAAGAAAAAGTGGTAGACTGCGTGATGATTTCATGGATGGATGGATGTGGTGAAAAATTGGGGATCAAGAGAAAAATGCAGAAAAATATGCATGAACCTTCTACAGGCAGAAAAACTTCATACCAAACTTCATCAATACATAAAATGACTATATAAATATTACCAGGTTTCATAGTGAATCACCAAACATCAGTCACATTTGCCCAAAGAATTAGGAAGAATCTGGGAGCCAGCGAAGAAGCTGCCTTAATCATTATCTCTATACCATCGTGAAAACTTATCGTGAAAAAATATCGGCTTTCGCGGAATATCTTCCGAAAACTGAGAAATCAACTATGAATGAATGAATGGTCTTTTTTTTTTTTGAATTGTGCAGGCCGTTACTTGATGTAGATCCATGATAAAAATGAGATAAAAACACAAGGTTTAACTTTAATCTACACTTTATTTGAAAAAATTCGACGACGTTTCGCTGACACAGCAGCTTTATCAAGAATGAAAAATAGAATGAAGAGTATGGTATTATAAACAAATCGTAGAACAAGTTGGATGAATAACAGGAAAATCCACACCGAGCCATTGTACAGTTAGTATGAAAGGTAATAAAAACTAATTAAACAAGTTAAGTAGGGGTGAGTAATTCAAATCTACCTGTTCATTCAAAAGCTTGTCCGAATGTTTGTATCTATTTATTTCTAATGCTTCTAGGAGATCTAATTTTGAACTTTTGATTTTATATGTAATATGTCAAAGTTTTTATTGAATGAATGGTTTTCTTTTATTAGGTGGTTTGAATAATTTGAATCAGATTTATTTTTATCGAAGCTACGTTCATGTTCAAATGTTCTTATGCCAAAACTCCTATAGGTCCTACCGATATAAATTTTACCACAAGAACCGCAATTGAGTTTATAGGTTCCTGATTTACTTGATTTTTCAACACGAGATTTATTATTTTAATATGTTTACCTAAGTTATTAGAAGTTTTGAAAGTTATATTAAGATTTTGTTTGACGAGAAAGGATTTAATATTTGTACTTGCAGAACCGCAGAATGTTAAATTGTTGAATATTTTATAGTCTTTATGAATAGGATATACTTCATTTATTGCTTTCTGATACAGTTTTTCACGAATGATTAGATCTATCATATCTGGATTATATGAATTGTTAATGGCTATCTGTTTGATGATGTTTAACTCTTTATTATAATCTTCTACTGATGAAGGTAAGTTGAGTAACCGATGTACTATGCTGTTTAAAGCTGCAACTTTGTGTTGAATTGGATGTAATGAGTAGTTATGTATAATTGTATCAGTATGTGTTGGTTTACGAAAGACTCGGCTCGGTGTGGATTTTCCTGTTATTCATCCAACTTGTTCTACGATTTGTTTATAATACCATACTCTTCATTCTATTTTTCATTCTTGATAAAGCTGCTGTGTCAGCGAAACGTCGTCGTTTTTTTTCAAATAAAGTGTAGATTAAAGTTAAACCTTGTGTTTTTATCTCATTTGAATGAATGGTCATTCATTCAAACAAAATACTGCTATCAGTAGAAAATAAGATAGTTCAAGGCTCTGCAAGTGCCAAGAACAGATAGCAAGCAGATTTCATCATCATTATACTCACCTCTTTCTCCAGAAATCCTGCCCGGAGAGCAATCTGGTTCTCCTTCATCCGACGAGCATCTCTGGATCTCTTGGCTGCTAAGTTGTTCTTTCTCCTACGCGCCCAATATTTGTCATCTTTGAGGTCGTCGGGAACAAACTGCTTTCTGGATTTTTTGATCAGGGGCTGAGGTTTGAGTTCCTCATCTGAAAATGCTCTTGTCCGTGGATCGAAGTCTCGACTTGAAGCCATTGACAACGCTTCAGAAAAAACTATTATTTTTACTATTAATATTTTTGTTGAACGAAAATGTTTCGATAAATCTAGACAAATTTACACCTCACTGAATTTCAGTAACTTGGTAAGGTTTATTAGTGATGAATTTGACTAGGAAAGTTAAAAAATATATAGGTTTTTCTGAAATTTAGTAAGGCATTTAAAATATATTCATGCAAAAAAGTTGAGATTATGTTTCAGTGTTAGGAACGTTCGTCTTAACTGATTCGATATGTACAAATCCCACAAAAGGTCTCGAAAATACTATGAATTTCATTTTTAAGCCCATATTGTTCCACCAATTAAGTGGCTACGAAATCACAGTATTACTTGATTTCTTTCATCGTTAACCACCTATGTAGTGAAGAGTAGCACCCTTTGTCATGGCATATTTCCTCAATGGTCCAGTTAAAATGACTACAACTTGTGGTAGTTCAATTTCAAATAGTAACACATTAGAAAAGCTAAGGAAAGTTTGCTCTGCAGGATATCAATCCTTTTTAAGGCAACTAACACCAGGCTATGTTAATATATAGTTTCGAACCTCTTAAGAACATTCACTCTTATCATTTCGACTTCATTTGCTGTTTTAGGAGAACCAAGCTGTAACCTATGTAAACCTATCGAATTTCACGTTGCCAATATCGCTTTTAATGATAACCTGGCTTTAAGCTTCATCTTTCTACTCCAGACATCATCTTCTATTCATTCAAAACCAGAAAGGATGTTGTCTATTTACTATTTGAAGAAAATCTTTCGCCTTCTGTCTGGTTCAAAATGTATTGCAAAATCAAACCTCATCACCAGACTTCAAATTTCATTTTTCCATTTTATCTCCTACGATTCTAATGATATCACATTTCGTGATGGTAATCTTGCTTTCTCTCTTCTGTAGGGTGTAGGTTTTGTGAATAAGAAGGCGGTGTTACTATTTGTTCATACCAGCATATACATAAGATGGCATATGGTCATATTTGTTTATAATTATGTATGTCAACTGTTCCGGTATGCTGCAGTTATTGATAGAGTTCTGGATCATCTCGAATCGTTGCGAACTAAGAGTGTAGAGCACCATATTCTAAATATGAAGAATATCCATTCTAGTTTGAGTTTCATCCTCAGGAGCCATGTTAATTTTTGTAAATTCTCTCTTTTCAAAAGAATATATATATATATTTCGCAGATGAGTTCAACATTTTACCGAACTGCATTACTAAAAGTGAAGTAACGTTTTACCCTTTCTCCAAGATTAAAGAGGACTGTTTCAGAGTAAACTTGCGATGGCGCTATCTATCTTTAAGGGATAGTATTTGAAAGGTACAGCTTCTACTGATATTTTTGAAATTTTGGCAGGTTGTTCAACGCAAGCTTCAATTATCACCCAGCTTTCATTCACTGTCGAAAAATGGACTCTAATGCATTACCTTTGTCAACATAACTGACCTAAATTAATGTTTTCACCAAGTGTTACTACCAAAAACCTGAACGACTTTATAAAATTTACAACTATTCTACACTTCTGAATCATAACAGTTTAATTCATGAATTAATTCAATTTTGTACGGATGGAACTTGTATTGTTAATACTGCTATAGTGGCTTTATCATTAGCAATTTCAATATGCGCTTTTTTTTCCATTACTGAATTTCTCTCAATAAATATTGATATCATTAAATTACGTACTTAGGGCGAACGTAACGTTCAAGATGATTCTGATTAAATAAACTTGCAGTCCCCCTGGCACAATTCTGATTTTGGTAATAAAAGCTTACCAGCTTAACACGTGCTTGCCCTGAGTACACCATAATTATTTTCAAAATTTGAACCACATCAACAGAGTCGTAACTCTTTGGTTGATTAACAATTCATAAAATGATCTGAGATGATTCTAAGAACATAAAATTGAGTCAAAACAAATGCTCTCATTTATTTTTTCATTCATACAATATTTGTGAGTATAGAATGGTAACAAATTGAAATTCAGATAAAACAATGGATTTTTGAATACTTGTTGTTGTAAGAAGGCTTTCAGAAGACATTACAACAAAACATAATTTCCTCGTCGTCTAAAACCTCAAGGTTAGTAAATGTACAGGTTAATACAAATAGGCGTTAACTATCTTGCAGAGGTTTCTGTTCAAAACAAAAATTGATCTTGAAAATAACCAAAATATTCAAGGTGGCGGCTGTGATAGAAATGATTTTTTGCAAGAAACAAACACCATAGTAGAGGGGATTCAAAGAGCTTTCAAATGAGGAATCGCTCGACCCCTTTGCCCTATCAATTTTGGGCGTTTGAAGAGCCCCCTCTTAGGGTGTTGTACTTCCAAAGATAGGTCCCAAACGTTCGACCTGTCTCGGCCAATTTTTCCAATCCCTTCGTGATAAGAGGTATACAGGGTGATTTGTTTGTGATAGAACAACCTGTATATGATCAACCATATCCCTATATTTTTTGTTGATTATATATACGTTTTCTGAAAGCATTTTTCTCCTATCGCTATCTCCTAAATTCTAGAAATGAAATATTTTCATATACGTTCAGCAATCTCAAATTAATTTCATAAAGTAAACTTATTACTTTCTCACAAATTTTGGTACTAGCGTAAATATGATTATGTGAACGGATTTTGTTATCAGCTCAACTGGTGATTGCGGCATGATGAAGTTTCTATGAATGGAGATGAATTACAGTACGAACTAGCATCTAAACACCCTTTCTATAAAGTTTACACTCATTTTAAGATGGAAACCACTATAACAGTGTTAACATTCTGGTAGTAAAACAGTGTTTTTATATGCTAAATTTTTCACTCTCGCTGAAAGTTTATGTATTTGAATAAAACCTGGGCTTCAAAATTGAAAAGACTTGTTACCTTTCAATCTGATTCGACCTTCTGAAATTTTCCAGTGCTGTTTATTCTCGGTTCTACCTTTTGTGGGTCCTACAGAAAAAAAAAACAAAATACTCACTAGAATCTGCCGGCGATGGAGGATTCATAGTATCGGGACTCATGCAATCACTTGGACTGGGAGAACGCTCCCGTTTAGGCAGGGGATGAGAATTACTTAATGTGCTAAGAGATCCATGGGATCCTACTAAACCATCCATCGAAACACCGTTTTCCGATAGAAATTCGTCAAGATCAACATACTGAAAAAGAAATAGATTTTACTTTAACATGATTCGACAATTTTATAGAAATGTTTTCCATATTACTCAGACAAACATTTACATAAATGATTTCATTAATCTCAACAGGTTGAAAATATCCTTATTCTGTTTATCTAATCTTCACTACAGAATTTCGTTTATTTATATAAATTGATCTAATTCCAACTTGTGTGAAGTGAATCCATTCAATAGAAATGAATTGATTTTATTTGATGGACAAATAACGGACGATAAGATAACCACGTGAAATAACATGATATCAAACAATATCAAAAGTGATTGAACACTTAATTTCGGTGTCAACTTGTTGATAATGAAAATTGTACCGATAGTACAAATTTCAGACAATCAAGTGGATTGCAAATATATCCCGAAATTAAAGAAAATGCAAGAATTTTCAGTGTTCTTCGAAAATGAACGAAAAGTTCTTAATCGATTTATTTATCTACTCATTCGAAAGTTGATTTGAACAAATTGAAAGACTGCATTCTAATGGATTAAGTCACAGTATCCAATTTTGATATGATTGAAAACACAGTCAAAGGAAGCACATGAAGAATGAATAATCATTCAAAACGTGGTAACTCTTCCACGCTCGTCCCTAAATTGTGTAAGCTCAGGATATACGTAATATGGTCACTGATACATCAATAACAGCTAGTCTGTAAGTGTGTTGTGAATGGAAAGTGAAATCAGAATGATTGTTTATATTTTCACAGTAGTAAGCATAGACAAAAAAAGATTTCAAAGTTTACACTCAAATAAGGAAGGAATCTGATACCATTTGTAACGAACGGGTGATTTTAAAGCGTTATTTGTGACATTTGTCCAAGTTTAAAATTCTATGTACGGGTTACTATTTCATCTTGCATAAAATATATATAGGGTACGCCAGAGAAAACCGGCCGTTTTTTTTCGTTATAACTTTCGCAACTAGATCATTCGTTCTTGCTTCATTGGAAATCCAAAGGACTAGGTTTCTCAGAAATAGTATCGAAATTTCACTTTCGGTGAAATCCAATATGGATGACTCATTCGAAAATGAGCAATATTTCAAGATCACTGGAACGTTTTTTTTTCACTAAAAAATTCGAATGGGGCATTCAATCGATATTTTAGTCTTTTCTGAACAATTTGACAAATTGATCTCGAAAATATTGCAATAGTTGGTAAGAAAGTAGCGTAAAGAATTATTTTCAGCTGAAATCGAAATATTTTTTTCACCCCATGGCGTTGGCACTACTGAAGTTGTTGTGTTTTTCATGAATGTTCTGAGGAGAACCATAATTTACTGAAACCAAACTGAAATTTGATTTCCTTTCGAATTCAAAGTAGCAGACTTCCTCAAATATTGACAATTTTTTCAGCTCATTGAAAATTTTTCACGGTCGTAAGTACTCAACTGCGTGATTCAATCACTTGATTGAACCTTTCCCATCATTTTGAGGGGTCGAACTCGAAATTGATTCAGAATTGTGTCAGTTCTTCTTACAGAGGTTTTTGAGAATTGGCACCTTTGAGACATTTGGGAAACAGTCAAGCTGGTTCCATTACAGAACGAACTAAGGCACAGTAAATCCTCTTCAGGGTAGACTCTGAAAAAGATGCACAGTTTCTGATCAAAACTTCAATGCTTTTGTAGACTTTTCGGGATATATCTACAACAAGTTATTTGAACTAAGTTTCGAAATTATTTTCAATGGTGTGTCACTTCCGCTTATGACGGAAGTTGACACCATCTTCGTTATTTCAAATGGCATAATGAATGTTTTTATTTCTTTTACTATAGAAAATTAAATTTTAATCATTGTCACCTGAAATCTACCTAAAGGAAAATAGGTTGAATTTTTCAATCGGAATTCAGCAATTTTTGGTTGTTTCATAGAAAGCATCATAAAAATACTAAAGATCGTTCAAAATCGATTATTTGGAGCTCGTTGTACGTAAAGAGGCTCATTTAGCAGAATTCGATGCATTTATTGAATCGAGAAAAGAAGAGAAACGAGAAGTCAGATTCAATACGCTTCAATAGTAACTGTTTTCGCACTTTTTCTCTAGGAATTCTGACCAGTATTACTTTGATGAAGATTTTGAGATGGGTTTCGTATTGAGAGATCGAAATGCTTTATTTGAAATATCTCCAGTCATTAAATCTGCGAATTTCAGCGTCCTCGCGAGAAAAATCATAATTTTTAGAATAAAATCGCGAAAAACTCGAAAACAATGCATTTTAGGTTCAGTAAAACCTATAACAGATCGATGCCTATTAGTATTACGAGTTACATGGTGTGTGAAGAGATAGGTAGTCTAGTTTGAAAAGACGGACTTTCGTACCTTTGAATATACTACAATTTGCCACATGCTTTAGAAACACCCTTTATACCGTGAAGCCTCTAAGAGACAACCAGAAATAGTAAAATTCCGATACTGAAATTTATATCTTCCTTTCGGTTGATTTCAGGTGATAATGATATGGGAAAAAATTGTTCAGAAATTAATTTTCAAAAATAAAAAAAATAGAATATATATATAACCAAATATATATAACCAAAAGTGCCACATTATTTGAAATAAATATTTTCGGAATAGTTCGAATAGCATTCAAGACAACAACAAAAATTCTTCAATCGGTCATTCCTTTCTCCATATACTTCTAATGACCCATCTCGCGTGAACACCCGGTATACTAGAATTATTCAAGTGAAAAGAGTTACCTTATCATGCTCTTGAAGTATGTCTAATAACACCATCTGCCAATATCTCCAAAATGGTGAAAGATATTGAAAATCGGTTTTCACTTTTCACCGTTTCTCGAAAATTCAACCCTGGAACCTTTAGGAAGCTTTTCGCTATATTCTTTGAAACTGGGTGAAATCGCCGAAATCCTGTACGCATACACCAATTCACATTTTCCTTGACCGACAAATACGGTTTTCAACGAAAAACTTTATTTTTTTCACATAATTTTACGTGTAAATCTTTTCGAATTGAGTTGGAAATTGATATATAGCATATAATCTTCGTTAATCATCCAGCTCAAAGCATTCACGGTGTCACAAATATACTGCCGTTTCTTTCCTATATAATATCAACAAGATCATATAGAGCTGTTGACTTTCAGGGAAAAACCAACTCTGCGAAATGTTTCTTGTTAAGAACATTGTCTTCGAGAATTGCATGATTATTGCTCAAATCCTAACAATATCAGAAAATTCTTCACTAAAACATTGAAATCATAAAGAAAGAATGGAACCTTAAATTTTCGTCTAACATTTTACCGCGTGTTTCAATATTTTTCCTTAATTATATTTAACTCGTATTTATTTAATAAAATCATATGACCCAGACCATATCCTCTACAATTTGATTTATAATCAACACATCTTCCCGACAGCCCGAAATGCCACGGCTCGGCTACAATTGTTAATTTTAGCTTCTAAAAGTGTATTTATAAATAGAACAAACCTGCAGTGAATTCTAGCTAGAAGTCAAATTGTTTATTGAAATAGCAATATGTTCATTGACTACCTACCCATCTGTAAAACGAGTTGCCTCAATTGCTTTATTGTTATTAGGATATGTGATTTGCGAATTGTATTGAGTTTCATTCGATAGGAGCAATGTGGGTAGGGTCTATATATTGTCGAAATAATATGTTTGAACTTGATCCGATTTATGTATTATTTGGTTGATAGAATGATAATTTGTTGAAAGTTATTCAATTCAAATGTATTGTTTATAAAGGGTGTTTCACTGTAGTTGTAGTGAAAATGTTGAGTATTTTTTCTACATTATTAATTTCAAGAAATTGCATTATTTATATCATCATAGTTGATAGCTTGTTGAAAGTTTAAAGTTTCGAATTTAAGCACAGTGCATTAATAATTCTGAGAGATTATCAGTATTGCCAGTGCTACGGTAATGGAATTATAGGTTATGATTCTTTTTCTATTGGGTGGTACCCATCTCGTCCTCAAAAATACCATCTCGGCGCCTAACTTTTTTTAATGACTTTTAAAAATTTGCCATCTCGGCACTGAGTTCAACAGGAAAAAGTTAATCTCCCCCATTCCCAATCATTAATTTCTCTTTATTATTTTGTTCCTTGGTGGTTTATTGATATAACAGAAAGTCAAAAAAAATCAATCAGATTTCAAAAGTTTCGTGCAAGTGTCACGTGAAAGAAGACAAATTTTGAGAACAAAAGTGCTCTAATTTCGAGTGAAATGCATCGACCATTGAGGGTAAAGGTTCAGCGTTTCTTCGAACAGCTCTGAATGTTATAACGAATTAGAATGAAAACAATTACCACCAACCGGAAGAGCAACATATGCTGCAACGACATAATATGAGCTCCTGTGTTGAACGAAATTTTTTCTTTTTATGCGAGCTTTCCAGGAATAGGCGAACCTGTTACAACTCATGGGTGGACGCCTGGGAAGAATTGAGGTGTCTGTTTACTCGCTTCTTGTAGGATGTTGAGAAGATGTTGGACGGAAGCGAGTTCCACAGCTCACCACCGGCCCTGTAAATAAGGGAATTATTGTAGAGAGAGGTTCGAGAGGTCGATAAATGTACCGCCATATGATGAGAACTCCTTGCTAGCCTAGTGTTGTGACAAAACATGAGTTCCTTGGAGCTCCTTCCGTGCAAGTATCTGTAAAACAGAGAAAGGTCAGCAACTTTTCTTCTGAGAGCCAGCGGTTGGAGATCTCGGGTGATCTCCGGATGGTCGATAAGGCGCACAGCCCGTTTTTGCACACTATCCAACATCCTCATAGAATGTTTGGGCGCAGATCCCTATACATGGGAACAATATTCCAGATCAGGTCGAATCTGCGCCTGACGTGAAGTATCGCTTGGCTCTGAACCGAAATCTAAGTTTAGCTGATGCTGACTTAGCTATTGCTGATACATCTTCATGCCAGCAAAACCCAGAGTTGACCGTTATTCCGACAAGGTGCATCGAATCTCTGGATGCAATTTGTTGGCCTTGCATCTTCAAAGGAGGTTCTCCAGCGAGGACCTTCCTAGAAAACGTAGTTGCTTGCGTTTTGCTCGCGTTAAAGCTCACCAGGTTCAACCGACCCCACTCCGATATCCTCTGTAATTCAGAGTTTAAGTTATTGATTTGTTGACATCTATGACGCTGAGAAAGACGAAACCAGGGTACAATCGTCTGCAAAACCGAAGATTTTATTCTCTGTAGAAGACAGAAGATCATTTATCTACAACAGAAACAAGTTTGGCAAAAGAATGGATTCTTGAGGTATTCCTGCTTGAAACAGTAAACAATCAGATGTTATACCGTCGACCACAACTTGTATTGATCTATTCGAAAGAAAATTACTTATCCGACCCAGCAATTTTTCGGGAAGCTCATATACAGCAAGTTTATTCAACAAGGCTGCATGCCAAACCCTATCGAAGGCTTTAGAGATGTCGAGTGCTATCGCTCTAGATTCCCCATGCTTTTTCATCGTTGATGTACAAACATGAGTGACGTAGGCGAGCAGATCTCCTGTCGATCTTTGCCTGTGAAAACCATACTGACGGTCGTTAATAATTTCCTACAACTCAAGATATTTGATGAATTATCGTTTATGATTCTCACCATCACTTTGGACATAATAGAAAGAAATGCAACAGGGCAGTAGTTTTGGGGTAAGGACTCATTTCCTTTTTTGGTATCGGTTGAATTCTTGATATTTCCCATCTGACGGAAACGCCTGGCTTTCATAAGAAATCTGAAACAGACGGTTAAGAATGGATGCCAGTTCGGGAGCACAGTTTCTCAAGACGATTGGTGGTGTTTCGTTAAGACCAACTGCATTGCATTAGATGAATCCAGCACAGAATTCTTTGAGCACAAGAAAGCAAAGAGATCGGCTTTTTCTTTCGGATATGATGCTATACTTCCGTCTTCTCTAACAAGAGGCGGAAATGCAGAGCAAGATGTTCCGTCTGTCAAAAAAGTACAAGAAGTTGGTCAATGCAACACAAAATATTTATTCTTCATTCAAATTTACCGTATCGCCTTCCGAAATATAATAATGAACTTACGCCAACGAATAATTCAATCATCAGAATATTTTGCAAACGCTAATTCTCTTTTATGTCGACGAGAACGGAAACGTCGAAATGAACATGAAAAAGATTCTACAAATCACCGAGGACTTCTATGCAGAACTCTATAAACAAA